>JAFMSR010000008.1:32878654-33317280 GCA_022818135.1 Saxidomus purpurata
TTCATCAATCTATATCAAATTCTATGTCAAAACTGCGGAATGTCGGACAAACGGAGGCACGTGCAAGACTAAATCTATATGCACCCTCCATTAAAACATTTTGTTGATTGGGGTGGGGGGGGGCACAATGATGGTTAACACGCTAGTATTTATCGTAATAATTAACATAAAAGGTATATAGAATAAATTTTAATCGGGGAACATTTCCGTTTAGTTTAATTAAAGGGATAACACTTGTCTACAGATTGCAGTGTCGTGTCATGTTTTCGTGTTACGATTTAATAAAAGACCCTGTGTCTAAATCCAGTCGTTCTTTTCCTCTGATTCATGTGAGGATGTTTGCAGTTACTTGCGCAGAAAAGGTATGCTGGTACATAATTCAGGAACACAGGAACCAGGAGTAACGTATCTGAAATACTGTTCAAAAACGAAATTAAACACCAAACAAAGAAATAACTTGGAAATATATTTTATGCTCCTTAATCAGCCTCATGCCTACAGTTAAGACAGAGGTCATGTCCATAAATATTTTCTGTTTTCGATTTATTAGCAATCTAGATTACTGTGCATTAAGTAATATTTATCTGCAATTACTTCATCTCTTTAGATAAACTTTATACAACAAATTTAGTCACACTGTATTAACAATGTTGTCCGTTGCATGTAGCAAGTCTCTTGTGGCAATGTACATTTGCAAGGCATCATTGATATTGTTTGCTGATTCGATAGACTCTTGAGCTATATTGCTCGCCAATGAAACTCTTGCCAGAAAGGAATCAGAGCATCCTCGAGGAGGTTCCTTTACACTTAGTTGAGTGGACCATTCTCTCAGCTCGTTCAAGGGACATGGAAGTGGCAGAGAGCAGTCCGAAGCAGAAAACAGTTCTGGCTGATAAAATAGTATATCAGGTACTTGTCCTGTAGTAAGTTCAACGTCTCTTTGTAATCTTATCCTGTGTGAGTTCCAGTATGATTTCACATGATCCAGTTCATTCTGTAGTACTGATGTAAACCACATTCGCATGTTTTCTATATCATTTGTGTCTGTTGTAATGAATAAACCTATTTGTTCGAGATCTTTAAATAGGTTTCTCCATTTGACCGTAAAAATTCTTTTAAGAAAGCTCCAAAATGCTTCAATGCGCTGATTTCCAGTGGATCGGTTTATTATGCAACAAGGACCACCTTCCCTAACATCAGCATGATCAACACGCAAAACTCTTTGTATATCATTTACAACAACATTTTCAGTGCCAGCATCACATCTTATCACTTTTGGAACTCGACCTTGTTCCAGTAACATATCTAAATACAATCCAGATACTATATATGGATTTTTGTTAGACCTTAGTACGTTCAGCCACAGCAATTTGCGCGAAAACCCGTCTATAGCTCCATGGATTGAAAAACCATACGGTTTTAACTTGTCATAGCCGTCGATATGAACTATGCAGTTTGGCCCACCATTTCTATATATGCGTCGGCGTAACCGATGTCCTCTTCTCAAGATCACCCCTTCAATATCAACCTGTCTCATAAGTCGTTGAACTGTAGCTTGAGTGGCTCGCACACGCAGACTGACGTTTAGAAGTCGCCATATGACTCTGTATCCGGCATCAGTGAAACCTGATTCCAACAATTTCCTTATCCCATCCAAGATCTCATTATTAGATGCCTCATTATTGTTTCTGCGCAATCCTAGAGAACGTATTATTCGTCTAAGACGTGTCTTGCTGATATCTCTACCATGTCTGAGTATCAAGAAAGCTCGAATCTCTGCCTGCGTGTACATATGTTGATGGTAATATTCAACAAATTCATCTAGGCTAGCATCTGTGCCAGGAAAGCTGGGAATAAGGAGCTGAAAATATAATTATATAATTATTATATATGCATGTAATATATTTAACATACAGTGTCTATTCAGTAATTTGTATATAAATATATGAACGTATCAAGACTTTTTGAAGCAAGAGGCGTTTATGAAACACTAAGCCCCCGTGGCACTGTCGACCTCTGTGACATTGACCTTTCGTCTTACATGGCTGAAATTAAAGTTAGTTTATTCATAATTTAGCATGTTTAGTTGAGCAAATATTCCAAGTTTAGTCTTATTTACCAGTGATTTTATGTAACAGCCATGTTTAATATTTGACCGATTGTCCTCTGTGGCCTTAACCCGGAGTAAGCAATATTCATTGTCAGCATCATGACTTAAACAAAAATCGAATATTACGTCTCAATCGCATACGGTCCAAAGACAGAGCCAAGGTTAAACTTGCTAAAATACTGATGATCAAACAAATACACGAACAGGAAGACATAATAAAAAAATGCCTCGGACCTTGCTTCCGGAAGCATAAAAGTAATGATATATTCATTTCCTGGGGATAGTCCTCATGTTCTCAGGGGGTCTGAGTTGCTCCAACTTTAACAAGTACTTTGCTGTTTCAATTATTGAATTCAATGATTTTGACTAATCTTGTCTATATACTTTACATAAATATACATGTCCAAAGAAAAATTAAAACAAGAAATACCTGTAAAGAATCCATTGCATGCCTGGAAGCTGCTATTGATATCCAGAGGATTTGGAAAATGAGATACACGGTGCGAAATATATAACTTTGTATTGTGTTTTTAGAGAAAAAAACATCAACATACAGTGTAGGTTTAGTTATTGAGTTATAAATATTTTTGATATACTGTGTAGTATTTAAGGGAAATATATTTTGTAAACAAATAATTCACAAGAACGTGATCAGTTGTGTAAAATAATCACGTAACTTACAGGTAAAACAAAGGTTGCCTCTTCTTTTAAAAAGAACTAATATTTCTTTTTATTTATATGTTCATAAAATATATGATGTCCTTGATCACAATAAATTGTATTATTTATAATCCCTTAGGCAACATTTTTACCATTATGTTAACATGAAAAGTACCAAATAATTAAGTACAAAAATAATACTCTTCATGTAAGTGCAAGAATAACATCAACATACATATATTTCATATATATAAATCATTACTTTTTATACAGATAAATTTTATTTTTTATTAAACTGAACATAAAACTTCGTTTTATATATACAAAACATATGTAAATTGATAGTAAACTCCCTCTTACATATACAAAAGAGATATAACTCTATAATATCTAAACGATGTTACTACATATAAGGGGGTCTGTTTAAGCTTCCGTACCGCTACACTACAATCGAGCTAAAAGAAATTAGTATAAACTTATATAAACTTATATGTTTATATAAAAATTTGAATAATATAAGAATTTGGTAGCGTATTTTTTGAAATTTAGAGATATATGTGACAGGAATTTTTACTGGAGCCCTTTTATATGATTTTATTCTTAAATACGTTATTTACATACAGTTTGAAGAACTTTATTTTTTTACCAAAATCTGAGAGCAAGCAGCTTTAATAACAAGAAAATCCAGTTATTTTTATCGTTGACTCCTGCATAATAAGGCCACAGATGATTTATTTTAACTTTAAATGTTGGTTTAGTCTCCAAGGAGACTTACAAAATTAAATATATAAATATATTTGCGGGGGTATTCAGTAATAATACTGGAATCACGCTTGTCTGCGGACCAGAGCGTTTGTAAAGTCTATAAACGTTTTGTTAATGCTTAAATATTAACTTTTATATATATAACAAATACCAATTAAAAATCCCTTTCTTTGTTTAAATCAACAATTTATTCATTTTGACTTTATATTTTATTTTATTAACTGTTGAATGTTACATAAACTAGTTAATATGTTTGTTATAATTAACTCCCTTTATATATTTCGTTTACGTTAAATAGTTGGAACAGTTGAAACCGACTGGAGAATCATCAGTATGGCATCTACATACATATGTTGACATCTACATGCATACTTTCCATGTACATTTGTGTTCATTTTTAAGTCTTGGCAGTTCATACACTCGAAATCAAAACCATGTTCAACTTAACTAATAATGTGAGCTTAAGTGTATTTAATAAAGGGAGACAATTCAAAAAACTTGCAGCTACTTACTATCGCAATTATTTCTAAAAAAAATAAAGCAAGTTAAGATTTTTTAAATATTATATAAGAAATTGTGAACGTTGAATGCATTTAACTATTTAGAAATGATTTTGAATCTTTGGGTAAGTTTTCTCTTTCGAGTTTATAAATCACAGAAACACAGACAGTGAAGCAGTTGTAATCCAAGGTTCGATCTCCCTCACCCGTAGTAGCATAACGATCTTCCGCACGAGGTCGATGCATCGGTATGTGGATGGGAATCACCCTTTCATATCGGTGCTGGACATTTTAAAGAACCAAACGGGAAACGTTCTGTATTTTGCGCAATCCCGGAAACTAAACCGTTAGTCATATGAACGAAAAAACTATAAGATAAATACATGTAGTGGCACTGACTAAGCAATTCCTGTTTTGTAGTAATTTAGTAAATACCCCATCGCCAATGCACTGGCTGTTAGAATAATTGAAAGGAGAAAACATCATTTGGGTCTCAATCCCGTATAACATAAGGCCCCGATCAGAGGGGTCACTTTTTATAACCCTGCTGAGTGTCTGTGCTCACACATAAAAAAAGAACAATTTTACTCAATAATCTAACACCGGTAAACCTGATAAAGCGGGAACGACCGACGGTAAATATAACGTTTTTGTTTTTTTAGGTCACCTGGCACAAAGTGCCAGAGTGAGCTACTAGGATCACTGGCCGTACGTCGTCCGTCCGTCCAACTTTTCCTTCAAACGACATCACTATAACCACTGGGCCAATGTTGATGAGACTTTGCAGGAATGTTTCTTGCATGAAGCTTTATCAAAGTTGTTCAAAGAATTCCATTCCATGCAGAACTCTGGTTGCTATGGCAACAAATACGAAAAACTTAAAAATTCTTCTTCTTTGAAATTACAGTGCCTAGAGCTTAGATATTTAGCATGTGACATTGTCTAGTGGACCTCTAACAAGTTTGTTCAAATTATGACCCCTGGGTCTAAACTGACCCCGCTCGGGGGTCACTTGGTTTTACATAGGCTTATATAGGAAAAGCTGAAAAAATCTTCTTCACTGAAACCACAAGGCCTAGAGCTTAGATATTTAGCATGTGGCATTGTTCAGTGGACCTCTACCAGATTCTTCAAATTATTACCCCTGCGTCAAAATTGACCCTACCCGGGGGTTACTTGGTTTTACATAGGCTTTACAAGAAAAACTTTAAAAATCCTCTCTGAAATCACAAGTTCTAGAGATCAGATATTTGGAATGTAGAATCTACTAAGATTGTTCAAATCATGACCCCCTGGTCAATATTAACCCTCCCCGGGAGTTGGGGAGGTCACTTGTTTTTATATAGGCTTATATAGAGAAAACTTTGAGCAACCACAAGGCCGACAGGCAGAGAATATATATTTGGAATGTTACTTATACTAGCATTGTGTTGTGGACCTCTACGAAATATTTTAGAATCATGACCCCTTGTATTATCGTCAAGATAGTCAGGTGAGCGATATTGGGCCATTATGGCCCTTTTGTTCAATATTTTCTTGGTATCTGGTTATGTGGAAAGAATTACCAATTAACCGTATTAATGAAGCTACGACAGTAACGATGATTTATGAACTCAATCGTATGTAGATTTAAATTTGGTCAAATATTAACCGTGTTACGGTTTGTTAAATATTCAGTTTTTACTTGAAATGGTTACAAGAATCTACCAAAATAACGACTTATTTACCCATACTTTTAATTGATCCTATAGCCGTGTTCTAGGGACTGACGTAAACAGTTTCTCTGTCAAATTTTCAATTCACATACGAAACAGTCTCAAATCACTCCGTCGGGATTATTCGAAATCGTGCCTGTTTAAAGTAAAACATATGAACAGATTTATATGGACCAGTTATCTGGAAAATGACAGAAACGGGTGCGCATTTTGAGTGGGGAAGTTGCAAATACTTCTTTTACCGGAGCGCAACTTGCACTCCACATGTGAACTCTATGTACAGTCGACACAAACCAGAGTACATGACAATTTGTCCAAATGTGTCACTAGCCTCCTGGGAAGCATAAAAAAATTTCATATGATGATTCAGTATAAAATAATACTGGAATCACGATTGTCTGCATCAGACCGCGTTTAAAAAGTTTATACATGTTTTTTTCTATGCTTAAATATTGCCTTTTATATGTATAAAAATTACAATTAAAATATGACAGTTTTGCGATATCATATTCAAATTTATTCACAAAGTTTTAGATTTTTTTTGGTGTCGTACCTTGCTATAAACTAGTTAATATGTTTATTATAATTACCTCCCTTTATATAGTTGGTATCGTTACATGTAATATAATCACAAAAAATCAGCATTCATGCAACCACTTTGTTCTCGAAACAAATTGTTAAAGAATAAAATTAATTAAGGGCGGGTCACTGCTGAAATTCAAAATAAGAAGAAATGTTAATGACACTGTAACGTTACTTTTGCGCAATAGATCGAGATCTCTATCAATCTTTAGTGATAATATGTAGTATGTCATACTTTTGGATGAAAAATTGGAGATAGTGGTATTTCTATCACGATCTGAACATTTTTTCAATCTTTGATCAATGAATTTTTTCAATTTTATAATAATTTATTTATTCTCGATTGCGAAACAACTTATATTAATCGCTCTCGAGACTCATTCCAGATGTAATCAACTTCGAAGAGAGATAGGCAATGTGGAAATAGCGTCTTGCCTAAGGACGCCACCGACATGGCGATGGTAGGGATCGAACCCGGGGCCCTTCGATCGAACCCGGGGCCCTTCGATCCAGGCGAGCGCGCTACCATTGCGCCACGGCGGCTCCAATAATAATTTTCATGATAAAGATATAAAAAGGATTTTCAGATATCTTGCCTACAGTTTGATTAAAACCTTTGTTTTCGAATGCAGAAATAAAAAAAATGGGGGTCATCGCAATGTGCATAGAAAGAAGTTCAATAAAAACTGACAAAAATGTGTTTTTTAGATTTCGACGATTTGAGATATGACGGCATAGCTCTGTAACACACACATACATAAAAGCTACAAATATATATATTGTCTCCATTCGCTGGAGATTTACAATTAATGCATTACAACAATATACAAAGTGCAAAATGAGATATTCAAACATATATACAAATTGGAAAATTAAATTACAGTGTAACGATATGTTGTTATGTATATTTAATTGTTGTATAACTGTTTAGAATTCTTACTATTATCCAGAAGCCTGCAGCAGAAAAGAAAACACACAACACATATAACGACCACCTTTGTACTTTCCAAAGATACACTCAATTAACCAGCCGGTTTTAAAAACGCAAAAGTGGCAAACTATTAATTTTAACAGTGTTATCGTGTTTCAAATTTATTCAAATTTCATACACAACAAAAACAATATAAAATTGAATTCTTGTAAAAGTTTCAATAATTCATCTCAAACAAATGACTACAATGAAATAAAAACAATAGCGTCATTCAAATAAAAATGTTCAACAGGGGAAATCTTTGCGTTTCTTCATCGGTTAAGTGTATCTTAAAGTTTCTCCGAAATAGAAACAAACGAAATAGAAACTTATTTCAAAGGAACATTCCTCCGACAGATCGGGTGGTCGTTTACATCAGATACAGGCAAGGAATTTCATAAGCGATAGACTAGATGGTCGTACTCTCGCAACCGACCAGATACTTGATCCACGAATGTTGTAGTGACAAAGTTTAAATGTTTCAACGTCTCCAGAGATATCTATTCGAGCCCGCCACTCCCATTGTTCATGGGCATACACAGCTTGACGGCACACTTTTTCCTACGTGATTTCGGAAGGGAAAATGCCATCAGTTTTAAAAGACATTAGATACCTACTGAGGTTGTATTTATACAATATACGCAAGATATCAGGAATGAAACCATCGTTCCGAGTGTTACATATCTCATATTGGAATAAACGTAATGAGAATAGCATACTACATGTACACAGTTCTTGTGGGGGTGTTTGACACAACGTGCCCAAAAATAACAGTTTTTGAGTACCAATATAGCTTTGTAGTCAGGAGGCACCTAGCAGTCCCGTTACCATATCAGACCTCACGAGGAAAGGAAGACCTTGTGCCCCTTTTAAATAGAAGTGTTGGGCAACCTCAAGTTGTTGGTAACTGACATCTGATATGTTGTTCCACAATTCACAACCATACAGAGCACGAGGGAGTACACACATTCTATAAAGTTTCATTGCGGTACTAGGATTTGGGCCTGCAGTTCCAGATATCATTCCAGTTATGGTCAGAAATGTCTCTCGCATTGTTTGTTTCACGTGATCAACATTGTAAGGGTATTTGCCTGACGATGACTGAACAATACCTAAATGTTTATACGATTCCGTTTCACAAAGTATTGTATTTCCATATTTTGCATGGGGTGTGGTGACATGGCCTCGCTGTTTTTTTGCAATTTATGATAGATGCATCACTTTTTGTAGGATTATATAAGTAGCGCCACCTATTGGCGTACGAGTAGCAAGATCATTCAAGCCCCTTCTGGATAGGGACAGCAGTATGATGTCGTCAGCCTGTGTGGGCGCAGATAACTTTATATTATCAATGCGTAGACCATGAGGAGATGTCTGCAACTCGTCCAGAAGTGAATCGATGTACATTGTGTAGAACGGCGCACATATGGACCATTGTTCGTACCTTGTTCAATGCTGAAGCCACTTGACAGATGACCATGAAGTAGCACTCGACTTGAACAGCCCTGAAACGAGTTCCAAATAAGGCGAATCATTTTTCCTTAATGCCTATATTGTATAGTTTGTAGATAAGTCCACGGATATATAGATACAAAGTCGAATGCAGATTTTGCGTCCATGTAATAGTAACAAACGTGAAGCGGACTTCCTCGTTCACAACAGTAGTCGCGGGCTTCCTGTACAATGAAAGAGGCCGTTTTGCAGCTTTTGTTTTTCTGAAAACCGTGCTGTAGACAGTTGAGTTTTGAAGTTATTGCTTTTTCGTGAAGACGTTTCAAGTGTTCATACGTTAAGTTGCCGACTGACCCACTCTTGTTGTTAGGCAACTCTTTAATTAATGATTGAACCTCATCGGTATCAACAGCACTGCATATTTCATCATCTGAGGACAGAGTATCGCTTACTGATTAGTACGAGTCTACTTCGCGACCAACGAGTAGTTTGTGCTCCTTGTCAAAATCGTCACTTTCTTAAAATGTATAAATATCGCCGAAGTAATCTGACCAACCAGATAACATGCCATCAAGAGTTGTTTCTCTTTTGCCTTTAACTAATAATTCATACCCTTGTTTTTTATTATGCGACTTTTTAGAATTCAAAATCTTCCAGAACGAATTTGTCTGAATTTGAATGGTTTGCCACACATAGTTCATCAATACTCTGCGTTACTGTGTGTTCATATATGTGTGCAGCTGCACGTAAAGAACGCCTGAATATACGCTTAAGTTCCCTATAGTACCTGTATTGAGAGGTGTTTGACATCTTTCCAGTCCATTTCCATGCCAAGTGAGCGTTTTTCAATTGGTGGTGTAGCTCTTTTAACGTAATTGACCAGTAAGGCTTTAAAAACTGACTATATTCTCGTTTGGAGAGGGGACTATAAGCCGCCAAAGAAACACACCTCACAATTTTTTATTATGCACTATCGATATCATTATAGTCAATGTGTGCCGACTTCAAAAGTTCCGTCAGACTAGTTTTGTAGGCAAGAAGTTCATTTAGTTTGTACAAATCTTTTCGAAATGCTCCAGCGGACACGTTATCGGAACCGCTAGTATTTACATTCATATGAAGGAACAAAGGTAGATGACGCGATACATTTAATGAGGTCTCTGGAATAACGGAGCAGCTGACAATATTTTGTATGAGAGCCGAATCCAGAAGTATAATTATGACCAATGCGGGTGGGATTTGCACCATTGTATGGATAGAACGTATGTTTAGATCCCGTGCAGAATTCAGTTTCCGTAACAGCAACTAGATTGAACGAATGGCAAAGATTGTAGACGTATACATCACGATAACGTAGGATACCAGTGGTTTCGTCGCTAGGTAATCTTGCATTAAAGTCCCCTATGATCATAATGTTATTGTTCGAACAATACATAGAACACACGTCATTCACCTTATCTACTGCGTCTATAAAAGTTTCTACGCAGTGATTCACAGATGGTAAGTAGACTTACAATACGACTACTGATAGTTATTCAAGGCACAATCTTACTGCCGCTATTCTGTCACTTCCAGTATCAATAGTTTCGACGCAGCTGTCTAGTACGCGGTGCCACAATATGACAACCCCGCCTTTGCCAATATAACGCCCGTTAAAGTAGCTGGGACTCGCGCATGTTATCACAAGTGCTCTATAGTTGTTGTCGATCTTGTTTAAAACATCAGCGTTATTTTCAAGGAGACATTGTTCCGAGATACCAACTATTTACAACTTTTTTCTATTCAATTCATTAATTATGTACAGTATTGCAGTCATTATCCCGGTAGCGTTGTACGAAACAAAACGTAAATCCCTGTATGAGAAGTTTGAATTAATCACGTGTGTATTCGTAATATCGCTGTATATAGTATGTGTGTATAATTATGAAGAGCCATTACATCGGTGGAAGAGCGTATACTTAAATATCCCAGGATTGCCAAAGTTGCTAAGGCACTGTTGTATGTATGTATTTCAGTACCAAGTACCGAGAATAACACAATAAAGAGCAAGCTCTTATTTCCATTGTGGTCCTTTTTATTTTAGACACAGAAGCAGATACAAAGGAATCCGGGTACCAGACCCTAGCTCTTTTACGAATAGACCCCTTGATTCTTTTCTACGTGCCCGGCGTATAGCACCGATACACGCGAGGCTACCTCTGGGTTTCTAACCAGTTCATCTCAGATAGGTGGGAAACACTGAAAAGCGTTTCTCAAATATCCAGTGCCCCGACCGAGAATCGAACCGGACCTCCAGATTGGTAGTCCAGAGCGTTACCCATTCGGCCACCACACCACAGCTGTTAGCCGTGCCAGCAGCATCAGTGTTGTCAGAGCGAATATTCTCCTGGACTATTAGTTTCTGAACTACGAAGTCGGCTCGCCAGTGTGAAATAGTAGACAACATCATTTTCTTAAACTAGAATTAATTTAAGTTATGAAATGTCACGGAAATGACTGGTGACGCTAATTTCATGAACTAGCATAAGTTACTTGTCATGTGTAACACTCATCAAAGAAATATTATTCCGTGAATAATAGAAATAATCTCAGTAATAAAATAAGTATGTTACAATTATTTCGTTTTAGACTTATTGTGCAAGTGATGTCACTGTTTTATGTCTTTGTAAATAATATTGATATGCATTACACAGATGCATTGGATATAGTTTTTTACCCAGGTGTTTTCAAAATTAAAACAGTTGTATACCATCGAGTAGTCATTTGGTTCCATGACAGTTTTAAACTTTATTTCAGTTATAATTAGGCAAACAGTTTACTAGAGACCGTTTTAAACACTATTTCAGTTATGTACAAATAGTTCATGGTGCGTTTTATCCCCTGATTTCAGAACAGGCAGGCTGCAGTCCATATATATAACTATACCGTAGTAACGGTGTCACGATAAATAATATCCAAGAAAAAAGTTTACTCAACATCCAACGATTTTGTCATTTTAAACGGTTAACCGGTCGGAAGATTTTTCGGTTAACCGTTTAGTAAAATAACCGGTTATTGACATCCCTAGTGGTATGAGACCCCTAAATCGGTGAAAAGCGGAAGCAGTTGATTTTGTCTAGGGAACAGCGGACCTACACTATGGTTTGATTGCGATTGGCTGAAACTAAGGGATGCATACAAGAAAAATTAGTTGAAATAATCGCTGCATGATAGATCACAAATGAAATATGAAGAGAAAAACTGGATATAAATTATAATCAAAAATATTTGGTATTTGAAAATACTGACATATTTGGTCGGGACCACAAAACTGCCACAAAATGGGGTGGTGTCATTTTTTTTTTTTTTTTTTTTTTTTTTTTTTTTTGGGTGGTTTTTTTTTTTGGTTTTTTTTTTTTTGTTTTTTTTTTTTTTTTTTTTTTGAGCTCATTATTGGGGTTTTTTTTTTTTTTTTTTTTTTTTTTTTTTTTTTTTTTTTGGGGGGGGTTTTTTTATAAAAAAATTTATTTTTTTTTGGGGTGGGGGTTTTTTTGGGGGGGCCCCGGAAAAAAAACTTTATATTTTTATTTTTGGGAATTTTTTTTTGGGTTTTTTTCCTATTATTTTTATTTTTATTTTTTTATCCACGGGCGGCAAGTTCGCAGGTTTTGATTGGCTAGAAATGCGCTATTTTTAAAAAGCTGACCAATGAGATACCAACGGTCTTATACTGTTACAAAATCTCTCAAATTCATGTGCGTAAATTTTAGCATTATAACTATTTGGGGGGGTTTTTTTTTTTTTTTTTTGATTCCGGTATTGAGACGTAATTTCAGCAGAAGATCTCCAATCAAACGTTTGTTAATAAATGGCAGGGATCCACATAAGTTTTAAATAAAAACAAGCAAACAACAAGTTTGTAATTTGTCATTTTATTCATAAAAGCAGGTAAAGCAAAACAGAAACAAAAACATAAGTGTGGTTGAAAATACATGTATATGATATTTTCTCTTTGCAATCAACATGACCGCCAACATGTATAGTCATTTTTAAAATAAATACACTCCATAAAAGGTGAAATCACCTCCTTGTTTAATTATGTATATTCATTGAAACATTAAATCGGAAAGGAACGGTGGTTTCACTATTCAAGTTGCATCCTTTTGATTATGGTTCTATCGTGTCAAAAGTAATTCAATTATTTACAGGCGGGAAGTTTTTTTCATCATTATTCCTACTACAAGAAGGATCAGTACTTATTCACATCCTCGTTAGGAAACTGCCAGAGTCTGGTCGGTATCGGGACATGAACAAATGTTCAACCACGACACCTTTTCCACTCGATTCAGTTGAAATGAGCACCAACAACGTATACATATAAGTATACATATAATCTAAAATGCTAAATTTGCTATTCTAATGTAAACTTATACAACAGATTTTTGCTTATTAAAAAAAACTTGTATTGCAACAGTACGGATACCCACGGAGACGGATGTCAAGCATAAAATGCAGATCAATATAGTCAATTGTTAAAGACAGCATATACAAAACAATTAATGTCACAATAAAGTGTATATAGCACAATCAGCAATTATGCAATTCGTATGAAAGAAACATTGGTAAAATCTTAGAACAGAAAACGTAATTTCGTGTCTAGACGGAGGACTTGAACGTCGCAGGACCAGGTCTTCTGACAGATCTGAAAACAAAAAAGAAATGAAAAATAGAACTTTTGTTTTCTTTTTTGTGTCCAAATGTTAGCAATTTGAATTATAAAAAGTTTAATGTACAGACTGTCAAAGAAGTGATAAAAGGATGTTTTTGCAACGATAGTTTCTTGGGACAATTGACACAAATAACTGAAATATTGATAGGACCAATACAAAAACATCTTATAACTTAACAAAGGTCATCTGATTACTAGCCATGGAAACAGTACACATTTAAAACAAAACGTGTGTCATAGTTGGGATTCTAGTACTTCAAATACTCTTTTCCGTATGCGGTGAATAAGTAAATTGACTTACCATATATTATATAGCATAAAGACTGCCCCTCCAGAAACCACCACACTTTTCACTCGAATCACCTGCACAGTTATAGCTGCA
The DNA here is from genome assembly GCA_022818135.1 of Saxidomus purpurata. Classification (NCBI taxonomy): domain Eukaryota; kingdom Metazoa; phylum Mollusca; class Bivalvia; order Venerida; family Veneridae; genus Saxidomus; species Saxidomus purpurata. The sequence continues at coordinate 32,892,499 of JAFMSR010000008.1, forward strand.
GTCACTGTTCGGTTTCTTCGCGTAATTCATCAGGTGGTTTCCACAGAAACATTGGTTTGAGTACTGGAAATAGACAAGACAAGGATTATTTGTTTTCGTTTTGGTCTTTGCGGTAATTGTTATCCGACACTCCAGTCGACTCGAGATGGCGTGTTAAAGAAGCATACTTATTCTAAGTAACTGTAATATTATTTATTGACCTTCAAAATATATGCAGTTTTTAATGGTTGCAAGCATTGTTATTGCAGACGGCGTTAATTGAAATCGCATATAAAAACTGTATATGTTCTCGAAAATATCAACATCACAGTCTGTTCGATGGTACCATTGACTACATGCGAAACAATTTGACCTTATATCGTTGTCATACCTCTGTTAAAGCAAATCTTTTCCCATACGTCTTGCAGTAGTTTATGCAGTACTCTGTGGTCATCTTGCTCTCGCCAGTGATACTTGGACCTTCTAAGAGCCTGGTTGAATTGTCCTGGTAACACCCAAGGTAGTTTACTGCAAAATGTTAGGCATTTCAAAATGATGGTAAAATCTACTGACATAGCTACTTATGATATGGATAGCATATCTAAAGCACCAAATATTTCCCCAAGAAACTTAATCTACTTATTACATATCTCACATTTCCAAAACTGAATGTTCTTGTTAGAAAAGGACTTGTGTACAAATAAGTTAGCTAATTGACAATCAGCAAAGTCTCCTTAGTCATGACTAGGATTGCACATCTAAAGCATCAACTATTTTCAGAAGACATTTAGTTTAATTGACCATTAGCAAAGCATCCTTAAGATTAGCGCTTTGTTCATTTGGTTCGTTACAAATCACATGAACGTATTATTACTCATACCATAGGTTGTGTAGACAGAGATCTTCCACGTGGCACCACATTTCTGTTTGGAATTCCCGCCACAGTTAGTAGAACATTCGCTGTCATCAAGTTTTGTGTACTGTTTAAGGTGTTTACCACAGTAGCACTGGTTAGCATACTGAAAATATTACACAGAAATACTATTTCATCTTTTTACAAAGTCAAATACAATGTGCATATTTTATTTGACAGAAGGTACGTAAGCTGTGCTATTCTTTAGAAACTGTTATTACTAAGCTATGAAGAATACTATAAGAAAAGTTATGCAATTTACTGTAAAGTTTAGATATTGATACATAATGATAAAAGTTATTCAGCTTGCTATAAAGCAGGGTCCGTATATACTGCATAAAGTTATAACGACTTCACGCTGTCATTATAATTTAGATCTCGGCATAGGAAAATGGTAAGATCAGTAGTTTCAGCGTCGTGATATCTTATTATGGGTGCTGTACAGTCACAACTTTTCCTCGTAGGAGTTGTTGGTCATCGGCCTAAAAAAGTTTTATATGACACACTAACACTATAATAGCACTTACCTCCACTCCGGCGTAGTAGTCTCCGTCGTAAGTGCATTTTTGTACACATTTCTCTATAGTCATACTACCACTGCTAGAACTTCCTTCCAATATTCTTGCGGTCTTGTCCTCGTAGCAGCCAATATAGCGATATCCAACATAAGCTGAAGAAAACAATGGATAATGTTTAACGTCTTAGACCTATAATTATCAATGTTTCAAAGGCCTAAAGAGTTGTCATTTGCATTAACTACCAGTATATCTTTTCACTGATTCAGATACAAATTTAGAAGGAAATCTACACTTTAGATTTAGTCAAATATGAAGAAAATAACCTACCATAACAGTCTGTTGCACAGATGAAACAAACAATTGCTGACAGCAGTATTCTAACCATCTTCAGTGCGATGTGTGTGTTTTTTTCTCAGCGAGTGTTGATTTTAGCAGACGAAGCTTGTTGTATTTGGGACTGAAGACATTTCGTCCCTATATATACACATCTCAAAAATCCGGGTTCGTAAAGAAAAACAACTACAAAAAATACATAATACTGCTTACGTAAGGAAATTTCACCTCAGAGTAAACATTTCTTTTCATTTTACGTAGTCTTTTTTAACTGCTTCGTAGAAATCAAGAAACAATAGATATTAATTTGCAGGGCAGAGTAAATAGAGCACGACATTAAAGTACAAAGTTGTTCGTTAAGTGCAAATACATTAATTGATGTACGTAACGTCATACATTTTAATTATATTCGTAAAAATGCTGTATAGTTGCCGATACTTAGAAACACAAGAAAAATAAAGGTGTCATATGTAACGTCTAGGACAACAAAAAATATTTCAAACATTGCAGTTGGTACGGTATAATAAAAAGGTCTTCGTTTTAAGGCTTGGTAAACAAACGAAACAAACTGCACAAACTTTAACATGGTTTACTAAGTTGTCAATCGAGAAGCAATGTGCGTGTATGTAAAAGAAATGTCGGTTGCCAGAGAATTCTAAACTTGAAAATATGATGAAACAAAGGGTTCATAGCACATTTCTTTCTTCAGACTTAAACGCCTGTTTCAACTTGCACTCTTATTTCAGTAATATACAGGTGTGCGGTTTACCTATAGATGGATGTAACGTGCAGTGTTCTTTTTATTCTGACCAAACCATTAGCCCATTTAATTGTTTTTCTCGATAGCTTTGTTTATTAACGAAGTTTACTTCATCTACATGTACCTGTTATTAACCAAATGAATAATTTGTTTGCGACATAGACGTAGTGTATATATTTCCGAAACTGTAGCATGAGTAACTTGTTCGGGTAATTTATAAATGTATTTACATAGCTGCACTCAGTTTGAAATAGAACCTGCATAATTTTAAGGTGATACGTTAAGGTGTCTGCCGCTCATCACGGAGGTTGCGGGTTCGAGTCCCACTGGGGTCACGACCGCATCTCCTCATACGACACCGGTACTGGTGTTTCTAGGAAGCGGACTCGAGAGTGACTCGATAAGCTACAAGCTTTCTTCACAACCGAGCTAAAATAAATTAGTATAAACTAAACAAATGAACTAACCACGATGTATCTAAAAGATTTACATCTTTAGCATGTCTTCATGTTTCTGATAAGAAGTTCTTATGTTTTTAATTTTATCAACATCAGGACAGTTGCAATGCAGGCGCTGATAATGAACAACAGATGCAAGTCTATCACAAACTGGTCTGTCTGGTCCCCTATGGCCATATCAATGTATATCGCATTTCGTTTTTCAGTTGTCTTTTAAGCGGGTTTCTCGCAATCAAACAAATAAGGTATGCAAAAAGAAAGGATCGCTTCGTTCAGTTCCTCCTATCATCCGCTGACAACCCAGTCCTTCAAAGCAGGCTATGTAAGATCCTCCGCCAAACCGCTTCAGTAACATGGCGACCATTTTGACTTGTAGAAGGATGGAGACAATAATAACAACAGTGATAATGTTATGTATTCTTTTTAGAAATCAGTATCAACCAAGATTTAATCAATTCAAACAAACTTTCATTTTTACATTTGTTTTGAAACAAAGAATTCATTAAAATAAAGAAGCTTCAATTTTTCTGACTTTTGAGTGACGGCCCCTACGTCATATATAGCATTAAATCAATTATGCAGTCGAAAATCCCCAAAAAGCGATACCAGGCGGCAGGTTTAACATTATTCTTTTATTTCATATATATAATATATATATAATACATTCAGCCGTTCTAGAGACATTCAGAATTATACGCCTTGTTACAACACTTTTTTTACAGAGTATATTTCAATGCTTGAAAACAGTTAATTGATTTGAACCCAAAGCAGAAAATGGAAGATGTTACTTTACAAGTAGCATACATGTAACTGTGTGTAACATGCTTTCTGGTGGAGTGACTTGCCCTCACTGAAAAATCTCAATGAATGAGGCCAAAGACCCGAAAACGACCTCACATTTTATGTGAGAAAGTTGGCAGTTTCTTACGACAGATGTGAATCGAGAACTCGTTCTTCCCAGGAACAGACGCCGGAATGTTATTTTTATATTTTATAAATCATAATATTGAACAATATTTATGTTGTTTATTTTGCTATCCTAAAATTTATTATTTATGTCTTACCCGTCCTGTTTTTATTTCATTGTGTGATTGAGAATGTCGAACATTAATACAAATATACAATACGTTTATAGTTAAAAATGCAAGGCGTTTGGTACATTAATCCGAATGTATTCGCACTTTACGCTTTGTCAACACAGCAGTTTACGTTAACGCCGTGCTCTATTAATTTTTTACTACCAATCTGTATTCATTGTTTTTATACATATTTACATGAAGTTGTTATAATAAACTATATAAATTTGAAAAAAAAAATGTTTACTGTATTTTGAGGTTTTTCTTACGTAAACAGTGTTATGTTTTTTCGGAACCGGATTTTTGAGATGTGTATATATAGGGACGAAATGTCTTCAGCCGACAAATACAACAAGCGTCCTCTGCTAAAATTAACACTTACGGAGAAAAAAACGCAAGTATCACACTAAAGATGGGTAGAATACTGCTGGCTGCAATTGTTTGTTACATCTGTTCAACAGGCTGCTACGGTATGCTATTTTCTTTCCTTTATATGTTTAGCAACTCTTAATTGTAAACGGGAAGTGACTCATATATAAAAATATAGAGAAATAGACATTTTTATCATTTGTAAATTACTTTGAACAGTATCAGTATCCTCAACATGTTGGACATGAATAATGATAATTTTTAGCCTAACGCTGGTTAATTTCTAAAATGGGCTTGCTTATCTTTCAGTCTGAAATTGTTCAATAGTTTGCGTTTTGAAACTTATTAAAGGTAAATTGATGTTCCATTCATATAGTTTGCACTTTGCTTTGAATTTCACCCATTTACCATTATGGACTTAAACGATTTTAACGTTATGCGCATATGTATCATGATAATCTTATTTGGGACATTTACTGGTGGAATTAAAAGTATGATTGTGCTATTATTGTAACCCTACTTTGTATACTGAAGACTTTAATACCAAAACAATGAAACATCGCAACATTTCGCTTCTGGTATAACATCAGGTTTGTTTGAACATTTAGAACGGGTAGGCTGTAATTTTTCATATACAATGTATCTTTTTTATTCAACTGCAAATAAAGAAAATGACAAGTATTATGCCTTTGAAACATTGATAATTGTAGGTGTAATACGTTAAACATTATCCATTGTTTTCTTCAGCTTATGTTGGATATCGCTATATTGGCTGCTACGAGGACAAGTCCGCAAGAATATTGGAAGGAAGTTCTAGCAGTGGTAGTATGACTATAGAGAAATGTGTACAAAAATGCACTTACGACGGAGACTACTTCGCCGGAGTGGAGGTATACAGATATTGGTGAAACAATTTCCATATGGTACATCATAAGTGCTATCATAATGTTAGTGTGTCGTATAAAACTGTTTTAGGCCGATGACCACCACGGTTAAAAGTTGTGACTGCACGATACCCGCGATGTCACTATGCTGATACTACTGATATTACAATCTTTCTATGACGAGATCTGAATTATTATGACAGCATGGAGTCGTTGTAACGTTTTATTAAACTGAATTACTTTTCTTTTAATATTCTTCAAACACTAGTAATGACAGTTACTAAGAAAAACACAGCTTAGCTTCTATTGTAATCTTAAATTTTGCAAATAAAAAAAAATAATTTTTGTCTAATATTTTCAGTATGCTAACCAGTGTTACTGTGGTAAACACCTTAAACAGTACACAAAACTTGATGATAGCGAATGTTCTACTAACTGTGGCGGGAATTCCAAACAGAAATGCGGAGCCAGGTGGAAGATTTCTGTCTACACAACCTATGGTATGTGTAATAATACATTCGTGTGACTTGAAAATATTAAACAGACAATTAGCTGACTTATTTGTACACAAATCGTTTTCTGACATGTACATTCAGCTGTAGAAATGAAAAAATACGTTATAATTAGATTAAGTTTCTTGGGAACATGTTTTTGATGCTTTGGAGTTTTAGGTAGCTATGCCAGTAAATTTCATCATCATTTTGAACATAATAAATGTTTTTCAGTAAACTATCTTGGGTGTTACCAGGACAATTCAACTAGGCTCTTAGAAGGTCCAAGTATCACTGGCGAAAGCAAGATGACCACAGAGTACTGCATAAACTACTGCAAGACGTTTGGAAAAAGATTTGCTTTAACACAGGTATGTGAACCTTTGGATCTAACTCCTCTTAACAAGCTGTTTGGTGAGCTAAGCTCCAACATTTTCGAGAGTATATACATTTTTTTTTATAAATGGCTCCGTTAAAAATATTTACCACCATTAAAACCCGCATTTATTGTCGCAGATCTATTAATTACAAAACAGTTTACCCTGTCATTTACTTATAATAAGAACGCTTGTGTAGCTCACCATCTCGGGTCCGCTAAAGTGTCCGATGGTATTTACCGCAAAGTGAAACTATAAAACCAAAACAAGACCAAACAGAAGACAAACACACCTATACCGCTGATCATAGTGAATGTATGAAATGATCGCAATGCAAACCTAGAGCAGTGTAAATATAAGATAATAAATCTTCAGCTGCTGACTGTTCTATCGCAACGTACGCCTCTTTCATCATATAAATGGATTACTATTCAATACAAAACGATGAATAGAGAAATATAAATGTACAGAATTCGTCTATTTCCAGTACTCCAACCAATGTTTCTGTGGAAACCACCTGATGAATTACGCGAAGAAACCGAACAGTGACTGCAGCTATAACTGTGCAGGTGATTCGAGTGAAAAGTGTGGTGGTTTCTGGAGGGGCAGTCTTTATGCTGTATAATACATGGTAAGTCAATGTACCAATTCACCGCATACGGTAAAGAGTATTTCAAGTATTAGAATCCTACGTATGGTACGTCAGTTTTGTTTTAAGTATGTACTGTTTTCATGGCGAGTGATCAGATGACCTATGTTAAGAATTAACCATGTAGTTAATACATGTAGACGTTTTTGTATTGCTTTTTACAATATTTCAATTATCCATACTAAATCGTTGACATTTACACAAAAAATACAGAAACATATTTTCTATCTTTCATTGATTTTTTTTTTCAGATCTGTCAGAAGACCTGGTCACGTGACATTCCAGTCTTCAGTCTAAAAACTAGACAATTTCCATGATTTTACCAAGGCTTCTTGCATACAAATCGCATAATTGTTGCTTATGCTGTACCCTTTAATGTGACATTGATTTCACTTTATTGTGACATTGTTTTGTATATGCTCTCTTTCACAGTTCCTTTTTTAATTTGTTTCGTTTTATCCCTTTAATGATCTGCGGTTTATGTTTGACATTCGTGTTCGGGTGTATCCATACTGTTGCAATACAATTTTCTTCTCATGAGCAAAAATCAATTGTATATGTTTGCATTAGAACAGAGTATTTAGCATGGTGATATTATATATGGATATGTATGATTTTTTGTGTTCATTTCAACTAGGTCGAGTTGTAAAAGTGTCGTGGTTGAACATTTGTTCAAGCCCTGATACCGACCAGACACTTGACAGTTTCCTACTGTATTTTCATTCAAACTTATATTATTTGTCTTTTTGCTTTCTGCTTTTCTTAATAAAATGACATATTACAAACTTTTTGTTAGCTTGTTTTTATACAGAACTAATGTAGAGCGCCTACTCTATGAAAAAAAAAACGCTTGAATGGAGATTATCTAATAAATATTTTGTTTGCCCTAATTTCATCGTAGTAAACACATACTAGGGTGCAAACGTAGTCATACAGTATACAAATAAAATGCAAAAAAGGTTGTTCAACGTCGCAGTTGCGTTGTTTATTCTGTAACCGATAATATCGTCTGCAATAACAAGACTTTCTTTCAAATAGTCTAAACATCTTGTATCTCATTCGTCAGATTTAAAAAAATAGCTCACTTCTAGCTATCAAAACCAGCGACCGATGCGTATGCCTCAGAGATGATACTTTCATGAATGACTCTTTGATACACAATGCAATAATTGCTCGTATTCCTTGTGGGCATGTTAAGTATATCTAAGAAACAAATTGAAAAGTTTGCTAAAAGATCACATATCCGATTGGTGCACATTGTTCCTTTTCAGATGATTTAAGATTACAGATAAAACAGGTGTTAAGAAGATACAATGAAAATTAACATATTTTAATTAGTGTAAATATGGTTAAACTAGAAGTAATGATACAGGAATAAAGCGTGGCGTTATAGACCAAATATGGAAAGTTCGAGCCTGTTCAGGGGTGGAATTTAACATACACGACCCTCAATCAATTTTTAAGAATAGCGATTGGCCAGAACCTTTAGAGTATAGTAGAAGCAAAATAGACGGGGTTACATTAAAGGCATGTGCTCACTTTTGATGTTATAATTACTCGTAAAACATTAACAAAACATGTTTCTGTGGCGAAATTGACTGTTATTTGTTTCAAAGAACATTCTTATCGTATCGGAAGTGTGCATCTTAAAATTACAGCGCGGTAATTGTAAATAATATCTTAAGAAAAACACGCTTTCTGAAAACATTTTATCGTGAAGAAACCACATAGATATCCAATAGAAAGATTGAGGATACTGTGCCACTAGACACCGCGTCCCTGATAGACACAGGCCCATCTGCATGGGTCTTCAAACCATTCAAGACACCATGACGACTTTCAGGACATACAAGTACCACAGTGTCCTAGCGTACAGTAAGCCGAAACGGAAGTTGCTGATCTGTTCGCTGATTATCAGTTAGTTGTTGGCACGAATTGAGGCCATCACGGTCTAGATTTTGTATTGAAAGTTTATTTAAATCGTCTTATTTAGGGAGATATCTTTGGGATGAGTGCACATGTTATTTATACTTTTACTGTCGTCCTTTCTTCAAGTAAGGTGTGGTATAGTTGCAATCGGCCTTCGTTCTCAGTTTGATCACTGTCAAATTGACGAAACGGCCAGAAACACATACCAGGGTTTCATATAGTTTCTGGTCTATAATTATGCCGGCGTGGAAGAAAAAATATTTTCTGACTCGTACACTTCCTTGAATCGAGATTGAATGACTTGATGCAGAAAAAATGACTGTTTTGATCCGTCACTGAAAGTGACGCGACTGTACGCTTAATTGCAACTGTAGGGAATCGCTAGTTGTGCAGAAGTACAAAAAGATCTGTACGCTTAATATAATATTTCTGCTAAATTGAGTGTTGTATAATTCATTAATTAATGATAGCAAGTAGAAATTAATGTTATTTCCGTCATGGTTTCCACGTTTCAAAAAGCCGCTATTGCACATTTTTCCACTTCAAGTAATTTTCATGTATATCGGGCCTGTTCAAGACGATTTAATGTATGTCCGGTTCGTAATGCATCCTTACTACAGATGAAGCATGGAAAACTAGTTTTGAACAATATAAGCCGATTTAAAAATCAATTAATGTTTACGTAAGACACGTTGATATTTTCAGATTTTGTGTCAAGGAAAAAGCGGCACTGGAATAATTGGACTATACTCTGTCATTAGATACGTCTTTAGTTTGAACCTATTGTGAATCAATAATTGACGGACGCTATATTGGTAGGAACTGGCTAGACCCAGAACTGATCAGCCAATATTTTCCCTGAGTTTTATTATTATTAACAGCAAAAGTTAGATAGATTTTATGAGGTTGCTTACAATTTCAATTGTTTCTTTTTTGGTTTGCCTCCAGAAGATTCTATATAGTAAAGAATGACATAAGATATCGATCGAAATTGACATACGAGGACCATGTGGATTAACTCATCAGTTGGTTGAAATTAACATATCCTGGCATCCAGAGCTATGTATGGTTACAATTATGTTGAAAACGAATAAATGGGTGACCTTTTCCTTCGTTGTATGATTGGCATACATTATGCAAGCCAACCAGTTGTCAAAAGAACTGACTACTTAGCATTGATTGGTGTTTAAGCAATAATGATAGAAAACAGGCCATTGTACATGCCCATCATGAAACGGACGAAGCTGCAATCATAAAGCCGTCATCATATATGCAAATTACACTTACCTGCAAGCATACAAGGTGTTGGAGGAGCAACATGTACCGGCAAAGAAGTGACACTGGGGGAAGGAGCTGCGAAGTTGTCGAACCATGAATTGGTTACAGAGATAAAATTCCAGAGACAAATGATAATGATGCTTCAATATTGAGTGACAAGTTAATGCAATACTGTGACAAAATCCTATGGACACACTAAACAGTATCTTTATCTTACAAACCTGAAAAAATAGTGTAACCAATTCATGCAAGACATATCAAATTTAATATGCTATTAAAACTTTAGGGTAGCTAGGGTAACTTATAAGGTATTACTATAGATATGTTGTTTGCAAATGTATTCCCCACTACAGTATTCAGGTCTTAAATATAGAGGTTGGATCTTGAAACTTCCCAACCTATACTAGAAAAGTTACATTAATGTTGATACCAAACAAGGAACACAATGACAATATGATAGTTTATTGTTCTAAATTTTCTATAAATTATATTTTTCTTTTGTATTTATTACGAAGTGCATACATCCTATTTAATACATGTATGCTATAATCATTGCAAAAACAGACCACTATGTGTTCAGCATTGAATCAGAAATCAGCAGAAACATTCAAATTGTATCCAAAAGTTTACTGTGTCACTGCATATTTGCTTCATCATACTTTATTGAACTTTTGAAATGGATTTTAATCGCTCTTTAAATGAAGAGACATTCATCTAATTTTTACATGTACAAACATTTAGAGTGATTTTGAATCAGTGAAGAATGAGTGGTGGTTAGTTAAGAGCATAATAAAATAATGTCAAATTTTAGGTGGTTGTGTTCTTCCTACAAACAAAATCCTCTCCAGCAGTGTTTATGAATATTGTGCCTTAATAATTTAACATGGCCATAATCATAATTGCAACACATTGACAGCGTGTACATGTACACAAAAGTCTAATGGAAAACCGCCGTCAAATATCCATAAATGACGTCTGGTTAATACCAACAGAATCTGGTCTTTCACATTCAGTTTATATGGCAAAACTTGGAGAAAGAGTAGAAATCGGTGTCATGAAGACAGAAAAGCTATGTCCTGTGTATAATCGTTCATTAAAAAGACAGTATGGTTTGCAATGCTGTCTGCACTGAATTCTTTCACAGAATGCTGAGTTGCGGTGTCTCTTGTCCACTTAGATCTACTATAGAAATAACAGTGACTAAGTGCAATTTAGTAAATTGTGTGTGTACACTTATCGACCAATACTGCCTTAATTGGATTATTACACAAATCAGTAAAACAGTGTGCATCAACCTGCAATACACTGATCATTTTGGCAGTGATGTTGCAATAAATGTTTAATCATTCTCCCATTGCAATGGGGGAAAGTCACAATTTTCAGTCTGCATTAGTTAGTTTGGATCCTTTGTAGAGTAAACCAAATGTAAAGATGGAATTCGGGTTTCCTTAGTTAATTGGTTGCCCATCCAAAGAATGTAAGGAACACACCTGTAAAATTTAAGAAAACACATTTCAGGAAACCATTATTTATATATAGGGAAAACAATGTAATTAAAATAAAAACATGCATTTAACTTACTTTAGCTCAATTTTGTCTTGGAAATCTTACCGACTGACAGTATGAGGTTTTGTTGTTGTTTTCTAACACTCATCTATAGTAAGGATGCATTACAAACCCGGACATACATAAAATTGTCTGGAACAGGTTTTATATACATGAAAAATTACTTGAAGTGAAAAACAACTGCATTACGGCTTTTTGAAACATGGAAATCATGACAGAACATTAGATCTATAAATATTTTGACAAAACAAAGATCTTTAAAGATATTTATAACACAATTTATGGCATGTGTGGCCAATCAATATGACCAATGAATGTATAATTTGTCTTGTAAACTCGTTGCTAGTAAATCGAACATATGATTTGGTTTTATTCATTAGAATTCTGAATATAAATTATTTGAAACTAATCGTACAGTCTTATTAGTGTAGCAACTACCCTGTGGTTGAATGCACCTAACCGGTCTATAAAATATAATAATGAGTGTCGTATATTAAAATGTTTGCCAATGTCTGTACAATATGAAACGGAATTTCCTTTTCAACAAAATGGTTGGAGTCGACAGAAATCCAAGATGGCGTCCAAGATGGCCGCCATAATGTAGAAAACAAGCAAATATACCTTTTTCTGTCACTTACTTTGTCGTGTATGTACAGATTAATACCAAATTTATTTTATTTTCACTTAACATTAGTTCTCTTTAAAAATTGATAATCATGGTTATCTTAAGTTATAGAGATCAAGGTCAAATTCAAGGTCAAATGTCAAATTTTGTGAAAATGGGACATTCGGATGCATATGTTTCTTTGTTGCATTCCTAATATGAAGCTTATCAACATTAATTATTAACCAAATTTTACAACAATTGATATTCTTCAAATTATTAGCACTGTTTAGTTCAGGTATGTTGTTGCCATGGTAATCCAAGAGGGCGTCCAAAAAGGTCGCCAAAATTGAGAAAACTATCAAATATATCCTTCATCTGCTACTACTTTGTCTCACATGTACATATTAACACAAAATCCGTTTTATTTTCACTTCACATCTAATTCAGTTCTCTTGAAAAAAAACATTAATAATGGTCATTTTAAGTTATAGATGTCAAGATCAAACTCAAGGTCAATGGTCAAATTTTGTAAACATTGGACATTCAGCGAGATGTTTTTCTTTGTTACATTCCTAATATGAAGCATATCAACATTGATTATCAATCAAAATTTACCAGAATGTTTATTTTCCAAATAATAAGCACTGATGGGTTTAGATATTTTGTTGCCATAATAATCCAACATGGCGTCAAAAAGGCCGCCAAAATTGTGAAAACTACCAAATTTACCCTTTATCTACCACTACTTTTTCTGGTATGTACAGTGCATATTAACATCAAATCTGTTTTATCTTTACTTTACATTAGTTCTCTTCAAAATATTTACTCATGACCACTTTAATTGTAAAGTTCGTCAAACCATGGTCAAGCTCAAGTCCAAATGTTTAATTTTGTGAATATTGGACATTTAGCAAGGCGTTTGTCTTTGTAATATTCCTAATATGAAACATATTAACAGTAATATTCAGCAAAATTGAACGGCAATGTTGTTTTATGCCTTAGAAAAGCTTATTTAAAATACCAGATCATGAAATATGCTAAAACGAAGAGGAATTACAAGTATTTCTACCTCCACTGGGTTAAGGTGATCAAGCATGAATAAATAATGATCAAGATCAATACGGGAATAAAAAAGTGAAACTCACACATGTGCTTGTGATGAAACAAGCCAGTATGTAACGATATTAGGTAGAATAATAATTCTACCTAAAAGATTTGGATTTGACTGAAAACAATTAATGGAAATATCATAGATAAATGTACAGTAATAGAGCTCTAGTACAGCTGCATTGCAATCATAACCATTGGGTCAAAATAAATAAATAATATGGCTGGGTGATCACTTGGTGTACATTAACTGTATGAAGAAATCTAAAAAAAAATCTCAAAAATAATAACCTTCTCAGAAACTGTATTACCACGACCTTAAATATGTGGTGTGTAGTTGGTATAGTTGCCCTCCACCAAGTCTGTTTAAATCGTATGCCTTGGTTCAAAATTAGCCACAACCAGTGATTATTTGTTTCACATCGAAAGGCACAGACCGGAAAAAACTTTAAATGTATTCTTGTTAGAACAGCAAGGTCTAGAGCTTATATATTTAACATGTTTATTTGTGTTGTTGTTAAAAATCTCACTTCTGGCATCAAAATTGGTCTGTCCCAGGGAATCACTTGGTTAACATAGGCATAAACTTTAAAAGATCTCCTTTTCAAAAACTAAAATGCCTAGAGTTTAGATATTTGATTTGTAGTTTATCTAGTGACCCACTATCAAACAATTTAAATCGTATCTCTGGATTCAAAAGAAGCCACACCAGGGGGTCATTTGTTTTACATCTAAAAACCTTCTTGTTAGAAATCGCGATGCCCATTCATTAGAATCTAATATATAGCATTGTGTAGTGGTCATTTACCAAGCTTTTTCAAATCATGCTTTTTGAGTGCGGGGGATTACTTTGTTTTACAGAGATGTATGTCACATAAAATTGAACACTGTTTTGTCAGAAACCTTACATATTTTGTGTGCAGTATTGTGTACAGGTCCATAATCAAATTTGTTCAAATCGTACCCTGAATAGAAATGGCATAGCCACAACTTAATAACTTAACTACACATATATGTCTTGCCCATTTTTAACTATTTTCAATTCTAGAAATTATAAGTTCATCTCTTGTCATGATTGAATATTATGTCTCTTTAGTTTCTGTTACTGATACAAATTTCCCGTAAATGAATTTAAACTTAGTCTAAATATGTTAGAGCAGAACATGTGTGCATGATTCGGGTAGCATCCATCGGTGTTACCAGAGACATAATAATTTAAAAACAGGTGTATTTTATATATCTACATGGTCATACCAATGCTCTTGTTGTTGCAAGAAACGATATTTGCTTGTAATCAAACTGAAATATTTCAAAACTTATTCAATGATACATTAAATGATTACCATTTAAAAAGTAAATTCTTAAATCAGTTTAGTCTGTTATCATGTCTGTTTTCAATAACATATCTACATTTTGTGGATAGGTATACAATGTAGGTATATTTCAAGATCTAATTCAAATTGCACTAAATTAAAGTACTTTTTCTTGTTGGTTAAAAAGCTAAAATATAATAGTTCTAGCTAACACCAATGTTCCTATTTACATTACACATATGAATCTTCTTGAGTGTCCTGTATTTTAATACATTATTCTGCAAGGCAATTTTTGTCAAATTGTAAATACTGTTAGGATAGACCGAGACCTTGAAATGCCAAAGAAAGATTCAATAAATTCACACAATATTCATTATTTCAATTTTCCAACATCTCTCTCGTCATTTTCACTGCTGCTTTGTGAGGATTCTTCCTGAAAGTTATCAAATTCGCTATCACTCAATTGTAAATCTTTCTGAACATCAGATTCTCTCTCATCTTCTTCACTGCTGCTTTCACTTCCACTGCTACTACTGTCACTACTACTCAAAATTTGTTCTCTCATACTTCCAGGTAACATAGGTCTTATCTGTTTCCTTTCGTTACTTCGTCTCCGCCTTTTGTATGAAATTTTCTAGTTCTTTTTTTGCAGCATTTCCTTTTACTCCCGGTTTTTGGCTACACATATAATAGTCGCTTTTATCTGACCGACACTGTTGAGGATTGTCATTTCTTCTGAATATCTTGCAATTTCTGCATTTAAAGCTATTTCCACTGTGTTGTTCGCGTAGATGGGCTATATAAATACAAGGCTTTTTTGCTGGAAAGTACAAATTCTCACAGAGGCCACACTGATACTGCAACAAACAAATATCATATTCATTTTTTTCTTTTATGTTAGTTTATGGACAACTATAAACAAACAACCATCAAAATACTGCAATGACCACTTCAGTATATATTAAAACAAAAAGGGTCTGTTTTCCCCAAGTGTAATTTTTCAGTTTATCATAACGAACAATTTTCTGTTTTGAATGAACATTTGTTTGTTTTAGCTACAATACATCGTTAACTTTTGTTATCACTTTACATGACCCAATCCAAGGCCTTTGAAACTTAGGACTCAGGCCTCGTTTTCGTATCGGACAGTAGTACCATACTGCATCACCCTCCTTGTAAGTTTTGTATTTTGAGTTTACGTCATAGTTTGTTTTCATACGTTTTTTCTGGCACCTTCCATGTTTTCCCTAGCCAACTCTTAGACTTTTTGTAACCTGTTTCCAAATTTATATACATAACTTCCCCTGTTTTGAGCATCATCCCCTTCATCTATTTCAGGACTACCAAAAATTAGGTCAACAAGTAACCTCAATTTTCTACCCATTTCACTTGTAGCATAAATGGCGTGAACCCTATGGATGCTTGAACTGAAGACCTGTAAGCCAACATTACAAGATCAACATGTTCACCCCAGTCTTTCTGATTTACAGACAGATGGGGTAATCATTTTAATTATAGTTGAGTTGTGCTTTTCTATAAAACATTCGCTTAGGGGTAGAAACTTGACGATCGCGTGTTCTATTCCAAGCAATTTACATATACTTAGATATAATTTTAATTGAAACGTTTTACCTTGGTCTGTGTGACAAATAAGTGGGCAATCCCATTTACTAATGTATTGATCAACTAAAACCTTAGCTACTGTAAATCTACTAAATTTGGCAAACTATAACATTATGTCCTACAACCGTCAGATATCTATTTCCCTATATTGATTGTTCTTCACAAATGGACCCATAAAATCAATTGCAATTCTCTCATTTGAGGCTCCTACATTGTAAGTTTGTAGTGGTGCTTTGTGTTTTCTGAGTGTACCTCTACGACTATTACATACATCACATATACGGCTCCAGTGCTCAGCATATTTCATTTTCTCAGTGAAAACCAAAACTTTTCCTAGTGTTTTCTAAACACCTAAAAATGTGCCCCACTTTTCCAACTGCTGTAAAACAACAAGATTTCTATGAGATTTTGGGACAACAAGTAACAACCTAAACGAGCTATACCATCCACGCTTTTCCATTTTCTGTACAAAATATTGTATTTAGGACCAAGGAATCTAATCGTGTCTTATAATACTTAAGTTCTGTATCAAACTTAGAAACCTCCTGTCATCAGGTTTAACACATTAACAGCAACATCATTCTTTAATTCGTCTAAGATTCGTATCTTTATCCTGAATCCCTTTATCATAAATATCCGCACCTAATATATCAATATCCCCCGCACTTTTTGACGATGTACTATCATCAGAACTTGTTCTAGGCACATTCACATAACTATTATCAGAACCTGTACTGGGTGAAATCTCTTTTTTTATCGTGACATGCACTTGGTGCAATCACAGAACTTATCAAAACAATATCTTTAACCTTTGTTTGACAAGAAATCTTTGTCGCTTGTTCACTACTAGTTGTAGCTGCATCATTGTTTACAATACTTGGAATAGCATGTGGACTACAATCTAGATTACGGCCAATAGTACTGGCATTGACCCTCATTGTAACCTGATTTTCACGTCCAATATCATTTTTCCAGCAATGTTTATCTTTTCGGAATAAAGTCAATTCTGAGTACAATCTAAGTAGTAAATTGAAGTACCATCATGAGAACACCATTAATATTCCTACTATACACTGAACAAATTTAAATTCAACATGCAAGCAAGGGAAACAAATATTTGAATACCCTACTCAATATTATTGCAGTTGTCTCCCTTGGACTACACTTCAATGACACCAGCTACATAAATTTAACTCAATTTTACTACAGGTATTAACAATATGCATCTGCATTAGAGTGTATTCGGCTAGACATGTGTTCCATTCACTCTTTCCGATAGGATTGCACCTTGACCTACTAGAGATGCATCTATATCCAGTATTAACTGATCATTTTTAGTAGGAAATGCAAAAATTGGAGAATTTTTTTTTTTTGAAAAGCAGTATCACAATCATCAGTCCAAATGAATTTTCGAACATTTTCTGACAACTCATGTATATAGGTTTTGCAGTAGTTGCAAACCGGTATACATAGTTTCTGTAGTAACTTGCTACAGAAATAAAACTCCTTGCCTCTTGCTTTTCTAGGTGTTGGCCAGGTTTTAATGCAATCAATCTTTCTCGGATCAGTGCCAACACCATATTCACTTATTGTATGACCAATAAAAGTAATCTTTTTTTTTTAAATAGAACACTTTTTAGAAATTAGTTTTAGTTTTGCATCATTCAACCTTTGAAATACTAATTCAAGATTCTCAAGTTGTTGTGAAAAAGTGACAAATGATGTCGTCAATGTAAATGATGACTGTATTCCACAATAAACCATAGAAAACTGACTGCATAAGACGCGTAAATGTTGCTAATGCATTACAAAGACCAAGAGCAAGGCGTTTCCATTGCCACTGCTCACCACTAGAAATTGAAAATGCTGTCTTACTTCTATATTTATCATCTATATCTAGCTGCCAATAGCCTGACTTCATGTCTAAACAAGATCACCACTTTGAACGTCATACGTTACAAAAATGGCGGTATAAATTCTCTGTTGCAGGAGCAACTTTTAATCAATAAATACACAGTTAAAAATGATTAGTTGTTATGGTCATTACGTAAAGGTTACTGATTGAATTCTTATACATAAATAATCTTAGAATGTTTAAGCGAATGCGTATCATGTTTTGAATGAAAACATTATATAAAAGTGGGTGGAGAACAGCATATCACTATAATTATAGTAATATATTAAGCCTTTACAATCCATTAGAGTCGTTACCGTTTAATTCAGCCACTTGTAACTTTACGTTTATAAAGTTTTTCTGTGACAAAGATTTTGATGCAGGTTCGATCCCCCGCTCCTCAACTAACATAATTAATGGTCTTTCGAGTGAGACCTAAGATTGAGGTCCGATGTATCGGTGCTGTATATCGGGTATGTTAAAGAACCAGACGGTGTCTTTGGAACGGAACGCGTTCTGTATCTTGCACTATCCCCCGAAACCTAAAACAACTAAACTCTTCAGTGGGTGTTTCAGGTACCAACGATAAAACTCATACACATTGAAAGTGGAGAGAAGTTAACCAATAAGGACTATCGGTTTAAGATGTGTTCAACGATAGGCTAACAGTTAAACCTATAGTTTAAAGTGGTTTGTCATATAAATATGCGATAACCTTGTAAAAACAAACAGGCATCTCACGTACTTTACGATAACCATACTTAAGACGGATTTAGTTATATCGTGAATAGAATGATTACTACCGAGTTTGAAGTGAAAAAATGTTTATGTTAAGCAAAACTAGTTTCAGTTGAGTTCTGTTAAGTTAGAGATGTGACATTTTGATAGATTTACCTTATCCTTCAAGCTAATATTATAAATGCATTATATATGTAATGTAAGTAAAAAAATCTGCACTGCAATGTACAATACATCTTATTGCAATGAAATAGTGTTTCCGTGTATATTGGCAAACACAAATAGGGTATTTTGCTTTAGAGTATATTATGAATCAATTTTAGTTTATGAAGTCATTTTTTAGAACATGTGTTTAAATATGCTTTATGTTTGTGTTATGACGCAAAGGGGTCTGTAACATTGTCTACTCGTTTGATAACGTTACATGTATATAATAAGTACAAGGGAAAGAACTGTAACTAGCATAGGGCTTACTATCAAATCGTTTCATATATTGTTACTTGCAACAGAATCGATATACAACGCCCTAACATACCTGACTTTGTCCATTAGACATTAAACTTTCAAAAAATGTATACTTAATCTACCCTAACTTGAGCTATAATACACAGGTTTCTTTCATTTCTTACAAATCATGCGTTTTTCCGTTGGTTTTAAACGAAGTCGTAAAACCAAAACAAACGAGGTTTAGCGAAAACATTCGCAGTATTGATAAATAATGAAGGAACCGGGCCTAATCTAAATGCACATTTATAAAATAACAGTAAACGCACCGATTGCATGCAATAGTCCACCGCTATCGCCTTATACGATGTAAAAGTCTACAATTCTATTTGTTGACAGTGATAAAAGTTGAAGAAGCTCTCCATTATTGTCATTACATACGTAATTTTGTGTAATGACGAATTTGATTGGTTGATAAAAATACCTTAGGTGAAACACCTACGAAAATATCATATGACGTTGATATTTTCTGGCACCACTATCCTTAGCGTTCACTTTATACCCGTGCGTACACAAAGCCAGAACCAAACAAAATTTTCGCCATCCAATCGGAATATCTTTTTAAATACGCAGTTCTGTTTTTGTCACGTGATACATCATGGCACATGGAGAAATAAATTTACAAACAAACGACAGAACTTCAGATTAAAGAATTGTTGGAGACGATAGCGGCAGAATATTGCATGCATTCGGTGAGATAACTGTTGTTCTAAAAATGTGCATTCAGAGTTGCCCGCTTCCTTCAGTACTCATGCAATACAGCGAATGCTTTCACAAAACCCCGTTTGTTTTTGTTTTACGACTTCGTTTAAAACCTACGGAAAAACGCATGATTTGTGAGAAATAAAAGAAACCTGTGTATTGTGGCTACACTTGGAGTAGATAAAGTATACATTTTTGGAAGGTTAATTGTCTACTCAGCAAATTAGGGCATATTTGAGCGTTGTATAACGGTTCTTTTTCAAGTAACAATAAATCAAACGATGTGATATTAATCCGTATGAGCGTGGCAGTTCTTTCCCTTGTTCTTATTATATACATGTAACGTTATCAAACGAGTAGACAATGTTACAGACCCCTTTGTTATGACGTAGAGAAACTAGCACTTCAGATGGCCTGATATTTTCAAATGCATAATAATCAAGTCACATGAAATAAACTATCGCCCCGTCAAATAAACATCTTTGTAAGAAAATACATATTCCTATATATTGTAACACATCATCGTGCGTCATTATTTGAAAAAAAACATATTCATAAAAGCAAGTATTTGGAATATTTGCATTACGTGCAATTTATTCGAGCACGACTTTAACATACTAATATAGATAGACGATAGGGGAACACATGGAGTTCATTCATAATCTGATTGGCATTTGCTGAGTTAAAACATAGTTTATAATAATTTATTTTAGGTCGATTGTGAAACAAGTTATCCAACTTATATTAATCACTCTCGACACCTCATTCTTGATGGTATCCATTGCCGTGAGGGGGTGAGAGAAGAGAAGCCAGTTTCCCTTTTAATGCTAAGCGCCAAGCAAGGGAGCTACTGGTACCATTTTTTACGTCTTTGGTATGACGCGGCCAGGGAGCGAACCCACGACCTCCCGCTCTCGAAGCGGACGCTCTACCACTAGGCGAGGCGGTTAAAACATGCATGCATTGATCACTTTTATTATTACTTTTATAAAACATACATTTTCGTAACCACCTTGTGATTCTTTCTCAGCGTTCATTCCTCATGATATGGTTGCAAAACTCACAAAAGTAGACATCTCTGTGCAAAAGTGTGGTTGTATTATTTTTTAATATACCAATATAGGACATTGAATACAGAGTCATGGTGAAACGGTAATTCTTTGCCAGGATCCAAAACTCTTATCATAACGACTTAAGACATTCAAAATTGAATTGTGATTTCAATAATATGTTCTTCCTTGATCGTTGTTTAAATGCAACTTTGAATAAAACTCGGCAAATATCAGCCATTTTCCTCTTACCTAATCAAAACTCTTCTTAAATGAATTGTATTGAGGGATACCATCGAATCACATAGATACTACTTTGGGTCTTGGCAAGGTCGGCCGGAACTACATACAATCCAAATGAAGAAGGAAGTATTATCATAACCTTAAGGAGGTTGGTGCCTGAGCAATTTTGTTTACCTTTAACTGTACAATGTATTATGTTTCATATTGATGATTTACCTCAGATGTCACGCCAGTTCAAATAAAAAAATATGTGTCAAGAGATAAAGAGCTGACCTTAAAATAGACACGGTGTTATTTCTGATATTGCTGTATCATCATTTTCCCCTCAAATAACACTCAATTCTACTTACTTGTAATAACGTTATCTCACTCTTACATTTATCGTCTCCTTAGCACGTTTAAATGCAATCAACATTGTTGTAACATATGGTTATAAATCATTTATTGTTCGAGATAACTTACCTAGCACTCATTAGTATTCCGTATAAACCAGTCAAGCTAAGTTTCGGTTTCCGAAAAAAAGGAATAAAAGCGTGATGGTCGAGCAATTTAATACATTTGTTGTATAGTACTTCTGGCCCAGCGACAAATCTATATTATGACTACTGGTAGAAATCATTTCATGTATTTCTGAGAATCTTATCACAGACTGTCATGATTCTGATGGGAAAAGTCAACTGTATATTTTATAACGTTAGAAGGCAATCATAATACATATGGAGTATTTGTTTGGCTGTCACTTCTGTTGCTTAGTAATGGCTGTTCCTTAAAGATGTGTGTTTTCTCGTAAAACTATCTTTACCATTGTCGAGGACTACATGCTTATTTATTGTCATGATTTGTGTGTAAACCTGCAAAAACAATCGTGGTACTGTTATCCCCTTGCCGTTTACACAGACATAAAAATTGTATTGTATGCGAGTTTTTGTACATTTTGAATAGGTTTCATATTCTTTATATATGAAAGTACTGACACATGTTCCACTATCATTTCAAAAGAACGTGCATGTCTGGCTTTTATTACATCGGTTACTGTCTGATATTGTTCAAACGGAAACCGTACTCATGCAAACATGACATTACAATATATTGATATAAACAGAAAGTATATCGGCAAATAGGAAGAATTGAGTGCACCAGTGTGCACTTCCTTAACTGCTGCATTACAAGCAACTGATAAGTTTATATCCTGGTCTCTAAGTATCATCGTTATGAAGTCATTTTCTTCTTTCTTTTTAATCCAATATTTTCTCTTATTTTCGATATGCTATAAGAAAGTTTCTCTTGAGTTAAAATTAAATGTCATTAAATATCATGTTAAATACAGTGATAATTGATGATACAAACAAAAACGGTCACTACTGTAGTATATAACATCAAGTGTTATCATAAAGTGCGGGGATTTTCATTCATAAAATAGATACTGTAAACAACGATGATTGGTAGAAGGCGTATGACGTAACTTGCACGCGCGCTGTTAATCTCTGTTCATTTTAAAATAATATGTGTTTTAGATCAACTGAATCATGAGGAAAACTGATTTTACGATTTCCCCGTTGTTGTTAATTATAATATTTAATTTGGCAAGTGCCATTGATTCAGATTGCTCTGCTTCTGAAAACGTTAGATGGAACAAGAATAAAGGAAGATGCGTTCAGTGTAGGAATTGTCGGCCAGGACATTTTAGAAACCTCACTGAGCAAGTAAGATAGTTTTCATGCTACTCATTCGACATTTTAAACGACATTGAAGTATTCAGTAAAATCTACAAGACTAGTTTGCAAAGTAACACTTGTTTGGTGCCATCACTTTTAAATACATTATACGTACTAGATTCTATATACATCTAATGTGCAAGCACAGCAAAGGAAGAACACAACGAACTTCATGTATGATCTATTAATTTTAAATGCGAGCTTTATTTTCATCGTTTTGAAATTGTTTATACGCTGATTTAATACAGTGTACTACTAGTACATGTTTAAGCGATGAATAAAGTTATGCACTTTTTCCTGTATAAGTTTCACAGATGTTATGCTCTTAATAATGTTACGTTGCGGTATGTGGTTTATAAGACTGTGGTTCACTTATTTACGTTAAGACAGTTTCGTTGATGACATGTATGATAACATATTATATTTTAGTATACGGGTCGCAAGGGGGACCATGGCGATGAGCAGTGTTTGCGATGTAGGCCATGTCCGGCATTTACTTACTCCACCACTGGGAATGGAGAGTGTATCCGGTGCAGAATGAACTGTGCAGATCTAAATCGGGAATTAAACGAACTTTGTTCCAATGTCCATGATGCTAAATGCGGCAGTTGTCTTAGCGGGTATGCATTTAATATTCTGAAATCTTTATTAAATTTCGGTTTTGATATGCTAGTTTACTGCATGTGTAGATGTGTTCGCAGGCTTCTAATTTGTTTGCGATATTTGCGGTGATCTTTTGTCCACGATTTAATATTAGCGAGATCTTGTTTGCCATATGATTTTAGTGCCAAGTCGAAATCCAAATTGCGCTAATGGATCAACAATGTCAGATTTCTTTGAAACATTTTGCAGGGATCAACTTCAATTTAGCAGTGTTAATAGACGGCATTCAAGTGATCAAATGTTTCAAATAAAATTAAATTCTGACCAATAGCTTCAGAGCAGAAGAGTTTGAAGTTTCAATATAGATTATATAAAGGAAACAGTCAAACCCCACTTGGGCTGCGTTTTTTATGAATCAGTTATAGTTAAGCACTTCAATAGAGAGTCATCTGGTGGTCATTTGTGCCAAATTAAATTAAATTATGATCAGTAGTTTGCGGGATGACTATTTTCAACGTGTTTTTCCTTTCGATTGCCGTAGTAACCAGAGTTCTGCATTGGTCAGGTTGTTTTTTGGTAAAGGTTTATACAAGGAACATCCCTGTCATGTTTCGTGAACATTGGCCGAGGGGTTTCAGAGAGGATGTCGTTCGAAGCAATTGTTGACGACGAAAGACGACGATGGACATCAAGCGGTCACAATAGTGATTGCTTTCAGTACAACATTTTCAGTGATTTAAACAAAATGTTAATGTAATGTTATGTTAGGGTTACGAATAAAGGTCTATTACATGTAAAAAGTAATATCGCCCTAGTTTCCAACTGTAATTTTGGAAATATTTTCCAGTGCACAGCCACCGTTGATGTAAAGTATAAAGTGACCTCTCTTTGTTGGCTCCGACATATGATATGCTATGCACAAGTACTATGACTGCTGTTGCTTTCGTGTTTTGTGTGACCGTCAAACAGTTATAAAGCTCGTAGCTAAACCATTGGTCCGAAATAACGTATGACAGGAATAGTCGTGGTTGTAACGTTCCCTTATTAAAATCATCTAATATCAAGACCGCTCAGAGTATTAATACGTAGTATTTCAGAACCAAATGAAGAATTAATAGGTTCAAAGCTTCGATCGTAATATCAATTTAAAAATGAGACCACTTTTTAGCGGTCCGAAGGATCGTCTTATTACAACTCTAAGACTTCTGTACTTGTATTGTCATTAAACGTTTGGATATTTTTCCTTTACAGTTTTGAGGATACGTTTCAAAACACAAAATTTATGTGTGCTCCTTCAAAATCTCATGACACTGGAACTGAAGACTTTATGATTAGTAACAGACCTCCGAAGTCAGAGAACCACTCCGAAAAACATCGTAAAATGATATCGACCACGAATTCATCAACCGGGAACATTCTGTCACTTTTGGGAAACAGCACACAACTTCAAACAGCTGTTCAGAGTATGCACTTGTTTATTGGTTATATTTTTATATATCTTTCTAGGACAAAATAAGGAAAGTTGAATGCAAGACACAGAATTTTTAGAATTATAATACTGAACACTAAATTAAAACAGTAAGCCGTACAAACTACCTTAGAGTTTGTAAAGTGAAAATCCGAGTCTGTATATCTTAGGAAATACTTGTACTGGTTGAATTGATAACTTTGGCGATACGTAAATATTTCATGCTAGTACATGTACAAATGTACATTGTATTATGGAGGAAAAGGTATATCATCAGCTTGTTTTTAATTTCAGGACCTTCAGCTGACTACTCGGACATTATTGTTATAACGGGAGCAGTGGTGTTGGCACTTCTGGCTGCTATTCTTTTGGCTTGGATCTGCGTTATACCCGCGTTACGGAGGCGACGACAGGCAAAACTTAAATTTAACTCTTATCAGACAGGTAAACCATGCTAATTGTTCGAATGTAACAGTTATAAATATCTCCGACGCGGCTGAAACCGATGGTATTTTCTGTTAATGCCATATTATTAGGCAATATTCTCATACAGCATGATGTAAAACATGATATAAATAATATATTAATCGAACGGCAATAATGCGTTGTACAATGTACCAAACAATATGAATTAAAAAAAGTCGCGTCAATTGACAAATTTCTACATTGACCTAATTTAATTGACAGGAGTACCTGCTTTTTTGTAGCTTCTATGTTGAGTGACCTATCAAAGTATAATGATATTGAAATGGATGTGTTTCCGCATAAAGATGGCAATGAAAGGAAAAGATACAAACAAGTGCCGCATAATGATCCCGAGTATGTCCGTGCAGAGCTTTGCGATAGGCATCCACCACGAGTAAGAGGAGAATTGTCGCATTCAAGTTCCGTAAACGGTCAACAGGAGCTTGGTAAATAAGCTGATATATAATTATATGTTTATATCACACCAGCAATAACACTTATTTAAACACTTCTGCATTTCTACGTCGAAACGTTATAAACTCAACAAATATTTAGATGCCCCACCTCAGAACTTTAGTAGTATGTTATAAAAGTCTAGTGTAATAAAACCCTATGTACATGTAAAACGTAGAAAAATCATCGCTTATAAACCTAACGAGACCAGTTCATTGATACAGCTCTGAATAAATACAAATAGTCAATAAGGAATTTACAAGTAGGTTTCCGTATGTGATCAAGTAGGACGCACGGACATACACATATAAAGTTGAAATACATGTTATTACAGCAATTATTGCTTTTTCTCCTAGAAGCCATACGTATTACTCACTTGCATTTCTATACGTTGAATTGCAGTACCTTTACGTCTGGGCTTCGGCATGGTTTACTGCGAAAGAAATAAGGATATTTGCACGTGCAAAACCGGAGAAGGATGTCGTTGTCAGTCATACTTCTGTCACACTACACAAATCCATATAAAGCATTCCGATGTGTTTATTCTACTCACTGCGGAGAATATATGTCACAACCCAATAGAATTATTTCGGTATTTAGGCTTGGAATGTTCAGTGATTTATCAAGAGAACGACAACAGGGACAGAGACCCTGAACGAATCTCTGAGAAGGAACTGGGTTTAAAACTCCTCAACCGTTGGGTTGAAATACAATCTGACAATGCGACTTTACAATTGTTGTCTAGAGCACTCTGTAGAGCGAAATTCCATTGTATAAATCACAAACTCTACGAGTTGTACTGTCAAACATTACATACAGGCACTAGGTTTTGAACAAACATTTATTTACTAGTTCTTCTTTTAAATAATTTTTATATCTAAAATATAACCTGTGAGTAATATAAATCATATGTCTTTAGTAGCCAGATCCAGTGTATGCCAATTAACTATTGTTTTATTTACAAACTACTGAAACATTGTTACCTTAAGTACCTGACTCTTTTTGCAAACGATGGCAAAAAATAGGATGGCAGTGTAGTCCTGGAAGGTTTAGCAAACTATTGTAAGGTAAACAATAAGTGAAATAATGTTAAACGGGCGGTCAATTATAAGAGGTAAAGCGACCTATACTGAAGTTGATAAACCAGTGAAACAATATAAACCATGAAGATTTTATAAACAATCTGACAGAACAACATATTTTGGAAGATCATAATCATAGTATCTTATTCACGTCATTCTTAACCGTAAGTTTGCGATTAAAATATAAAAATACATAATTTATATGCATGACTTAACAGATATCAGAATGTTTCTAAAAAGGACAACCACATTTTCAGCACATTCCTCTATTTTAGACGTTAGAAATCATTTTTTAACTTATTTCCCTTGCTTTACATGTGAAGTTGTTTGAAAATCAAACTCTCATTCCTTTGATTATTACCTTCACTGATCTATTTGTTTTTATGTCTTAAACAGTTTGTTCCATACTACACTCTCACGTCTGTGTTTGCTTATAAAGGCGTAGCACTGTGTTTGTGCTTTCGAAGCTACAGAACAAAACTACTACAATTTAAGTGCAGAAGAGATTGCTGAAAATGCTTCCAAAATCGGCTGAATGTTATTTCATTCACACTCAAGAATATTTTATGAAAAGCCTTTAACGTACTGAGATTTATATCACCATGATAAAAAAGTTTCAAATGTTTCATGATAGAGATGATATTAATCATTGTTGTTTGTGCACGGCGTTTATTAAATAACTCTTTCATATTGTTCAGTGTGCATCCGTTTTTAGAAATGTAAATTTATGATGTTAACATGATAAGTTAAAATTCATTAATTTATTAAGTAAACACGCATAAAAACAGACAACAGTACTTGGGAAATATGAAACGAAGTGGAGCATGATTCATATACTATTAAATATGCAATAAAACAGGGGTGTGACGTGTATCATATATTAAGTTTTTACTGTGTGTCACTTGCCGAACTGTTCCTGTAAACCGTTCTTTGGTTTATACAAAAAGTACACATAGCCAAATCAAAATAAAAAGTACTACATGGATAGATATATGCATGTAAAACATTTTGATTAGAAGATGTTATAAAATATTTATCTAGATATAAATGTCATGCAAAAAATTTTCGTACTTTATTTCCTAAAGGATGTTAATCTTTTGGACCGTAAACTAATCAGCCAGCGTTAATTAACTGAAGTTACCCTGAGGACTGGTTCATGCCACTTAGGTTATGTGTACATGTAAGTCACATGATGCCACACGTGTCTTTGTCCAAGCACATGTACACGGGTACCAGTAAGTGATATTGTTGGATCTCTACCTTTTTCTGATAAATGAATTGTTGATTCATATGTATCTAGTAATACACAAAAATAGGTTGAGAGAACATGCACCGCAATTAGGATGACACAAAGTAGTACAGAAATAAAACAGACAAAGAGAAGACCCTGTGACCTTCGCCAACGAGCAAACTCTGCACCTGACCCCTTATTTAAAGCACGGAATGATGAACTTATATTGATTTGAGGAAACCTCAAATAAATCTGCATGTAGTTTTTTGATAATCTCTGCTTATATCTTACACAAATTGTAAGCAGACCTCGAATCCATGAAGGCAATGTTATGAAAATGCATATGTAATAAAATTGAATCACATTTCATTTTGTCTTAAAAGCGCTGCATGGTTTAGTCGGCAATATAATCACGACTTGGGATATTTTAAGAAAGTAAACTATAACCTTGTTTATCTTAACCCCGAACCTAATACTTAAACGTTAGTCGGGTATTCACCTTTTTATCTAATATACGTGCAGAAATGCGTGTACAATGTACGTTTCGGGTTTATGTAATAGGTGTACACTCCTTGTCAAAATACCGTGGTAACGAAACACAAATAAACAGGCTTGTGTAACTGTGCCTTGCTATTATTAGTAGTAAGTTTTGTGATCTTTACTTATACGGATGGTTTGAAACAAATTTAAATGATATTTATTATTTAGACAGAATGACCTTAACTGGCATGGCTTACGAGCGTAGAAAAATATAATTATGTCTGTGAAATGTATCCAATTTTATTGTGCTGATCAAATTAAGAATTTACATCTCTACAGCTAAGTGTTTTCCTTCTTTATTAAACACTATATATATACAGTCAAACCTGTGTTAAAGACCACCTCCAAAAAGAGACCACCCTGCGAATAAAGACCAGCAGGGGGATCACTATTAATGCACTATTAATATATAGTAGACACACCTGTGAATAAAGACCACCTGCTTACAAAGACCACATTTGTAGCTTCCTAACAGTGGTCTTTGTTCACAGGTTTGACTGTATATATATGACATACTCCGGACAGAAGCAACATATTAAAATGGTTACAAAGAGATCGTTACATACTAAGCCTACTACTGAAATTTTGGGTATGAGTGATGCTGCAAGTTTGTTTCAAGTCTATTTTCACGGTACTGACTGTTCTGAGACGGAACATGTATTCAACACATTTACACAATATTTGAGAAGTTAGCAGTGAGCAGTGACTTAAGCACAAGACACAGTGCATTTTGTAATCATGGCGCGCTATGTATTCTCTACACTTACATAACAACTTATATTTGCTTGACAAAGGAGTCATCCCGATTCTGATATATTATCTTTGTGTTACATTTCGAGAGACTGGTAATAACACTGAACCATGATGTTTTACTCTATTACGTGATCGTCTGGTATCGCCCTTTGTTTTTACTTTGCTTGAATTACAATCTCTATTAGAGCTGAATTAACTGTTCCGCCAGAACATCGTTCAGTTGTGCAAAACTGAGAAATGTTCGTGATTCGTCACAGTCATTTGGCAAAATCGGACGAATTACCGATCACAACGCCAACTTTTATATCATAAAAACTAGAACTTTGATAACAGTTTAGGAGATCATGAATAACTTTTATAATTGCTGTTATTTTTTATTATATAGTATCAATAATAACCATTTCTATAAACTGTTATTGTGAATGAATTTTGCGGTTGTGCCGTTTCAGTGACGTACGAAAAGTAATTAGATAAATGACACTTCGTAAAAGACGTTTTCAACTTATATATAAAGTCATTATAAAATTTAAGGAGCGCTTCGTTAAATAGAAATCCCATTTAGACTTCTGTTATCTTTGTCTGAATCTTGCATACTCTGCTGTATTGCTTCTGTACGTCAAACATGAACGTATGGTGTATGCAGTGACTTTATTATCAAAATATTTGTCTATTTTTCAATGTGTTATAAATCAAATATGAATGGTATTTATTATATTTTATAAAAAAGTAATGCGCAATTGCTTCTTTATGTCTGGCTATCTTCTCTTCGTCCATCTTTAACATATGAGCGTCGGATGGGTTGCTCTAACAATAAGCAGGTGTTTAACTCCCTCTGTTAGGCTAGTTTCTAGACTTTTTAAAGTATGTTGAGATTGAGAGAAGTCTTTTTCTCTTTGAAAATATCTCTATCAAAAATACAGCTCAATCAAATCTCATTTCAATGTTTGAGTCAAAGGAAGGAGAAATTGTGAATATGTTGTAAAATGTCCAGAAAAGATATGAGGTAATGACTCTAACAACTGATGCCAGTCTATGCTAGATTCATGTGCGGGTCATACCACAAGCGTGGAAAATGGTCGTCCTGGGTGTTCAAGGTTTTTAGTTAGGCTGCAGAAAATTATCATATAACAGTTTTAGCTTATCCCAGATCCAAAACAAAATTTGGTTGTTGGTGCTTGTTGTGTTTGATGGTGCTTAGAATTATGCGTGAATTTGATTAAATATTTCGGTCAATCCGTATTTATAACATAGAGTTAAAACTTGCAATGTCAGATAAACATTCCTAGCTTCATGATTTATTGTCACCGGGTATTCACCTAAACTTTTCATTTTGTACGTGCATACCAAATATAGAGCTATTCAAGGTAATTGTATGATAGGAATATGTTTTTATGTAATAAATTATCCATAAAGAGGGGAAACCTTAGGTTTTCTGGTGAGTAACTACAAAACTATTCACGTGAATGTGCAGGGTAAGAAAGAAAGTGACGTAAAGGGTCCTCGCTTGTGATTCAAACATGCAAGTGTAAATTGCTTTGCAAATTCCGATACACGTGGAAATTAAGCATTTCTTAAAGGGGCATACCCTATAACTCATGTCAAACTAAATAATGTCTAAAACATAAATAATAGATTCTATGGAAGTATTGTAACTTAACCTAAATGTTTCAGCTATGCATTCCCAGTCATTATCGATAAAATCAGCGGTTTAAAATATACTGCAGTACCGTAAACCATTCAATAATCTATGTAGAGTTGTTGTTGTACAATTAATGGGTGGATGCGATTTATTACAGAAAGCCTCTATTTTGATTAATTGTGGTAAAATAAGGCATTTTTCGCCATAGGTTCTTCTTTGAAATTGTATTTATTTATCATTTTACGTTCATTGAACACATAATCTATGTTTCGAGAATATAATCTGCTAGATGTAGGGAGTGCCCCTTTAAATGCTTTGTCTGATTAGGTAATATTGTGCATATTGACTAATATAAATATTTAAATAGGTCATTAATTGTATGCTATTAAAATAATAATACTTCTATCTATCTAAATTTGCAAACATTTTGTTTCCAAATGGACACCATCAGTGGTAAGGTACGGTAAAACAAACATATATGCTAATAATCTTGGTCTCCAAGTTGCCACGTCTATAAATGAAAAGCAAACTTTTTGTATAAGCGTTGAGTATTATCTGAATGGGAATTTACGTGAAGTAGTCACGCCAGATTTAGAGCACGCGACAATCCACCATGTTTAGTTTGCACAAGTTTGTTAAAGAATTGTAAATGCTACTTACCTAAGATAAACATCTATGTCATATTTGAACTACAGATATGTATCTCATATGAAGTACAAACCAGTTTTTAGCTCACCTGAGCAAAGCGTGCCCAAGATGAGATTTTAGGATCACCGTGTGTCTGTCCTCGTTGAAAATACAGGGAAATACAGTTTGAAACTGCATGGCTTGTAAAACTTTTCATTAGCAGTGGATAATTTCCCTGTTTGAAATGCTGCTGCAGAAAAACGAAAGAATATTTTTGTATTTCCTTAGATTGACCTGGGTGGTCTTTTTGTCCTACTTTCACTTTATTGCATGTTGTAAACAGTCAGAGATATACATAGCACATCATTGGAAGTAAAGTTCTTTCAACTATAATTCAAAATAGGTATGCTTATTCATGTACAACCTATTTACAGCCTCTTTCTCTCTTAGTAACATGTTTGCATTCAGCTAAACTTGACCATGGCGTGTTATGGAATGTGGTTTTGTTTTCAGAGCATCCAACACTTAAAAAGAAAAAAAATGTGAAGCAACATTTGAAAATAACATTTCAGTAAATATAAATATTATTTTAGGAACACAACAATACATTTTTCATCGTTTTACTCATCTTTATTTGTTCGTAGCGGGAAGTTAATGCAAACTTCACGCCTACTATTCAAATACAACAACAGAAAAAGATCCACCAATCATATCTTCATTTAAGAATTGCAGTGTATGTTTTGTATCAGATTTCACAAACAGTTGACGTGCCTTGGTATTGTTCTTTACGAACGATCTCTGAATATTACAGTTATAATGAAACTTATGCAAATATTGTTATACTGCATTTAATTGTTTTGTCCACTATTGTGCTTTTGTTTGGCATTACTGTTAAATACATATTTCCTACTAACTTCTGAAAACCTAAATTAATCACGTATCCTAAATCCTTGCCGACGGGAAACAAAAGCAACGAAAAGGCAAGGTAACATTTAAAAGTAGGGAATATTTCTCCGAGAATCTGTTCATCTGTACTTTATTTTTAGTAATCGTAGTGAATTTTCCTTGCAGAAATTAAACGAAATGCAAGGTGTAGTACAGGAAGTAAATTGTAGCATATGTGCATGGGAGACAACTCTGTCCAGCATGTGGATACACTATATACGAGTTAAGTTTTCTTTGACCTTTTCATGAATATAGCTTATGTCAACAAAAGCAGAAACAAAAACATAATGTTAATTAGTAGATATCCCAAGTCTAACGTATATTTTCTTCAACAAAAACAATAAAAATAGAAAGATAAAACGACCGAGACAGTGCAAATTAGGCATATTTCATATTTAACTTTCAGCATAGTTAGACGGTATCTTCTACTTAATATAAAGAAAGGTAATGATAGGCATATCAGCCATGGATTGTGCTATGCAACAGTATATCAGCCATGGATTGTGCTGATGCAACAGCATATCAGCCATGGATTGTGCTGATGCAACAGTACATTTAACATGTTGTAGCCGGGGTCTCTGTCATAGGTTACGAGTGATGTCAAATGCTCAATGCATGTAATAACATGACGTGTTAACATATTTAAAATAGAAATTTAAAATATGAATAGATAAAACTTTCAGCTGATATACGTACTGGTGCATGCTTCGGGCGTACATGTACAATTATTTCACCTCTTTGTCATACTAGTTTGTTACTAAGACGTTTTCTTCGATGAAGAAACTAATGAAGTCGGTTAAATAAAATGCTTTAACCATGATGGATCTTAAACTTTTTAAGCATAATTATCTGACTTACGGAAGATGTTTATTTTTAAATAATAATGCAATATATTTGCTTTAAAAGTATTTACTCTAAGGCTACATTACGGGCAAAGTACCTTTTTACCTAATGCAAGATTCCAGTGAAATAGGTTATATGACTTGAGGAGTTTCTAAATGTCGTTAAAGGTGGAATCTGTTGCTGGTACCGAAATTATAAACTTCAAAACCAAGTCATTACATAGTACTAAATAAGTATTATAAATACTACAAAAACCTTAATTGTTTTACGAGAACCTCCCACTTAAAAATGTTTTCATTTTGAACTATAAACAAAGTTATATCTGGGTGTAATTTTAAATCATATTTTGTAATGTAGATTTTTAAAAATAACGATAATGTTTGCAACTTTGTATAAATACCATTAATTATGGATGAATATTGACATACATGACTGTACAATTTTTGCTAATCGACAACTGATTAGTTTAGTGTAATGGTGCCGCAGCACCTTTGTAAACGATAACAGAAATCCGACTTTTGGCGTTTATAACAGAATGTTCAGTCAAAATAAAAAGCAGATGTTACTATGATATAAACATATCCGTATCTGCAAAAAAACAAATGTTCGGTACCAGCAGCGGTTTTCCCCCTAAAGTAATGCATAAAACAATTTGAAATTTATGGACATTAGGCACTAGTGTTAACATTACTGCTGTAAAACGCAGGTCATGCTGTAGATGAATTAAACAACTGAACAACCTTATTCAAAATTGCATAAGTCAGCAAAATTCTTATTACATACATGTGTAAGACCATTTTCCCAAATAATAAATGAATACTAGTTGAGCTCAACGCAAATACAGCGGTTTCTTATACGCGTTATTAAATGATACAAAACAAGATAAAAACGTTTGGAATGTTTCAAATGGTAAACTTCTCTAAAAGACACGTATTGGCTATTTACTAAAATATGTCAAACTTCACAAAAAATAGGGTGGGTTTGAAATTTAAGATATTTTAGGTTTACATATACAATCAAGTATATGCTGTAAGTGGTATCAATTGTGCACAACTCCCAATATTTCTTATAGGTAATAAAGAAAGAAACGAAACTAAGTAGATTTAAATGTCAAACATGTTTTTCAAGATAATTCTGAAGAACCGAAGAAACCAGTCAAAAGGTCTGACAAAGTTGCTAACGTGATTTGTTTTAGCTATTTGTTTATTTTATCTGACAGTTATAAAGTTAAATCAGGAAGTAGTAAAACATGTACTTCCCAATATGTCAGTGATAAACTTAAATTCTAGCATAAAATGTGCTGTTTTTGCCCATTTTGCCGGTGTTTTAACAGGAGAAAAAACGTGTGTTAACGGGGAGATTCTCGCGCTCACGTGCCGTTATAACCCGTTTTTAATTATGCACGTTACAGGGCCAATGTAAATAATGGACGCCGTGTACATTCCTCTTTCAAGCAATTTCGGCCATTATCTGTAGAATCACCATATCACATAATTGTTTATCCTTTCAGTTGTTTTATCCGGATATAATCCTTGAAACTGTAGATTAAATATTTTAACCGCACAAGATTCAACATGGCGGATCAGGTCAAATATTGTAAGGCCCCGGACACGCATAATTAAAACACGTATCCATAACGACACGAGAGTCGGCTTCGTTTGCTTCCACCTATGATACATTTAAAAAACAACTCTAGTGACTAGTCTATTTAAAAAGTTGATTTTTCTGGGGGTTTTTTTATGCTAGAATAGCGTTTACGCACGTTTATTCGTGTTATAACATCTGCAGAATCCCTCGGGATTCTGCAGATGTTATAACACGAAAAAACGTGCGTTAACCCTACAGTATACAACGACCAATGGTTATAGGGAAAACACTAGTAGATATGTTTATAAAATTAAAGTTAAAACAAACTGTCGATGGAATGTTAAGTAGCTATTTTTTTAAGTACATAACTATAACATGCACAGTCAAATATAAACGAGATTTTTTTTCGGAAAAGGGAAGTATTCATAGCACAGTCAAACCTGTGTTAAAGACCAACTGCGAATATTGTCCAATAGGGAGAAATAATTACACTATTTACCGAGAGTATAAACGCGTCTGAATAAAGACCACCTGTCAACAAAGACATATTTGCCTTGTTCCTCGTCTGTGGTCTTTTTCACAAGTTTGACGGTACAAGTTCTAGTTTTTGCGAAGTACATGCTGTCGTAATGGTGTAAGGTATTTGAGCTAAGCTTGGTTTTGCAAAATGATTGAAGTACATATAAGACCATTTCATGGACACGCATTCAAGCAAACAACAATTATTACACATTTTAGGTTTTCTAAGATCGTTTTCATACTTTGCCTTCTTAAACAGAAGTATCTGATATTGAATTAGACTAGATGTGTGTCCTTGTTTCCACCTCTGTCACAAAACAAAAGCAAATTGCAATAACTTTTCTCTTACTAAATGACGACATTAACAAAACGCTTCCCAGCTTTATGTAAGGTACATAACAATTAGGGACTTTAATTAAGGAGCATAGCCTGCTTTAAAATTGTCATATGGAACACCTCTATTTTGACTAAGCCTGGGGCAATAACTCAGCTGTTACTGCTCTGATAAAACACAAAATAGGTGCACAACTTCTCATCTCAATAAACATTTGTGTAAAGTTTGCTGACTACATGTATATGTCAATTATCTAAAGCTTCTCGTTCACAGTTTCCGGTGAAAGAAACAGAGTCAACTAACGACCATTCGTTATACTGTTATAATTAGAAGTCACTTGTACTATTAGTTCAATAGTTGAAAAAAGAAACGTTTTATAGCGTACGTGTTATACAATATACATTCATTGTTGTTGTTTTTTTTTTGTATATGACTAAAATGTAATTTTATCTAGTAACTAGGACTCTATTTTCCAACATACGGTAGCTATATAACATTCATTTTGGGAAGCTAAGCATCCGACAGTTTCAATTCTTCGTACAAGATGGGCAAGCAAGTCTCTTTTAAATGCATATTCAAAGAGCATTTATCTGGAATGAACTTCGTGGGTGCACGTACTTATCCGGATTCTTACACTAACAGTCTGCTAAAACCCCTAAAACCGATTGTTTAAAAAGAGCTATTTTGAATTTTCTGGAAAAAGCAGAAACCTTAATTCATACCTTCGAAAGCTTATTGGTGCATGATTTAAAGTTCAACTTCGGATTGTTCATCAAGCTTATATTGTCTTTTCCTTTACTAACCTTTAGCGTAAGCATGTAGCCTCATCTGATTTATTTTAATCTTATCACACGCGACTTTGAGGCAGTGTTACTTTTGCAGGCGCAAATACGTGCTTAGTTCCATTTCTGAACGTGAAGTAGGATCGAATTAAGGACACCTTTTGTTTGTTTGTATACGTGCTTATTAGGTCCACCACCCTCGGGTGAGCTATATATGCGGTACGACCCGTATAAGGACACAGCTGTTGCGCACGCCTTTTAAGCTCGATTTTGTCCCGAAAACGAGACTTCTCTCTGCGCAATCAAAGTGAACCCTCGTTTCTAGACCAAACAGGTGCTTTTATTTAACAGTATGATTTGATTAGGTCGAAAAGACAACCCTTCCTGATATCAGTCAAGAGTGTTAAATTTTAGATATGAAACACCGCCCTATGAAGTATTAGTTACCTATTCTTAGTAGTATTTATTTTCGGCGTTAGCTGAACAAGCTTGCTTTTGACCTACTTTTTGGACCAATCAAATGTTACGAATGACAGCGCTGTGAATGGAATTTACAAAGATCATATATTAGATATACCGTCTGCAGACTTCAAATATTCTTTTCTAGTAATTCGAACATTCAAATAAGCAAACAGTGTAGGTCTTATTTGGAAATATGTTATGCAGTGGTAAATAATTCATGCAGTTAAAGATAAGTTTTTTTTTGTAAATTGTGAAGTGTCTTGACTTGACCAAATATGTGTCCCAAAATACATTCAATGTTATCAGTCCCAGTAATAAAAATGCTGATCTATTTCAATTTTATTTTCAGACATCGGCTGATTTAGTGATCTAATTCGCGAGTCGTAGAAAACTCTATTTATACTTATGTGTCCGTGATACAAATAACATAAATATACACAACGACAAACAAAACATCACTCCACGACACGATAAGGTAAAGGTTAGATAACATCCCAGTAAATGATAATTATCTGAAACATGGATCAGATGGTTTATTTAGTAAATACGTTTTACATTTGAGTGATGTACTAGATCATTTATCACAAGTTTACTTCACGTGACTTCATTCATAAAAATGCCCACACATATTGTGTGAAAATTAGGGAGGGAGTTTCAACAGCCAAAAGTAAATCCGTTATATCACGCTCAATCTACATGTATCTTTGCGTATATAAGAGAAATTGTCAATAGTGGTATAGTTCATATTTCGTTTACGTTCAAGGAAAAAACTTTCGAATGAACTGAACTGTCGCACATATAAAACTGCTTAGTCATGTTCCTACCCATATATGTCCGTATTTTGAGTCAGTCAAAATACGGACCCCTATGTGTAGGAACAGGTAGCATCACGCCAATAGACTATAACTACATGTATAAACAAGGATTTTTTTCCTTGAATATTTCTTGAATATAGCCCATTACTCACCACCATTTACAAAAAGCACTGTATTTTTTCTTAATTAACAGTTATTCTCCTAATTCTTTCGACGAGTTGAAATATTTTTCTACAACAAAACCACAACTATTGGTCAATGACTTTTGCAGTCTTGCTGCCATAGAGACGTGAACTTGTAAAAAAACGCGGTGAAAATCTTCGACATTGACAAGAGTTCGTACGTCCGATTTTCACGACTAAAATAAACTTTATATCCAAAATACCGCAAAATTCCTGCGCATGCTCATAAAACATGTTATAAAATATCATTCAATAACGACCAAACCCTTGTGAAATTCGTTGATTTTGTGGCCCAGGAATAATTCTGATTTGATTTGAAGCAAATTTGATGGTCCGTCAGTACATCTGCCAATTCAATTTTTCGTTACAAAACTTTTTGAAACAAATACATAAGTTTTTGCTGATCAATTTATTTTTTTCATTTTTAATACAAATATAAACCGTATACATTTGAACTTCCACTGGGCGCCGCTTTTGTTTAACTTTACAGCATGCCAATACGACAGGGAACCAGACTGCTATTTAGTAAGCAGTTCCTGAACGATATCACTTTCACGGCAGTAAGGGTTGTCAATTCTAAAGCAAGTGTATCTATATTTACTAGTGCTAGAAATGCTAGGATTAAGGAAACTAAGAGAGTCGTGTGTTCGGTTCTTACTAAAAAAAAATCTTTTTCATTCTTCTTCATAACAAGCAATATCTGGGAAATGTGTGTTCAAATCATTTTATGTTGCACTGATACTAGATACTTATATTTTGTATTCCCTACTGTATCTAGTATTTTATTCAAGCAATACAGTTACAAATGTACATCACAAAAGTTGACTTTGTGTCCTGCACAATTCAAATGTAAATGGTTAAAGGAGTGTGATTTTCAATCACCTAACATTTCTATAAATTGTGAATTATATTTGCAATTATTTTATACGAAACAAAAAAAGACACCGTCTGATGGGATTCGAACTCCAAACCCTTATTTATATACGTCACTCTTCATACCGTTACGCAAAAAGTATAGCTATACTGTAAGGATTAGTATTATGGAGGAAGGTTAATTATTGTCACGGTTCATGATTTTACATCGATTTCCTCAATTCAATACGGTTCAAAATAGCGAAATAGGCCTACTACATATTTAAGAAAGCAACAAAATGTTATGTATAATAATTATGCCAAGGGGAAAAATATCTGTAATTGATATGGTCGTTACACGTTAAAGTGAATACAATAGATGGTCAGTTTAATCTTGATATTGACGGATAAAGATGTGCTCTCTGGGGCAAGTGAGATATGTTCTCCAGTAATTGTTGCAACTGTTAACAGTAAAACTTTCAAATTTCTAAGAGTAAATAGGTGAACACTGAATTGTACACATTTCTATTATTTATGCAGACATACCGTGTGAATGAAGATGTCCGAAGACCTCTGATTTACCTGTTTGAGCTGAAGACCCAAGTGTGGACCAAAGCCAAGGTAAATATGTGCTTCATTTATATTAGGAAATTAAAGTCAGAATCAGACACCATCTTTGTAAAAGAATATAAGATTGATTTGAAAACTTCAATAAAGTCTTCAGGGTAATCAAAGCGGTAAGTAACGTAACTTTTTGACTGCATTTAGACTGTAAGTTACTTAGGAATCCAGCGGGATTTTGTTTTCTCCCAATTTCAGGAAATTGTCAGAGAATTGTGTGTCTCACAATTTGTAACAACCATGATCTCATACATACTTTGCATTTTAATTTACCGCGCCATTTGGGCGTTTGCAGCGTATATATTGAATTCGGGTAAATGAAAGGTCATAAGCCAATATTTCAGATTTTTATCAAAGTTTACTTAAATGTTAAGCTCATCATGTTGATAAGGATCAGTTTTGGTCAAATGTGATTCGAAATTATCTCCCAAACTCATGGAACGATTTTCATAAACTTTGGTCTTATGATTCGGCTGGGGAGTTTGTAGTGCATGGCAATACTCCATCCACAAAGTGCCAGTGTGAACTATTAGGACACTTACCGTCCGGCAATACGTCGTATGTTCGTTCACAATTTCCTTCAAACGGCATCTCCTCTGAAAGCACTCAACAGGGATATTCCTTGCATGAAGCTCTACGTAAGTTGTTCAAAGAACTCCATTCAATGCAGAAGATTGGTTGCTATGGCAACAAATAGTGAACACTTTAAAAATCTTATAAACACCATAGATATTTGGCGTGTAGCATTCTCTAGTGGACCTCTATAAAGAGTCCCCATGACGTCACGTGATTCCACATGGGTTTATATAGGGAAAATGTTAAAAAAATCTTCTGCTATGAAACCACAAGGTCTAGAGTTTAGATATTCGGCATGTAACATTGCTTAGTGGACCTCTATCAGTCTATTACGACTGCTCAACTCATGGCGTCTGAGTAAAAACTGACATTGTCTCAAGGATCGCTTGATTTTACATAGGCATAATTATTTTAGGTAAAACTTAAAAAATCTTCTGCAAAACGGAAACGCACAGAGCTTAGATATTGGGTTTGTGACACTTTCTAGCTGACCTCTATCAAGTGTGTTCAGATTTTGCCCCTCGAATCAAATTTTACCCTGCCTGGTGGGTCAAATGCTTTTACAAAGATATATAGTAAAACTTAAAACATCTTGCTGTCAGAAATTGTAGTGCTGAGGTATTTGTTATGTAGCGGCACCTAGTGGTTCTTTACCAAGATTGTTATAAATTGGCCCCACCCTATCGCTCACTTGTTTATATGCATTTATTACCTCGCGTGAGCATGAAGTGCTCAGGTTGAACATTTTAGTCAGCGGTTGCCCCGCGTCGTGCGTGCGTCGGTCAACATTTTGCCTCACACTACTTCTCCTAATCCACTATAATGTAAGTTTCGATATAACTGCACAGGAATGGTCAGTGTAGGGTCCTCAACCGAAATTGTTCAAAGAAATGTATTCCATGAAGAAATCTGGTTGCCATGGCAACAGAAAGTAAACAATAAAACATCTTAGAAAACCTAGAAGGCACAGAGCTAAGATATTTGGCATTTAGCAGTGCCTATTAGACATTATACAAAGATTAATCAAATCATGACCCCCGGGTCAAAATTGACCCCGACCGAGAGGTCACTTGTTAGTCATATGGCTGGTTTAGGGACTATAAGTTTGCATTTTTACGTCTGTCCGTCCGCAATTCGTTTCTTGTCTGTATCTCCCACAGTCATGTACATTGACCGATTTTGATATAACTTTACACAAAGTTTACCCATACCACAAGGGTGTGTCAGGCACAGCGATTAGTCACCTTCCTAACCTTTTGTTTCTGTTCTGCATGTCCCACATCCATTTACCGATATTGATAACTTCACACAATTGTTACACATATCCCAAGGGTGTGTCATGCACATCTCCCATCCACCTGCTCCAAAAGTCAATGCCACATTTAGGGCTCAAACCTTTTCAAATAGTATTATGTAGCAATAATTCCTGTCCTCTCTGTAACTTGTACATGCATGGCCTGTAGCCCCACATTTATTATCAGTAACATAAGGATGTACATGTATCACAAATGATTAATGGTTTGTTCACAGGGCCACCTTTCAAGGCCATGTCAACATTACTCTTGTTATGCTTGTCTCTAGAATGACTGATCACGCAAATTAATGACACTTGTGTCTGTTGATCAGCAAGAACAGAAGGTGTGTGCTGTTTCCATGGAAACACAATCTTCAGGGAGAATCTATCAATATTGCCTATGCTTTTCTTTTATATACTTTTATAGAAACTTTAAAGTGTGTTTTACTTGGAATCCCTGTGACTTTTGTTTGGGACACACGTTTGATTACAACATTGAGTTCTCTGATCTTATGTTTTATTTCTATTATCAGGTAAAATGAAGCAGAGGTATTCCAGTAACTTATACGTACTAGTTGTGAGGAGGCAGAGTACAGGTTTGTCTGTGAGGTTCACCTGTCAGTCATTTGGGCTCTTTCCATTGATCATTTTGACATCAATGCAGTCACAGGGGGAAATGCACGCCAAATATGTTGCAGGTAATGTGTAGTTATAGTTAATTTGACAACGAAAGCAATACAGATTAAGTCATAAGGTTATTTATGTAACCATATAATGCTGTACTTGTACATGCATGATGTGTGTTTATACTGATATACATGTATGTAGTTAAGCCATTCACAAAAGACCTGCAAACTGGTCTTCTGTTACAAGTGGTCTTCATTCACATGTGCTTTTATTTACGTGTACATTTTTAGCTCGTCTGATTTTTGAAAAAAATGACGAGCTATTGTCGTCACTTGATTGTCGTCGTCTTCGTCGTTGTCGTTGTCGTTGTCGTCGGCGTTGGTTAAGTTTTGCGTTTAGGTCACTTACATGGAAACTATCAAAGCTATCACTTTGAAACTTGGAAAGCTTGTTCATCTAATACCCTTCTTCACATTGTATGCTAAAGATGCTGAGTCTGACCTGTTTTTTGGGTAAAAAACATGAATTTTGATTGATTTTGGTTGATTTTGAGAATTGGACATAGCTTCTTCATTTTTTGTTAGATTGATTTCAAATTTTTCACAAACAATAAATGGATAATGTACTTCAACATATCAAACGGGGTTTTGAGTTATACATTTGGGGGGATATTTTAATATTTTTGGACTTTGTAGTTTTTAGATAGTCTGATTTTTTAAGTTTTGCGTTTAGGTCAGTTACATGCAAACTATCAAAGCTATCACTTTGAAAGTTGGAATACCTGTTCACTATCAAATGTACAATAGAATGAAGGAAGAGTTTTACAAGTTACATAACCCTGTCATGTATTTTGACTGGGTTATTGCCCCTTCGTAACTTAGAAAGTTTCACACACACAATATTTTTTGTAATAGTGAACATAATGCAACCAAACTTAGTGTATAGGAAGTATTTATGAATATTTTTTAAATTGGATTGTGTTTTGGGGCTGCTGGGGTCAAGGTCACTGTTACTAAAAATAGGAAAACCGTAATATATTCAATATCTTTAGTTACAGTTGACATAATGTAACCAACTTTTGTTTAAGGTAAGTATTTAAAAAGATCTTTAATGGGGTTGTGCTTTGGGGCTCCTGGGGTCATTGTCAATGTCACTGTAACTAAAAATAGAAAAACAATAATATGTTGAATATCTTTAGTTACAATTTACATAATGTAACTAAATTATTAAGTGTGTAATATATATAAATGAAGACTTTTATTGGGATTGTGTTTGGGGCTCATGGAGTCAAAGCTAAG
This sequence comes from Saxidomus purpurata, assembly GCA_022818135.1. Taxonomy (NCBI): domain Eukaryota; kingdom Metazoa; phylum Mollusca; class Bivalvia; order Venerida; family Veneridae; genus Saxidomus; species Saxidomus purpurata. The sequence goes on from JAFMSR010000008.1 coordinate 32,936,172, forward strand.
GATTTTTTTCTAAAAATAGAAAAATGGGAAAAACACAATATCTTTAGTTGCAGTTGAATAATTGTGACCAAACTTATGTCTAGTAATTATTATGAAAACCTTTTGTGGGATTGTGTTTCGGGGTCAAGGTCAAAGAGACTGTTACTTAAAAAAATAGTAATAAATAAACTGTAAAAGGATAAAATCAGACGAGCGTCAGGCACCCGTAGGCGGTGCTCTTGTTCTTGGTTCTGATTTTATAGTACATGTATATAGAGGTGGTCGTGAACACATTTATGGCTGTACTTTAGTAAGATTTCAAGGTCAAAAGACTATCTCCTCCATCCATGGAAAGTGTTTTGACAAACGTTGACAAACGTTCACCTAATGGAGACAACATGCAATGTCTATGTTTCAACCATACCTCCTTAAGGTTATGGTCACCGTTGGGTCGAAGGTCACAAGACTATATTTTCTCAACCCTTAAAAGGATTTTCATCAAACTTGGCACAAATGTTTATCTCAAAATGATGAAAAAGGTTAGGGTCTCATTGGGTGTCAAAGGTTATGTGACTTTATCATATGTTCACCACATCCCGTTATTTTCGGTTTCGGCAAAACTCCATCCACTTGTTTAAGTTTTATTTGAAAAACCAATAAGTCTTCAAGGATGACAGTTAAACAACACGTGACTGAATTTAATTCAACTTATGGCCGTTGTTCAACTTAGAACTTTTAATTAAAGTTTTACATGCAATCCCCTTTCAGTCTCGTTTCTCAATAACCAATGATTGAATTGATTTGAAACTTCAATTAAGCCTTCAGAGCAATCATACATTAAAGTTGTTTAACTCTTGATTACTTAAATACAACATTACGTAATATGTTTTACTTAGATTTTTTAGATAGTTTCATTCATGCTTATGTTATGCTCATATCGAAGTAATTACCTATTTGCTTCATTTGAAAGTGCTGACAGGTATAAAACTTGATAACAGGAAATGATCACAGAGTTGTATGGCTTTGATTTTTATAGTTTAATCTAACAGAAATCAAACCTTTTTGTTAGAAATGTTTAAATTGTAATTTTAAAGTGGTTCAAAGAGTCGAACTTACTGTCATCTGACACTTTGTAGGGAAATGCGATCGCAAAATACTATTTATTATGTATATGATCAGTATAGATAACTCGCTTTTGTTTGAAAACCTTCAACACTGCATCAAATTACAGTATATTGTTTTCTTGATTAACATTAAAGATTACCTTCTTTTTGTTCTTGATTTTAATAAAGGAAGGTTTGCTGGAGGGAACAATATAATGCCCGAGTAGATAGAAATTTGGCCACGTTAGATGAAAATCTAAAATACAACATCAACGTATGTCAGACTTGAGAAGAGTAATTAAACTAAGAATGATAGTTGCTGGCATAGTTCAGGATGTATAAGTCCTGACATTAATGACATAAATTATGTCATCAACGTAATTGCAATTAGAAGGTGTTTCAAGTAACTATACTGATCATGCTATTTTCGACAAGATCTTTTTAAATGTAATCACACAAACTAACAACACTATACAAAATTATTCTGTTGCAGCTTCAAGTATTTCCATTTGTGACAATGGGATTGACAAAGTTCGAACATAACATAATAATTTCATATTTGGCTCGTCTGATTTTTGAAAAAAAAATGACGAGCTATTGTCGTCACTTGATTGTCGTCGTCGTCGGAGGAGGCGTTGGTAAACTTTTGCGTTTAGGTCACTTACATGGAAACTATCAAAGCGATCACTTTGAAACTTGGGGAACTTGTTCATCTGATACCCTTCTTCACACTGTATCCTAAAGATGCTGAGTCTCACCTGTTTTTAGGTGAAAAACATGAATTTTGATTGATTTTGGTTGATTTTGAGAATTGGACATAGCTTCTTCAATTTTTGTTAGATTGATTTCAATCTTTTTCACAGACAGTAAATGGATAATGCACTTCAACATATCAAATGGGTTTTTGAGTCACGCATTTGGCAGGGGAGAGGGAGGGTGGGGTATATTTTAGTATTTTTGCACTTTATAATTTTAGCTAGTCTGAATTTTTAAGTTTTGTGCTTTGGTCACTTACATGCAAACTATCAAAGCTATCACTTCACTTTCAAACTTGGAATACCTGTTCACTATCAAATGTACAATAGTATAAATAAAGAATTGTACAAGTTACATATTAACCCTGTACATGTAATGTATTTGACTGGATTATTGCCCCTTCTAAACTTAGAAAGTTTCACACACACAATATTTGTAGCAGTCAACATAATGCAACCAAACTTAGTGTATAAGAAATATTTATGAATATCTTTAATTAGATTGTATTTTAGGGCTCATGGGATCAAAGTCACTGTTACTAAAATAGGAAAACTGTATTATATTCAATATCTTGAGTTACAGTTGACATAATGTAACCAACTTTTGTTTGTAGTAATAATTAAAAAGATACGGCTGGGTTTTGGGGCTCCTGGGGTCATTGTCAAGGTCACTAACTAAAAGTAGAAAAAAAACAGTAATATGTTCAATATCTTTAGTTACAATTGACATAATGTAACTTTAAATTATTAAATGTGTAATACATATGAATAAAGACTTTTTAATTAAATTGGATTGTGTTTGGGGCTCATGGGGTTAAAGTCCAGGGTTTTTTCTAGAAAAACCAACCTGAAACTGAAAATGTAATGACGTCTGTATCTGACAACTTTGAGCTCTTCTCGTATGAATAAATTGGATTAGATATCTGTGAAGATTCTAAGCTAGATATTACTGAACGCTAATTGTAAGATTTTTACTATCACAAAAGTACGATGTTAGTTACTTACCGAACGCTTAAAATCAAAGTGTTGCATAATTGTGAAATATGTAAAAGTTAATTGATATAATTGGATAGCTTTGCCTAATGGTGACGTGTGTGGCAACAAATAAATTGTAACACATGGAAACAATTGCAGCGATTACCTAGACTGAATACAAAGAAGAGGACAACAAGATAAGAATTCATACAAGGCATCAAAGGCACCGCCGGAATGAATATTTTGGTATCAGGTAATGTATTTGAATAAGGCATTGATATCACCCTTAATGGCCTTATACCTACACCGAATCGTACCTATCTTGGAAAAAGATACGCACATGTTCTTTGCAATAATGAATACAGTTTTTCAATAAAATGTTTCTGATTTAACATCTTAATGTTACAAACTGTGCATTTATAACAATACTCTGGCATATGTGGGTGTCTTTGGGTAGTCTATGGGTATTTTCTGATATATAGTCGTTCTGCAAGTATCAGTTCTGAGGTCAGTATGATTTCGTTTTTTATTTATTCTAGATCAGGTTTAAACTCCTAATTCAAGAAGGCATATCAAAGTTTGTCCCAATTAAAAAACTAGGAAATAAGAAAAGTCTCCCATGGATTACACAAGATATAAAAAGATTGATAAGAAAAAGGGACAAACTCTACCAAAAGGTTAAACTACACAAGGGTCAAAATCAGTACATTAGCAAATTCAGAACTGTTAAACACCTCATCCAGCAAAAAATTAAGAAAGCACATGAGACATATATTGAAAACATACTAGACATTCAACATTCAGAAAACACAAACACTAATAAATTCAATACCAAGCGCCTCTACTCACTTATAAAAAATGCCAGACAAGATAACCAAGGTATTGCACCGTTAAAAGATCCGACAAATGGTAAAATCACCTCAGAAAACCTTGGTCAAGCAAATATTCTGAATAAACAATTCCAGTCTGTTTTTTCAGGTGTTTCTCCCTTGTCTCTGTCCCAGCTTTGCAGGACTTCCCTAGGAAAAAGGAAATACCCTACAATGCCCAACATTGAAATTGACCCCAACGGCGTCCTGAAATTACTCCAAAACCTAAAAGTGGATAAGGCTGCTGGCCCAGATATGATTAAGCCCATTGTCTTGAAGGAGCTCCGCCATGAGATCCTTGACATAGTATCACTAATCTTTAAAAGATCCCTTAATACTGGTCAACTCCCATCCGATTGGACGAAGGCAAATGTCGCTCCACTGTTCAAAAAAGGTGATACTAGTGACCCTGCTAACTACAGACCCATATCGCTAACTTGTATTCTATGTAAACTCCTAGAACACATAATTGCATCTAGCCTATCCACACATCTCTCAAAACACAACATACTTTATGAGCTGCAACATGGGTTCCGTGAAAGACGGTCCTGTGAGACTCAACTCATTGAGCTAGTTGATGAAATATCCAAAAACCTTTCCTCAGGTAAACAGACCGACCTTGTCCTACTTGATTTTAGTAAAGCCTTCGACAAAGTCAACCATCTCAAATTATTACTTAAACTCCAAGAGCATGGTGTCTCCAGTCAAACTGTGTCTTGGATCCGGTCCTTTTTAATAGGTAGATCTCAGTCAGTAGTGGTTAACGGTTGCACGTCTGATCAAGTCCCTGTTACATCTGGGGTCCCCCAGGGCTCTGTCCTAGGAACTCTGTTGTTCCTACTCTATATAAATGATCTCCCTGACACGGTTACCTCCCAGGTGCGGCTTTTTGCTGATGACACTGCCGTTTACCTTGCAGTTACTTGCCTTTCTGATTGTCAAGGGTTACAAAATGATCTCTCTAAGCTAGAAACGTGGGAAAAACTGTGGGACATGGAATTTAACCCCAGTAAATGTCAGGTCCTCCATATCACACGTAGTAGAAAACCTATCCAGTTCCCATATAAGCTTCATGGTCAAACACTCTCACCAGCTAAGGATGCAAAATACCTTGGTGTAGACATCAGCCAAGATCTCAGCTGGAATACACACATCTCAAGAATAACAACAAATGCAAACAGAACACTAGGCTTTCTCAAACGTAACATTAAAACAAAACATGAAAATATCAAATCACTCTCTTACAAAACATTAGTCAGACCACAACTAGAGTACGCATCATCTGTATGGTCACGACACACCCAGGTTAATATTCACAAGCTGGAGATGGTCCAGCGACGCACAATCAGATGGGTAAAAAATGATTATTCCAGAGATACCAGTGTGACAGACCTGCAGAACACCCTTGGATGGAGCACCCTTGAGAACAGGCGTCAAGCCTCCAAATTGGTTATGTTTTACAAAATATACTACAATCTTGTAGCAATCTCCCTGCCCAGTTACCTAGAAGTCCCAAACAGGTTAACAAGACATATGCACCCCTTTAGTCTCCGCCAAACCCATGCAAATTCGGACTTCTTTAAGTACTCTTTTTTTCCCCCATACCACAGTCCTGTGGAATAGATTACCCACACATATTGCGATCCTGCCTGATCTTGAATCATTCAAGCAGGCAGTGGCCCAAATCAATTATTAATCATACAACAGTTGTTTTTAACCCTTTTACTCTTTTACTATTTTTACAGTTTTAACCGTCTTGTTTCTCTTGACTGTAGGAGATATCTTGCAGTAGTTTTATCTTTTATTAACACCCGGCGTGCACCCTGCCCATAATACTCGTGAGAGGTGTGAGGCAGTATAACAAGATAGATATATAGATAGATAGATAGATAGATATAGATATAGATATAGATATAGATATAGATAGATAGATAGATAGATAGATATAGATATAGATAGATAGATAGATAGATAGATAGATAGATAGATAGATAGATAGATAGATAGATAGATATAGATATAGATATAGATAGATAGATAGATAGATAGATAGATAGATAGATAGATAATTTTCGAAACAAACATATTCCGTATAGGAATAGGTTTTTATATTTTTTTAATAAAGTCATTTTTAAAAACAATCTTCAAAACAAAAGTTCAAGCATATATAACTCTTCCTACCATGGTCTTCCGGCGAAACGCATTCAATTTAAGGCCTCGCCCTTTTGTGTGGCGCCAATAAAGTTGTAAGTTATTGTCTTCTACCACATGCTATCTTAATTTTACCCGTGTGAATCGGATTCATTGTGATCGTCGTTTATCTGTTTAACTGATCAAAATATAATACTGTTTCTTTTGGAAAATATTCTAGACAGAGCTTGAAATAGTTCAGGCCAAGCTATAACATAATTTCAAACAGTTTCCAGGCTATTCCATAAAATATATCAGGCCATGCTAAAATTTGTTGAAGAAATCGTCATGAAATCCAGCCTTTGTTTGAAGAAATTCTAGATTATGTTGGAATTTAGTACTTCGGAATTTAGTCTCTAGTTCAGTGCTTCTGTGTGTGTTTTCTTACTAGATATGTAAATATTGGATAATACCCTAGCAAAATTTTATCGTGAAATTTCATAGATATTTTCATATTAACATTGCACTTTAAATTTAAAAAGTAAGTCATTTAATCGAACAACGAAGTTGCACTTGTCCTAAAATAGAATGTTCATACACATAGCACATCGTTACTCATTGCAGGTGTATTGGATGTTAAAATACATCTAGATATTTAAGATGATTGCGCACGACATATATTTCACAATGCATATTGCGTTATTAAAGTTGTTCAATCAATGAGCCTGTCTTGCATGAGGCGATGAAATGTGCTGCATATCTCATGTTCCAGAAAGGACTTGGGAGTATGATGAGTCCATGGACGACAAACAAAAAGTCACCCTGTCTTTGGACTCGTGTATAATGCGGGTGCAGATAGGACACTTTCGATACTTCATACATTTTATCAAATACATATACATTCAGTTCCAAAAGAAAGTGTGCACTTTGTTTTCTGTGATTTTTCATCGACTACTTTTCTGATAGCCGATTTATTGGGTACCAAATTTAAGATCTGTTTACGTACAATATGGCGAACATTTTAGATTTTGCAATCGATCGATGACAAATACACATGCAATATAGTGTGCGAAAATTGAAACCGATACGTCCTCTAAATATTGAAATATCTAAAATTAAGAAGTGCACACTTTCTTTTGGAACTGAGTGTATGATCAATATGTATTCAAAATTTAAAAAGAATATTAAACAAACCAAACAAATCAAATGCATCAAATTCCAGCATAGCCTTGAATATTTTTCGGTATAGACTTGAACTATTGAACAATCTGTATATATTACAGTCTGGCCAAACATGTTTAAGTGGTAGTATTGAAAGTTTCTAAGCTTTTCCAGGCTGCGCAAGAACCTATTCTATCAGTAACATATTTCATCATAGCGCTGAATATTTTCCAGGACAAAATCAAATTCGTGTAATGTTTTATAACAAACAGAAGGAACGATGCTTAAAATGAATCAGATCCTTTAAGGAAAATTAAAGATGGTATTAGAAGAATCACTCTGAGCATAGTAAGTCAGGGAATCTGCTCTTACCCGGTAGTCTACTACAAATGATAATAAATGAAATACATATTGCTGTACCTTTAAGTGAGTCACTGTTTATCTTCACATTTTAGCTCACCAAAGTTTTACACTTTGGAACAAATTTGAAACAGCACATCGTGCGAATAAAAGCAATAACACTACGTCAATAATAAAGGAAATGTTTTGAACACTCATAACATTCCAAATTATGAAAAACGGTTATAATGTTTAATTTGATCTTGACGTGTACTGCATAGGATTATTGTGACTGTGTCCAGGGCAATTGTTCCTCAGAAGAGAAGCGAAACATGAAGTCAATTTAAATTGAAAAACACACGATACAGGTGGCACAAAATTGCATAACATAGTTACATATTCCGATACCGAAAATAACATCTGCTTTGAAAAGTTTAAAATTACATAAATAAAAATAAATATCGTTTTGACTTCAAAACTGACCCATCCAGGCAGACTTTCTACCCGAAAACGCCCATAGACTACCCAAAGACACGTGAAAACGCTAAAATATTCTTATAAATGTACAGTAGTTAATATTTGATTGTCAAATTAGAAACATTTTATTAGCTCACCTTGTGATCGCCTGGTGTCCGTTGTCTGTCTGTCTGTCTGTCTGTCGTATGTCCAAACTTAAACTTGTTAATGCAAAAGAGACTACATTTTTCACTGGATCTTCATCAAACTTGGTCAGAATGATTGCCTTGATAAAATCTAGGTCAAATTTGAATGTGGGGTCAAACACTAAGTCACATGGTCAAATCACAAATACTTTCTTGAAGACATCTAGTTTGAGTTCGAATATGGGTTATCAATTGTCAAACACTAGGTCACGGAATCAAATCATAGAAAAACCTTATGTACGCAATAGAGGTAGCATTTTTCATTGGATCTTCATAAAACTTGGTCAGTATGATTGCATTCATTTAATTTAGGTCGAATTGGAATACGAGACATCTTGGGTCAGAAACTAGGTCACCAGGACACATCATAGAAAAACCTTGTGTATGGAATAGAGGAACTTCATTAAACCTGGTCGGAATGACTGCCTTGATGACATCTAGAACGAGTTCGAAAATGATTCATCTGGGGTCAGAAACTAGGTCACGGGGTCAAATTATAGGAAAACCTTGTTAACGTAATATAGGTTGCATTTTTCATTGGATCTTCATGAAACTTAGCTTGAATGATTATCTTAATAAAATTTAGGTAGAGTTTGAATATGGATCATCGGAGGTCAAAAATAGGTCGCCCGGTTAAAAACCTTGTGAAAATTTGTCTGAATGTTTCAGTGGATCACCTGGGATTAAAAACTAGGTCACCAGGTCAGTGCTAAGGTAAACCTTGTTGGTACGCTAGAAGTCATATTTTATAGCCAATCATCTTGTTAATGATGAGATGGGTTGTCTTGACAAGGTCAAACAAAATGTTTGTGTTTATGATATATAGTTAAGGGTTGAAGTTTGGTCACATGTGGTCATAAGTAGGTCTCAGGTGAGCGATATCCTGGCCCTCTTGTTAAAAATGCGTCTTCAATGTTGCAAAGAACCGGAGAACATGCATTTATCTTTATCCATGTAAGGTTATAATATACGGCGGATAAGTAATTTAACCGTTGCATCTAGTCTTTTCATGTCTTTTTCATAAAATAATATCAATTCGGCGTAGGTATAAGGATATTAAGGGTGAGGTGATCTAAATGACTTTTTCATTGAATTATTTCCGGCGCTTTTGATGCCTTGCATACATTCTGTTTGTGTTGCCCTCCTTGTATACAGTCGAGGGAATCGCCTCGATTTGATTCCATGTGTAATCGTATTTGTTGCCACATACCATGTCACTAGCAGATTAATCTCTCTTTCATATCCATTAAATTATACAAATTTCGCAATTATGCACCAATTTGATTGTCTGCGTTTGATAACTAACTAACGTCCGAATGTTTTGATAGTAAAAGTTTTAAAGTTAGCTTTCAGTAATGTATAGCTTAGACTCTTCGTAACTATCTGATCCAATTTATATGAAGGAGTGGGGTTAAAAACTTCACTTGTAATACTGACGTCTTTTCAAAGCCACTAAGTAGTTGAACAGAATTTCACAAAATAAATGTGCGATCAGTTTCACGTCTTAGACTTTGAGTAAACAATGTCACGTCTTTGGATTGAAGATTTCAGTATTGCTTGCCTAAACTTAATTTACACATGCCAACATAACCGTCCAATCAGTACTTTCAGTGCTTTGATTCTAAAATTACAAAACCATGCTGGATTATGTTGCATAGTCTATACATCACTCGTGTCGAAAAATCATAATTTCATTCAATTTGACAGTTTGAACATAAATGTTGTAAGGCAGACCTTCAGTCTAAACTCAGGCAAGGATATTATTATTGTTGATGCTTTATCATCATTAACATCATCATTATTATTGATGTTGCTGCTGCTACTGCTGCTATGACGGTGATGATTCATTACTTGTATTATTACTTTTATCATTAAAGTTATAGAATGAATACGGAAGAACATTAATAAATCTGTAGTCAATGAGAAGTGTAAGAGATATAAGCATCTTTGGCAAAACAAACAGAAACAAGAGGGCCAAGATGGCCCTATATCGCTCACCTTGGTACAAGTCCACTTGCCTGGTTGCCTGGTGGAAGATCACTAGACAATGTTATATACCAAATAGGTTTTCCTATATACATCTTTGTAAAACAAATGACCCCGCCCCCCAGGGAAAGGCTAATTTTGACCCCAGGGGTATAATTTGAACAAACTTGAAGAGGTTTACTAGGCAATGCTACATGCCAACTATCTAAGCTCTAGGTCTTGTGGTTTCAGAGGAGAAGATGTTTAAAGTTTTTCCTATATTGGCCTAGGCTATGTAAAATAAGTGAGCCCCCGTGCAGGGTCAATTTTGACCCGAGGGTCATAATTTGAACAATCTTGGTAGATGTCCACTACCCAATGCTGCATGCCAAATATCTAAGCTCTAGGCCTTGTGGTTTCAGAAAAAAAGATTCTTAAAGTTTTTCCTATTTGTTGCCATAGCAACCAGAGTTCTGCATGGAATGGAATTCTTTGAACAACTTTGATAGAGCTTTATGCAACGTACACCCTTGCAAAGTTTCATCAACATTAGCCCAGTGGTTTCAGAGATGTCGTTTGAAGGAAATGGTGGACGGACGGACGCCGGACGGAATGCGATCTGGTACTTTGTGCCAGGTGAGCTAAAAACCAGCCATTCCTTTTTCAAACTTAAACCTTTATTTTTTATTTACTCACCTGTAAGGTAAAAGTGAAATGCTGGGCTAGTCCACCTGTAATAGTCAGTACACAGTTCATACGATTTCAATGTGTTGAACTTTGTGTCAAATCCACTGCGTTTATACATTGAATAATTAAGTTAATATAACATAAACAACAGCTTTACTTCTGATTTCATAGTCGCGAGCGAGGACTTTCGAGCTAATATGTTCTGTTGACATTCGTGCATGAATATGTAAGACTGTGTATGATACTTTCATACATATTACTAAAAGTATGTCAGCTTTCATAACGGAATGACCATAATTATGTAATGTGCATTTTACAACCATAAACCATATCGGATCTACAAAACTGTTTGACTGCATAATACTTGGTTACATGTATAACACTCAATTATACAAGTAAATATGCATAACTGCTTTTCTCAACCTTCCAACATTATTTTAAAAAGACCTTGGTCGTAGATAAACATGACTTTTCATAACCCCCTCTACAAGAAAAGTATATAAAACTAACAGTATGATACATATTATACAAAACTATTCTTACATATATATGCGCATTTTCCAGTGTTTACCAGCAATAAACCTAAAACAGTATAAATAATTCTGTTTTCCATGACTGCGTGAGACTAGATGTGGTTTTAACAGTTGCAGGCATATGTTAGATAACAAAATGATTGCGCTAAACTGACGTAAAATGTTAAACAAAGATAAGACAGGGTTGCAATATAAACATAGTAAATTTTGTTATCCCCTTTTGGTATTTAGTAAGATAAAGCGATACATTTAAGAAGCCACTATTCTAATTATTATAGAAATCAAATGTTCACTTTATCTCAATTAAATGTTTGTTTTGTTTTATCTTATTTGGGCACTTTGGTTCCTATTTAGTGTATTTAAGGTGCATTTGTACTTGATGATAGAAAGAACGTGACATTTTGTGACAAGTTTTAACTGTAATTTACAGTGAGTACTATCTGTACAATCATTCCAGGTGCTTTATGACTATCATAAACTGCAACACTTATATAATATCAAAAACATTTCCATCGAAAATTTACAATTATTACGAGTTTTATGTAAAAAAAATCTTTATTCCGAAATCTACGGAACACAATGAAATAATACTTTAGTACGATTTGTTGTTATAAGTTGACTTGATAAATGTAATAATAGTTTTGTTATATACTATTATTCAAACTATAATGTCAAGCATAGTATGCTTTATTAGTCCTAACGACGAAGATTTAATGTTATAGTGTAAGACTTTGATGTATTTATTTTGTCGCATAAATAGGAATTAGATGTAATAATGATAGATTTTAATTTGCTTATCTTCCCTCGAACATTGGTTTCGTTGATGTACATATTGCGATTTGACTAATATATGTATATAAATTTACAATTACAGGTATTCATGATTTGTTGTAAATTTCGATTTTTAGCTGGTCATGTTAAGCTTTCAGGGTCGTTGAATGTCCGGCGTCCGTCCGGCGTCTGTCGTTCACATTTGCTTCGAATGACGTCTCCTTTGAAACCACTAAGGCAGTGTTGATGAAACTTGGCAGAAATGTTCCTTCCTAGCATAAAGTTCTACCAAATGTGTTAAAAGAATTTCATTCCTTGCAGAACTCTGGTTGCTACTGGAACAAATAGTAAAAACTTTCAAAATATTCTTCTCAAAAACTGCAGCGCCCGAAGCTTAGATATTTGGCATGTAGCTTTTTCTAGTGAACACTTACCAAAATTGTTTACCCCTAGGTTAAAACTGGCCCTGTCCGAACGATCACTTGAATTGTACATAGGTTTCTATATTAAAAACCTTTAATATATTCTATTGAAAAACCTTAAATATATTCTATTTAAAAACCACAAGGCCTGGAGTTAAGATATTTAGTATGTAACATTGTCTAGCAGACCTCTACCAAGTTTGTTCAAAGCCTTTAAAAATATTCTTCTCCGAAACCACATGGTCATGAACCTAGATATTTAGCGTGTAACAGTGTCTTTAAACTTGTCTTGTCTTGTATCTTTAAAGGAACAATAAAACATCTAACTACAGGAAAAACAATTGTGTCTATTCACTTTTCGCGACTTTAATTTATGGCCATTGATGAAAACTGGTTTGAGCAGGGCTGTTTCAAATGGAAAATTGCCACTTCAATGCTAGAACCTTGTCGAAAAACTCCTAGACAATGGTTGAATCATGGTACAGTATTGATGTGACGGTGTTCCATTTTCCATACCTGGTGGTTGACTGTTTTGGCTACTAACTGGGAGTATCGAGTGTTTAACATTGATGAATTATGATCCAAAAAATGATGTATGCGAATTTAATGTTAATTTCAAATAAGAACATCTCAACGGATAATTTAAGTTCTGAGCCTAGAGACTTGTACTTTCCTACTTTCTTAGAATGTGAGTAAAAGTACAAAGTACCGAATTCACATTTACATTTTGTATGGAAGTTTAAAATTTGGGCAATAACTCTTGTGTCCCATGTCTCATATTTTCATGCCAGTGGAGGTCTAATCTAATCTAAAGGTTTCCACAGTCTGACAGTGTGCACTAACAACCCTTTGTAGTAAGTCATTTCACGAGTTAACAACTCTGATTGAGAAAAAGTTCTTTTTAAGTAGTAGAACTTGTCTAGACCTTTCTTTAGAGTTGGTTTATAAATTTTGAATGAATGACCTCTGGTTGATGAAGAATGGGACAGTTTGAAGATTTTGTTTGGAATTTAAGTTGGTCTTTCCAGTTATTAACTTATATGTTTCAATCAAATCAATGTTTCAATCAAATCACCTCGTCTTCCTATTAAACTATACCTGTTCAATTCATTTAGTCGATCTTCATAGTTTAAAATCCTCAGTTCATGAACCACCTTGTTGCATATATCTTTGAACTCTTTCCTGGCGTTCAATGTCTTTAATATAATATAGTTTAAAATCCTCAGTTTATTAGTTTATACTAATTTATTTATTCTCGATTGCGAAACAAGTTCTTACAACTTATATTAGTCGCTCTCGAGACTCTTTCCAGACGGCTTGGAATTTTCCATTGAAGTAAACTTCAAGCTCTATCATTTCCCTCTTAAAGTTGTTCACATTTGTTTGACGTAACTCAAATTTGAAAGAAATGGAAGAGTTTTTCGGAGCGACATGCTTGTTTCCATACAGCGTGTGTTGGGAACCTTGTCTATAGTAAAGAGCTATGAAGAAATTTTTTTTTTATTTATTCTGATACCAATTTTAAAACGCAAAGAAAAAGACATTAGCTTAAAAAAAGTCAAAGGTATGTTCCTTCCACCTGTGATTATTTGCTTTACCACTGAAAATAAAAGTTACATTGCAAATATTCATGGACATCCGCCATTTTAGGACAATGCTGAGATACTGTTTTAACTGCTAAATGCTTCATTTCAACAGTAAATAATGTAAATTGATTCGTAGCAAATACAGGAATAGGCCATTCAAAAATTTATAATGCACCCATTCAACCGAACCTCCAAACTATTTCAGTGACTTTTATCGGATACCATTTCCTTCTTTCCTGTCAACGTTTGTGATATTTTGTTTTTCAAATGTGTCAACTTCGTTGCTTTCTTTCACATATGTTAAAAATAGCAGTACAAATAATGGTTAATGTTTTAGTTCATTAAAATAGAGCCAGGTTGTTTTTCTCACTACTATTTAGAGTAAGTTTTATAGCTTAATTGAATGCCAATATGTTCATTATACTGACACAGATAAAATCTGTTGAAAGTCTTCTAATACATTAAAAATAGCTTTAAAAACATAGCAGATCTATTCAATATTTGCTTTACTAAAATCAGACTTAGTACAAATATTTTACAAACCAATTACAATTTTAGCAATATACATGTGCTGACTTCAGTAGTTAAAAAGCAAATCTTGATAAATAATTGCCGCCTTTAATCTGTTCTTTAATGAAGTCCTTTTTTCCGGCGCAGCCGTATAAATCCCGCTTTTGACCAGAAGTTGGTAACTGATTAGTTCGTCGTGTACATATGTTGTCCTTTTCTTTTGCACTTTACAAAAGCGTTGCCTTTATATACTAAAAATAAAAGAATAAAGAATAAAAAATATTGTATCTCTAGCCGTCGTGGCACAGTGGTAGTACGTTCGCCTCAAGATTGAAGGCCCCCGGGTTCGATCCCTACCATCGCCATGTCGGTAGTATCCTTAGGCAAGACACAAATAATTCCACATTGCCTTTCTCTCTCTCTTCGGGTTTGATTCCATCGAGCGATAAATATAAGTTGTAATAACTTGTTTCGCAATCGAGAATAAATAAATTAGGATAAACTAAAAATAAAAGCTGGAGTGTGTACATTGTCTGCTGCCTTTTCTCTTAGTTGGGAATATCATAATGCCGCGTGTAAACCTTGCTGCTGGTGAGTACTGTGTTGAACAGTGCTTAGGGATTTCTTTATAATATTTTAAATATCTAGGTTAAACATATGTCAGATTCTGAAGAAAATGTTAAATCCAAATCCACGGAGAGAAGGTAAGTGTTCTGTACTTTCTATATCATCCAAGTTTTTGTGCCCAGTTATCAAACAAGGATGTCAAAAACTGCAATTTTCTCAATTTGTTTTGTTTATATAAAAAGTTGCGATTATGTTAACATAAAAAACAAAGTCACATGTTTGCATTTAGCAAAATTAGTCTGTATCCATAGTAACCAACTATGCCGTACAAAGAACACGTAAAATAATGTTATTATTTAATATTCCTTCAAAAAAAGCAAATTGCTCTGTGCGTGATGCGGCAAAAATGCGACTTATTAACGTCATTTCCTGCAATTTTGACTGATACAAAACGTGATAGTTGAAAAACAGCAATTAGAATACCAACTGGGCGACGCCGAGATTTGCGTTGTCATTAAATGTTGAGTCTGATTAGAGAAAATACCAATTCAGACCTACAAATTATTACAAGATTTACAGGTAGTTAATACATGCAGTAGAGTATAAGAGTTTTAGAAACGGAAGCACATTGATAGTGGACAATTATAGATGTGGACGGCGATCAGTCGTGACAATTTCTGTAGTTAAAGCTATAATAAATGATGATAGACGCAATATTGTAAAAACGATTGCGTTTGAGCTTGGAGCAGCTTAGACTGTGTCCACGGTACATTGTACCTGAGTTTTAAAAATATGAACTTGTAATGTAAAAAGTGTGTGGACGTGGCTGTTAAATTACTAAGAGAGAAGAAGAATCGATCACGATTTTCGAAAGTTTTTATTCACAAATACGAAAAGGTGGGAGATGATTCTCTGAATGGGGTACTACAGCAGATCAGACCCGACCCAGATACAATATTGTGCATGGATCACGCAGAATACCCATTGACCTTAAAAGGCGTTTATGATTTTTTTATGAATCGGCATGACATGATATTGCAACACAGAATTCCTGATGGTCAGACTGCCACAGCAGATTGTCATTTCAAAGTAAGTTAATTAAATGAATCATTTAACAGTACTGTACTGTTATCTTTAACACACAAACAGAGATCTCGAGCCTCGAGCTTTGAGCTGTTGGAGCACCCACTATACAGCCGAGATTTTGGCCTAATGGGTTTCCGGGTTTATCATGAAGTGAAGACTACGTTACGAAGAGATAGATTTGATACTACAGACGAACTGACACTTAATACACAGAAACTCGTTTCTTCTTCCTTTTCAGAGTTGTATGTAGAAAGGTAGAAAACCGTTGAACAGGTTGAGAAAATGCATTAATGTTAAAGGTGATAGATGAGAGGACGTCGACCGTGCTCCGGATGAACGTTGCATTAGACGTTTATGTGCATGTGCATGTAAGTCTTAAATCCATATCCATTGATGTACGGTAATGATATTTGCATCATTTGCACAAGAAAAAGTACATTTTATTTTGGTGTGAATTTATTTTACTATCTCTAAGGTCAAGTCTACAGCACCAGTCTACGAATTTTCTGAGCACCCCAGTCTAAAGAAAAGCTTACAAACATTCGCGAATGATCTGTAATAGTAAGGATTGGCTAACATAGATTATGGTTTTAGTATATTTCAATGCCAGATAATACAATAATTTTACTGTAGTCCCTTGGGTGCATTAACGTTAAACTATTTATTTATTTTACATCATGATAACACTAATGCAAGACATTCCGCTAAAACGATTATCTTTAGCTCGAACAAATATAGAAATGAAGGTCAGCATGGTATTATTTTTATTGGAGGGTGTATGATGTGGAAACTCCTTAATGACAGATGTAATTGTGATAATGTACAAATAAGTATCTGAAGTTATTTAGGACGCTGCTGTTAAGCGTAACTAATAGTAACATCATTTGTTTGCTACGTTTTATCAGTGAATTATTGTTTTATCTAATTCTATTAAGGGCACAACAGACAACAGCCAGGCACATTTAAGACTTTTTGTTATTGTAGAAAGCTGGTTTGATGTTACATAGTAGGACATATGATATGTGTAGCTATTTTTTCTTATAAATTATAGTTTAATTCATACAAAGGTATCCACTGTATTCAGTAGAAGAAAACTATTGACATTACAGAATGATCACATATTTTGGGTTACATTTATGAAAGTACATACTGGTAAAGATGATATGTAAGACGAAATATAAGTGCTACTTTCCGTTCATACTATTGTTGTACTCTCCTTAAAGGATCGTAATTACATGCGAGATATTATAAATGAGCCAAGTGTTATGCATGAAATCGCTTATTTAAAATGAAACACCAAAACTAATTTTAGTAGTGAAAATACTCTTGAATCTGTGATTTAATAACTTCAACTTTATCTTGTAAACCTTTCGAACCCTTCAAACATAATTGCACAAGTTACACATCAAGAAACAAGTAGGAATAATAAAACATGTTTACTGCACGTAGTAAGTTGACATATATCTCACCATCTAATACACGAAAATAAATTAAAGTTATTTCAGTATACAACAGATTAGCCTGTTTATTTAATCATTTTTTGGGCTATGAAATATAATCATTTACTAAACACAGCTCTGTTCATTTCCTTAGATAATTGATCACACTGTAAAAACAGAAAGGAAACTTTACACTGAAATGGGTGGCAGCTGGGTTGCCACCCATTTTGGTGTAAAGTAACCCTATTGTTTTTATGGAAACCTTACACCCTGCTATCGGGGAAGCAGGACACCGTTCATGGTGTTACTTAACACGTTTTTCACAAGACAAACGTAACACGTTAGTGTAAGCGTACACTTTCATTACATATAAACCCTTTCATCAATTCATGACGGCAAAATCTTGACTCATTGGTCCTATCACTCCCCATCACATTTCTCAAGAATGTCAAACAGATGGTTTGTGTAAGACCAATAAGTCAGTGGTTACGTAACTAAATTTTCAAAGAACTACTTATCTGAACTCTTTACAACATTCTGACGGGTTTCATAACTAAACGTCACGAAAAGACTTTTCGTTCATAATTTCGCGAATAATAGCAAAGTGTTCATGTATGATACACGGATGTGTCCGTCTTGGTCACGCTACAATTTGAGACCATAACCATGTGCATGGAATGCGGCATAGAATTAAGGCACATGCAAGTCCTTGGTCAGTTGACTTGTTTACGATACACGAATTTTAGGGCAAAGTTACACTTCCGTGTTACTATATCCCAGTCGGTGTATCTGACCAACTTACACTTGTACGGATTTACAAAACGCCAGATCGGGAGTATCTCTTCACTGATTTTGGAGTAAAATTGCATTTCGGTGATTCTCTACTCGCACACGGTGTAACTTACACGGTTACACCATTTTCCAAGCTGGTTTACACTATATTCAGAGATAATTAACACTTATTTTTTACAGTGCATATTAGGATATCATATTTAGCTTTTGATAAACAGTTATTGCATAAAAATTGCCATTATAGCGTTATTGCAAACATAATCTGTTTACAGGAAATCATGTTACGGATCTATCAGAACGTGTTATTAAATTTTGCAATTACTGCATAAGGAAGTCACTAATGACGTCACTCTTGTTCAGTTTTAGTTAAATTAATAAGGATAATTGTAATTCCATCTTTATATAACTGCAGAAATAATCTGAATTTTGCAAATTATTTAAATAAAATACTTTGGTCTGTAAAGATATGCCATTTGCAAAAGAAAAAAACAAAACAATTTAATCTGGTGAAAATAATCAATTTTGTCTGTAATTAATATTTGAATTGTGTTTAGAATTACATGTAAAATCAATGGTGCAAAATATATTAACGAGTGTATGTAAACGGGGGGGCAACCGTACGGACTGCGCCGATACGTATCGATACACAAGCCGAGCGTATCGATACAACGCACTAATTCGAACATATTTTACTGTGCCCGAAGTTTCTATTACCAAAAGAAAACGCAATTTCTTGGTCGCTTATAATAAGACAGCCAGTTTTTGGTTCTTTAATTCAGCTGAAAAAAGTTCTTGTTTAACAAGAATATATAATAAAAATAACAAATATCTTTTAAATTATGTTAGCTGATATATTGATTAGTCTTAAATATTGACACTGCGTATCGTATCGTATCGGAAAATATCGTATCGGGGCATGTTCGTATCGATACGTATCGTATCGCGTGATTAGTGTATCGTTGCATCCCTAATGTAAACAGGAATTTCCGATTGAAATCTGTATGATTTGATTAAAACTGATAATTTTGTAGCAAACTGCATACAATATTCTAGCAAACAATGTGCTGTTTTTGCCCATTTTGTCCTTAAAAGGGGGCAAACTTGTGTTAACGGCGAGATTCACGCGCTGTTTCAACCCGTTTTCATTTAAGCGCAAATCACATAACAATGGACCTTTCCTAAAGTATTTTCATGAAGCCATGCGTTAAGTTTCGAAACACTAGTGATGCAAGAAGTATGACGTAAACAACACGCATTGTTGAGCGTCGTACCAGTAAGAGCGTTCGTTTTTAGCTCGACTTTTCTATGAAAAGGGGAGCTATCCTACTCGCCCCGGCGTCGGCGTCGGCGTCGGCGTTGGCGTCACACCTTGGTTAAGTTTTTCGTACCACCCCACTTTATTTCAAAAGTATTGGAGGTATGGCTTTGAAACTTACCATACTTGTTTACCATCATAACCTCCATCTACAGACAAGAGTACATAACTCTGTCAAGGTTTTTGGCAGAATTATGGCCCTTTTTTGACTTAGAAAGTGTATTGAGCTTGGTTAAGTTTTTCGTACCACCTCACTTTATTTCAAAACCATTGGAGATATTGCTTTGAAACTAACCATACTTGTTTACCATCATGACCTACATCAACAGACAAGAGTACATAACTCTGTCAAGGTTTTTGACAGAATTATGCCCCTTTTTTACTTAGAAAATACTTTGAATATGGGTAAAATCCACTTATTGCCTTAACCCTTTGAGATATTGCTTTGAAACTTTGAATGCTTGTTTACATCATTACCCCCATCTGTAGGCAAGAGAAGGTAACTCTGTGAGGGATTTGTTTTAAAAATTAAGGCCCTTTATCGACTTAGAATCTTGGTAAAGTTTTTCGTACCAGTCCACTTTTTGACTAAACTGTTCGAGATATTACTTTGAAAGTTTGAATACTTGTTTACCATCATGATCCCAAAACATGGGCAGGAGAAGGTAATTCTGTCAAGGATTTTATGTGAATTATGGCCCTTTTTGTCTCAGAAACTCAGTTAAAATTTTCATTCTTGTCCACTTGTTGACTTAACCATTTGAGATATTACTTTGAAAGTTGGAGTACTTATGTACCATCATGAGACCTATCTGTAAGCAAGAGAAGATAACTCTGTGAAAATGTTTCTTGATTTGTACTTAGAAATTCCTAGTTAAAGTCTTGTGTGCCCTTAACTGTCAAAGTTTTGTTTTATTGGCAAGCACTAAAAAAGTCGAGCGCGCTGTCCTACTGACAGCTCTTGTTATTTCTTTGTGTAACAAACGAATTCACTTACCGTTTTCCGAAGCCTACTCCTTAAGTACCAAATCTGAAAGTAGCTCCGGCACGTCAAGTCAGCATATAATCCCAAATTATGATTCTTCATTTGAAACCATTGCAGACATGAAAGTTGTATTGTTTAAATGAAAGTTGTATTGTTTAAATATATAATGTTATAAACTCATGCAGCATCAGCTAAATTTTGTAAATAT
Source organism: Saxidomus purpurata (assembly GCA_022818135.1). NCBI lineage: Eukaryota > Metazoa > Mollusca > Bivalvia > Venerida > Veneridae > Saxidomus > Saxidomus purpurata. Next base: position 32,957,011 of record JAFMSR010000008.1, read on the forward strand.
AACTAAAGTAAACTGTTTTCGAATAAGAACCGTGGATGTATTTCATTTTATAATGATGCGTAAAAATAAGGGACGATTTACTAGATATATACACCCTATCGAAATAGTTTCGATTTCTTAACCCGCAGGCCATTTCTTAAACCTTGTGCGGAAAGAGAACATATCTTTTGGAGTTTTTGTGACAATATATTGTCTATCCCTGATCGTTTTAAAGAATGAAATTTTTTGAACAGCCAAGAATATTTACGCGAATGTTTACACATTCTCATTTTACGATTATATTCATCCATTCAATGCGTGGCGAGGGACGTAATTATAACTTTCCTTATTGCTGATATGTTTATTCTGCGGACCTGGCGCGAGCTAGTCTGCGTTCCTACATGTATTAGAAATACGCGTGAGCACCTTAAGCAGAAAACAAGTGTTAGGATACGTTAATGTCGATGTTTAAACGATTTGCTATATTTCATAGGTGGTGATTGTTTGAAGTAGAAGGCAATTTACCCTATATTCGACTGTAGGCCTCGCTATCTTGAAACGCATCGAATGAGCTTTTTTGTTAACAAACATATTAATGACTGCAGAAAAAACATTTGAACATCGTTACTTCCTGGTCTCAACCATATTCGTTCTATAAATGTATATTGTGGCATTATAGATACTCATTATTAACTTTGTCGGTCCGCACAATAAATTGATCCCCTTATTGATCTTTGCTATTGCCTGCTCGTTTGTGTTATCGAAGCGCCGTAACTACTAACTAGCTGCTCGACAGTGTCTGATTTTAGACAGTAAAATTGTAGGTGAAAACATTGTGTTGAGTACAGTGAAAATCCCTGCTGTCTATGTGTACCGGGAATAGAAATAGTCTAAGAGACAATTCGATCCAAACTACGATTTATTACTGATGCATTCTGTTCATATCTTATTACCAACTGGTTAGCCTTCACTAATGATGATTACAGACTGAAATAGCCGTCACAATAAAACAAAGGACACATATTTTGAATACACAAACAAATCATTTCTAGAAATTCTGCAGATGTTACAACACAAAAAATCTTTATTCAACTGTATATTTATTTGAAAGATAGATCTATTAACTTTTTTTACATAAAATTATGTTCTCTGCTGTATGCCTTCCTTCTAGTTCAGTCGCGAGTGATTTCTGTTTCGTAAATATTTCCGCTTGGTCAATAATCATTACCGTAATTTATTATTTTACATGGGTAAAGATTTTTTTATATTAATACGACTAGTCGTAAGATTGAGTCTATTACTACTGCTTGCATTATTCTATATCGACAAATCTTAAGGTAAATCCTAGCTGTCACCATACAATAATTAAAACAGTATGATTTACAATTCCCTTATTATATAATAAGTAATACAAGCGAATGTTTTTTAAACAATGACCTCATTTTATGTTCTTATCGTAGTACCCGCTAAAACATCGTGAATTGTTTTCAAGAGTTTCAAGTATTTATTACAAATTCTTATTCTATGCATAAAGCATAAGAACCATAATAACTATGACTGTCGAATTAGTAACACGAGTAAACAGAATTCTAATCCGAACAGGTCATGCTCTTAATCTCTTATCTGCTCGACCCTTTATCCCATTTTCCCACTTCAAGATTGTGGACTAGATTAGAGATTATCTCCAGTTTGTACTTATTATGCCCCTTTAATAAAATTGATTGCATCAATCTGTCATGGAAAAACATTAAAAACTGAAGATCGTCACGTTTCAATTACTTAGACAAACTAATTTAAAAGCTTTATTTGGTTTACCAACTGCTGACGCAGATTTTTCTTTTCTTGAAAATATTATAACAAAATTACCAACACAAATAATACACCTGAAGAATCATTCGATAACTATACACTCAGCTTATTGAACAGTCCACATTGGACAATCCAGTGCTGTACAGGTATTGGAAACGACTTCTGATACAATAAGGGAATGTAATAGACGGTTATCATAACTTGTCTTGTCGTTGTTAAATAACTACTGCATATATTTAGTGCGATTTCAACTCGGGTAAAGAGACTTTATGTAAATACTGAATGAAATCTAATTTAATATCTGAAATTAGCAATTAAAAGAATGACACAATTTAGGATATTTACTACTTTTGGAGATATATGACATGTATTAGTCGAGTCCCCGAAAATAGTAAACTACGTTTGGACAAAAACTGCATGAATCCATAAATTCAATAATTATAACAATCTGATGATTTATTTTGATCAACATGTCTTTTGTATTACAGCGACAAAAGTAATGGTTACCAAACCAAATATGGATTTAGCAGCATCAGATGAATATTACTACTCAGATGACGTCATTCCGATGACACCTGCTGTTCAGATTCCATCTGCAATTGGCTTATCGCTTCTCATCTTTACTGGCATTGGAGGGAATGTTTTAACGATAATGTCTTACTTTAAAGATAGACATCTACATAACATTTACGATTTCTTCATCCTTAACATAGCTTTAACTGATCTGTTACTGTGTAGCATAAGCATGCCGTTCTATGCGGTTTACACGTTAATGGAATTTACTTGGCCGTTCGGATATTCCTTTTGCAAAGTGTGGCTAGTCTTTGATTTTACTCTTTGTTTTGAGTCTATTATCCTCATGCTAATAGTAAGTTTAGACAGACTTTTAATGATCAGCTTAGGACCAGTATACACGCAGAAAGTGACAAAACGTGTGGCATGCATCGAAATTGTTGTTTCATGGATTGTATCCTTTCTTGTTTATGGACCATCTATCATTGGATGGAATTACTGGGTGGGGAAGTCTACTGTAGAGTACATGGACTGTGACGTTGAATTTGCTTATGATCACAAATTTACCACAGCCACATCGGTTGTAGAGTTTATTTTGCCATTTGTGTGCCTGACTTCTTTGAACGCAATTATTTATTACAAAATTCGACGGCGAGTTAGAATTGCCCCCAAGAGAGGAAATCTTCAAGTTCCAAAGGACGATGTAAGTAGACAAGGACCCTCCAACGACAAGCAGACTGAGGGGGGAAACGAGCGAGTTCGTGAGCAACGCGGAATGTGCTGTTTACGAATGAGAAAAAATGCAACTGAAGACGTCCAGCCAAACACGTCTACAGCTGACTCGACAGGTATAGCAGCTGACAAATACAATCTTAACAACACTAGTCCAAGACCAGCTGCTGATGCGAGAGGCTCAAAACCTCAACGTCATGTAAAAGCTGCGAAGTTCTTAGCGGTATTAGTCGCCGCATTTCTTATCTTTTGGGCTCCGTATACAATATCGACCATGATGATCTCATTTTGTCACGAGTGCGTAAATACAAGTCTTTATGAGTTTTTCAATTGGTTCCTTTGGATAAAATCAGCAGTTAACCCGTTTCTGTATGCGTTTAACAGTCCGAGGTACAGAAAGTTCATGTTGAAATATTTGACTGTGAATGGGAAGCTTTGCAAATGTAAGGTCAACGGCCAGGAACAGCCAACGACTGTGACTTCTGTGAACTGATTTTAAAGACTGTGTTTCCGACTTTACTAAATTTATATAGCTTCCAAGCGTCATTTGGCCTGGCATGTAAGTACAGTACTGCCAACGGTAATTTTTACAACCGAACCGCAACCGGAACCATTTAGAACCGCTACCGGACCGCTACCGGACCGGACCGGACCGTTGTAAACCGTTAGAACCCATTGTAACCGTTCACCGCAGTTAAAAATAGCATTTACAAACCGAAACGAAGCGTTACTATGACCGTTGCCATCACGTAGTAATAAGCGTGAGCATTTAGGAAGGCGTGACATGTAAAGCGGTTATCTGAAATCAGGTTTAAGAATCGATTTTATGTGAATTTTTAATTTGGCATAGCTGTAGTTAATGACTGAAAGCACGGACCTATATACACATGTGTATATAGGTCCGTGCTGAAAGTAAAATCAACAGTATTAAATCACAAAACATACGTAAACTTTGATGCTATAAAAATTAATTTCCACGCCATGTGCATGTATAATAGAATCTGAAGCACGATGAGACATACGGCAGAAAAAGTGTCAAGCGCTATATCAGCAGGCAATCGATAAGTATTGGGGATTAGGAATTTACGGAAACAACTATGGTTCGGTAGTAAATAACGAACAGGGTTATCGATTGTACTTGAATATTGCCTAAGGGAGATATTGAACTTGCCGCGTAACTTTTGTAGAAATCTTATGTTTTAATTTTTACTATTTCAACCAGAAGATAAAGAACATTCAACATTATCATTCACACGACTTGCAATTATTGATAATTATAATAAAAACAACAATGATAATAATAATAATAATCTTTTAACTAGAGAACACTATTTCATTACAGTCACATGTTCAGACATTAATGAATTTAATGTAAATAGCGAATGTTGGAAATAGAATTCGTCGGTAGTAATTGTTGACAATAGTCACAGAATAATCCAAAAGCTACAACATTCGTGAATTTTGACATAATAATGGGAATTAATCTAGTGTGCACTTGTTTTTTTATATTCGGCTGATCCCTTTACACGTGCGTAACGTTTGCACGTGAGAATTGTTGAAAATTGTAAACCTGTTATTTTCAAGAACAGACGCACACGGCAAGTCTGATGCAAATACTGTGCGTAGTGTGCTTTAAAAACGTAAATAGGCGGACCTACATGTCCCCGGTAAAGAGTACCTCAACTTTTTTATTTTGCGATCTTAAATTCCCAGTTATTCCTGATCTGATAAAGACTCACATTTGACTTCGGTAGGCTTTTTTAATTTGAGAAATTGAACATTCTTTTCAGAATATCAAATAGATTTTACATACTCTAGTAAACGCTTGATGTTGAATGCCTTAAAAGTATGTGGCTTTTCATTTTCAAACCATATTTTCCCTTTAAAATTGCAGCTGGAAGATTGCTTGAAAATATATTTAACATATTAGAAGAAATAAGGATTTATTGCGAAAAAAAAAACTTTTCCATTTCTGTAGTAGAATGATAACTGTTACATTTTACAGTTGTTGTCAATTAATACTCTGCACACATATCAAACCTTGCGTGTTTTTTCTTCTCTTTTTGTTAATGTAATAATCAGTTTATTTCTTCGGGAGTGACATGAAAGACATACGATACGAGTAATAAGACTGCCAGATTTTTACCTGTGTATTATGAAAACTAGCTTTGATCTGGAAGAACCTATAAAATGACACCAATTTCAGCGGAGCGAATTCTTGCCTTTCACTCGAGACAAAGATAAATGTTAAACAAAATATAAAGTGCCCGTGCAAGTGCATTGAAATTAAAATACAAATTAACATCAAAGGCTAAATAATATTATTGATAATGATACTGAAAATTTCATGAATCTTCTATATCCGGTTTAAATAAAGATTCTAACCCAGTTTTTATTTTAGTGTAAAACAAAACCCAATATACAACTGATACATGATAAATGTTATATAGTAAAACGACTGGTAGAGTTTTTATTTTAAAAAAAGACCAAATTAATTAAGTCTCAGAAAAATAAAAAATAAATCATTAAAAAGGGGAAATGTTTGTGATTCTAAAATAACTTTATTAGTTAAAATGTTATTGCGAGTTTATTACAGCGCTCCTATATAAAACTATAGTAAATTTGTGGCGTGTATTGGCCGTGTCACTTTTTCTGCCACGTGTCACTTTTTCTGCCACATGTCAACATGTATTCAAATTCAACGTGTGATTTTATATGACTTGTTTTCCTTGGTATCGTCTATCTTACGCATTTTAGTCATAAAATTTGCGGCGGTACGGACTCCAGACCATAAATTGGAACCGACGTGTACTAAATCGTATAAAGGCGTAATATATAAAAACGTTTAGTTCAGTTTTTCCCAACCTCTACAATTACAACTACAACACTCAATTCATTTCTCTACTTCCATGTCTCATACCGACCTAGGTCATTGGACTACATGTATTTGAAAGACTTGATTGGACCCAGTACCGACCTTCGTTTTATTTTGAGCGGCGCTGTTATTATTTAATAAAAATGCGAGGATATGCTTACCTGTTATAAAGAACTGTGAATTCTAACAGCTTATGTTAAATATTGACCTTAGAGATTATTCAATATACTGCATATGTTGAATATTTTTCATATGCCAACAAGCCTGCTTTTATAACTAAGTCTGCTTAATAATACCGAATGTTTTACCATTCCATGATTCTAAAATAGTTAACTATGATTGTAGTGTTGCGTGTTGTTGTGTATCTATATTGTATTTCGTATCACTTTTAATTCTTATGATTTTAATTTTATTGTGATAATTTTTTTTATTATTAAACTTAACATTATTACTATAAATACAGTGTATGCTTTATTTATAATGAGATGAAGTATGGCAACTGAGTAAATGATTTCTTGAGTCAAAATTATCTACAAAGAATGAATCTAATACTGTGGAAAACGAATGCACAAGCCCGAGTACCAAACCTTACATCACTCCGATAAACATGATACTATTTCCACTTCGAAGGCAAACCGATTTTACAGGTAGACATTTTAGAGTTGTCTGCCTTCTACGTCTCAGTTTGATGTGCAAATAGCTGGGAACATACCCCCAACAAAATTATAAATACAATAAAATCCAATACTTAAATGCATTTATGATTTAACATGATAGGATTAAGTTTAAAAATGATGCTAACACAATTCCAAGTTACATTTACCTATCTACACACCTGCATCAATCGGTGAAATATGAAAATAAACGGTGTATCATGCCGCATGTGTGAACTTGCATTTTTATTTATTAAGTGATGAGAGTTTTCAAAAAATGTACGGTTTTCATTTAACGTGATTTCTTAAAGCTTCATTTTAGAGTGGAAGTTTGTTAGTAAACAGGTAAATTGTGTATTATGCGCCGGTTGTGACCAATACCGAAACTACAGTTTCCACATATTACGGAGCACATTAAAACTATGCGTGAAGGTGCGACAGTCATAAAATATCAGATCTGTGTAAGGAGTCACACTGAAAAAAATCAGATCTATGAAACAGTCCAACCATTCACTCAGCCTGGCCGTGTTCATCTTGTTCGGAGTAAAATAGCCTAATCAAGATAAAACATAACGACACGAAAGATGCGTTTTAAATAACTTTTTTCTCTGGGAAAACGCGCATGCTATTCTTTTTACAGAAGCTTTATTTCATCACGTTTACCCGCGTACACTTCCTGTCCGATTGAAGTTCCTTACAACTCTGTGTACAGTTTGCCTGCTGATGTTGATTCCATGCTGATTAAATAAGATCCGCTGAATACGCAACGTTGTATGACCAGTCAGGTGATAATCCACTAATATGTTTTATACCAATTAACAGGCATTTTACCACCTCTTTGCAACTTCATATTTTTTTCTTTTCCTATTAAATAGCGCTTATATTGTCACTGGTTAACGAATTTTAAACGAAAAAATAGCAGCAAGCAGAGTCAGCCTATCAGATCACAGAACCGCTAAAACCGATTGGAACGGTTCGCTTACCGGTCCGTTGTGGTCATCGGTTCGGTAACTGTCCGGTGAACGGTTATGGACCGATATGACCGAACCGGAACGCAAACGCAAACGAACCGCTACCGGAACGCAACCGGAACGCAACCGGAACGCAAAAATGGTAAAAATTACCGTTGGCAGTACTGTATATCTTTGGGGTCAATTTTACATTTGATAATTCTCTCTATATATTACACAAGTATATTTACATAAAGCTTTCAGGCCTGTTAAAATATAGTAAATTTTGTTATAGTATTGCAAATAAGTGTTTACTTTATTGTCTTGGAATCCTTGAAAATATTTAATACATGATCGATTGCGATGTATATTAAAATCAGAATTGTGAAATAATTAACCTTAAAAGCAGATTACTTAAAGATATCATCCTGGTACAAACAAAAGACAATGTTGGCAGATGCGACTATCCATGGGATTTGTTAAAAGAATAAAACTGAATAGTTGCAGATCTTGTGTTCTGTGGACAATGATGGCTAAATATGTTTTAATGTGCTGATTAATGCTAGCCATGAAACAGGACGCCAGGGATAAAGTCGAAACAAACACTTTGGAAATGATTACATGCAATAGAGTGTAAGTTTGTTGCAACATGAAAGATAGCTTATGTTACCAGTCTGAAGGAACTAATTAAAGAACTACATGTTATAGACTATAAGAAAGAGAGGAAATAAACTTTTATTCTATATGTACATGTATGCAAGGTATTCAAAGTTACATATTTTGTATATAAATAGAAAAAAAAAACATTTATGTTCAAAATACATTTACGATAAGATATTTCGTCCTAAATAAGAAACATTTTCTTTGTCTTCCATTCGTATATTTCACTGTCTTTTCTTTAAAAACTGCTCGCTCTTAGATTTTAGTAAACAAAATAAAAGTTCTTCAAACTGTATGAAAATAACGTATTTTTGAATTCCAATATAAACACATAATGTATCGGTGCCGTAAATATTAAAATTTTCAATCGATTTCTGTAAATTCCTACCTATTTTTTTTAAAGATATTTTTTTCAACGATAACTGAGAGCGAGCAGCTTTAAATGCAAAGTCCATTTTACTTAGTTCAACATATTGATTGCCCCGAACAAATGACACTAAGAAATGAAAGCTTTTATTTTTATGTTATAATACTACTCCAACTCGATATTACTTTCAAGTAATCAGTTATTTGAAATAAAAAAACAATGCATACTAAATACAGGAGGAGATAATAGGGAGAACAGTTGTCTGAAGCTATTCAAATTTAAAAACTTTTGCAGATCAGAAACAAATAATTATATGGACTATTGACGGAAGCTTTGAATTAATTCATACACATAAAACGCTACTCAGAGGAATATTCAAAGAGTCCATTAACACTTATGCGAACTACTTAACTCTAACTTAAATAACATAACGTCAGAAAAATTAGCCATCATTATAAGCAGGAGAAGATTTTTAGATCTTTTTCATTGAAACAAAGAACTGAAGATTAATCTATCAGTAACGATCACATTAAATGTCTCTGTGACGCATTCAGTGTTTACAAAACTTCATTAACTGGTAATCATCTGACACACATTCTGGCTTACCGACTATTTAACGTTTTAAGGTAGTGGGGGTGTAATGAATACTTCCTGTTTAATGACAATTTTGGAATACCACACTGTATCGGCAAAACGCACTGGCTCCAATTTAACGATAATGCTCCGACTAACGTAACGACAAGGCTCTGACGAAAAATGGCAGATTTAGTAAACAAAACCAAAGTCAGTATAATAGATTAGTGTATTTTACATGGTAAATCGCAACTTCTGAAGAAACGAATACTCTTACGGAGTGCTCACTTCTCTCCTGCATGGCTGTTTTAGACATCGATGCGTGTGAAAGTAATGCAAGTTGAATGCACAGGATTCAACGGTAAAAAGTGCAAAACAGACCCAAAATGCATGGATTTTGCTCAAAATTATCGAAATGAGGTGTTTAGCATAAAAGATATGCATTGGCATGTAACTTTGGGTCAAATGTCGTAAGCATATACCAACAATTTACCGATCTATTTTTATAGGCAAAACTTACCCATTCAAAAATACAACGATTCAGGCTCTAGTTGACGATACAACGAAAATGTTCCAATTCGCGTTTCACGGATCATTTTCACAGTCTAAATGTCTAAAACAGCTGACCAGCTACGGTCATGCAGCAAAAAGTGAGCATTCCGTAAGGGTATTCGTTTTTTCAGAAGTTGCGATTTACCATGTAAATACACGAATCTGTTATACTGACTTTGGTTTTGTTTACAAAATAAGCCATTTTTTGTCAGAGCCTTGTCGTTACGTTAGTCGGAGCAGTATCGTTAAGTTGGAGCCAGTGTGTTTGCCCATACAGTGTGAATACTTTGGATTTCATAGTTGTACCTATTTTGTCCTGTGGCGCAGTGGTTAGAGCGTCTGCTTTGAGCTTTGAGATCAATGGGTCCTGGGTTCAATCTTCGTAGGAGTCAAATTCTTTTTTCTTTATGTTTTCTTGTTTAGTAATTAAATTGAATAACATAAAAAGTTATGCCATTTACAGGATTCGAAAACTGTATACATGTTTTGTAATTCTGCATTGCTTGTAATACTTTTGGTACCTAGAAAAAAATATATGTGAATAAATACTTGGAAACATACAGGGTGATCATTAATATATGATAGGATAACAAAATTTAATAAGATCTTTATCTTTGAAGATATTCAACTGGGCAATTTGTATTATTTTAGCACATATACACAAATTTTGTCCTATGTGTAAAGTTATATGAAAACACATTTCCAATTTTTACAGCAGGTGTTAAACATTGCCACCCCAGTTCTCCAAAACCAACAATAAAAATATGACCCTATTGTTCTGTGAGCCCTAAACACCACCAAAACGGTCCCTTTTTCACTGCACAATGCCATCTCATCGTGGAATTAAGTCATTTCAGTACTTCGATATATCAGATGTGTACAGTTTTTTGAAATTTTCTTCTTACCAAAGTTGGATTTTCTCCAATTCATAGTAAAGTTTGATCATTTATGACTAGAATCTAAGTGTCATTTTGGAATTCCAAGGAAAATATGACGTCATTGATGACGTCATCAACGTTACCGTGACGTCGTTTTACAAATTTTCAATTTTCAAGACAAAATTTATTCAATTTTCTTCAAATCAATACCAAAATGAGACCTCTGGTGCAAAATTTGACAAATCTACTGTGATTTCTTATCCTATCATATATTAATGATCACACTGTACCTATTTTAACTTTTATGGTAATTTTTAATATGGCCAGTATTTCTTTAGTGGTGGTAGGGCAACAAAAAACGAAATAGATTTTTAATTAAACGGTGAAATGTCTTCAAATTTTGAATACCTAGTCTGTTAAAAGATGTAGATACTTACAAATACAATTAAAAAAAAAAACAATGGCGTGTTTGATACTTACAAATACAAGCACAAAAAACAATGGAGAGTTTGATACTTACAAATACAAGCACAAAATCAATGGGGTATTTGATACTTACAAATACAAGCACAAAAACAATGGAGTGTTTCATACTTCCAAATACAAGCACAAAAAACAATGGAGTGTTTCATACTTACAAATACAAGCATTGAAAACAATGGCGTGTTTGATACTTACAAATACAAGCACAAAAAACAATGGAGTGTTTGATACTTACAAATACAAGCACAAAAAACAATGGAGTGTTTCATACTTCCAAATACAAGCACAAAAAACAATGGAGTGTTTCATACTTACAAATACAATCACAAAAACAATGGCGTGTTTGATACTTACAAATACAAGCACAAAACACAATGGCGTGTTTCATTCTTAAAAATACAAGCACAAAAAACAATGGGGTATTTGATACTTACAAATACAAGCACAAAAAAAACAATAGTCGTAAGAGTGTTTGATTCAGATATTTGAGAAATATAATCATTCGGTGGTTAATTATTTTATAATTGTCTCCCTTTCTCTGCGTTCACGAACAACAATATCTGTACAAACAACAACAAGTAAGAACGAAGCATCTAAAAAAAGATGTGTCTTTCGTTTAATGGATCAACCTCGATAGGACAAAAACAAATCTCGGAATATTCGTAAACGGTTATAAGCCGGTGAATGCTCTATGTATCAAACTTCAAACTAAGGATAAAACTGGCGTTGTACAAAATTTATGTTTAACTTACTGCAAAGTCCGCAATTTGTTAAAAAGGAAATGTTTTTACTGTTAGCCCATACTATCGATATGTTGCAAGTTTCGGAAAAAAGACGTTGTAAGTAACAGCACTGATTATGGTTAAATGCTTCCACAACATTAAACATGTAACAGGAACATACGCTCACCTTAGTAGTGATATATGATGCATAATAATAGTTTATAACATACGATATTTTGTTTGTTTATGTTCATTTTACTTAATATTGGAAACTAGTTTGAATACATGATCAAATAATAATTGAAGAGCATTTCTAATAGTTGGTTCAGTTTTAACTTCCGCTACTGTGGTACATGATTAGGTACGTTCGTTTTGCTATTCCATTTTTTTTACACAATTTAGTATAACACATATCTTATAAAAGTACAAACTAAACTCTTAAAAACGTATGATATATGTATAAAACATATAAAATATTCTCAAAAACGTATTAAAATACCAAATAAACATATTATGATACATATGTAAAACATAATAATAATTATTATAATCTGCATAAATAGTCAGCTTACACGTAACACGTTAACAAAATAAGATAAGAAAATAAACAACGCCAAGACTCTTGCCAACGAACTTTCTCCGTGCTGTGACAATCCTAAGAGGAGGACAACGTTCACACACATGTCATTTTCAGAAATTGCGCGTTTCTTCTGTTTTATTTTGCATGGGTTCATTTAGTACGTTGACTTTATTTAATTACATGTGTAATTTCAGAATTATGAATAAAATATGGCAGAGACTTAGATATGACAATAAATATTGATTAAAAACTTATATATACATGTACATGCTGAAAATGTGACATTGCTGTTTGCTCACATTAGTTTTACATGTTAGCGTATGTTGAATCGCACTGAACGTAGGACAACAATACATCATGGCAGAATTTGAACTGCTCCTGTAAATAAAACCAGTTTGTAAAACCATAAACATGTGCATTTATATTTGATTTAAGAAGTACATCTAATATCCGCTTTCGAGATGTTCACCATCTAATAAAAAAGAGTTGGGGTTCTGTTTTGTAGTAATAAACTGCGAAGGACGTACATGTACATGTGGGCCTAAGTGGTTTATAGCTAAGTAGCTGAACGACAAAGATTTGTTTATTATACAATGAACAACGCCGAAAGGAAATATTTTCGATTTTCGATTCTAACCAGAAGCAAATTAAAAAACTTCAATAGGCTTCTTGTCACTCGGACATTTTATTACCACGTCATAAGGCTTAATTTGACGTCAAACTGTAGTTTGTTGTATACTTTACAATTATAATTGATTCCAGCCTTTATATAACTGACAAACGGGAATATACGCCACATAATTAGGTTAGTAGGAGTTTGTTTTTCTTTGTCTTCACAATTCTTTAAATTTCTTAAATATTGATCCACTAAAAACAAACTATTTCGTAATTGCATTAGCACAACATATCAAACATTACAGTATTTACTAAAAATCGTCATAGATAACATTTCAACTGATATCCAACTTTATTTTCAAAGGCAGATGAATTTTGAAATAACATGGCATATGGAATAAAACAAGTTAAGATCTATATAGAACCCCCAATCATATTTTTAATATGCAACAGAGATACATGTACTTACAAAATTGGGAATGATCTGTTGACGTCTTTTTTTCAGCTGTCGTATCACTTGTGTAATTGAAACTTCTTTGTCAAATCTCACTCGTTCGAGTATGTTCATCAGCACCACAACTAAGCCGCTTCGTTCAGCTCCGTTTCTACAGATGTTGATATTAAAAGTAAAGTGTACAACAACGATGAACACATATCAATATATTTTACTTTATCAATGTTTTTGCCAGTTGAGTACAGCGGGTGAGCACAAAAAATCTGCTCTTTAAACAAAGGCTGTATTATCTTATTCGAATGTTAAACATGATACATCAATTGAAGTACAGCTGTTAAGTTTACTGTATGAATAAAAGTAATTAACAAAACCATGCACTTATTCCAGCAGACGAATTTGAGTAATGTTCCAGAAAAGCAAAATGTAATATTATAATGGATGTTATTTATAAATGGGGCAGTCTAGAGTTATGGTTCTAGTAGTGCACTTCCCCTAAATATTATTTGTTACTACGTAATCCTTTTCTTAGTTTTCTCCGTATGATGCAAGGATATTTCAAATAGGATTACTTTAAGGAATAGTGTTTGTCCCTAGTCGCTGACCTCAATCTTAACTGCCACTACCACTGGTTCAAATATCAACCAAATACCTTACATAGATTGCTAAACTCCGTTATGATCCGCACACGCATGAATTCATAAAAGAGGTAAAGTGGGGCCAATGTTCCTTGTCATTGCACTTTATCTAAATAACCTCTTAAAATTTGTGAAGTAACACTCAGTTGCTTCAATACTTTTCTACCTACTCTTCAATCGAAGATGTGACTGCCGGAGAGACGAATCGCCTCCCCCCCCCCACTCCCCTGTCCCTTCTGTTGTTTTTGTAAGCCTCATAAATGCATCTTCTAATCAGGTAAATTGAGTTTTCATGCTGTCTTGTGCTTACTATATTTAAATGTTAATGTAACAAAACGTTTTCATACTTACAAGCACTGCACCAGTACAGGTTTACTGTCAGTTTGCCTTTGCATTTGTTCTAATTCCTGCAAGAATCCCAACATTTCGTTTGGAATTGCTGGCGTCAGCCTTGATGGCAACCACCGTTTGAAGATAAGTTGTGTAATGGTATGTTTCTGTAAGTGTAAATACATGACTTGTATGTGAAATATAAAACAAACGAAAGAGTATACATGTACTTAATGGCAAAATATACATTAATGAAATAAAAAGTTTGCCGATATAGTGCGGATGTCACGACTGTACAAAATGTATACTATCCACACTGTTCTAATTGAGTTTAGTAAGAAAATTAATTACATTTTAGATACAAAGGCACTGATATATATATATATATAATGTGATAGAAATACATAATGTTTTCTTAAATGGTTAAAATAATAATAACGCTTGGACTTACAAATAGATTAATTTTTGGACAAATCAGTAAATTACCAACCTTTGTTCGATATTTTATCTCATAATTTCGTTGCATGTTATAAATCTTCTCTTCTTCCGAAACACATTTAATGCTGAACGGTCCAATCTTCAAATTTCCTGTTTCTGGTAGATATTTTTCGACCTTAAACAGATTTTGAACATGTTTAAAGCTAGATTTTGTATGTTATTTAATACTGAACGATTTTAAAACATAAGTTTTAGGTTGCTTTAGATTTTGGTGAGAAAAGGTTCATCTATCTGTCTGTACTTAACATATTTTAGAACGAATCATTAAAGGGACATAGCCTATAACTGATGCCAAACTAAATAACCTCCAAAAAATAAATGATAGAATCTTTTGAAGTATTATAATTTAACCTAAAAGTTTCAGTGCATTCCCTGTCATTATCGATAAAATCAGCGGTTTAGAACATACTGTAGTACCGTAAACTATTCAATAACCTATGTAGAGTGTTGTTGTGATGCGATTTATTACAGAAAGCCTCTATATTGATTAATTGTGTTAAAATGAAGCAATTTTCGCAATCGATTCTTCTTTTAAATTGTATTTATTTATCATTTTACGTCCATTGAAAACATAATCTATGTTTCGGGAATATAATCTGCTAGATGTAGGGAGTTCCCCTTTAAATAAAAAGATTTCAGTATAAATTCCTGTGAATTATTTAGTGACTTTTGAAATTATACGCTCCCATTATAAGGTGTTTCAATCGCTTTTGAAATTCCAACAAAAACATTTAATGTAGCGGTGCCGTAAACCCAAGCTTACGAACATTTTCAACAGCTTTTCTCAAATTGATATGTAGATTTGTACTTGTGTTCTTGGTTCTAGCCATTGATGATTTAGTGTATCATTTTGAAGGTATTAAAGTTTTTCGCCGGAGACTGTGAACTGACAGCTTTAACTTTAAATGAGAATTGAATGGGCGCTATAATCATATTCATAAATCAAAATAACTAGAAGAACATTTTAAACTATTGGCTGCACAGCTTTTTCCTTTTTGACCAGTGAAGATCAAACATGAGCTGGCTAATTATGACCTGTACTGTCAACTATTCAGATAGTTAATTTTCAGTGGGCGACTTTTTGAATAGTAATGGTACTGTTCAATGTGAAAGATGTAAAAATCACTTTCAGAAATTTATTGACGTAAGGATTAGAGTTTACCTCTTTGTTGTCGTCGTCTTCAAAGGTAACGATTATCTGAATTTCATCTTCAATTATAAGCCGACAACAGTCGACTGCAGTAGCTGTGAGTGGCATCTGTGTTACAATATATCCATGCATATGACGGTACCCCTTAATTGAAAGAGGTAATATAAAATCATTGCAATTTGAATAAAATGTTTGACGAATGATGAATTAATATTATTTATTAACTGTCATACTGAAAAATGATGAACACGACAGTCACGTATTTAATGTACCATCGGTCCTAAAAATTCAAATTGAATAGTATCTCTTAAAGAAATGCTCCTACTGTTACAAGTGGCCATAATATGACATTCTCAATACAGATGCAGTTAAAGCCGTGTTCTGATTATTAGTAATTATAAAGAATATCAAATGATGCTTAAGTCTCAGAGAACAGTCATAATAAATGGATGTAATGTCCTAAAGCTAACTGTTTTCTACTTAATATTAACCTAGAGATATCACTAAATGTGATTAATACCCCCAAAAGACTGCTTTATAAACTGAGGAAGTTCGTAGTAACAGAATACTTTGCAAACAAACTAAAAAGAGATATTGTTCTTGTCAAAAACTCTGTAATTTTTCAGGATAGAGTTATGGTTCTTGTACACTGCACTTCCTCTCAATGTGCTTGACCATTGTGTGAAGTGGTATTGAATTCCAAACAATAGTTTTCGAATTATGCTCCGGACAAGTAAAAGTAACAAAGGGCAATAACTCTGAAATGAGTAAAGATAAGAGTTATTGTTCTTTTTCACTACACTTCCTCTTATTATACTTGACCATTGTATGAAGTTGTATTGAATTCCTACTAGTAGTTTTCAAATAATGCTACGAACAAGGAAAAGAAACAATGGGCAATAACTCTGTAATTAGTCAAGATAGAGTTATGGTTCCTGTGCACTGCACTTTCTCTCAATGTGCTTGACCATTGTATGACGTTGTAATGAATTCCAACAAGTAGTTTTCGAATTATGCTCCGGACAAGGAAAAGTAACACAGGGCAATAACTCTGTAATGAGTCAAGATAGAGTTATGGTTCCTGTGCACTGCACTTCCTCTCAATGTAGTTAACCATTGTGTCAGGTTGTATTGAATTCCAACCGGTAGTTTTCAAGTTATGTTTCGGACAAGGAAAAGTAACAAAGGGCAATAACTCAGTAAATACTCAAGATATAGTTATGGTTCTTGTACACTGCACTTCCTCTGAATGTGCTTGATCATTGTATGAAATTGTATTGAATTCCAACTAGTAGTTTTCAAGTTATGCTCCGGACAAGAAAAAGTAACAAAGGGCAATAACTCTGTAATTAGTCAAGAGGGAGTTATGATTCTTTTTCGCTGCACTTCCTCTCAATGTGCTTGACCATTGTATAAAGTTGAATTGAATTCCAACCAGTAGTTTTCAAGTTATGCTCCGGACAAGTAAAAGTAACAAAGTTATGCTTCGGACAAGGAAAATGCAACAGACCGCCCGACCGACCGACCGCCCGACCGACCGACCGACCAACCATCGGGTGACTCCTATATACCTCCCTAAACTTCGTTTTGGGGGTATAATAATGAAGACATCCCGTCATTGATGTCTAGGAAGACCACTCTGATATAATAGATCGTTCTTAATACATTGGAAAATGGCAAAATAATATGAAGTTAAACGTTTGACAAAAAATCCATGGTCATGTGACTGCGACATGTGATATAAACAAAGTATAGTCAGATGCAACGTATGCTAGTATAACCCCATATCCATTAATTTTACCTTAAATAGATTTAGATTCAGTAGTATATACATAAACCGTGGATTAAAACCTTCTGCCATGGTTTCTTGTTAAACAAGTGAACTGCAAAACTGGTAACTCCAGCATGCAAATTGCTTTTGAACAAGTGAGGAAACTTGCAGTATTGGTGGCAACTGCACGTCTAAACCTGAAAAACGCGATCATGATGTTATATACTCTGAAATGTAAAGTCGATTAAATACTTACAGGGATATATACAGCATTAATATAATCTGTGCAACCAGGCACATGTGTTGACAGAAATGGTCTGAAGTCATTCGCTAGAAACAACAAATAAATCTATATAAACATTTTTACCGGAAAACAACACACTACAAAGAGAAAATATTTAAAAAGTATAATACAATCACCATTTAACCTTGGCTGTAAGTAAAAATAAAACTATGGAAAAAAGATAATATGAAACCTTTTTCGTGGGCAATGATGGATTGTAATACATGAAATAATTCTTCTTTCTATTCAAATGATTTATGACAAACTGTTAATACAAATGTACTATAATAAAATCATAATGAGACAAAAGGTGCAAAGACAGTACATTGGTTAAAATACCGTCACTAAGGTAATACTAGATTTTGTAAAACGTATTTATAGAAACAGGAAGATCTGTGTGCCGATCTAAATACATTGTATAAAGAGGAAAACACATTTACGTGCAAGAATACTATCGTATCTGTTTTTGCTCCTGTTTTCAGTTCTTTTTGCCGATGTATACATCTCGTCCTGTGACTCCTGGACATTTTCCTCCTCTGGTTCATCGCTTAAAGTCTAAAACATAGTTTTAAGATTTGAAATTCAAGCCAATTCTATGTAAATGTGAAACGTAAGTTAATTAATTGTGGTAAACTATTTCCTCTCTTTCAGGATGACCTTATACTGTTTACATAATACATGTGTATATCAAAATGTAATACACTCTTCATTGTTCATGTACCTCATACTGTAGCAAAAGATGTGTCTTGCCAGTCGTTTGTTCAACTTGTTTGAGTTCATCGTAAATGCGATCAAACTTTTCAATGTGAACAGGTTGCCATGGTAACACTAGAGCTTCAACCATAATGCTGTGAAGAAACTTGTACTGGTCCTTTAGTATAGAATTAAAAGAACATGTGAATATATGCCAATAGCCAAATTTTGACACATGCATTAACCACAGTTATCATGTTTTTTGCATACCGCACAAAACGTTCATAATGCAGCTCTTTTTCCATTTAAATAAAATAATAATATAATAAACCTAAGGGTAAACTAAATTAATACACTCCTAGTAGTTGGAAAGTCGTTCGGTACTTCTATCTGCGAGACGTTACCAGACAGCGCGCCATTCTGGTACATACGTCAAGTAAAATAATAATATAATATATTTAAGAAACATTGTACACTTGACCATTGAATGGTTTCGCTGCTGTTAAAATGCATGTGTGCCTTGTCAAACAAATTAAACCAGTACGATAAACTTTAGATTGTTCTAACACAAGATCAAAGTTATTAAGCAAACTTACCAAATTGCATGACATACTCAGGTGAAATCATTTATAGTTTTACAATGATTTTAGAATAAAGTTATTTGACTATATATAATTGCTTATTCAGTAAAGCAAAGGCAAATATTCGAATTTCAGCATAGCAGAAAGGAAATGAAAAGTAAGGACTTTCGCGATATATTTTTAAGAAGTGAAAACTTTCAAATGGATCATGTATTTTCCATGTCCAAGGATTTCTGTTATATATCTAGTCAATGAAATAACATATACATAAATTATGTTAATTGAATTCTTCGCTTTTGATGTTTGATATAAAATCATTTTACTTTTGTCTGAACCAAGTTGACCCTCTGCTCCCTGAGACCACTAACGCAATTGTATACATCAATGGATCCCTTGTCTTTGCCTTGGTCATAAAGAATGTCAATCGCAATGAAAGTGCCAGTACGACCGACTCCAGCACTGCAACAAATAGATATTGTTAGATGATTTGGATTTATCTGAGATAACGAAGTTGTTAGACATTTCGCGTATTAAAATGGAATTTTACGGCCTATGACATTTATTTGGAATAATATGATAATAATTATAATAGTAAAACTGCAAGTTGAAAGACTTTGGCTTTGACTGGAGTCATCAATGTGGTTTAGATCGAAATATCCGTCACCGAGGGGAACTGCTTTGGCGGGAACGAGGCTCTGCCGAGTTTCCGCGAAAGAGCTACCCGAGGTGACGCAAACTTATCGAAATGATGCCTTTTGATATAAAAACAAACGTTATTCAGATGCTGTGTTTGGGAAAGTGACGTCACATTGTTTATAACGTTACATCACAAGTAATTCTCGAAAGCCATATTACATGGGGGGATGTAATATGAGATTTTCCAGCACTGGTGAAATCTGCGGACACCCCGATCTGGTAAAGAAGAATAGAAATTATATGCATCTGAGGTAGCAGCATATAGATACATGAAATAATAATTACGATTTCATTGCTATAGTACATGCTAAAAGAAAAACATGTAGTTTGATAATGACGCGTTACATTTATATTAAAAAATCATAGAAGAATAGTACATTTAGTCTATCATACACGCAGTTACCTCTTTAAATCGGCTTAATTATTATCAATAGTTTAGCTTCATCTGTATCGAGGACAGAAAAACGCTTAATACCTGCAATGCACCAACCATGGATCTGTCTTTTTCTCATCGTGCTTTCTGACTTGGTACCAGAAATAAAGCAGACTTGATGTGCATCTTGGCACATCCTTATCTGGCCAAGCGGTGTAGTGAAATTGCGTCACAGTTCTTTGTCTTCCTGGATTGGTCTAAAATTGAAGAACAGTTTACATTCATAAAATCGAAACACTTAGTTACCAATGACTTACACAGTCATTTTGAGCTGTTAACATATGCTTAATACCGTTTGGTTTAAATCCGTATATTTTGGCAAAACGGTAAATTAATCAAATGAGAGCGCTAGACATGATGTTTATAAGACGTTTTATCTTTTAATATATTGCACATAAATGCTGTAGAAGGGAAAGCAGTACATGCTATGTTTTACTATGTTGTAGCATAAGCCTTGTCATTCATAATGTCTCCCTTAGTCAGGTCGGCATAATATACTGTTAACTCTCTTTATATTCAAAATCTAAACTATCTTTTTATAATATCTTTAGGAATTATTCATTTAGACGAAACGCAGCAAGTAAAGCTGTTCGCATAGATGAGAGGACTTGCATTGAGGCCATGAGGTTTACATTAACACAAATGTGCGTGTTCTCACAAGTATCTTAACTAGACATAGTTTTTCCAGAGGATAGGTTAGACAACAGACATGTTACATCTATGTGAATGTACATGTATCTGAAAACGTAATAATCTTGGTCAATTAGTCTCTGAAGTTCCGTCTTTACGTTGAAATTTATTGCCATGCGATACGTCTATTTCCAAAAATGTGTGTAATGTAATTGTATATTTACTTATTAATAACAATTATTAAGTATTTACGTGCATGTTTTTTTCTATTATTCTGTGTTCTCTGCTTATATCATTTGTCAAACAATATATTAGATAATGCTAATTGTATGTTAAATCATTCTTCAGAGATTAAAGGAAATAAATATGCTTATATATATTTCTACATTACTGTTTCTTTGATAACAATTATAATAACACAATGCGACGTGGTATATTGTGGTATACATACCCCGTGAGAAACCTTTAACCGTCTTACTGTAAATTCAGTATACACATCTTCAGACTCCATAAAAGCAATAATGTTCCCATGTTGTACACTTGCGTTAGCCTCTGGCCAATATTGCTTGCATTTCATCTGCAAGACATAACTTGACTTTAAAATTGATTTACTGGGGTTTTGCCTTATCAATCATATTACAATGCAAAAAAGAGTATCATGCACCTCGATTAAGATATGATAGAAATGTAACGATAGAGAAAAGTTTCTGCAACAATCATATACGGAAGACTTACACTGCACTCACTTACATGATGTTAGCTAAGAAAAACTACAATTTTGTTAAGGTCCCAGGATCACTGAAGGACCAATTTACTGATATAGTAACCTAAATTTGTTGATAAGCATAATGATAGAACCCTGTTTTATTCACTCTAAAATAATGCTGATATATGCCTTTCGTTCGTATTCAAGTCGTTTCTACAAGTGAAAGAGTTGTTAGCAGCCTTTCTTATCTTTTTATCATAACATTGTAATACCTACCTATCGATTTGAAAAGCAAAGTTAGGAAAGTTTTGTAACAAATAAAGGTCATTTTGGTCAGTAAGACATATTCCTTGATAAAATGAGAGCTAGTTGTGATCCTGAGACTTTAAAATATTTTGAAACTTGCATGTTTGTATTATACATGTAGCAGAAATCATTTTAAGGTTTTAGTTATACCATACAGCTAAATGGTAATGCTGACCCCTGCCTGTCATATTCTACGAGAACAAAAATGACAAAAAGAAAATGTATGTTTATTTATTTCAAAATAAGCAAAGTCTATTTTAAAGAGACGCTGTTAAATACCTTTCCCTCTTCACTGAGATTAGTAACCATTATAATTGTATGTACGTTCTTTTCCCATATCATCCTCCAAAAGTCTTCAAGGGTGTCTATGACTGGTCCTGATACATACATGTACATGTACAAAATTCAAACTACTAGACTAAGTATATCAAACACAATTGATCAGATTTTAAAGCTGCTAAATTGAGGTACAAAAATAGGAAATAATTCTTCTCCACAACATATTTAGATCTCAAACATCACATTGAAGCCGAGAAAAAATACAATAAAAGCAACATTACAACAAAAACACGAATTTCTACTTAAACATCTTTAAAATTGTATTCAATTCAAAAGCGTTTGCAACGTTTTATGTGTTAATTAGTGGTTCATATTTTCATATTACAGTTATACATTTATAATTTACCAATAACATAGCTCTCCTTTTATTTAATAGACATTAAGAACGTTTACGCAAACACCCAATTATGCAGCAAAATCTGAGAGCAAGCAATAGCAAATAATTTTCAATTGTTTCATACCTTGGGCCGCAATGTAAACATTTTCACCAGAATATCCCTGAAAAGAAATTAAACTTTGTTGAATAACTCTCTGCCAAATTATTTTGCTAATCATAATTTAATGTACAGTTCAAGCAACACAAAGATTTTATTAAAACTGTAGCCGACTAAATTTGCAAATTGCAGAAATATTATTGGATATTGTTAAACAGGAGAACCTTGAATATTTTCTCGTAATTTATTTCGCATAAACAATCTTAAATTACTACAGGTTAAGCAGGTAACCATTTACTTATGTCCTGAATAATTGGTTTGAATACGATGTTTCACTATAACTTTGACTTTAATATACAATAAACTAGCTTTCGTAACGCTTCAGATTCAAAGAGTCTTAAACTCAATGACGATGACAACATCTATTGAGTAAGATGACTCGTGACGAAACTTCCGGTTTTTATTCTGTTACAAACATAGAAACTCTCATGCACAAATGAAACCAGTTACTTATGAAACCGCAGATAGCAAACCTTCCAATGTGTAGCAAATTACCTTTATATTGGTAGCATTAATATAGTCAGAATTCGCTTGGTCAGGAATCTTCTTCAAGATAACTCTAGAGTGATCATCTGAAGAAAAATGCATACTAGGTATATTTTACTTTACTCTACTATTCTCCTGAATTTTAGTTCGTTTTCAACAAAACTTCTGTTATGAACATGTGGCCATTTTCTCTAAACAGCATTCATTCGGAAAAGCAGTATAATAATGCTCTTAAAAGAACTGCCAACCTTATGACATAAAGAATTAAGCCAAAGCTTGGACTTTGTTTTACCCGCACACTCATCTTACAGATGTTAACAATACAGTTAAATGATTCACCACATCCCTTTGTATGAATGCAATATCAAAAGTGTGATACTCACATGCATACATTAACTTGTATCTGTTCTTCTTAACATTTCCCGGCATTGTTGCCTTGGTAGCGGGATACTGCATGCCGTAAGGTATTTCCTAAAAATGATTTTAATGAGTTTAAATAGGCCCTCGAATAAGAATGCTCCGTAACATTTAGTAAGGTATTCATATTATATTGAATACTGCAATAACAGACATCTATGAAATACATGCGATAGGAAAACTTTTAAAAGTTAATGATACAGTTCCAAAGATTGAGACTTGCTTTTCTACAGCATTGTAAAGTGAATAGGTAATTCTACAACTCCTGACCAATACATCTTTTACTACTGAACGTCTATGAGAACGAACAACGTAACCATTTATAATAAGCTGTGTGCAATTACATCATATTACATTTCACGTTTCTGTAGCTAGTTTAACATGTATAGTCACACACTGTCTATTTTGCAATTTCAGTCATGACAACATACTTTTCCAAAACAGAAAACGCACTTTTCAGTGTTTATGGCTGATACTCAGTTGGAATTTATACTGTAGCATCTTTAACAATATTATCTTTATAAATACAAAAATAGATTTTACTTTTGTAAGCGTATTGTTTCCCTTTATCTGGATAGTCTTTGGCGGATTTTATATGGAATTGTTAAATAAAGTATTTGATTCATAGCTTGAAAGATATAATAAGAAATTATGCGCTTGTTACAGATTACGTGATAGGTACTTGAAACTGTTGAAAAAATACTCCTTAGTTGCTAGGCCTGTCTTGACATACGCCTTGAAATCGGAGATAGGTATTCCACATTTCGTCACGTGGTGAATGTGTAGTGAGTCGTTAATGTATTCGGCTTCATTTTCTCCTACAACGCTTGCTTCTGTCACACCTTTAAATATGATTGCAAGACCGCATAGGTATTTAAAAATAGTTTTAATGGGGGCCTCATGGTACTCGTCTAGTACATTCCCGATAACACAATGTTATACTAGTATTTTATTTCAGGTATTGTGACTAAAGAATTTTAGTTTTTAAAAGATAACAACAAATATCTGCCTCTTTAGAACCATCTAAAAGTCAGCAGCAAATGACCAACGTGGTCGTTAAAATGAAACGGCTTGAACCTGTTAAGTGAACATATATCTATGTATGTTAATAGATAACATAAACATCAGTTAAGGCTTTAAAGCTGCTCGCTCTCAGTTGCCGTTGAAAGAAATAGAATTAAAAAATTGACATTCTAATACATAAAATTATATAAAACTAAAGGCGATAATTAACAACAGAAGTAAAATTCTAGGTAGCAATTAGCAAAAATTGATTGGAAACGCTGGTTTGATGGCAACAGTACACTACAATGTATATGTTTATATTTGAATTTCAAAAGCGTTTGCAACGCTTTATTTTTTGGAAGCGTATTATTTCAAATCTACAGATATACGTGACAGGAATTTATACTGGAACCTTTTTATATGATAATATATTCTAAAATATGTTATTTTCATACAGTTTGAAGAACTTTATCTTTTTACCAAAATTTGAGAGCGAGCAGCTTAAAAATGTGATGACAAATTAGAAATTATATAAAGAAAAATTGTGGTAGCTTTTTAAATGAATGGACCGAGATATTTGATATCAAATAATTCACCGGGGGTTTCATGTAACTGCTCGTGTAACTCTACTGCGTTGACATAGGTATTCTGACATCTTTTACTCTCCCTTTTGTGAGTGGCATCTTCTTTGACAGCAGCTGGGCTGAGTATACCATCTTTATATGAGGCTGTTTTGTCACTATGGAAAGATATGAATTTAAATATACGCCTGTATTTACTGGTGTCGCTCCTGTTGTATTTGTTTAGCTGTTAATCTTATTTCAAAGTGATTGCATGTAAGATGTTATTTAACCACTTTAAATGACAAACGATTTTTGCATTCAATTCAAAAGTGCACATAAAAGTTACGCTGGTAAAATTCTATTTTGAAAAATAACCAAAAGCCAAATAAACTTCGGGTCACTTTTATTTTTCACGTGTAGAAAGTACAAATTGTATAGTCATAATGCTGACATAGGTAAGTATGATAACAAGTGTTAAGTACACGTAACAGAGGGTATAGTACTATCAAAAAATGACTAAAAAACAGAATAGCATTGGGTGATCCAAACATGCAGAAGACTTCGGGTCACCATTGAATTAACCATCTGTACCATCAAATACGATTACTGTCACTACAATTTTTACAAAATATAAGTTATTGGTTGCAACTTTATAACAGAAACAAAAATAAAAAGTTTCTTACGATAACTCTAAGAAGATGAGAATTCTTTCAGAGAAACGGTTTCATTATGTGAAGCCAATGTTTTAAAGAAACTTTATCAGTCCACTTATATGTCCATAGACACCATTGTGTTGTTTAATGTATTCAACTAAATATAAAACATATAAAAGTAACCTAAATCAAAGCGCTGAAGACACTGAATTTGTTTGTGTCTCAAATAAAAGTGGGTTTGAGGAGCTCTCACCGAAGGTACATTTGAAAAGATGCAATGCGCAGACTAAATTTGAACGTTTTAAAAGCAAAACAAATGTCACGTAAATGAGTATTCATAGAAATCAGATAATCACGTTTCCCATAAGTATCTTGAAAAGCAAAGTATTCTATTACAGCTTTTGTGATTTACAACTTAAGATTAATAGCTCTCGATACTCACTCCAGTTGGAATCAATCTCAGAGAGAGAGAGAGAGAGAGAGAGAGAGAGAGAGAGAGAGAGAGAGAGAGAGAGAGAGAGAGAGAGAGAGAGAGGGGGGGGGGTAATGCGAACATACCTGTTTTTTTGCATAAGGATACTAGCGCCGTGGCGCTGGTGGGGATCGAACCCGAGACACTCCGATCTTGAGTCAAACACGTTACCCCATCGCGCCGTGACGGTATTTAGTATCAGTTATCAATACCCAACAAGTAATGACCTTTAATTTTAACCTTAAAATAAGATAAAACATAAAAAGAGTTTTAAATTGTTCTCCATCAATTATCCCTTCATATTATTATCGAAACTTACTGCTTGTTTTGAATTCGTTGTCTTGATATAATTAATCCAACCACCACAAGGAAAGCAATTAGAACAACGACAGCGGATGCCCCGCCAGCAACTCCAGCGACCGGAAACGACTGCATCTGCATTTCTGTCAACGACAAACAAATCTGTTATAAAGCAGTACTCAAATTGTGTTTCTACCTTACAGTAATAAATATAAACAACATACGCCTCTTTTGTCATCTGCCACACTATTTTTATGTTTTAATCATCAGCCTCAGGTAGCTACATGACAACTTTCTTTTGTTGTTTTGTAACAAGTGATTTTGTTTAATTATGATCAACATTTGGAATGCTACAAAGCCATCAAATGTCTGTTTTAGTAAGGAACTCAACTTCAAAATGTGTTTGTGCTCAAATTACCTCAGGTAGCTACATCAACTTTCTTTTGTTGTTTTGTAACAAGTGATTTTGTTTAATTATGATCATACATTTTAATTGGAATATGCTACTATAATGGCTATTCAATATGTCTGTTTTAGTAAGGAACTCAACTTCAAAATGTGTTTGTGCTCAAATTACAGTCATCCAAGCCTTTTGTCATAGATGCAATATATAACACTAATTTAGCTCCCAGAGAAAACACCAACGTCACAACTCATACCATACTACCCATCTTGGTATTCTTTTTAAAAGAGGATATGCGTGAATTTTGTATTCCTATTGGCCCCTTGTATTTAAACTACAAAATGTTATTTGATTCAGAAAAATACTTCTATCTATCCACAGGTCATACATATTTGTTTCTAATATTCCCTGCAAAAATAATATCTGAAAGAAAAAATCCCTGATGAATAAGAGAAACATATCTCAGGCTCTGCTTACTATACATGATTACTGTATGACGACATCAACGTAATCAAAACCATTTTTAAAACGACAGTGATCCCCGCTTCATGCACAGACGTGTGAACTTTAAATCATGTCCAGTAATATTCATTAGTTACGTTCCAAAACTTATCACTGTCACAAAATGTCCCAATCCATCCTGCACTGCAACCATCGCAAGTTCCGTAAATAGCTCTGCAGATGGTTGGTGTTGCGCAATTAACGCTGCAGTAATGGTTACATTTATCACCGTATGTACCAGTATCACACTCTGAATAATATATCAGATTGTTATATATGTATATGATTGCTTGAACACTCAAGCTCCATGAGTATTGTATAAATATTTTACACAACAACTTAAGTGTGTATCATGTTTAAAGCAAAGTGAAGAAAAAACTGTTACATGTTACATGATCAAATGTTGGTTTATTGTTATTGCATGTGTCACAACATTGCATTTTTATTACTTTCTAACTTCAATTTTCTGATGAATTAGAAACTAAATAACGATTCAGAAGTAGTAGTAATTTCATTGATATCTGTATAATGTATATATTTATATTTTTCAATTTGTTCAACTTAATTCCTCTGTATCAGTAATGAGTGAGCCACAAATGAACATTAATTTTATGAAAAACGAAATAAATGTATTTCTTATCGGCACCTAGAATAAAATTCCAATTTTTAATGCGTATGTCTTTATCCCAAAAGATTTATTCTATAGCTTCGTAGACAAACAATACAAAGCAACGACGAAATGTTTGTTCAATGTAATACATGTATTATGATTATGATTACAACTTCATATTAAATGTGATAAACATATTGTAAGGTTGGTGGGGGATGGCTCTCCGACCCCCATCAACCAGAGGACGGGGATTATAAATGGGGTTACTCTTTTGGGGCCCGAAAAAAACAACAAAAAAACAAAACAAAAAACAATACAGAGCACCTACTCCTTGTGTAAATTATGTAAATTACAAATAAAAGCGGACCGTAAACTGATGAAATTCATACAACAAATATAATGTCACTTAAAGGAGAAAGTGGAGCGATACACATTTAAATTAGTCGGTTTACCACAAATAAGACTGTTAGTAAATTTAGTAGTATAAAAAGATAGATTCATAATTTTGAACTTTCTTACCATCTTGACACAAATCTGTGTGTTTGTATCCAGGCTTGCATCCTCCTCTGCATGATCCGTTGAACTTATTGCATGATCCATGTAGGCAGTTGCCACAGTCTTCTATACAATTTATACCCCATTTGCTAGTTGCACATTCTGAGTGAAATATGATTAACATTACTAAATAATAACCATTTTGTCATAATAAAAGTAAAGAGATTACGAGGTACATGTACTATCATAAAAACAAATTATAAAATTCTGCATTTTTTCTTTGAAGAATGTGTGGCTGGGATAGTAATTTCATTGATATTTGTATAATGTATATATTTATAATTTTCAATTTGTTCAACTTAATTCCTCTGTATCAGTAATGAGTGAGCGAAAAATAAACATTAAAGGTCCCATTGATTCAAAAAATTTCTTTTAACATTTGAATATATTCGTCAGCAAATGCAAATTTGATAATTTTTAACGCAAACTACCGAGTGGTTATCTGTCCGTAAGCCCATAAAGTTCTCAAAAAACACACCTGTACGGAAAGTGACGATAATATTTCCGGAAACCTACGAGCGGCAATTTCGGAATCGCTAACCTGGAGTGACGTCATAAGCAGTACAATCGTGGCGGATAACAGGTACTCTAACAACAACGAAAGCGATAATTTCATCTTATTAGGCATCTTCAGAGAGTAGAGATGAGGATATTTTGAGCCCGTAACGTATAGAACGAAGTCCGTGTAATGTTATAAAATTATTTGATTAAAGTATAAAAATACAGCAGTTATGTCGAGTTTTTTTATATGCAAATGACACCAACTTTTGTTTCTGTTTGTTTCATCAAAATGAAATCTATGTTTCATTCTTAAATGTGTAAGAAAAGTACCATGTAAATGTATCGAAACAATCTAAATGTACGCATGCACGTGACTTACAAACTATACAAATATGGACGATATTATTTCCATTGATGATGAAAATGAGAACACAAATGCCCGATCTAATTACAATATCTAAAATGATGAGCTAGATTTTTCATGACACGTTTTCTTGTGGGTAGTTTAAAGAATTAGATTTACAATTGAATTAAGAATGTAAATCAAAATAGTTTACACGATTTTGTTGGTTAAAAAACAATTCTGACGCAAATCTATTTGAAAACTCATTATAATTGAAATCACGATATCTACCTAAATACGTGTCAAATTTCATTTTAAGAAAAATATTCCATTCCAGTACATAAAATTTGTCATCGGCAACCAAAAAGATATACTTTCTGAACATTTATTGGGTTGCTGGAAACTTTCTTTTGCTGAATTGCTTTTTACCAAGTTGTATATTTATGTTTTTCAAGATTGAAACTTGAAAACATAAATTATGGTTTCATTATTTTAATTGGGCACTTTGCATGTTAATAAACTATATTGTTGTTGTTTTTGTTGTTGTATATTGTTGTGTAATTATCAAATGCAATTGACCAGTGTGCAATATGCAATAATGTGTGACCAGTTAGATTGCTGGCAGGGGGGCGCCAATTAACAACAAATCATATCGCATCCTTTGTTGTGACTTAT
This sequence comes from Saxidomus purpurata, assembly GCA_022818135.1. Taxonomy (NCBI): domain Eukaryota; kingdom Metazoa; phylum Mollusca; class Bivalvia; order Venerida; family Veneridae; genus Saxidomus; species Saxidomus purpurata. The sequence goes on from JAFMSR010000008.1 coordinate 32,987,435, forward strand.
GCCCTTATGCTAGATTAACTGTAATTCCTTCAATGGTTAGATCTACGCTAATTATTTACCATGGCGGCGTTGTTAAACGAGATATTGTTAAGGATGGAGTGTTCCGCACGGAGTAACTGTTTTATTCTATATAGGGCCTTTGTACTACATTATTTTATTTAAATGACTTTGAATACAAATGCCAGCTCTTTTTATAAAGACTAGATCTTAACAAGAGCTGTCCCTCCAAAGTGACGAATGCCCCCGAAAGAGGTGCCTCACAGTCTGTGTCCTCTCCATGTGCTCAATAAATGTGCTATGTAATTTTAAAATCCTTCCATGCATGACAGAGTAATCATGCATACAGTATTCCATTACTTTAAACACTAAGTGTGACCTTGACCTTTGAGGTAGGGACTTGGGTCTTGCACGCGACACATCCGCTTGATGTGCTAGACATTTGTGCACAGTTATTTTAAAATCCTTCAAAGCATAATAAAGTTATAGTCCGGACACAAATGTATGCATATATACAGGATTCCATTACCTATAAACTCTAAGTGTGACCTTGACCTTTGTGGTAGGGATGTGGGTCATGCACGCGACACGTCGTCTTGATGTGCTAGACATTTGTGCCAAGTTATTTTAAAATCCTTCAATGCATGACAAAGTTACAGTCCGGACACGAATGTGTGCATATATGCTTATATGGAGGAATCCATTACCTTCAAACTCTAAGTATGACCTTGACCTTTGAGCTAGGGATGTGGTTCTTGCACGCGACACGTAGTCTTGATGTGCTAGACATGTGTGCCTAGTTATTTTAAAATCCTTCAATGCATGACAAAGTTACAGTCCGGACACGAATGTGTGCATATATAGAGGATTCCATAACCTTCATACTCCAAGTGTGACCTTCACCTTTGAGGTAGGGATGTGGGTCTTGCACGCGACACGTCGTCTTGATGTGCTAGACATTTGTGCCAAGTTATTTTAAAATCCTTCAATGCATGACAAAGTTACAGTCCGGACACGAATTTGTAAGTGGGGACGCACGGACGGACGGACAGACGGTCATACGGACAGACGGTCAGACGGACAGACGGACAGACGGTGCGATTTTAATATGCCACCCTTCGGGGGCATAAAAACATGTGTCTTAAATAATATCATAATATTTTGTAATAAAATACATTTTGTAACAAAAGTTTCAACCTAATATCCTCGTTTATGATGTAATTCGACATGATTTAAGTTAAACAAGTAAAGTTGCACTTGGGGAAATCTAGATTGGAAAAGTTTGTAACAAACAAAGTCTTAAACCTATCCCTACCATTAAATTGAATAGATCGAGATCATTCTTCGAGGGACGAATTTAAAATACATTTTCTGTTTTAAATTTTCTTGTCGTGCATGAGCGACTGAGCGGACATTCAACGCTTGGACCGTTTCACGCAGTTGCTAATCTAGAATTTTGAAACGTTCGTCATACAGTCACATGAAGTTCGGACCCGAAAAGTTATATAACACCCCGGGCCGACCATAAAACATATATAATTCGTATAATATATGCTTGATAGTCGGGCCGGGGTGTTTTATAAGAATGACTTTCCAGGGCCCAAACTTCATGCGATTGCGGTTCGTCCCTATTGTCTTAGTCACTGATTTTTTATATTAGAGTCCCAAAGTTACTGGTGTAGGCTTATTCTCTCACTCCATTTGTTGCTGCATCCACCCAGAACACAGCAAGCTCCTCCTATTTATAAAAATAATATAAATTGTAAGTTAATCGTGTTTTTACACGGAGGTTTGTGTGCTCGTTTACTATAATCAATGCAACGGATCTTTCTCGAGTACTGCAAGTGACGTCACACGGAAACTTTTCCGATATTTTACGGAAGTCGCCGAGGATCGTAACATTTGCGTTTCGGTGAAATACCGGCCAATTTGCATTGTTGATTTATGTCCAAATTAACACGTTTCTTGTCGAAAATTTCCGCCCAACTGGGTTTAGTGCACTTAATTAACAAACGGCTTACAAAAAATTAACAGATGAAATTTTCAATCAATAAAACCTTTAATTTTATCAAAAACGAAATAAATATATTTCTATCGGCACCTAGAATAAAATTCCAATTTTTAATGCATATGTCTTTATCCCAAAAGATTTATTCTATAGCTTCGTAGACAAACAATACAAAGCAACGACGAAATGTTTGTTCAATGTAAAACATGTATTATGATTATGATTACAACTTCATATTTAATGTGATAAACATATTGTAAGGTTGGTGAGGGGGGGGGGGTGGCTCTCCGACCCCCATCAACCAGAGGACGGGGATTATAAATAGGGTTACCCTTTTGGGGCCCGAAAAAAAAAACAACAAAAAAAAACAAAACAATACAGAGAACCACTCCTTGTGTAAATTATGTAAATTACAAATAAAAGCCCACCGTAAACTGATGAAATATTCCTTCTCGTATTCTCGGAGATTTTTAATGCTTATTAGTATGTTCCCACAAATAAAAGCTTATGAAAATACTTTCGAAACTTTTGCAAAAATATACAGTTATTAATATATTTATCTTACACCTAATGATATTGTCGACATAATCGTTTATTAATATTCAGAACAAATATAATGTCACTTGAAGGAGAAAGTGGAGCGATACACATTTAAATTAGTGGGTTTACCACAAATAAGACTGTTAGTAAATTCAGTAGTATAAAAAGATAGATTCATAATTTTGAACTTTCTTACCATCTTGACACAAATCTGTGTGTTTGTATCCAGGCTTGCATCCTCCTCTGCATGATCCGTTGAACTTATTGCATGATCCATGTAGGCAGTTGCCACAATCTTCCTTACAATTAATACCCCATTTGCTAGATGCACATTCTGAGTGAAATATGATTAACATTACTAAATAATAACCATTTTGTCATAATAAAAGTAAAGAGATTACGAGGTACATGTACTATGATAAAAACAAATTATAAAATTTTATATTTTTTTTTTGAAGAATGTGTGGCTGGGATAGTAATTTCATTGATATTTGTATAATATATATATTTATAGTTTTCAATTTGTTAAACTTAATTCCTCTGTATCAGTAATGAGTGAGCGAAAAATAAACATTAATTTTATCAAAAACGAAATAAATATATTTCTATCGGCACCTAGAATAAAATTCCGATTTTTAATGCATATGTCTTTATCCCAAAAGATTTATTCTATAGCTTCGTAGACAAACAATACAAAGCAACGACGAAATGTTTGTTCAATGTAATACATGTATTATGATTATGATTACAACTTCATATTTAATGTGATAAACATATTGTAAGGTTGGTGGGGGATGGCTCTCCGACCCCCATCAACCATTGGACGGGGATAATAAATGGGGTTACTCTTTTGGGGCCCGAAAAAAAACAACAATACAGAGCACCATTCCTTGTGTAAATTATGTAAATTACAAATAAAAGCCCACCGTAAACTGATGAAATATTCCTTCTCGTATTCTCGGAGAATTTTAATTCTTATTAGTATGTTCCCACAAATAAAAGCTTATGAAAATACTTTCGAAACTTTGCAAAAATATACAGTTATTTAATATATTTATCTTACACCTAATGATATTGTCGACATAATCGTTTATTAATATTCAGAACAAATATAATGTCACTTGAAGGAGAAAGTGGAGCGATACACATTTAAATTAGTGGGTTTACCACAAATAAGACTGTTAGTAAATTAAGTAGTATAAAAAGATAGATTCATAATTTTGAACTTTCTTACCATCTTGACACAAATCTGTGTGCTTGTATCCAGGCTTGCATCCTCCTCTGCATGATCCGTTGAACTTATTGCATGATCCATGTAGGCAGTTGCCACAGTCTTCTATACAATTTATACCCCATTTGCTAGTTGCACATTCTGAGTGAAATATGATTAACATTACTAAATAATAACCATTTTGTCATAATAAAAGTAAAGAGATTACGAGGTACATGTACTATAATAAAACAAACTATAAAATTCTATATTTTTTTTTGAAGAATGTGTGGCTGGGATAGTAATTTCATTGATATTTGTATAATGTATATATTTATATTTTTCAATTTGTTCAACTTAATTCCTCTGTATCAGTAATGAGTGAGCGAAAAATAAACATTAATTTTATCAAAAACGAAATAAATATATTTCTATCGGCACCTAGAATAAAATTCCGATTTTTAATGCATATGTCTTTATCCCAAAAGATTTATTCTATAGCTTCGTAGACAAACAATACAAAGCAACGACGAAATGTTTGTTCAATGTAATACATGTATTATGATTATGATTACAACTTCATATTAAATGTGATAAACATATTGTAAGGTTGGCGGGGGATGGCTCTCCGATCCCCATCAACCAGTGGACGGGGATAATAAATGGGGTTACCCTTTTGGGGCCCGAAAAAAAACAACAACAAAAAAACCAAAACAATACAGAGAACCACTCCTTGTGTAAATTATGTAAGTTACAAATAAAAGCCCACCGTAAACTGATGAAATATTCCTTCTCGTATTCTCGGAGATTTTTAATTCTTATTAGTATGTTCCCACAAATAAAAGCTTATGAAAATACTTTCGAAACTTTGCAAAAATATACAGTTATTTAATACATTTATCTTACACCTAATGATATTGTCGACATAATCGTTTATTAATATTCAGAACAAATATAATGTCACTTGAAGGAGAAAGTGGAGCGATACACATTTAAATTAGTGGGTTTACCACAAATAAGACTATTAGTAAATTCAGTAGTATAAAAAGATAGATTCATAATTTTGAACTTTCTTACCATCTTGACACAAATCTGTGTGCTTGTATCCAGGCTTGCATCCTCCTCTGCATGATCCGTTGAACTTATTGCATGATCCATGTAGGCAGTTGCCACAGTCTTCTATACAATTAATACCCCATTTGCTAGTTGCACATTCTGAGTGAAATATGATTAACATTACTAAATAATAACCATTTTGTCATAATAAAAGTAAAGAGATTACGAGGTACATGTACTATAATAAAACAAACTATAAAATTTTATATTTTTTTTTTTTGAAGAATGTGTGGCTGGGATAGTAATTTCATTGATATTTGTATAATATATATATTTATAGTTTTCAATTTGTTAAACTTAATTCCTCTGTATCAGTAATGAGTGAGCGAAAAATAAACATTAATTTTATCAAAAACGAAATAAATATATTTCTTATCGGCACCTAGAATAAAATTCCGATTTTTAATGCATATGTCTTTATCCCAAAAGATTTATTCTATAGCTTCGTAGACAAACAATACAGAGCAACGACGAAACGTTTGTTCAATGTAACACATGTATTATAATTATGACTACAACTTCATATTAAATGTGATAAACATATTGAAAGGTTGGTGGGGGATGGATCTCCGATCCCCATCAACCAGTGGACGGGGATAATAAATGGAGTTACCCTTTTGGGGCCCGAAAAAAAAACAACAACAAAAACCAAAACACTTCAGAGCACCATTCCTTGTGTAAATTATGTAAATTACAAATAAAAGCCCACCGTAAACTGATGAAATATTCCTTCTCGTATTCTCGGAGATTTTTAATTCTTATTAGTATGTTCCCACAAATAAAAGCTTATGAAAATACTTTCGAAACTTTGCAAAAATATACAGTTATTTAATACATTTATCTTACACCTAATGATATTATTAATCGTTTATTAATATTCAGAACAAATATAATGTCACTTGAAGGAGAAAGTGGAGCGATACACATTTAAATTAGTGGGTTTACCACAAATTAGACTGTTAGTAAATTCAGTAGTATAAAAAGATAGATTCATAATTTTGAACTTTCTTACCATCTTGACACAAATCTGTGTGTTTGTATCCAGGCTTGCATCCTCCTCTGCATGATCCGTTGAACTTATTGCATGATCCATGTAGGCAGTTGCCACAGTCTTCTATACAATTAATACCCCATTTGCTAGTTGCACATTCTGAGTGAAATATGATTAACATTACTAAATAATAACCATTTTGTCATAATAAATGTTAATAGATTACGAGGTACATGTACTATCATAAAAACAAATTATAAAATTTTATATTTTTTTTTTGAAGAATGTGTGGCTGGGATAGTAATTTCATTGATATTTGTATAATATATATATTTATAGTTTTCAATTTGTTAAACTTAATTCCTCTGTATCAGTAATGAGTGAGCGAAAAATAAACATTAATTTTATAAAAACTAAATAAATATATTTCTATCGGCACCTAGAATAAAATTCCAATTTTTAATGCATATGTCTTTATCCCAAAAGATTTATTCTATAGCTTCGTAGACAAACAAAACAGAGCAACGACGAAATGTTTGTTCAATGTAATACATGTATTATGATTATGATTACAACTTCATATTTAATGTGATAAACATATTGTAAGGTTGGTGGGGGATGGCTCTCCGACCCCCATCAACCATTGGACGGGGATAATAAATGGGGTTTCTCTTTTGGGGCCCGAAAAAAAACAACAATACAGAGCACCATTCCTTGTGTAAATTATGTAAATTACAAATAAAAGCCCACCGTAAACTGATGAAATATTCCTTCTCGTATTCTCGGAGATTTTTAATTCTTATTAGTATGTTCCCACAAATAAAAGCTTATGAAAATACTTTCGAAACTTTGCAAAAATATACAGTTATTTAATATATTTATCTTACACCTAATGATATTGTCGACATAATCGTTTATTAATATTCAGAACAAATATAATGTCACTTGAAGGAGAAAGTGGAGCGATACACATTTAAATTAGTGGGTTTACCACAAATAAGACTGTTAGTAAATTCAGTAGTATAAAAAGATAGATTCATAATTTTGAACTTTCTTACCATCTTGACACAAATCTGTGTGCTTGTATCCAGGCTTGCATCCTCCTCTGCATGATCCGTTGAACTTATTGCATGATCCATGTAGGCAGTTGCCACAGTCTTCTATACAATTAATACCCCATTTGCTAGTTGCACATTCTGAGTGAAATATGATTAACATTACTAAATAATAACCATTTTGTCATAATAAAAGTAAAGAGATTACGAGGTACATGTACTATCATAAAAACAAACTATAAAATTCTATTATTTGTCTTTGAAGAATGTGTGGCTGGGATAGTAATTTCATTGATATTTGTATAATGTATATATTTATATTTTTCAATTTGTTTAACTCAATTCCTCTGTATCAGTAATGAGTGAGCGAAAAATAAACATTAATTTTATCAAAAACGAAATAAATATATTTCTAATCGGCATCTAGAATAAAATTCAAATTTTAAATGCATATGTCTTTATCCCAAAAGATTTATTCTATAGCTTCGTAGACAAACAATACTGAGCAACGACAAAATGTTTCAATTGTTCAATGTAATACATGTATTATAATTATGATTACAACTTCATATTTAATGTGATAAACATATTGTAAGGTTGGTGGGGGGGGGGTGGCTCTCCGACCCCCATCAACCAGTGGACGGGAATAATAAATGGGGTTACCCTTTTGGGGCCCGAAAAAAAAACAACAACAAAAAAACCAAAACAATACAGAGAACCATTCCTTGTGTAAATTATGTAAATTACAAATAAAAGCCCACCGTAAACTGATGAAATATTCCTTCTCGTATTCTCGGAGATTTTTTAATTCTTATTAGTATGTTCCCACAAATAAAAGCTTATGAAAATACTTTCGAAACTTTGCAAAAATATACAGTTATTTAATATATTTATCTTACACCTAATGATATTGTCGACATAGTCGTTTATTAATATTCAGAACAAATATAACGTCACTTGAAGGAGAAAGTGGAGCGATACACATTTAAATTAGTGGGTTTACCACAAATAAGACTGTTAGTAAATTAAGTAGTATGAAAAGATAGATTCATAATTTTGAACTTTCTTACCATCTTGACACAAATCTGTGTGTTTGTATCCAGGCTTGCATCCTCCTCTGCATGATCCGTTGAACTTATTGCATGATCCATGTAGGCAGTTGCCACAATCTTCGTTACAATTAATACCCCATTTGCTAGTTGCACATTCTGAGTGAAATATGATTAACATTACTAAATAATAACCATTTTGTCATAATAAAAGTAAAGAGATTACGAGGTACTTGTACTATCATAAAAACAATTTATAAAATTCTATCATTTTTCTTTGAAGTATGTGTGGCTGGGACGAACATCCTTTAAGGGGTTGGAAGATATAGTTAGTATACATGACATTTGACCCGACGAGTGACCTTGATCTTTGTTCTCATGATAAGATGAACAGTTGACCCAAGTTTGATGAAAATCCCTCAAAAGGTTCAGGAGATGTAGTATGGTGACTTTTGACCCTTAAGTGTAACACAGGCCATGTAAAAACGGATTCCTCACATGCTCTGTATGAGATAAACATTTTGCCAAAGTTTCAAGAAAACCATTTAAAGAGTTTTGTTGAGATCAAAACACGACGTTTGACTCTAAATCCAATGGTTTAGTGACCCAAAATTAAAATGTGTAATATCTATATAATTATATTAAATATAGCATCATACTTATGCTTCTTGCGAAGATTTATCAAACTCGAGCAAAGTGTTAAGGAGATGAAGCGCGGACAAGATATCTAATTTGCATACCCCTGCAACTTGTCATTTGGCATAATTATAAAACTATGATATAAACAAAACTTCAAGTGAGGCACGTCTGAACTTTCTTCCAAGTCTCAGCAAATCCAAGGCAAAACAGAAACGTTATAGACTGTTTCTTATATTTATTCGAATGAAACTGTGAAACGAACTTTAATTACTTTAAGTCCATTGTTACAAAATCAAGGGCAAGACCAGTGCGTACATAAAATCAAAACTACATGATTGTGTAAAAGTAAATGTAGGAATTAGTAGGGAAGCATTATATATATAATAATTATAATAGCATACTGCTGCTGCTGTAAGTAATGCGAAAAGTAATGGGGGTTCCCTGGATACAATCATGAAAACAGCAGGATGGACTAGCTCCCAAACTTTTGCAAAATATCATGATAAGACAGTTCAACAGAATGAATTTCAGTTGGCAAGATTTGGGTGTTTACCTAAGAGATTTTCAAAACGAAAATCCATACTACATTGTACTAAGATATTTTGAATTACTTTACATGTTGTAAGGATATAAAGTAGATTATATTGCCGTATCCCGTCTGAGCAAGCATTGTTGAAAACACAATACAAGAAAGTATACAAATGATGTTTCAGATCTGGTAGGAACTATGACACACATGTTAACACAAGTTTCATAGTAGAAATACGTACGCATTTTAAACTTTATTTGACAGTTTGATATGATTATCTTCAAGCAAATGTGTTTTTGATAAGCAGGAGTAATATATTTATTGCATATCATGCTTTAAATAAATTTGATAAATAACCTATTTTGCACTCCGTGGTGTTTTTATATCCGAACTCACAACCGTTCAAACAGTGCCCATTTGTAACATCACATGATGACAAATTATAACAAAAGCCGCAGGTATTCTGACAACGGTTTCCCCACTCCCGGTCCTTACATTCTAAAATAAGAAAGCATACCGTGTAGGCATTGCAAGAATATAGTCCATATTATTATTCTGGTGGCCATAGTTCCAAACGGAGTGAACTAACACACAGCTAGAACCAAGAATGTTTTCACTTTTATATATGATGAACCTGCAACCGCAAATCTTACACAATTTGCTGAATATCGTTCATTAACTTGTGTAAACGCTGAATTGTCTAATATTACGAAAGAAAACCATACATTCAAAAATTTAAATTATAGTCTGTAGCGTTTTTATTTGCGGCATCGGAGGGTATTTGATCTGAATGCTCAACTATTATATATACGAAATATTTGATTGTACCAAATTGAATGTGATACAATAATCGTCTCTTCGTAATAAAACATGCAATACTGTGAACCCAAAACTTTATAAGCCGGTAATTCTAAGCAAATCATCAAGCAATGTGAATCAAATAGTATGCTTTTTTGAAAGAAATAATAATTATAAGTTCATCGGGGTTTAAACTGTGTGGAATCGTGCAAAAACTGTGTTAATTCGTATACAAAGGAGTATAACGTAATCCTAGGGACATCGTGATTTATTTTGCTATATCTAAATTGTTGAGTCGATACAGCGAAATTCCGTTACATATGTTATGATATAAAGTGCGTCATTATAAAAATCAAATCACTGAACTTACTGGTGGGACGGTTGTGTTTGTGTAAATTAAATTTTGGCAAGCAATACTGAAATGTTCAATTGGGTGTTACTCCAAGTGAAATAGTAAAATGTTCAACTCTAAGTGATATACTGAAGTAATCACTCCAATACATTAAAATGTGAACACAACATGAAGGCAAATGTCAACACAATGAAAAATGATTAGCAATTTTCACAAACCTATGTTTCAGATTGCAAATTTGTGATGAGTTTACTATGATTCAGCGCTAAAAAGTAGTACAAACTAGTGTCCGTAGTACTAAACAATTTAGTTTGAACAAACTGTCTTGTGTCAGTAAGAATTTTATAACCAGTTAATTCGGCCGTGCAACCAATGGACACAGATAGTACACAAATACTAAATGAGTATGTTATATCATAATAAGTAAAATCTTGAAAGTCTTAATACAGAAATGTACCTGTACCGATGTTTATTTCAAACCGGAAGTGGATAGTGCATACCTAAAATGATTTCAGTTCGGGTAATGAAAAATAAACCTCTGCTGACGTTTAATGCAAGCCGGAAGTGGTCAGTGAATACCGAAAGTGACTTTAGTTCGGTTAATGAAACTGTACGGATGTACTAAAAAGTTTGCTATTTCTGTTGCGTCATTGACAAATTGACCTGCGTCAAAAACACAGAAAACGCGGAAACATGCAAAGAAATTACTCCGCTTCGAACCATTTGTTCGGCTTCGAACTACGTGTTTCGGCGGAGTTGCTTGTGTTTTTAGGAACCTCGTATCTCCGTTTATACTAATTGTCTCGTTTGTTCACCGTCTTGGTCGGCTGTCTGTCGACAACCGCCCCAATTATCAAATACTTTCAATACTAGATAGTTTAATCACTTGTTATTTAACACTTAGCACAGAAGACATAATTCAACGCTTCTGTTGCAAACTGAACACACTCATCAGTGAATTCAGAAAATTCACGGACAGAAATTCATTTTAAGGCTTTTGGCTAAATAACGTATTTCAGTTCTATTTTCAATTTTCTAAAAACTCTACCGAAAATTTTCACTTTGACAACAATAATAAAAAAGTTTTAGAGTGAAACGTGGTGCAGATTCTTACACAAAAATACAACTGGTCACTTTAAATCCAATTCGATAACTGCAACATTTTATCTTATTATTCTTATATATAGTTGCTAAGATATAGCATGCACATTAACGAATGCATTCAAGCATAAAACGTAAATTGGGTCGAATACCGTCTATTAGATGACTCTGAGCTTCGTTATAACCGAGCTATTAACATAGAAAATCAGTACTTGGGACCCGTGAATTACTGCGCCAAAGCCGTTTTTTCGCTATATCCAACTGTCTCGTTTTTAGCATGTGAGATGTACAAAAAGAAAGAAGACACGCAGTTCAGGATTTAGTTTACTACATCATACTCGAATTTCGTTATTTCTGAGTTCGCTTTATGTGATCATCACTGTATACATCGTGAAAGTTTCCATCTTTTTGGTTCCGATAATCTAATCATGATGAAAATGTTTCAAGTTCAGGAAAAAGTAATGCATGGTAAAGGTCACAAAACTGTTTTGTAAACTATATTTTATGAGAAGTAACCCCTAAAGTACCCTTTCAAGAGTTAATTCTAATTGAGTAACTGCGACATTATAAAGGTATGTATAAGCAAATTGAAACAAAATGAACTACCTTCGAATACACGTAAATCACAGATCACAAGCTGCGTGGAAGTATTTGCAAGTTGTAGTCGCAGCTGATTCCCAGAGAGTTCCTGAGTGCACTTGACATGTACAGACCTATTTATAGGTATAGAGTTGTCATGATGATAGCAAATGTGTCCTTTGTGGTATTTTCTATGTTTATGGTCGTATTCACTTACATCTTGTTGAACAGACACAATAAAACCCGGGAAATAGGCTAAAAATAAAAACAAATGTAATACAGAAACAACTAATCGTCAACCGTAATACTATGTTATATTATTCAAATATCCGTAAACCTGGTGTACAAGATAGGTTGTTGTTTAAAGAGGCAATCCCTAAAACTATAGTGTGAAATTAAATAACTTCATTAGCATAAATAACACAGTGCCCCTTTAAAGTTTTTTTTTTCATTTTACATTTATGGTAAACAATAATCATGATCGTAAGGGCTATTTTAGAGTCGTCACTCGAACTCCACATTGACTCCTACTTAGGATATGAGTCCTAAAAGGGACACTCCCTAAATCTAGCAGAGTACATTATCCAAACATAAATAATGTGTTCAATGAACGTGAAATGATAAATAAATACAATTTTAAAGAACAACATATATCGAAAAATGCATAATTTTGGCACAGATAATGAACATAGATCTGTAATGTATCGTTATCCACACAAAAACTTCAAATAGATTGTTGCCAATCCATAACTAGGACCGTTGATAAACCGACAACCTAGTCTTTATTCGTAGTCTTTTTTTATTCGGTTTCACTGTACCATTATACTATCAAGTAAATATTAAGAGAAACAATGGCGACTGGGAAATAAGTCTGTCCTGTCTTGATTAAAACGCTGCTTCTATACAACTTTTAAGAACAACATTATAAAATTGTATAAAGACTGATCAAGCGGAGCCGCCATGGTGCAGTGGTAACGCGTTCTCCTCGGGATTGGAGGGGCCCGGGTTCGTTTCACACCAGAGTAGTGGTAGTGTCCTTATGCAAGACACATAATTTCACATTGCCCCTCTCTCTTTCTCTCTCTTCAAGGTTGATTTCTATCTAGAGTGAATCTCAAGAGCAATTGCAAGACATTGTTTTCGATTAATAATAATAAACAAAACAAGTTTTAAAGTACATATATATAAATTTGTGTTAACAAATCTTTTTTTGTCTGGAAATATTTTTAATGTGTATAAAATTTCAACGCAAGTAGTAAAGATTTTTTTAAGTAATAGAAATCATTCAAATCTTTAGAATGCATCTTTCGGTGTACACGTTTCTAACAGTTTTTGCAAACAACCTAGTCTTTATTCGTAGTCTTTTTTTATTCGGTTTCACTGTACCATTATACTATCAAGTAAATATTAAGAGAAACAGAGACCAGTTTCCAGTCATTGAATGAGCAGGAAATGACAGGGGACTCAAGATTGGAGAAGTGTTGTTGTTACATGTGTACCAAACAAAATACGTGAACACTTTATCCCTTTGAAACCTTGGTACATGTACAATTTTTTGTAATAACAATAACTTCATGTAACTTTAAAAAGAATGGTCAGTGCAATTGAGTATATATGAAAGCAATTGGTAGCTACATTTTACAGTAAAAAATCTGAAAATTTATTTTGTATGCAGTCAGAAGGCGCCAAATATCACAGAGTGAGTGAGAGAAAAATGTGTTCACTAACCGGGACGCGTACCCAGGGCCCACCACTACAGGGTTGTAAGAGCGAATGCTCTCCCGACTGAACTAGCCGCTCGCTTACACTTTTCCTTCCAAATTGTGCTGATATGTGTATTAGGAAAACAAACTTAATCCTTGTTTTTCACATCAATTGTTTTTACTCGAAATATTGACTGTTATTCACTAGTTACTCTACACTTATGATTAACATCAGTTTCAATTTGGCGGTAACAACATATTATGTTGATATATATGAAATTTTTACGTGCTAAAATATTCAAGAAAGACTGAAAACGCAAGAGTATTTATTTGACTTTTTTCATTCGGTACTATCCAATTAAAAGCTGCCTTACAGAGTAAATTTCTCAATTGAAAATTTTTATACTCTACTTGTCATTTCGTTGGCGGTTGAAAAAATACCAACTTTCGGTCAAAAGCGGTCGAAAAACCTCTTCAATTTCATATTTTTCCTACAACTCATAATTTGCTCATTTGCATGGTATTCAAAATGATACTTTCAATGAAAGCACAAGGAACCAGTTTTGCTCCCCGAAAAATCTAGAACCGATGTAACTCGACCGTTCCATGCGTCTCTGAATACCAATCATTCCTCAGTTAAAGAATGGTAAAATTACCATTATCGGATAAAGAGAGAATTGAATGCTTAAATTTGAACCATTGAACGACTCTGACTATAGTCATTGATATTTAAGTCTACGACCATACCGTGCTGAAATATTTCATTGCATATTTTTCTGAAGGATAGAGGTAAATATGATAACAATCAGTTCTTCATATCTCTGACAACCAACAAAGTTTCAGTTTTTGTATTGTGCTTACGTAAAGACTGTTCCTGTGTCGTGAACACAAACTCTTTGAATGTTACAGCATTGGGTAACCAAAGTGCCCACCAAGGCGCAACAGCACGATTTTTAGAGGCATCACCAGTAATACTGCATGATGTGAGATTACGATCGTTAGCATTGGTGGAGTATTGTGGAGGATATGTGTTGTCTAAATGACGAGACTCTTTTCCAAGTGCAATGTTTCCTAAAACAGAAGATGATTATTTCATTTTAATGATTACAAAATAAATTTTCTATATTTTCTAAACATAAAGAACTTCATACTTTGTAGAAAACAAATACATGTACTTACAAAAGCTACATAGTAGTATTAGTTGGGACGTTTTACAATGTACTTAGCAAATATGGGTAGAAAAGAGTCTTCACAAATGAAGTGTTTGACTCCCAATAACTGCTAATCAGATAACACTACTGTTGACTATGATTTGTTTAAAATGCATCCATACAGCTATATAGAGTCGGATTATTAAAACTTTCTGAGAGAAAACGAAATCGAAAGATTCCCGGTGTCTCAGTCAGTTGACAAATGAATTCGCTAACTAGGGAAAACTGCTCGCTTCAGGTTAGTTTTTGCTAAATGTTATACGCGACGAAATGTAACAAAATTTAGCATTTTTCCAAGCTATTATACGGATATTTATGGTAAGATACCTTGATTCAATGTCAATAGCAACACTTATGAAGTATTTTGTTGACTCCTTAATGTCTTTCTCCGTCCCGGGACATTATATTTAGTTATATTTCGAGAACGATGGTACTTTTATATACAGGACATGACACTAAATATTGGCAGCTAAATGGCTGGATTGAGTGATTTGAACTTTTATAGCTTACCAAACTGTAGTGACTGTTCTAGTATTTTCTCACACTTGGTGCGCAATAGTTTTTACCATAAGAATACAGTGTCAGGTATTAACGATCAACACTCAATTTTCTTTCGGATTAATCTTGTTGTATATTGATTGTGATATAACTTAAAAGCTCGAGCTGTTTCTTATAATGAAAAGGATCGAATCAAGACACGTGTGTACGTGCATTACTGGTCTGGCTTTAGTTCAGTTGTACTTACAGTTATTATGAACATTCATGGAAGGTCATTGCATTACCAATGAAGACTGAATATACCCTAAAATGCTAAAAAAAGCACACTACGGAATTTGTGAAGTAAGCAGAGATCTTGTTTGCCAATCTCAATAAAATTAGCACACTGAAAAGTTTATGATTCAATGAGAATGTCAGTTTCTCACAGCGACACCCTGGGCCATATAATTCAAGTTAAATCTGCTGTTTGCTGCAATGCAAAAACATACTGTATTACGTTATTGAAAGCAGGTGTTGTCTCGTAGGCAATGTCATAGAAATTCCAACTTAGTCGCATGTCCCAACACATATCTGTAGTGGAGCTTAACCAGTTCATTGGATAAATAACTTAAAGTCAGTGTGTCACCCAAAAGAAACAGCTTTGAGCTATTTAAATACCCGTTTCAGATATAGAATAACTTGTTTTGAAATAAAGTGCTGCTAAATTGCATTGTAATCGATAAAAATTCTAATCGTCATTATACATGTATGCGGTAGTTACGTCGTTATGATGAGATGGTTAGGATATTTCCGAACGATAACGTAAATTTCCGGATTATTACGAATCCGGATGTTTCACACGAGTAATGATTTATTGTGCACCGAGTTTTGAATGCAAGAATCAGACAAACGTTATTTCATACAAACTTTAATTAAAGAAGTCAGGAATATTATTTTCTTTTTGATACGCTTAATGAACATATTTAATCCTGGTAGTATTTACCAATTTATAATATTTTGAAACGCCATATATTGTACCGACACCAAATATGCAGTGGAAAGAATTCCAATAAGCTATTAGCTTTCAATTCGATTCACTTATCATGATAAGTGTATGGTAATTCTTTGTGATGTTTCTTGTACATGTACATGTATTATGATTAATAAATATGTTTAAACTAAGTCAGGAAAATGTTACTACACTTGTCAAACTGAAATAACATTTTCCTGAACTAGTTTAATAAAAGCTTACGTAAAATGACAACTCATGACAGATCCTATATGTATTGGCTAAAAGTATACTAAGGGCAGTTCTAGGAGGAGGAGGGGCGGGGGGAAGGAGCAACTAGCTATTTTAAGTATGCGGGGGTATTTTTAATAAGAAATTTCTTTGAAGTGGCCAAAAGATGTATTTAAATTTACGGGTTGTCGTTGTTTTAAAAAAAAGTAAAACATAATAAATTCAATGTTTTCTAATTTTCAAAGGGTTATATTTGTTAGAACTTTTTCATAGAGTAATTGGTGTAACGTTATGAGGAGGAAATGACTAGTAAAGCACTATTCAAAGTTCAAACATAATTTATTGGTTGTAACGAGCATACAAGTTTTCACATAGACATTTTGTCATGAACGCAGTTTCCAACCTAACTTCTAACTGCCCCCATGACAAAATTAACACAGTTTATATAGCAAAGTGAAAGTCATACAGACTGTTCAGAATTACCTATATTTTCGCCAGTGTTTCCTGGATCGTGTAATAATGTTTTGACAGGGCCGAAATATCCTGGTTGACCAGGTAACGTTTATACATGATTTAGACCCTTTGGCTAATAAAGTTTTGACAGCTTTATGGGTACATAATTTTCTCCCAATATTTCGAAATTAATTTACAAATTAAAGTTATCAATAAAATGATTTGCATACAAATTTGAAAACGAAATTAGTAAAAATAAAAAGCCAAAATAAAGCTGATCTAGCCATTACGTTATAAATATCTTCATTTCTTTTTAAAAAAATAATTTAAAAAAAAGTTAAATGAATAGTTTTGATTAGAACTCTATTTTACCAATGGGTTTTAAAGGTGTTCTCAATATGACACCTGAAGATCTATACTCAGTAGTTGAGTTGATAATTAGTTTGAGTAATTGTCATACGTAGTTAATTGAGTAGTAATTAAGTAGAGTAATTCTGATAGTAATAGAGGAAACGCCAATTAAAGTACATCCGTAATTGTTCGTTACCTTCTGGCTACATGATATATAATGTAGCGCGTTCAGTGATTGCGTAGCATCAGTTTTTCAAAACAACGGTAAAAGAACATAAATTGTAAGGTAAGGTTAAACATTCAATTTTTAAGCTTTAACATTAACAGAGTGAAAATAAATAGTTACTTTGAAGGCTTAACAATAACAGAAATAAAACAGTAGACACAGATATTTTGTAATGAATAAACGGAATTTTGTCACTTGACATGTAGAAGATAATATTTATCACATAAAGTGTTAACACTTGTATTACAAAATTCACTATAATTTGTAAATGTTCAAATGTTCCTTTTATTTTAGGAACTCCGTCTTTCTGATGCACTTTCACTGAAGAAACTATATAATAGATATGAACTGAAACGAGAAAAAAAAAACATATTTTAATCTGGTTTACACAATATAGTTATGTAGTATAACATAAACTACAGTGTGTTAAAGTAAAAACTTGCAAAGTAAAAACTTGCATGAAAACATATGACAAAATTCTAACTAAAATTTTTTTTTTTTTAAATTTGACTAGCATGAAAACTAGCATGAAACATAGAATTTATTTAAAATTTGCATAAAAACGTACATATATAGTTATGTAGTATAACATAAACTACAGTGTGTTAAAGTAAAAACTTGCATGAAAACATATGACAAAATTCTAACTAAACTTATTTATTTTTTTAATTTAACTAGCATGAAAACTAGCATGAAACATAGAATTTTTGTGTATCTTTAGCTAAACTTATAAGTGAAATGTAAACTAGTATGAGAACATATGATATAAAAAAAAATAACCAACAAGTTAAACCCGTAACCAATAACCATTAACAAAACTTGTTAACAAAACGTATTAACATCATTTGTTAAAGAAAACCCGTATCAACATCATTTGTTAAAACCAAAATCCCGTTACCGAACAAAATAGGAAGTAAACATAATTTTAAGCAATCAATATAAAACAACCAATACTTGACATAATTAAGCAATCAATATGAAACAACCAATACCTGACATACATAATTACTTATTAAGGCTGACATTTAATTCACTAATTATTTACAAGAAATGAAACCAACTACCAATAAGAATAAAACAGATGCCTATAAATAAACCCGATTATTAATCCCAATCCGGCTCCTGCCTGTACTGCTCTGGAAAGCCGTTCGTCCAGCTAGGGTGCGCCCTTTTCATAATGGTGTCTCGGACGGCCCTTCCGAAATGGTGTGTCCGCAAAAGGAATTCAGCGGTCGTGGAGTTGCTCGTTCGATGTACCGTCCTTGCACAAAACTGAAGGTCGCCCCTTAGAGATTTCTGGACGATAATTTTGTATATGCGCGTTATTAGAAAATGCATTCCCAGATTATCGTGGAATAGTCGGTTTATTTGCGTCGCGTAGGCATCCATGAAATAGGTATGGACATGTTCGTCCTGTAGAATCAGGTGGCACCGATGTGTAGAATCTGTTCTACAAATATCCCGGCAACTGTTTTTTTTTATTATGTCCCACATATGGTTCGAGAAATAATTGACCATAAAATTGAAAAACAACTTGAAAACACTGCGTGAATCCATTTTTATGTAGATTTGTTGTTGTTGTTAAAGAAGTTAGAAGATAGTAATTGGCAAATAATGAGCGTATGTAAAAAGGTCCAAATTCGGCAGGTTTTTATATGTATTAAAACCATGGTATTTTATTTTGCATTTCCTTGTTGGTATGTCTTTTGAATTTTCGGCTGATTTCGTGTATTGCGTCACAACCCGGAAGAAATGTTGACAATTGTCATTTTTTTGTGTAGATATAGATTTTATCTGATTGATCTGCCGGATGTTCAGATCATATCCGTCGGAAGTTTCGGATACAAAATTCTGATGAGAGAGCTGGAGGCGGTTGCCATGTTGTCTGTGTTCTGATTGGTCGATGGATGCCCTGTGCGATAAGCTGGAACGTGCTCGGTTGCATTGTCTCCGAGATCCGTCATTTTTATTCGATCGTAATAGGTGGATGGACTGCCATTTCCATTTTGTTTGTTATAATTGGTTTTCCGGTGTTTGAAAGGACAGTATTTAAATTTTATATAAAAAATGATTACACCGAGTATACTCAGGACTGCAAGGGCAATGAGCAGATAATACCAGAAGGGCCAGCCAGACGTTTTGTCCTCGTGTGTTTGCTTTGTGTGCTAGTGTGTGTTGGTAGTGTATGTTTGTGTGTGTACATGATTGTGTGTGTGTGTCGTGTGTGTGTGCGTGCGTGCGTGCGTGCGTGCGTGCGTGCGTGCGTGCGTGCGTGCGTGCGTGTGTGTGTGTGTTGGTGGCGTGCACTTCTGGGTGCTGTGGGGCTCGTTTTGGGGAGGCTGCGTTTTTGGTACGTGGCATTCCCTGTTTGATATTATTTTTGTCATCATCGAGTGGAATATTTCGTAAGTAATCAATTTTGTCTACAAGGTCTGTCATTGGGATTTCTTTAACATGTTGTAATGTTTTTGGTATCGTAATTTTGAAATTTTTCCCAAATGTTTCATGAAAGGGGGTCCATATTTTAACCTGTGTGATATTGGGGAAAGATGAAAGGTCATTTTGAGTTTCGATTGACTTATTCGTTGATTTTGAAAACCAAGCATTAAGGGCAAGATGTTCGTTATACGCTCTACAATTCATGTCAAGTTTGACGAAACCCATGGGGGGATTGACTATTTTTTCAGATTTCTGTCTTGAATTATCATAACAAACAAGAAACATGGCAATGCCACGAAACCAGGTTTTCCTTTGACTGCCAAATCAAGTTAAAATCATGTAAACAGGATTTTCAATGTTAATGTCACTGTGACCTTGACCTTGGAGCCAGCCATGCGGAACATGCGTTCTGCACGTCATCTTGATGTGGTAAACATTTGTCTGAAGTTTCATCAAAATTCTTCAAAGGGTTGAAGAGTTACAGAGCGGACAGGATTTTCAATGTTAATGTCACTGTGACCTTGACCTTGGAGCCAGCCATGCGGAACATGCGTTCTGCACGTCATCTTGATGTGGTAAACATTTGTCTGAAGTTTCATCAAAATTCTTCAAAGGGTTGAAGAGTTACAGAGCGGACACAATTTCGTTTGACGCCCGCCCATCCGCCCATCCGCCCATCCGCCCGCCATACCCCAATCTAATAACCAGGATTTTCAAAATTGAAAACCTGGTTAACAATCACAAATCTCAAATGGATGTTTGTTGTAATTACCCAGTGACCTTTGTAGAGATATTCAGCAAAAGGCAATATCGTATTTGGTTTAACAATTGTGTTACAGAATCTTGAAGTTTTTGCTCTATTTTTGGTAAATAATGCCACTGAACATCTTTGAGATGGAGATATTTGATACATAGGTGAACGAATTTCGCAGTATTTTTGTACTGGGTCACTACATTTTTCCAGCTCTTCTGATGATAAAGTTGCAAATTTTGTGTTTTCTGTATTTACCATTAATGCTGTAGTTTCTAATTCATACCTGGCGGTCATAGCTACACTTTGATCGAGAGAACTGACACTTTTGTTTTCATTATAATAAGGTATTTCCAAGTTGTGAATACGATAAACGTTGAGCTTGCCCTCTAAGTCAATAAGTGGTATATGAATGACTATAGCTGTCTTATCCTCATAAAGGAACGTATCACAAGTTAAAATTTTATAAAAATCCCATAAGTGTAAATTAATATCAGCTGGAAGGGTAAATGACTGTGGTACTTGTGTCATTATTTCGTTTAGTATTGAACGAAGGTGAATGGGGGTTAGAGTAGACGGAGATAACCTAGACAAAGACAACATATTCAGTTGTCTCTCAAAATGTTCCATATATAACTGGGCATTTCTGGACACATCCTTAACATCATCAATAATTAATTTTAGTTTGTTGTACAAAAGAGTGTATTGTTGTAAATTAAATATTTCTGTTTCTAGTTTTCCATTCATATGATCTATTGTTTCGTCAATCTGTTTTAAAGTCTTTATAATACTGTTGAGAGTTTGTCGGTTTTCGGAAATTTCATGTCTAGATATATTCAAAATTGACAGATTCGATTCTAAGACATGAAGGATAGATTTCTGTGTATCTGCTAATTTGTGAACACTATGTTTAAGGGCTGAAACATCAGAATCCTTCGCAGTACCGAAAATGAACTTAAATAAGCCGGAAAAGGGTAACAATGATCGTTCTCGACGATAATGCAGTGGTTGGTAACCTGTGTAACTTTCCAAAATGTGCTTGTGGGTGCTGTTTAGGAAGTTAATATCGTGTCTCAAGCTAACTAGGGAATCTATGAAAGCTGACCTGTCAGGTTTTACATTGTTTCTACTATTTTTTGTGTCATTAATGGTCGCGACGTAATTTTGCATAAATCGATCTGATAAAAATTCAGCAGAACGTATATCAAATTCTAATAGTTTTAGGGCATCCTGAAAAACAGAGATGTCCAAAATCAAGGCAATTTTCCATTGAGATTTAGTGGTTGTAACTTCGTTAACCTTCTCAAAAATAACATTTTCATGTACTTCAATGGCACCGATTAGGCCAAACAAGCATAACAAAAGAAAATGACGCATGACTGCCAGTCTCTGAAAAGAGATAACAAATAGTAATGTTGACTGTTCGCAACAGTGCACGTTTTCTGTTCACAACAGAAAATAAAACATCTTGGAAATTAATTTGCCTTGAAGAATTCAAAATTAATATATTCTTTTTACAAATGGTATTTAATGTATTTACACAGGAACTATATACATATCATATTTTATGAAGTCATTTAGGTATATCAACGTTATATAGCGTTATCCGTTATCGTGTGACGTGTCCTACATGTTTAGGAACTGTCATTGTAAACCTCGTTAGATGTCCTATATGTTTAGGAACTGTCATTCTAAACCTCGTTAGTTTAGAAAATCTGTTGCATAAGGCTATGCATAAGTTTACTATTGCTTTCTAAAATAAGCTGCAGACATTTCTGCTTCTCACATTCGGGATAACTGTATTGTGTACCAACAGCATCGGTAACAGTATCTGCTGTTTGATATGGTGGGGTAATACCCGCTGAGACCGCTACAACTGTATCTGATTTTTTATTTACTGCATTAATAAGCATGTCGCTTTTATTATCAGTTTCAGACACATTTGACAAGGATTCGGTTTCCATGTCGTCTGTCCCATCAGATGGAATAGACTGCGAGTCGACAGACTCAGTGTTGGATTGTCTCTCAAGGTAATTTGTTTGCTCATCTAACTGATCAGCATTAGGGAATATTTGTGTGTTTGATTCTTCTGTAGTCTCTGCAGAATTATTCAAATAATTTTCATCCCTACTTTTGTCCCTTAAATGCTTTCTTAACTGAGCCAAAGGAATATCATCTTCTGAAGAGGAGTCTTCACGCTCATGTCTGACCCTATTTGTGACCTTGGGCATTTTAATATTTCTATTATTATGCGCGTTTTCGGCACCTGAAGCTTCACTCTCGTCATAACTGCTGGAAGTTTCTACAGGGGGTACAACAAAATTAGCCCTTCGCCTGGGGTAACCTGGAACAACTTTACGGTCAGGCCATTCTGTGATATTAGCTAGCCTAATCTGGTCTGCGTGCACTTGAACAACTGAATTGTTTAGCTGATTCTTTATCAAATAGGTAACAGGGCCTTTTTATGCCCCCGAAGGGAGGCATATTAAAATCGCACCGTCTGTCCGTCTGTCCGTCCGTCCGTCTGTCCGTCCGTCCGTGCGTCCCCACTTACAAATTCGTGTCCGGACTGTAACTCTGTCATGCATTGAAGGATTTTAAAATAACTTGGCACACATGTCTACCACATCAAGACGACATGTCGCGTGCAAGACCCACATCCCTACCTCAAAGGTGAAGGTCACACTTGGAGTATGAAGGTTATGGAATCCTCTATATATGCACACATTCGTGTCCGGACTGTAACTTTGTCATGCATTGAAGGATTTTAAAATAACTAGGCACACATGTCTAGCACATCAAGACGACGTGTCGCGTGCAAGACCCACGTCCCTAGCTCAAAGGTCAAGGTCATACTTAGAGTTTGAAGGTAATGGATTCCTCCATATAAGCATATATGCACACATTCGTGTCCGGACTGTAACTTTGTCATGCATTGAAGGATTTTAAAATAACTTGGCACAAATGTCTAGCACATCAAGCCGACGTGTCGCGTGCAAGACCCACGTCCCTAGCTCAAAGGTCAAGGTCATACTTAGAGTTTGAAGGTAATGGATTCCTCTATATAAGCATATATGCACACATTCGTGTCCGGACTGTAACTTTGTCATGCCTTGAAGGATTTTAAAATAATTTGGCACAAATGTCTAGCACATCAAGCGGATGTGTCCAGGCAAGACCCAAGTCCCTACCTCAAAGGTCAAGGTCACACTTAGTGTTTAAAGTAATGGAATACTGTATGCATGATTACTCTGTCATGCATGGAAGGATTTTAAAATTACATAGCACATTTATTGAGCACATGGAGAGGACACAGACTGTGAGGCACCTCTTTCGGGGGCATTCGTCACTTGTGAGGGACAGCTCTTGTTGCTCTAAGATTCTGAAATGTGACCTCCATCTATCTTCAAGTTTGTTCTTTCTTTGATAGTTCTTGTAATAAACGGGGTCGTTTATTTCGAATTTAATGTCTTTGGCCTTTTTGTCTATTTGAGCCTTATGCTTTCGTTTTGAGTGCTTGAGATGCCTGTAAGCTAAAAGGAATGATTTATGCTGTTCCTGGAGCTCTATCTTGTGATATTGTTCCCCATGATATTTAGCCCTAGGTTTCAGTAAATTGTCAATGGGTAGTATTGGATCCCTGTTATAAACAAGATAGTACGGTGAAAATTTTGAACTTGAAGTAACATTATGACGTATGCCTGCTAAAGACATATTCAGATGAACGTCCCATTCCCTAGTGTTTTTTGGTTCTCAAGGTTTGCTTTTTATATATTCATACACGAGCATTTTTGTGTTTTACATACCATGCCTTTTGTTTCCATTGCGTGTGTTAGAGATTCACCTAGCAGGGATTACTTTTATTTACACTGTCCTGTGACTTTGGAACATGGTGGGGGTAAGAGTGAGGTTGGGTGCGCACCATAAACCGGTTTAAGCTCCCCAGTGGTGTTTTTGCCACTGACCGTTCCAAGGCGGTGCCCCACTGTGTTCCTTTAATTGTTCGTTTTGTCCTCGTGCTTTGTATGCTAGTGTGTGTTGGTAGTGTACGTGTGTGTGTGTACATGATTGTGTGTATGTGTGTGTTGTGTGTGTGTGTGGGTGTGTTGGTGGTGTGCACTTCTGGGTGCTGTGGAGCTCGTTTTGGGGAGGCTGCGTTTTTGGTACGTGGCTTTCCCTGTTTGATATTATTTTTGTTTTTTTGGTGGTGTGCACTTCTGGGTGCTATGGGGCTCGTTTTGGGGAGGCTGCGTTTTTGGTATGTGGCATTCCCTGTTTGATATTATTTTTGTTTTTACCTTGAATTCGTTTTGCTAGGATATCATGTAAGACCCTATGCATTCGTTCTTGTTTGGCATTACTTTCAGGATGGTATGCAGTACAAGTAACATTGTCTATATTTAACTCTTTCAGGACCTCTTTAAAGGCAGAGCTAGTGAATTCTGTTCCGCGGTCGTGAATGATTTGAAGGGGGTAACCATACCTTGGATATATCTCATTCAGTAGTAAGTCTATTATAGTGTTAGTGCTTTTGTCTGGTGCAGGAAAAGCTTCTGGAAAACCACTGAACATATCAATAAAGCATATAATGTATCGGTTGCCACTAAGTGTTCTTTCATAAGGACCACAAACATCTATGGACACAATAGCAAATGGGAACGGTGCAATATTTGTTTCTCATAGGGGTGCCTTGACCTTTGTTAAATTCCTAGCTTGACAGTCAACACATGTTGAAACATAGTGATGAAAATCTTTAAACATGTTTGGCCAGTAATACTTTGTCTTAATGGTGGCAAACATACGTTGCGAGCCTGGATGTCCATTGTTATCATGGTATTGCTTAATAACCAAAGATTTTAAATGGTCTGGCACATAGAGTCTCATGACTGGTTCTTCATCTGGACTTGAAATATAGTATAAAACCTCTTCAATCTCTAAGAATTTTTTTAAGTCTGACTTACGAGGATCACCATGTTTGAGTTGCATTTTTATCTGCACCAGAGCAGTGTCTTTGTCTTGTTCTGATTTCATGTCTAACTCTGCAAATCCTGCGACAGGATCTACTAAAGATTCTTGCATCTCATATTGCTTGTTAGCAACTTGTTTTGGGTCAAGATCATTTGAGTTTATTACATTTATGCTTTTAACCGTGTTCAATACCTTATCTGTAATTTTATACGTGCTGTCGTGAATTTCTGGCTCATATTCAGTATCTGTTTCTGTTTGTATACTTTCAGATTCTGGTGGTCGTGAGAAGAAATCAGCAATAGCATTTGCTTTTCCTGGAAGATACTCAATCTTACAGTTATAACCACTTATAGACAGTGCCCATAGTTGAATTTTCTTGTTTTGCATTGGTGAATTTAATAAAGCTTTCAAAGGTTTATGGTCGGAATAGATTGTGAACTCAGCCCCGTGTAGATAATGATCTAGCTTTTGTAAAGCATAATGTATACTCAATTGTGCTCCATTTCTTTTGAGTATCACTCAGCTTATGAGACAGGAAATATATAGGCCTTTGTTGATAGCCATCGCTCTGTGGAGAATCACAGGCTTGACTTAAGCATGCGGCTACGTGATTTATAGATGCATCTGTATACAACATATAAGGTTTGTTTGGGTCTGGGTATGATAGAAATGGGACAGCAGTTAATTGACTTTTGATAGTATCAAAACTTTTTTGACACTCATTTGACCAAATAAATTGTGACCTTTTTCTTGTCAAATTAATTAGAGGTTCAGCTATCTCTGAAAAGGACGGTATAAAACGCCTATAAAAACTGGAGGCTCCTAAAATTCTGCGAACATCTCTGACATTTTTAGGAACGGGGAGTGACCTTATTGCTTTTACTTTATCCAAGTTTGGTCTAACGCCATTTTCGTCTATGACAAAACCTAAGTATTCTGTTTTATGCTGTAGAAATTGACATTTTTTCAACTTAAGTTTAAGTTTATGATCTCTTAACCTTTGGAAAATTATACTTAAATGACGCCTATGTTCCTCTAAAGTTTTGCTAAACACGAGGATATCATCCAGATAGGCTACTGCGAACTGTAAACCATCGAGAACCTTGGCCATGAGTTCCTGAAAAACTCCTGGGGCATTGACCAACCCAAAGCACATTACGTTAAATTCAAAAAGACCTCTAAATGTTGTAAAAGCTGTTTTTTCTTTCTCCATTTCATCAATTGGTATTTGCCAAAACCCTGACCGGCAATCAAGAGTTGTAAAATATTTGGCTTCCCCTAAGAGGGCTAATATATCATCAATGTGTGGGAGGGGATAAGATGAGGGTTTGGTAACCTTGTTCAACTTTCTAAAGTCAACACAAAACCTTTTACTCTTGTCATTTTTCTTTTGCACTAATACTACAGGGCTTGCATAGGGACTGTGAGATGGTCTGATTACTTTGGCCTGTAACATTTCGTCTATCGCATCGTTCATAGTTTTCCTGTCATTTAAGGGCACCCTATATGGTCTTTGTTTGACGGGATCATGCTCTATGGTAGGAATTTTCATCGTTACTGTATCGGTTTGCAACAGTTCTGCATCGTTATTTGCAAAGACATCTTTATGATTTTGAACTAAATTTTCGACATACTTGAAATGTTCCTTAGGCGCTACAATTTCCTGTTTGTTCAAAGGAGAGTGTTTTGCATTGGTATTTGAAGATTTATTGACTTCAGCAACCGAAGCTATGCATTTTTCATCAATTTGCTCAATTTTTGCAATTGCACAATTCTTTTTTAACCTAATTGTCCTATTTGTAGAATTTACTACATGTAACATAACAGGTAACCTACGACTTTTCTGTAGTTTAGATACTGAATTAGCTACCATGAGACCAGGTTCATTGCTAAGTTGTCCAGTCTCGATACTTCTTAACTCATAAGTTTTTGAGTGTTTAAGTTTATCTTTTCTGTTAAGTTGACCGTTACATAACTGTACAGTTTGAGGTTTGATAATAGTATCTTCTTGTAATCTAACTATTGTGGCTATGTGAATGTCTTCTTCAAGAGAAACATATGTGTTTTTCACTCTTAAGCATCCGAGATCAAAGTATATGCGAACCCCGTTTTGTGTCAACCAGTCACGACCAAGAATAGCCTTTCTGTTCATTCTTGAGACGACATAAAATTTATGCGAGAGTTTTACTCCACCCATTCTAAAAGTTAAATCAATATATCCATCTACAATGAGGGAATTACCGTCTACGGACTGTAAAGAAACATTATGATTTCTCATTAACCTTGGTTTCCGTTTAAGTGAGTTAAATGTATGCCGACTAACCAAAGAGACTTCCGCCCCTGAGTCAACAAGTGTTCTAATTTTTTGCCTTCCTAATCTAATTGTACAAGAATTGGGATTACCAGCTAACGCTATACAAAATGTTGATATACCAGTTATTATGTGAATTCATCCGTGCACTGTTTTCTAAAGTTACCGCGTGAATATGTGCTTGACGTGTTCTGCACTCCCTGACATTATGACCTAGCCTTTGACAGTATTGACATTGCCTCTTAGGCCTTACATGATCTACTTCCATAGGTTCATGTCTACTTCTATTTTGAGGTATACGTGAGTCATTTTGATAGCTGTTTGATTGGCCGAACCTTAAATTGAACCTAGTTCTCAAATTTTGTTCTTGTGTAGCTGAAGTTACAGCAGCTTGTAAGGTAACAGGATTATCTCTCATAACTTTCATTTTTAAGAAATTCTCTGACAACCCATCGACAAAGTAACCAATTAATTGCCTTTCAATTACTGCTAAATTTGCAGCTTGATTTTGACCTTGATTATGACCTTCAAAAACATCCTCAGCTAAAGTTAACAATCTCTCTACATAAGCGTGCACATTTTCGCCAGGTTTTTGTTTTACATTTCTTAGCAAATATGAAGCATGTTGTGGATCATGAACTTCTGAAAACCTAGTTGAGAGAGCACCTTTTAGAGCAGCCCAAGTACACTGCTGATTTTCGTTCATATACCTATATATAAAGTCTGACACAGGTCCTGTAGCCGTTTGGTAACATATCATTTTCTTACGTTCATCATCTAACCCAGTCAAAAGAGCATATTTTTCTATGGATTAAACCCAACATTTATATTCTTTGGTATTTCCATCAAATTTTGGTACAACTTGCCCTACTCCCTGAGTACCTACTGCGGTGGAAACATTTCTTAATTGCGTAGCCAAATCTTGAAAAACTCGTTGAATTTCACCGTCTGCCATTTTAATTCATTAATAAGCAAACAAAATAGAGTAAACAGTTCACTAACCTTCTTTCCTTGGCGTAGTCGAATCGTATAGAGGTGTTGACCCAGAATTCGTCATTGGTCTTGCGGCACCAAAACGCACGTTGTAACGTTATACGGAGGAAATGACTAGTAAAGCACTATTCAAAGTTCAAACATAATATATTGGTTGTAACGAGCATACAAGTGTTCACATAGACATTTTGTCATGAACGCAGTTTCCAACCTAACTTCTAACTGCCCCCATGACAAAATTAACACAGTTTATATAGCAAAGTGAAAGTCATACAGACTGTTCAGAATTACCTATATTTTCGCCAGTGTTTCCTGGATCGTGTAATAATGTTTTGACAGGGCCGAAATATCCTGGTTGACCAGGTAACGTTTATACATGATTTAGACCCTTTGGCTAATAAAGTTTTGACAGCTTTATGGGTACATAATTTTCTCCCAATATTTCGAAATTAATTTACAAATTAAAGTTATCAATAAAATGATTTGCATACAAATTTGAAAACGAAATTAGTAAAAATAAAAAGCCAAAATAAAGCTGATCTAGCCATTACGTTATATTGGTTCATATCCATGAAACACATTTCAATGTCAAATGTAGCTATATATGGAACACATAACTGTGTAAAGTATAAACAAACATGAATAAATTTGTTTATTTAAATGGGGGGGGGGGGAAGGGTACAATTAGAAATTAGTTTAAACTGTCTCGGTGCACAATAATAACTCGAGTGAAACATCCGGATTCGTAATAATCCGGCAATTTACGGTATCGTTCGGAAATATCCTAACCATCTCATCATAACGATGTAACTACCGCATATAAAGACATAACTACCGCATATAATGCTGGAAGCACAGAATATAAGGAAGTTGCACGTACAGCATATAATGTGAGATCTACAGTGTATATTAACGAAAGTACGATATATAATGTGATTTGCTCTGCATATAAAGAAAAAAGCACCACACACAATGGACACAGTGACTACCACATATATTTATGTTTGCACGGCATGTAATGTAAAAAGCACCACGTATAACGTTTTATCTACTACACACAATAACAAATCTACTGCATATATTGGTGTTTGTACCGCACACAAATTCAAATGCACTGCATATAAAGACAGTACCACCACATATAAGAAGAGTTGTACTACATATAACAAAGAAAGTACAGCATATAAAGTAACTTGTACCACATATAATGAACTATCTACCACATATAATTAAAAATCTACTGCATATAATGAAATATGTACCACATATAAGCAAACAAGTCATGATCAGACGGTCATGGCGTTCCATACGAAACTATATCTTGATATTTTAATGCGCATGAACTTCGTATTTGTTTATGCAGGAACATAATTACGTCTGTTTAAGCTATAGTTCACAGATAGTTTTGTTGTAAACAGCTTAACGCTACTACGCATATCACTATATGTCTTCATAAAAAATCTTCAACAGCGACTGAACATTCTCAATGCAGTCTGGTTTAAATGATAAAAGCTAGTCTTACTGTACTGGCAACCAGGTCCTATCCATTCATAATTGCATCCTGATGTACATGTCCCCGTTTCAGCATCACACTGCTCGTTAGTCAAACAATGACACCTGAATTCACAGTTTTTTCCGAAACGTTTGGCACCTCCTGAAGCCTGGTTACACTGAGCATCTGAAAAAAACATCAGTCGATTAAGCTAAATCAAAACGATAGTGCAGCCAGTAGGTGTATAATGTGCTGCTATTCTGGCCAAAAATTGTATATATTATGTAAATTAATGCTTTACTTTAGTGAAGCTTTACTTTAGTGAAGTATCACGGACGCATCCACTAATTACCAAAGGGGAATAGCATTAAAGGGGCACTCTCTACATCTAGCTGATTATATTCTCGGAACACAGATTATGTGTTCAATGAACGTAAAATGATAAAAATAAACAATTTCAACGAAGAACCTATGGCGAAAAATGCCTCATTTTACCACAATTAATCAATATAAAGGCTTTCTGTAAAAAATCGCATCCACCCATTAATTGTACAACAACAACTCTACATAGAATATATAATGGTCTACGTTACTACAGTATATTTTAAAATGCTGATTTTATCGAGAATGCCTGGGAATGCATAGCTGAAACTTTTAGGTTAAGTTTTAATACTTCGAAAGATTCTATTATTTATATTTTGGAGGTACTTAGTTCGACATCAGTTAAAGGGTCTGTACCTTTAAACCGAAAACAAATAAATATAACACTCAAATCAGTCCGTGAGTATTTGTTTGATACCGGTATTAAATGCACGATGAAAAAGCCTGTGAATTTTGAAGGTATTACGCTCCTAATGTAATTTACAAGAGCGAGGGAGGAAACGATATACTTTGCAGTTATACATGTATTTCTGCCACATTAAAAGTACAAGTAATTTTAATGATTAAGCTGAAAACTTAGATGATCAGATCTTCTTACTAAAATAATTTAAACATTACCGCGACATGTTCCAGTACTGTATTTTCCAACATAACACGAGTATTATATTTTTGCATTTTACTTGAAACAATTGTCTTTGGAAAAATTTGATATGTTTGGTCTTTATATCAGCATTATTTAGATGACAGACGAATGTCTTCTTACTGCACAAGGCATTGTTAGTGATAAGTATGAGTATCTGTTGTGTCAAACGCTTGATATTCTCTGAATATGTAATTATTTACTTTATCATGCGCTTGGTAACAAACCGTACACGACGGTCAGAAAACAAATTGTGCGACACTTGGTTCAGTGTCAACAGCAACATGTATTAAATGTTCAGTTCTTATTGTTTCTTCCAGGGAAGGAACAGTTTGAATTGTACAGACACACTTGACTGAACAATGCATCACGTAAGCCGTTTTCGGTGTGTTTCCGTTATAAGTTAAACGTTGTGATATTGAAAACGCGTTCTGCCGATTGGATGAAACCAACTAAAAGTCTGTTCCATTCCACTTTGGACCCCCAACTTTGACCTGAACTGAAAAATCCTGAGCCGTTTTCGTATAAATTTTACCTGTTTTGTGATCTACAAAAAAGTCACCCTCGAGAATTTTAAGCGTTTTAGAAACAATCACGTCATTTTGTAAAGATGTCGATTTTTATTTTTCTATAGAGACTCGCCATTGTTTACATTCGACGCCATTGAAGTTCACTCTTCCGTAACAGAGAAGTTAAGCCAAAGTTCACGTGTTTTTCAATAAAATGTTCGGGGGTTATTATAATGAGGTACTATATAAGCACAAAAGTAACGCTTAAATGTAAAAAAAAACTGTTGAAAACGTAATAAGATCTACAATAAAAGATTTACCTAATAGATCTCTAATTCCTGCCTTCAAATGATATCTAGCCTACATTTCAGATTTACTCCAGTCCATGAGTCATGACAGCACTAAAAATCTTAAGCAATTGTTGAATTTCAGGTGAAGTAGCATAACGTGCAAATGAAACACACATTCATTTAAACAGTGGCCCAACATGCATGTCACAGTATAACCCTGAACACGCCATAATCCATTCTAAATCCTTTATTTTCCTTCACAGTAATGAGCTAGATCTATTGATATTAAAACGACAACATAGATTTCAATTCTCCGAAACTTTCTCGTGACGTATTGATTAGAAGACGTAGTATAAATAACAAATCTAGGCGACACGCGTGGATCCGACGTGGGAGCATGTATTTGCGCTCATCCCCTTATCGCATACACTGGTACCTAGCTAGATAAATTGGATAAACAAAAAAAATCTAATAGTATTGTATAGGCATTTGGTCGTAGATTGACTTTACCGTTTTTTCATAGCCTCGCACAAGTGCGGAAAACATTTTTTACGAAACGCGTAGAATACAAGCTTTTAAGAAATCATCTGTTCGATATGCATGTGCCTTCCTCATTCGTAGGTACATACCCATATCAACTGCTGTTTGGACAAAACCCGCTGCCATATATATGTAAGTCGTACTTGTTCCGTCAGTCACGATGCGAAGGGGCGTTAATACGATGCGAAGACACGTTGGGGCAATGCGATATGCATATCGTCTTCGCATCGTGTGATCGTCCCTGCGCATCGTCCCATCGTCGCTTGCACATATGTATTTTGTCAGGGTCTGGAAATCTGGATAGGGGCAATGTTTTCCATTTTTACAGAAAATATGCCTGCTAGCCAGATATTGTAGCCAGTAGAGTTCTCTCTTGGAAAAATGCTTTGTCCGTCTGGACGCAATAGATGAACTGTAAATGTACTGTAAGTGGGCTACATTGGATGTTTTCATCTTCAACAGTTTGAGCTACGTATCGATTTCAAATTCATTTTAATATGTGCTTTAGTCTTTTAACATTACGGCTAAGTAGGTTTTATTTCTTATCCGACGACAGATTGGGTCACAAATTACGCAACAAAGTTGGGTATTTTACTTTAGAATTTAGAATGAAGCGAAAAGTGATAGAGCTATAGATGTGTCTGATATAAAACTCAGTTTTATATATGCGAAGGCTTTTAAATGACTTTTATTGTGGTATAAAATATATTCTAAGTAAGAAATAATATATGACATGTGTGCGTGCGTCTGTATGTCCGTGGTCTGTATAGACGTACTTGAAAATTACCTTTTACGGGAGTGACAGCCTTGCAGTGTCTATTCTAGGACGCGCGGTTGAGAGATTCATCCTATTCTTTCAAAGATCTATTCACAAAAGAATAGTTTTATAAATAATTTTCATTTCTGAAAATGTATGGTCATGATCTCTTGATTTTATGGTGGACTACCAAAGAAAGCCCCCCTTCTTTAAACAGCTGAAATCTTCATCCGCACCTGAGTGCGGGGTTCTTATTAAATGTCATATATTTTCTATATCAGTGGGTGACTAAGAATTTGATATTTGCCGTTTTTCGACGATAGATACTTTATTTTATGTTTTTCTATGATCCGAAAATTGACGAAAATTTACCGACTGATCCTACGATGTCGTTGATTTAAAGCAAGTTGGTATGCCGAAACAGTCGATACGGATTTGTTCAGGTCGGCATATATACATTTATCAAATACTAAATATGCACCGCAGAAATGTGTCTCTTTCGACGTTGGTAATTTTGAGTACGTCCCTGGTAACGTCAGCTATGGACGGCGCTATCTTGGAAATCAACGCGACGTCACTTTGCATTATGCTCTATGGAGAAAATCACAAAATATGCTATAAAGAGCAAAAATACATGCAATGGCGACAAGAAACTAATGGTCCAAAATTAGATGGAACAGACTTTAATCACCAATAGCCGTTCTTTTCCGTACACGGTATATGTTTACGTTACTAAGGTTACTTCCCTTTGTAAGCAATTGCATGTTGAACTTGCAGAAATCGTCCGACAATGCGTTTGATTTTGCATTGCTAGTTTGACAAACAGCTGAAATGAATGTTAATTTAAATATCGTTTCGCATTGCGTAGAATATGCTAATATTGAGCTGAAAGTATTGGTGCGAACTTATCATGTGACCATATCAAAGCAGATGTCGTAGAGTTACTGTAGCGTAGCATGACGTAGTAACAGGTGTGTGGAGTATTAAAGAAAAGTAGACGTTATCAATCAAATACCAATACCTTACTTCGCTTAGAATGTCGTATTTTGTACTTCAATAATATATATAGAAAGATGTGCCCTAGAAGGAACTTTTGGAATGCTATAACTTGTTTTGATTTATGCGTTTATTAATTTCTATCATCGATAAATAAAATGTTAATTTGACATTAATTTAATATGAAAATGTTCGAAATACTGAACATTGTTCCAAAGATTCAAATACATTATTATTATTATGTCGTTTGCCAGTTGGACCTTACTTCGATTAACCTAGTTAAATGTACATACTGCGGTCACCCGACCAGTCTATATCCGGATATACTGTGAAATCATTAGTTGAATGCAGCAATACATAGTTTATGTCATCTTTAGGTGATGCTTGCCCAAGACTTCATATTCTACCATGAACAAAATAATTATAACTAGCGTATATATAGGACATGGAACTATACCTGGACAGCTCATGTTTGAAGAGAGTGATTCGGACTGTCGCAGCTGAGCATCAGATTAATGGTATATCACCAAAAGGCTCGAGCTGTTTCTTATGATTTTAAGGGTCTGATCATCAATGTGTGGGCCCATTACTGGTTTGGTTAAACTTCAATGTTGCTTACTGTAACTATTATAAGCATACAGGAACGTTCATTATGTTACAAATGCTCAATGGAGAATTTTGTTACTAAATATAGTCTGAGGAAGTTAGTGTATATCTTAAACCTCTATCAATTAGATATAACTTATTTCTTTCTTTTTGTTCAAAAGTACGCACAAAGACGCTAGTAGCAAAGTTGATATTTGTGAGTCTATCAAATTGTCTAAACGGCATTGTCTCCTTTGAAAATTACGCGGTACACAAGATATCAGCGTAGATCGATCTAAACTGCAATTAC
The DNA here is from genome assembly GCA_022818135.1 of Saxidomus purpurata. NCBI lineage: Eukaryota > Metazoa > Mollusca > Bivalvia > Venerida > Veneridae > Saxidomus > Saxidomus purpurata. The sequence continues at coordinate 33,023,022 of JAFMSR010000008.1, forward strand.
AAGTTTAAAAATATTCACAGGGATCACGTATTGATGCTTAAAGGGGCACTCTCTACATCTAGCAGATTATATTCTCGAAATACAGGTAATGTGTTCAATGAACGTAAAATGATAAATTAATGCAATTGCAAAGAAGAACCTATGGCGAAAAATGCCTCATTTTACCACAATTAATCAATATAGAGGCTTTCTGTTATAAATCGCATCCACCCATTAAATAATTGTACAACAACAGCTTTACATATATTATTGAATGGTTTACGGTACTGCAGTATATTTTAAACCGCTGATTTATCGATATTGACTGGGAATGCATAGCTTAAACAATTAGGTTAAGTTATAATACTTCCAAAGATTCTGTTATTTACGTTTTTGAGGTTATCTACTTTGACATCAGTTCTAGGGTATGTCCCTTTAATGTTCACTGAAAGCCTTTTCACCTGATGAGCCACTCTCAGACTACAGAGACTTACTAATTCATCCTCCTAAATGCCAACTTTGAAAGGTTACCCATACATACATTATTACAAAAATGTTTATGTTCAGACTTAATTATTTTAATCTCTGTTTAAGCTAAATAAGTGTGTGTGGGGGGAGCAGATAAAAAGTCAAGTTAGTGTGAAGATAAGATAGTATTACGAGGATTGTTCAAATATGTATGCATGTAAAACGTTATCTCGCTCAATAATGCAAAAATCAGGAGGAAATCAAGATTAACAATTAGCTTTACACTGATACCACATCCATTAAAATCCGTTCACTTTAGCTGTGTCTATTACCTACTCGTGTATACTAATACAAAAATGATTGGAAGAAGGTCAGCGTACGCCGTTGAAATACGGTCATAAGAATCGTTGTATTCTTGGCATAGGGTGTAAAGACATTTTTGATGAAATATGTTCTGTTAATGGTCATAATAAAATGTCTTTTTCGACAGTTATTCATTGGTTTAAGAAATTCAAATGTAGGTTAGTTTCAACAGAAGATGCACCACATGGACCTCGTGGATACATGTGATTACAGTTTTAAATTGTAAAATCCGTACATGTTCAAAATATAATGCAGTACCGTAAACCATTCAATAATCTACGCAAAGTTGTTATTGTACAATTAATTGGTGGATGCGATTTATTACAGAAGGACTTCATATTGATTAATTGTGGTAAATTGAGGCATTTTTCGCCATATGTTCTTCTTTGAAAATGTATTTATTTATCATTTTACGTTCATTGAACATATAATCTAAGTTTCGAGAATATAATCGGCTAGATGTAAGGAGCGCCTTTTAAATCATTTAACAATTCAAACGTTTATAAATTACAGGTATGACTGAAATTAATAACATATTTCAACAAAATACTTACTGATATCATAAGTAATTTTAAAGCTGCTCGCTCTCAGATTTTGGTAAAAATAATAAAGTTCTTCAAACTGTATGCAAATAACGTATTTTAGAACATATGGTGATATGTAAAGGCCCCAGTATAAATTCATGTCACGTGTATCTCTAAATTAAAAAAAATACGCTACCAAATTTCAGTATATACATATAGTGTAGCGGTGCCGTGTAACTGACCTTTTCAATCGATTTCTGCAAATTCCTACATAAATTTTTGCTTATTTTTTTTCTAGCCTTTAGTTTTACATTTATGAGTAAGAATGTCAATTTTTTAGAAAAATATTTTTTTTCAACGGTAACTGAGAGCGAGCAGCTTTAATGAGTTACAATCAATTTGTACTTCCCTAATTGTCGTCTTACATTGTTTTTGGGTTTAATCGATCGAGAATTTATCAGTATTTACGATTACAATTTTATAATAGTAAGTACACCAATTTTTGCGACTTACACATTCTCACTTTTTATTTCGCTTTTAATCGTGTTACACACTAAGCATCTTTTTAGTATAAACATTTTCTTGTGATTACAAATTATATGTAATACGATAAACAAAACTATGACTTCCGTTTCAATACAATACAATAATCCACTCAGAAATAGAAAAGTCTTTACTTTTGTTCTACGTTGAATACTTTGAAAAACAATTCTTCTTTTCTTGTAATTAGACATTCATTTTTATCGTATTTCAGGGCAAACTTAAAGAAATTGTACATAGGGAAAATGTTATGAAATTATAAGAATTTGTCATGCCGATGACATTACGTGTTTCAAGTTTAAGTACACAAGGAAAAACAGCACCTGCTCCGGCTGTACATTTTGTACTATTGAGTTATGACATGCCTCAATATGAACTGAACCACGATCTGCGGAAAATATAAGATGACACATTAATGACAAGTTTAATTCCATACTTTGCCGACAATTATAATTATTTTTATCTAATTTTCTTGCTAGAAAGGACCGTTTGCGAAGTTGAAAATTATTTTGGCCCGACCCATTTGCGTTTTGTTTCTCTGTGAATATTTGTCTTTGTGTTAACATATGCATTTGATGTAATGCGATTTGATTACGACAGTTATTTACGACTACAAGTACAAATGTTAGGTTCGCAAGATAACATAATTTGCCGGCCAGGTTCCATGAAAATTGTAAGTTAAACACTGGTACCAACACATATGAGGACTGGTGAAGCTCCCTAATAAAGGGAATGTAATGCTTACAAAAAAAGAAAAAGAAAAGTTTAGGTCATTAAGTTCATGAAAGGACCCGAACAAAAATGTGTCCTTCCAAAGACAATACAAGAACTTGCATTATTGCTACTGTATATATCTATAGGAAAACAATGTACCGTATTTCTGATAAACTTTACTATGCATGAAGGTGGAGTGTAAAACTGTGATCTATCTACAACAGAGAACATGATCTATCATAAAAGTGATCTATTTACAAAAAAGATCTAACAACAGCAGAGAACATGATCTACCATAAAAGTGAACAGATACAGTAGCACAATAGAGCAAATGTGCAATAAACAAAATATATAGTGTACTGTTGACTCGAATAAGTACGCCTCCTCGAAATAACGTAACTTTTCTCGCAAACAGTCCTCTATCTATTACATAAATTACATGTACATACATGTATAATCAACAACTATAATCACACATAAACAAAACTAGGTAAACCAATTAAATTGCAAATTTCATTATTTACATAATGTATTGAAACGGCTGCCATACACAATTTAAAAAATACTAAAATGTTTATGTAATTACTAACGTCACTAGACTAATGAAATTTAGTTTTTTTGCACAGAAATTCATGCTGAGTAACCAAGTATTTGCTGGAGCGAATACGCGCAAAATTCATGACAGAAGAATCGCAAGTTTGTTCGCGCTCTTCCTCTAATATTACATAACCTTCAACAGATGTCCGATGTATCGGTGCTATACATTGGGCATATAAAAGAACGAAGGTGTCCCTGGAACTAGGACACTTTCAATAAACTTGCAGTATCTCACCAAATACCTATTTTGTCGTGTATTCGCCATTTGTATGTTAGTAGTAGGAAACTGATGGTGCAAACTACCTCACGGGAGGTAAAACGCACCATCATCTTAAAAGTACATAGGGAGGGAAAATCGCATCGTGAGGTATTTTGCACCATCAGTTCCGTAAAGTGCACTGATGCTTAAAGTTAAAATATACATAGGAACGTAAAGCACACCGTGACTGACTTTATGGTTTAAATGACAACCACCTGGTGCGTAATGTCAAAATAATTGCTTTATAATAGTCTCATTGCGTCTTAGTATTATAAATAAATTCTGAAAGATGAATAACTTTATTTTGCACTACGTTATTCGTTTAACACAAGAAATGGCTAATAGTTTAAAGACTAAAGACAACTATCGTAATAATTATGAGAAAATATATTGAGGAACACTGAAATACGTTAGAAAATCAGTTGCAAAATGCAAATACGTCTGTTCGTTAAACATAAACTTAATAAATATTGAATTCAAATCACGCACCAGTAATCATTTATAACAGTCAGTGAACCACTTCTATCTGCTCTATTACACAGACGGTTAGCTAATATGTTAATATACATACATACAATAGTTTTTATAGCAGATTTATATTCTGTTTTGCTTTTACAGTATTTATTACGTATGTGATATTTATTTATTTAGATTTGATTTGAAACTTTAAGCATATCCTTAGAACAACGTTTTTACAAATACACAAAGATGAACGCCTAAATAATTCTTTTATAGTGCAATAAGTGTAAAATGTAATGCAACATCGATATTGTATATATTTTTTTTTTGCTTCCTAACTTATGTTAAAGAATTTATAATGTGTAAGCTATGTTTAAATCATTCAAACTGTATTGCCAAAAAGGAGAGAAAATCACTTTTACCACATTCATTTACACAGAAACATTAATGATTTTAACATGAGGAATTTACTTAAGTAACAGAGAAATTTACTGAAAACTTAAACCGTTGTTTGATTGAAGTAAACATTAACATTAATTATAAATGGAAACAAAAGTAGAAACTTTCATATTTCAGTGCACAAAATGTGGTTATTACTTTTTGTTTTGGAGAAACCTTTTGCATCATTTTCGAGTATGGCATACACAGGATTATTATTCCAACAAATGCCAACATTGATATTGTATTTTTTTTTTTTTTTTTTGCTTCCTATTCTTTATATTACTGTTTTATTACATGATAAGTATTGTCCGAATGATATGTCTTTAATCAGGAGATGTTCGTTACGTTGCTTCTCGTATATGAAGTAGTGAAACACTTAAAAATATTTCATCGTGTAGGTTTTCACACACATATCACTGCAAACGTTTTGGTGAGATCATTATGATGATTCACCTTCGTCTATATCTTCGTCCATGTCTTCGGAAACGTCTGGCGGGTTGTACTTGTCAAGGATTTTATCAAACAGAAACTGTCTTTTCTGTATGGCGTATTTCAGAGCCTCTTCCTTTTCATAGTTTTCAATGGTAATAAGATGACTGACTGTATCCTTTATGCTTCTATACGTTGGGTCTTCCTTCATACTGTTGAACCACAATAGTTTTCTACCAAAGACATTCATCATAGCCCTTCGATAGGTGCTTCTCATGTTATTAAAAACAGTTTCCCTGGCTTCACTTTCACTGATTCCATCCACTTCTTCCATGAGTTCATGAACTGCATTTTGGAACTGTGTGTCACAGCTGTTAAACACCTCGACTATAATATCATGCCAAGGATCAACATCCCAAGCACGGTTGGAGTCATCGTCTGATTCATCACTTCCAGACATTTCAACGTCATCGTTAGACCCAAAAATGTCGTCACGTTCAGAAATTTCCGACACAGAATCGTCGTCAGAATCCTCGTTCGAATGTGCACTCTTTTTATGACGTAACATATTATCCTGTCTTCCAAAACTTTTCAAGCAAATATCACACTGAACCATCGCTGTCGACGATTTCTCTATGAATGAGGAGGAGTCAGTTGTGCAGTCACTTAAGTATTGGTCCAATAGTAGTGATAGTGTCAGAATTTATAGGTGTACTTTCCACCTCCTTTTTGGGCTTTTTAGTGCCTTTCCTTCCTGGTGTTCCTCCAGAGTTTTTTCGCTTCAGCGTTTTTCGCACCGTTTTCGTTCGCTCAAGTTCAGACAAAGTCCCAGGTGACTGACGTTCCAACATGCTCTTTGCTATAGCTGTCGTCTGTGCCGACGGTATGACCATGCGTATATACATTTCGGACCAAGGTTCTTTTGTGTCACGAGATCGGTTCCTCTTAAAGGTCCCCTTCCTTGATTTAACGGTTTTTCTAAATATATCCATCGCCTTTTAAAATTATGTCTTAACTCTTCCAATACCAATTGGTAACTGAGATGTCGATCAACTCAAAGTACTGTAATATTATACTTATTTATCATGCTTATATTTTTATAGCTTCTAAAGTCCTCCGCTCTACATCAGTTTTGTCCCTAGATTATGTTTAAGATGACTCAAAAATGTTCTTCTTTCCTTAAATATTTCTTCACAGCATACGCATTTGTTGGAATAATAATCCTGTGTATGCCATACTCGAAAATGATGCAAAAGGTTTCTCCAAAACAAAAAGTAATAACCACATTTTGTGCACTGAAATATGAAAGTTTCTACTTTTGTTTCCATTTATAATTAATGTTAATGTTTACTTCAATCAAACAACAGTTTAAGTTTTCAGTAAATTTCTCTGTTACTTAAATAAATTCCTCATGTTAAAAACATTAATGTTTCTGTGTAAATGAATGTGGTAAAAGTGATTTTCTCTCCTTTTTGGCAATACAGTTTGAATGATTTAAACATAAACAGGTTTTAAAATTTCACCTCCTGTTCTCCAGGGATTGATATCTACATAGTTACATATTATCATTACAGGGAATTGTTCAAACCAATCTTTAACATTTACACATATTGTAACTAATCAAGTGACCAGGCTTCATAAAAGGCATAAGTTGAAATGCTAAATAATGCGACCTTACATTATATAGCTCAAAATCAAAAATACCATAGCTTACACATTATAAATTCTTTAACATAAGTTAGGAAGCAAAAAATAAATACAATATCGATGTTGGCATTTGTTGGAATAATAATCCTGTGTATGCCATACTCGAAAATGATGCAAAAGGTTTCTCCAAAACAAAAAGTAATAACCACATTTTGTGCACTGAAATATGAAAGTTTCTACTTTTGTTTCCATTTATAATTAATGTTAATGTTTACTTCAATCAAACAACGGTTTAAGTTTTCAGTAAATTTCTCTGTTACTTAAGTAAATTCCTCATGTTAAAAACATTAATGTTTCTGTGTAAATGAATGTGGTAAAAGTGATTTTCTCTCCTTTTTGGCAATACAGTTTGAATGATTTAAACATAAACAGGTTTTAAAATTTCACCTCCTGTTCTCCAGGGATTGATATCTACATACATATTATCATTACAGGGAACTTGTTCAAACCAATCTTTAACATTTACACATATTGTAACTAATCAAGTGACCAGGCTTCATAAAAGGCATAAGTTGAAATGCTAAATAATGCGACCTTACATTATATAGCTCAAAATCAAAAATACCATAGCTTACACATTATAAATTCTTTAACATAAGTTAGGAAGCAAAAAAAATTATACAATATCGATGTTGCATTACATTTTACACTTATTGCACTGTAAAAGAATTATTTAGGCGTTCATCTTTGTGTATCTGTAAAAACGTTGTTCTAAGGATATGCTAAAAGTTTCAAATCAAATCTAAATAAATAAATATCACATACGTAATAAATACTGTAAAAGCAAAACAGAATATAAATCTGCTATAAAAACTATTGTATGTATGTATATTAACATATAAGCTAACCGTCTGTGTAATAGAGCAGATAGAAGTGGTTCACTGACTGTTATAAATGATTACTGGCGCGTGATTTGAATTCAATATTTATTAAGTTTATGTTTAACGAACAGACGTATTTGCATTTTGCAACTGATTTTCTAACGTATTTCAGTGTCCTCATAATTATTACGATAGTTGTCTTTAGTCTTTAAACTATTAGCCATTTCTTGTGTTAAACGAATAACGTAGTGCAAAATAAAGTTATTCATCTTTCAGAATTTATTTATAATACTAAGACGCAATGAGACTATTATAAAGCAATTATTTTGACATTACGCACCAGGTGGTTGTCATTTAAACCATAAAGTCAGTCACGGTGTGCTTTACGTTCCTATGTATATTTTAACTTTAAGCATCAGTGCACTTTACGGAACTGATGGTGCAAAATACCTCACGATGCGATTTTCCCTCCCTATGTACTTTTAAGATGATGGTGCGTTTTACCTCCCGTGAGGTAGTTTGCACCATCAGTTTCCTACTACTTATGTCGTGTTTTTGCCTTCAATCTGTCGTGTTTTCGACTTTTCGCCCCGCCAAGTCGTAAAGCGAAAACACGATAAAATAGCTACTTGGCGAGTTTACTTTTTTCGGCTTTTCGCCCCGAAAGTCAAAACACGACGCATTAAAACCCACCAACTCGAAAACTCGATGAAAACATACGTCGTGTTTTCGCCTTTTGTCGTGTTTTCGCCTTTAATCTGTCGTGCTTTCTACTTTTCGCCCCGCCAAGTCGAAAAGTCGAAACACGACAAAATAAAAATGTAGCTACTAGGCGGGTTTCGTGTGTCGAAAACACGACAGGGCAGAAATCAGCCACCATACAGATCTGATGCCGAATAACTTAAATGTCGCTATGCAGGGAAATAGTTAAAGCAATTAATCTCAATTATTTCAGCATGTACTTCTGATTTTCATTTGCAATATTTGTCATTTGTATAGTATTGTAGGGCAGTCTACAAAACATAAGACATTGCAATACCTTTATTACTGATTTATCTAAATGTGAACGACCATTGAGAATAGTTGTTGAGTTTCCTTATACCGTAGTATCTAGTGTCTTAACTTTTGTTTGTTCCCATTTCGCTATAAAGCCGGAGAAACGCATACAAAGACGTGGCAGTAAGGTTGATTATATATTACAGCTGAAAAGAGTACATGTACTTAATGTTCCCCGAATATGGTATCATGTTTTCGAATTACTAGTAGTTGAGAAACAAATAGCAAAAGGTCATGTTTTCATCATTAATTAATGTTAACAAGAAAACAATATTTGATTCCAGTTACAGGATCAAATCTTGGTGCATGAAAAATATTACTCATACAATTGGATAATCTTAGGGGGTTTGTTCAGAAACCATTCCGGAAATAATAAGGGCTGCCGATTGACGTACAATAAGTTTCCACTTAACTGTAATTATTTCATCCCGGAAATTATAAATGCTACCAAGTGAAAAACAAAAAGTTTCCACTCAACCGTTTTCATTTTTGAATACTTAACAATGAACTTCTCAAGTGAGGCGGCCCGCTATATTAAGGACAGCTTTAGAAAATGTTAATGTAAATGAAGTAGTAAATAGTTCAATTAGTAGTAATCAGTAGCTAACAATATAGTCACTCGATTGCTGAGTGTAGCGTGAATTGTTGCATACATTGCCTACACATGCATTTACTAACCATTACATCAGTATTTTATGTTTACTGAATTTGCTTCGTCTCGATGCCAGGCATCAACATTTGACTTGTCTCATCTGTTACACTTTCTTTTTTAACAAGAAATAATTTGAGTGTTGGTATCATCAATTTTAATAGTAATTATTGTTCAAAAATATCAAGTTCCTTTAAGATAAAAGTTGTAATATGTGGTACATGTTTACTCATATTACAAAAAAAGTAGGAAGTGTCTCCCGAAAGGAGGAAAATAAACATAATTGTTTTGGACTTGGCAGTGCAATAACTTACAATGTATCAATTTAAGACACTGTTCTTAGGCCCGCTGTGATATTTTTGTTTCACAGTTTTTTTTTAAATTTCTTTAGCCTTGCCACTAAGTTCACTGCTGAGCATGGGAAGATGCATATGGTTATTAAGAGCCGTCCTAACTTGTTTCTACAAAAGTTACAAGAGGTTGATAATTTGTACAATGCAAATAACAGCGTTTTAATCTTAAGAATTGTGCGTGGTATGCCGTTTTGTTAATTATCCCGGGCGGCGGTTTAAAATAATAATAATAATAATAATAATAAAAAAATAAAAAAATATATAATAATAATAATAATAATAATCTCTTTATTTCTCAATCATGACAACGAAGATTTGAATCATGAAACAGAATCTGAATATTCTACAATTTCCATTTTTGTGCAAATATTCCGACCTTTATATTAGCTCTATGATTAAAGTGTTATTGTCATCTTAAAATTTACGTCGCCAACTTTCAGTTGCCAACTAGCGACGTTACGGGCCCCAAAAATTTGGATTTAGCGAAAATCACGTCAATATGTTTAATATGGCCTTTGGGAATATCACTGTTTGTTTGTAATTGTGCTTATTAGGTCCACCATCCTCTAAAGAGGCTATAGTCGGTACGACCCGTTGGGAATATCGCCACACCCCCTCCTAAAAAAGGCAAAAAAAAATAATCCCATTTTAATGTCAAATTTATCAAAAGTGAAAAAGTCGCCTGGAGATGTTAGTTTTACAATCATGCTGATGTATTTTGATTGATGACCCGTGCAAAGTCGAAATTTAATCGAAGTCTACTGACTGAGTTGGACAGACAGTAGTTCTTGTAATTTTTACTCCGGTGTAATAGTTAAGGAAGAAAACAGAAGTAAAATCTACCCAACATAGCAATGCAATGTAATTGCAATTCATATTTTTGGAGTTTAATGACACTAGATCTAGATCAAACCGTGTCAAACTAAGAAAATCGTAGGAACTTAAGTGGTATAAAAGCGTTTGGCTGAAAGCTTTTTGGATACAAAATTTATCAGGTGTTCTTTAGCTGTCAACCAGTTGCGAACTGGGACCAAGACATATGATTGAACATTTTGCCCATTTAATTAACAAAACAAGCAGTGACATATTGTTAGTGCTTAAACTCATTTTACTAAGTGACCTGGGAGCAAGATATTAAAGCTATATTTTTTTCTAATTTTTGTAACAGTATAGCCGATGTGTTCATCGTTATTATAACTTTTTCAAGTAACTAGAAACTTTATTTAAGAAATGAAAATAAATGTTACAATTTGAATCATGCAATACTTAATTATCCAGACGGATTTCAGAATTTGTGCATTTTTGTGACGCATTATTACCGATAAAAGTGAAATGTATAACGATAACATACCCGATATAGTGATACATCCTATTACTAAAGTCATTACAATTCCAAAAAAAATTAGTTTCCAACTAGAGTAATTTTCCATCTCTACTCAATCCAAATGCGAAGAAGGAAGTGCAACGTTATAATAATGAATCTGATATCATAATTAAAGCGTTGTTTATGAAACCAAGTCGGAGATATTTTATTCGTATTTTAATTGTATTGTCAAGTAGAAGATAGTATTTTTCACGGTGGGAGAGTTTAAGATTTTTCGTTCTAACTTCTACATTTCGTTCATAGTTATTTTGTGTATGATTCAGTTATGATTCAGTGCATAAACCAATGATTTCCCCAGCCGAGAACCGTCCATCACCAAGTGTTTCGCCCTTTAATCCCTTGGCATTGCCCAGATGGCGGGTCAATAGTGGTGACTAATCGCTACGTGTCACTGGTTGGCTTCCAGCTCTTCTCACCCCTCTTTAACCACAAGCAGCTGGATGTCCGTTCAGCTATAAGGCATAACTTTCCTGTAGCTCTCTTCCTCTACCAACCAGTGATGCACAAGGCACTCATTGACTTCCACAGAGACTGTGCTGGTAAACCCCTGATTTCTACAGGGAAGAGCCATGTAATCAATCCACGCTTTCTGCACTTCTCCTGTAATTATCCCTTTTGCCGTGTATGGGCCTCAAAGCTACCACCACGTACGAAGTTTTGAATGTTGAATTAAACGGTGCTCAAATTGCAGGACATTTATTTGCGAGATATACAATTCAGGTTAAATCCTTTGTTACAGTATATATAGTCTGACTAAAGAACATGGAAATGTATTGTTCCCCTGTGGCAGAACACAGTCTCTATTTGCATCTCCCTTGGGTAAGGGATGTATTGCATGCAGACAGAATATGTTCCATGGTATCTATCTTGTCACACAGTTGACATTTTAGATGGCCTTGTGTCTAATTAAAACACATTAAACGCAAATATAGACATTCTTGTCCACCATTCTTTAAAATTGTGAATTTGAAGAAATTGTCACTTTTAATGAGATAAAGTCCTTAATCTGAGGAATTTTTAATATCATGAAAACTATAATCAGTACATAAAATGAACAAGTTGTCACCACACGTCAACGTTCCACCTAAACACTATGGAAATAACTGTTAAAATAGCGAAATAAGACCTGATGCAGGGTTATTAAACTTTTGTTAACAGTTACTTAACATTTTAGGTAGATAGCGATTTATTAAAGATGGTCGCAATATTGGCACTTTGTGCTACAAAGAGACAGTTTTTGAGGCTGCGTTTTTGGTACGTGGCTTTCCCTGTTTGATATTATTTTTGTTTTTTTGACATTTGTCCTTAGCCCACGTTAAACATTTCGATAAATGATCTACTAGATGTAGGGTATGACCCTTCAATGTATGGACAGGCCGCACTTCCATTGCATATAAGTTATGATGTTACATGATTTATGAAAAGGCATCGGGATTCAAACTAAGGCAGCTGCACAACATAATCATTATTTCGAAATTATCATCAAAGAATAATAAAATGTAAGTGTAATTAGTTTATAAGATGTGCTGTTAGGCTACCATCACAAATAAGTAGTTATCATAAAAGTTCATTATAAATTTCAGAAAACAAGTTAAATTTCGGAAGTAAAGTTATAGAATGTGATACATCGTACAAAACATTTACATGTATGCATTGATACAAATATATATATGTGGCATAGGTCTGCTTCGCAGTTGAAATAGCGGGACTAACAGCAGCTTATATCTATTATTCAGGCATGTTTATCTAGACGTTGACGTAAGTTCGAACTGTTATATTTTGCAATAGTACTTCATGGTCCTTCTTTTTCTAATATCAATATTTTGTTGATATTGTCTTGCTGTGGCGTTTCCTTGCAGACACTTGCACTCACACATTTAAGACTATATAAAGTAAAGACTCAAACATGGAAACTTTCAAGACTGTTGTGGCGCTGTATATGAACGTTTTTATAATTATTATATAAATCGGTTGATAATTGTGCAAATACAGATGTTATTATATAACTGTGGGTTTTAAACGTTCCCCTAAAGGATAATAACAGCAGCATGATAAAAACCTACAAGACGACCAAGATGACCCCATGTCGCTCACCTGAAACCTACTTATGACAACATGTGACCAAACTTCAACCCTAAACTATATATTATAAACACAAACACTCTGTTTGACCTTGACAAGATAACCTTTTTACCAATTTACATGATGATTGAGTTGTTAATGTCACCTGTATGATTTATATTCAAATTCGATTTAGATTGCATCAAGATAATCATTCTGACCAAGTCTCATGAATTATCAATGAAAGATGCAACCTCTATTGTATGCACAAGCCTTTTCTACGATTTGACCCCATGACCTAGTTTTTGACCACATATAAGCTGTATAAAAACTCAACCTAGATTCTATCAATCGAATTATACTGACCATGTTACATGAATAATGCATCATCTATTGTATGCACAAGGTTTTTCTATGATTTGACTCTGTAAATTAGTTTTCATCCCAAAATGTATATATTCAAACTCGACCTAGTTTATCATCAAGGCAGTCTTTTGACAAAGTTTCATGAAAATCCAATGAAAAATGCAACCTCTATTGCATACACAAGGTATTTCCATCATTTGACCCTGTGATCTAGTTTTTGACGCCAATTGAACCATCTTTGAACTCAACCAAGATTGCTTCAAGGCAGTCTTTTGACAAAGTTTCATGAAGATCCAATGTAAAATGCAGCCTCTTTTGCAAACACAAGGTTATATGATTTTGGACAGATAGGAACACAGACGGCAAACAGACAGACTACGGACACCAGGCGATCACAATACTTTACGTTAATAAATCGATGAAATGAACATAAACAAACAAAAATGTTGTTTTCAAAACGCCGCATCAAAAACAGATGTCCCTCCTTTACATGAAACATGTTTGGACAATGGTTGTTTAGTATGATAGGACCTTTGGAGTTATGTTCCGGGCAAACATATTACATAAAGGAAGATAATTCAAAAATGAGATAAACTACAGATGTTATGGTTCTTGATCACTGTATTCTATCTCGATATCCTCTATTAATGTGTGTAGTTCCAACTTAATACCTTTAACATATTTTTCAGTTATGTTCAAGACCAGCATATAACGAATACAGTTTTAGTTTTCTATATATTTATACACGAGCATTTTTGTGTTTTACATACCATGCCTTTTGTTTCCATTGCGTGTGTTAGAGATTCACCTAGCAGAGATTACTTTTATTTACACTGTCCTGTGACTTTGGAACATGGTGGGGGTAAGAGGAGGTTGGGTGCGCACCATAAACCGGTTTAAGCTCCCCAGTGGTGTTTTTGCCACTGACCGTTCCAAGGGGGGTGGCCCACTGTGTTCCGTTAATTATTCGTTTTGTCCTCGTGTGTTTGCTTTGTATGCTTGTGTGTGTTGGTAGTGTATGTTTGTGTGTGTACATGATTGTGTGTGTGTTGTGTGTGTGTGTGTTGTGTGTGTTGTGTGTGTGTGTGTGTGTGTGCGTGTGTGTGTGTGTTGGTGGTGTGCACTTCTGGGTGCTGTGGGGCTCGTTTTGGGGAGGCTGCGTTTTTGGTACGTGGCATTCCCTGTTTGATATTATTTTTGTTTTTAGGTCAGATGGAGTTATAGTTCTTTGTCACTGCATTTTCTCTTAAAGGTGGATAATCAGAATGTGGTCATTTAACAGATTTGTTCGAAACTTTAACATCTGATCATTTACACTCATTTATGTTTACTTAGCGCGTAATTCAAGTATGATTTTCACTTGAGGTATTTATAAAAAATTGATTTCCCTATCCTGGCTACAAATTTGATACACATACTTTGGTTTAAACAGTATTTATTCAATAAGTGTATATACAATCTTTCTGTTAAATAACAGCAAGGATCGAGTAGAAAGTTCTAAGCTTATTTAAGAACTCTCTCCATACACATACTTTGCCTAAGGAAAAATATAAATATAAGACATACTGTATTATATTTGTAAAATATTTGCATTAACAATTATATATTTAGATGGAATTCATTAGAAATGCAAGTTTGAAAAATTATTATTACCTCCCTTTACCTATCTTGGTTGCGCAACCAAGAAAAATTGGAAATAAATGAATTCAGAAGATACACGTAGATTTAAAACTTAAAGCTTTTTGGTTCAGAATGTTATAATATTTGTATTTCTCATATATCCAATGCAAATGTAAAAGTAGAAATTGTATTGAAATAAAAACAGAAATACTCAACGTTTTAAATTCTCATATTAAAGGGGAGTAATAACAAAATTTTATAAAAGTTAATAAAATGTAAATTTCTAAAAGGTATCTAACTCATGTAATGGATCTTTTTGTTCCTTAAATAAATCTCTAACAGAATATACAACAATACTGATGAAGGTCTAGATTAGACCGAAACCGAAAGATTATTAAATTTTGAGTTAATTTACCCTGGTCTTGACGTGTTGTTCCTCTCTATTTAATTATATATAGTTTTTTTAGAATATACAAAATGTAAAACAGTGTCAGCAAATGTTGCTTAAATGTGATTGACCATCTTTAATAATTTCTATCAATGTGTGAGTGTATCAAAATAATCCCTTATACATGTATATATAAAGTTACGCTCTGGACAAGCTTTTTACATAAGGAGATAATAAAAAAAATGGGATCAGCTAGATTTAGTTTTCTTTGTCACTGTACTTTTCCTCAATGACTTCTATCAAAGTGTGAAGTATGAACTCAATCCCTTCAATATGTTTTAAGTTAATACGCCCCTGCTAAATGTTTTTAATTATTTCGTTAAAGAACTGGGAAAGGGGATAAAATTCAACTGTCAAGTGTCTCTCAGCACTACTTCACATAATCATCTGTCATTAATTAAAGTTTCATTTAATCCTTCCAGTAGCTTACGAGATCTGCTCGAAACAAAATTTCATTGAAAAAGATAAATGATAATAACAATAATAATAAGAAGAAAAATTAAAGCTACAAATACAGTATGTCCCAGGTATAATCATTTTACTAAAAATTTGTTCGTACAGAACAAAAGAGATAGAATAAAGATTTTATTAAACCATGCACATCAAACAGGAAGTGACAAAAAATTCAACACCGCATAACGTGTAATATTATTAAGTGACCGTAAATGGAGAATATACCACATCCTGATGAAATAGATATACATGATTAAATTAACATAAATTTAAAGCTGCTCACAAGCTGATTTTGCTGACAAACAGAGTTTCTTTAGTTTATACTAACTTATTTTTGGTCGATTGTGGAACAAGTTATACAACTTATATTAATCACTCTCGACACCTCATTCCTGATGGTATCCATCGCCGTGAGGGTATGAGAGAAGAGAAGCCAGTTTCCCTTTTAATGCTGAGCGCCAGGCAAGGGAGCTACTGGTACCATTTTGTACGTCTTTGGCAGATTAACGTGATGGTATAGTTTCTTTAAAGGCGTTTTTAATGTCTATAGATTACAAGGAGACACCTCTGCAAACTGATATATCGACAAACAATATAGAAATATGGCTGTTTCATGAAAATATGCACCATGAAATTACATAAAGCCTTGCAAACACTTTTACATTTAATGCACTTTCAAAAGATTTATGATACAATGTAAGTAGAAATTGGTAGTTTCTTTTCGTACTGTTTTGTTTAGACTTTAACGTGAAGTTTGAGATCTGAATACGCTGTGGGGAAGAAATTTATTGTTTTCCATTTGTTTTACCTTGGCTGTGACTGAGCAGCTTTAAGGGCGAAGAACGTTACAAAACCCCCACAAGAAGTTCCTCATTAATTGTAATGTAAGGTTCAAATGTTTTTCACTGACTTCCGCCAGATGGATTTTTCCTCTCGTATTAGGTTCTTACGATCATAAAACAAATAACCCATAACAATAAGGAAGTAGGAAAATACAGACACAAGTCAACTCTTCCTTGTAAGATACAAAACAAAACGTTAGAATATTCTAAAATAAACATAAGTATAGGGCACGGACTCTGAAATTAACATCGGTTTTTCGTATGTATATACAACAAGTTTGAAAGTGGCTTTCTCATCCTGTTTCATTCTAACCTCTCTGTATCAGTTTTTTTTTATTGTCTTCTCTTTATACAGTATGTATTTGCACCACGCGTTTTACATGCTAGTGAGTGGATCTCACATGCGTTCATTATTAGTATTCTCCCTATTTTGTGGGTCATAAATCGTTGACATGTTGACAATTTTCCTGCACTGTAACATAAGAACCTTCATTCGCAAACAAAAATTCATATACAAACAAAGAAGAATAATATATAATGTATGAAAAGGCTTGTCTTTAATTGATAAAGTTTGTTTCCTGCAATTTCAATTAAACAGTATGTGAATTAAAGTTTTCATGCTGTTTTACGAAAGCAGCAAATTTACATACGCTTTAAGAGTGCATGGACCTATTTTTCTTTGCCAAATACAATTTTTTATGTAAAAGTAAAAGTATGAGAAAGATATATTTAAAGAATGAGAAAGATTTTTATAAACATCAATCTTTATCTAAGATTTAACATTTAACGTTGAAAGATTTCTCAATTAGGTGGTTCAAGACAACATTTAGCCAAACTATATTCAATTTGGTGTTTTATTAGTCTAAAGTTGTTAAAACGTATAAGTGTTGTATTATATAAATGTTTAGTTTGCAGATGCATGAAATACTTTTCCAGATAAAAGATGAACATAATACATGAATGAAGAAAATACAAAAATTCGAAGTTTTTTATCATTTTAAAAGAGATGTTGCAAACCACTTTTCTCATAATTACTTTACTTTCGCTCACGGAATTTGGTGAAAAAACAAGGTTCTTCGAATTTTCTGAAATGCAAGAACGAATCATGAAATGAAAGGGTTCTAGTAAATATACAAGTAATTTAGTATTTCTGTATTTTTGAAATAAAGAGTCTTCACAAATAAAGTGTGTAACTATCAGTGACTGCTAATCAGATAATACTTCTGTTGGCTATAATTTGTTTAAAATGCATCCATACAGCTATATAGAGTCGGATAATTGAAACTTTCTTAGAGAAAACGAAATCGAAAGATTGCCGGTGTCTCAGTCAGGTGACAAATGGAACCGCTCACTAGGGAAAACTGCTCGCTTCGGGTTAGAAGTTTTGCTAAATGTTATACGTGACCAAATGTAACAAAATTTAGCATTGTTCCAAGCTATTATCCGGGTAGTTATGGTAAGACACCCTATTTTATGTCAATAGCAACACTTATGAAGTATTTTATTGACTCCTTAATGTCTTTCTCCGTCCCGGGACATTATATTTAGTTGTATTTTTCGAGAACGATGGTACATTTATATACAGGACATGGCACTAAATATTGGCAGTTAAATGGCCGAATTGAGTGATTTGAACTTTTATAGTTTACCAAACTGTAGTGACTGTTCTAGTATTTTCTCACACTTGGTGCGCAGTTATTTTTCACCGAAAACACAGTGTCAGATATAAACGATCAACACTAAATTTCCTTTCGGATTAATCTTGTTGTACCGGTATATTGATTGTGATATAACTTAAAAGCTCGAGATCTTTCTTATAATGAAAATGATCGAATCATAACACGTCTAGTCTGGCTTTCGTTCAGTTGTACTTACAGTTATTATAAACATTCATGGAAGGTCATTGCATTACCAATTAAGAGTGAATATACTCTGAACTGCTAAGAAAAGCACACTACGGACTTTTTGAAGTAAGCAGAGATCTTGTTCGTCAATTTCAACAAAATTAGCAGCAAACATACATATCGGATGAAAGGGCTAAGGTGACGGAATTTTATTACAAAATACTGAACATTTATGATTCAGTGAGAATTCTCACAGCGACACCCTGGGCCATAGAATTCAAGTTACATCTGCTTTTTGCTGCAATGCAAAAACATACTGTTATACGTTATTGAAAGCTGGTGTTGTCTCGAAGGCAATGTCATAGAAATCCCAACGTAGTTGCATGTCCCAACACATATCTGTAGTCGAGCTTTACCAAGTTCATTGGATAAATAACTTAAAGTCAGTGTGCCACCCAAAAGAAACAGCTTTGAGCTTTTTAAAGTCCTGTTTCAGTTATAGAACAACTTGTTTTGAAATAAAGTGCTGCCCAATTTCATTCAAATCGATAAAAAGAACATGGCTTATATTACAAAACTTCGTAAGATTTTGGGTCATGGCAATTTTCCAAATGTATTTGCTAAAATTATAAAACGTTTTGTTAAAAGAGGTTACGACCCAACTGTTTTGAGACACACCGCATGTTTGGTGTTCAACCCGTTTACAGTTGGACGCTATGCTTCCCTCTTTGATTGTGTCTGACTGAAGAGGGGGAGGACTCTGTGATGGGCAGCTTTTAAATCCCACTGGGACGAAACTGTTTTGATTTGTGTCCTCTGGCCTGTTTCGTCGGGCCCTTAAGGGTGTTTCTCTTGGTGCTCTGCCTTCTGCAAAGGCATTGAGTACATACGCTTTTTGGTTCTCAAGGTTTGCTTTTTATATATTTATACACGAGCATTTTTGTGTTTTACATACCATGCCTTTTGTTTCCATTGCGTGTGTTAGAGATTCACCTAGCATGGATTACTTTTATTTACACTGTCCTGTGATTTTGGAACATGGTGGGGGTAAGAGTGAGGTTGGGTGCGCACCATAAACCGGTTTAAGCTCCCCAGTGGTGTTTTTGCCACTGACCGTTCCAAGGCGGTGCCCCACTGTGTTCCTTTAATTGTTCGTTTTGTCCTCGTGTGTTTGCTTTGTATGCTAGAGTGTGTGTGTGTGTGTTTTGGTGGTGTGCACTTCTGGGTGCTGTGGGGCTCGTTTTGGGGAGGCTGCGTTTTTGGTACGTGGCATTCCCTGTTTGATATTATTTTTGTTTTTTTGACTATTGGGCTGTTTTAAAGTATCCCGGTTTAGTCTGAGTTCGGCAGCACGAATGTAAGTGTCCATCGTAAATGTCTATCATTTTTAGGATAACTGTAACTGTATCATTTCTGTGAATGACTACACAAGGTAGCACATTTAGCAATTTGGATATTTCTGAGTCTGTCATGTAGGAATGCTCGCCTTAAAGATGCGCCGTATACAATGGAAATAACATGCAACGAGCAAAATTGTATTTACAAGTAATTAGCAAAAAAGACCATTGATGCTTAAACTACTATGAAAAACATTACATCTGACGAACGATTATCAAATTTATAAATATTTTAGAAATTCATTCGCGTGAAGGTCAACTTTGACAGGTGAACCGTACATACCTTATAACACACGTAGAGAGGCTGTGTTTAATGTTCAATTCTTTGAATGTGCATTTATATACTAGTTATTTGGTATTACATTGTTTGTAACTGTCAGCTATATTGCATTGACATATACTTCATTCTTAATCAAATTGACATTAACAATGTTCATTTATGTTAACTTTTGGATGCTAACAACTGTAATTATGTGAAAAATAAATGTAAAAAAACTAGGGTTTTTTTCAACAAACTGCATTCCATATTGTGAAGCTCTTTTAAAGTTTCATGGAGACGCTGGTCGGATGATGGGCCTCTGTTATTTGTAGTCCGAAGTCTACAATGATGACAACGCTTTGATAATTAAACGTCAAATTCGTTAATGGCGAGGCGTAAGGGAACGTTGGCTTGCATGAGATCTTAAAAGAGCTCGAAACTATATTTATACATTTTAATGCGCATGAACTTCATATTTGTTAGTTGATTATGCAAGAACATAATGACGTCTGTTTAATGCTATATTTCAAATAAAATTTTGTTATAAAAAGTTCTACGCTTCTTAGCATATCACTACATGTCTTTATATAATATTCTGCACCATCTACTGAACATCCTTAATTTAGTCTGCTTTAAATGATGAAAGTGAGTCTTACTGTACTGGCACCCAGGTCCTGTCCATTCATAATCACACCCTGATGTACAGTTCCCTGTTTCAGCATCACACTGCTCGTTATTCAAACAATGACATCTTAATTCACAATTTGTTCCGAAACGTTTGACACCTCCTGAAGTCGCGTTACACTGAGCATCTGGAAAAAACATCAGTTGATTAGGTTATATCAAAGCTATAGTGCAGCAAGTGGGTGTAAAATGTGCTGCTGTTTTGGTAAAACATTGTAAGCTTAATATGTGAAGTAATATTATACTCAAGCGATGTATCATGGATACTCGTTTTTGTCGCATCGGCTAATTACCAAAGGGGAAAGCAGGACTAAGTATCTGTTAAAATTGTTAAACTCCGAACAAACATATAATTGATGGTATATCAGTTAAATACGGTGGCTGATTTCTGCCATTTAATTTCTGCGTTTTGGTGCGTGTGAAGGCGCCAACACGCCAAAACGCAAGAACGACACATAAAGCGCCCCACTACGACAAATGGCATACCTGGCATACACGCAAAATCAAAAGTTTGCCGTTCTTGCGTGTTGGCGTGTTGGTCCACAGAAATCAGGCACCATTGTTAAGACTCTAGGATAGGACCATGATCGATGTATGGGTGCATTACTGGCCTGGTTTGTATGTATGTATTTATTTCAGTACCAAGGGTAACACAAGAAAGAGCAAGCTCTTATTTCCATTGCGGTCCTTTATTTTAGAGACAGAAGCAGATACAAGGGAATCCGGGTACCAGACCCTAGCTCTTTTACGAATAGACCCCTTGGTTCTTTTCTACGTGCCCGGCGTATAGCACCGATACACGCGAGACTACCTCTGGGTTTCTAACCAGTTCATCTCAGATAGGTGGGAAACACTGAAAAGCGTTTCTGAAATATCCAGTGTCCCAGTCGAGATTCGAACCGGGGACCTCCGGATTGGTAGTCCAGAGCGTTAACCACTCGGCCACCACACCACCTATCGTTTAACTTCAGTTGTAAAAACTGTTATTATAAACATGCAGGGAAGGTAATTATGTGGCAAATGCTCCAGGGAGAAATGTCTGATTTAAACAGTATTTCATTCATAAATCACAAAACAGACTTACTATAATTACAAAACAGCATAAAGAATTGGGTAGAAAGCTTTAGCTTTATTATTAAACTATCTCTCTAAAGAACTGTCTTAACGTACATAGTTTGAGGTCATACAGCACGAATGTAAATGAATGTCTTAAATGTCTATCATTTAGAGATAAATAGAGAATAATAGGTTGGTAGCGTGGATGGAGAAAGTTTATCTGGCAAGGCGGAGGAATTTATCGGGTGAGCCGAAGGCGAACTCGATAAATTCCGGAGCCGAGCCAGATAAACTTTCTCCATCCACGCTCCCAAACTATTATTCTTTTTATCCTGTCATTCTTTCTTACATTGAAAACACACCTTGAAATGTCTGGTTTTATTGTGAAACTAGCTTTAACATAAGTAAAGAATATGCAGATTGGACACACGGCGAGACGCAGACAAAAAGTAGCTCTCATTTTCAAATTTTATTTATGTCAGAATAATGTGCATAACGAAGAACTATATCATGTTAATTATAATACCGCAGGTACATTTGATAGATTCTGATTAGTCAAGAACCTCTGTATATGAGACCGTTTACACCAAATAGAGCCTCATCATTTTTGCCTTTTCTGATTGTATAAACCTTGTTTACGTTCAAAACAAAATGGCCGCCGTGCAACCGTTTCGATTTTCTCAACGACGTTTATAAGCACTGCACACGTTTTTTGGAAAAATAATTCAAATTCAAAGACCTTAAAACTTACATTGATGCTATTTTTACCTTTGATTCTTCCCAGACAAAACGGGTTACTAACATAAGATCTCATTTCAGTCGATCAAGCTCCTTTTCCATGAATGATTGAATCCCAGTTTTTTAATGAAAACACTGTCACTGACACTAATAAGTACTCTTCAAATTGATAGTTTTCCTTTCTGCAACTAACTGCTGCTGACAGGACATTCATGTACAAATTCAGCCTTCTGGAATGACGAAATAAAATACCGCCAGATCAGAGGAAAATCTGAAAACAAATGTCCTTTTCTATCCTGTTTATGCACGATTTCAATTGTCTTACTAAAATAAAGTGAAGTCCTCTAATAAAACACTGTTTATCCTTTTTTGTGTCACATGAATTAGCCGAAGTAATAAATTGAAACTAGGAAATCTTTCAATTCAATACACTAGGTACAAATGATTGCTACCAACTTGAACTGATGACGTAATAAATTCGAAATGGGACCAGTTTAACGGGTATTTATCATGTGACTACAAATAATACAAAATTTCATACTAGGCTAGTGTAGAGCTTTGCTTTTGAATGGAAAACAAGCCACACGATTACTTTTCTTTCAATTAAGTAGTCCGGCAATCACACACAAGTCACGTGGTCAATTGCCGAATATCAAAAAAAATACCCGGCACCCTCTTATCGGGCCGATAATGCTGCAAGTGACAGGATAATGTGTTTTATTTTTGTTCAAAAGTACGAGCAAAGATCATAGTAGCAATTTTGATATTTGTAAGAGTATCGAACTGCTGAAAATAATGCGGTATACAGTAGATCAGTATGGATCAATCTAAACTGCAAATTACAAGTTAAATAATATTATTAAGAAGTTTCCAGTGAACCTAGACCGCATAGAAAAAGAAATGACAATGATAATTCTGTACTGATGTTGGCTTAAATGATTTGAGAACAAAACGCGTATGAAGGCTATGCATATTGTTAAATATCTTTTAATGTACATGTATATATTTGCTATTCAGTTTTACAGTAAACATCAAGAATTGTTTGTAAGCACAAACACATGAAAGCAACGAATACATACACATAAATGTGATTATAGTCTTAAATTGTAAAAACCGTAATGTTACTTAAAAATATATATATTAGAATTTGTTTGTCCTATACAAAAAATGTATATCATAATATCAATGATTTCATAACTTGATAGACAGATAAATCCGGATAACGAATGACAATAGGACTATGGTTAAATGAAAATAGTAAGAATTTATTGTTACATACAAATTGGATCTTGCATGCCTTGTGTTCAGGTAGATTCTACTACTCATTGCTAATACATTCTTGAATATTATACGTATACATAAAATGCCATTTTTGCAAGTCATTTAAATTAAACGAGTCATTTAACAATTCAAACGTTTAATAAACTAGAGATTGTTTTTCACAAAAAAACTTGTCTCCCCCCTTATGACCTTGACCTTTGAGTTAGTGACCCCAAATTATAACGAGAAATTGACCAACGGTCACTGTGACCATGCCTTTGAACTACTGACCCCAAAAACAATAGGGATCATCTGCTCAATAAGACCAATCATCCTATGAAGTTTGAGGTCTGTAGGTACTAAAGGAACTCTAGTTATCATCCGGAAACGAAACATTGATAAGACGGTACAGGATGACTTAACCATGATCTACTGACCCCAAAAACAATAGGGATCATCAGCTCTAGAAGACCAATCATCATATAAAATCTGAGGGCTGTAGGTCAAAAGGAACTCTAGGTAGCATCCGGAAACGAGAAAGTGACCAACGTTCACTGTGACCTAGACCTTAGAACTAATACCCCAAAAACAATTTGGGATCATCTGATCAATAAGACCATTCATCCAAGAAGTTTGAGAGCTGAAGGTCAAAAGGAACTCTAGTTATCGTCCGGAAACGAAGAATGGAAATTCGGTACTGATGTGGCTTACCTGATTTGAGGGCAAAACGGTCAAAAGGAACTATAGTTATCATCCGGAAATATAAATTGACCAATGGTCACATTTGCTACTTCAGTTTTACCACTAAAAATAAAAACAATTGGGATCATCTGCTCTATAAGACCAATCATCCTATGAAGTTTAGGCATAGGACTAAATAAACATAAATAGTATATCATCTGAAAATGAAAAATTGACCAACGGTCAGTGTTACCTTGACCTTTAACATACTCCCAAATACAATATGGATGATCACTATATAAGACCAATCATCATATGAAGTTTGAGGGCTTGATAGGTCAAAAGGAACTCTAGTTATCATCCGGAACGAGAAATTGGCCAACGGTACTGTGACCTTAACCTTTGAAAATAGTCCCACCAAAAATTATTGGGATTATCTGCACAATTAGACCATTCATGCCTATGTAGTTTAGGCTGTAGGTTCAACTGGAACTCTAGTTATCGTCCGGAAACGAAAATGGTTGGATGGACTGTACGGACTACATAAGAATGCCACTTGACAAGGCATAAATTAAACGAGTCATTTAACAATTCAAACGTTAGATAAATTACGGGTATGACTGAAAGAAATAACAGATTTCAACAAAAAAGTAATTAATATCATAAGGCATTTTAATGAGTTACAATCAATTTGTGCTTCCCTATCTGCCGTCATACATTTTCTTGGGTTTAATCGATCGAAAATTCATCAGTTTTTTTATGATTACATTTTTATAATAGCGAGTACATCAATTTTTTGTACTTACACATTTTTACTTTTTGATTTCGCTTTTAAACGTGTTACACATTAAGCATCATTTTAGTATATGCATTTTCATTTTGTAGTACGATAAACAAAACTATGACTTCCGTTTCAATACATACAATAATCCACTCAGAAGTAGAAAAGTCTTTACTTTTGTTCTTCGCTGAATACTTTGAAAAACAATTCTTCTTTTCTTGTAATTAGACAATCATTTTTTATCGTATTTAAAGACAAACTTAAAGAAATTGCACATAGGGAAAAAGTTATGAAATTATAAGAATTTGTCATGCCGATGACAGTACGTTGCACAAGGAAAGACATCACCGGCTGTACATTGAGTAATGACATGCCTCAACAATGAACTGAACCACGATCTGCGGAAAACATTAGATAATACATTAACGACAAGTTTCATTCCATACTTTGCCGACAAATATATTTGTATCTAATTTTCCTGTTTGGAAGGACCGATTGCTAAGTTGAAAGAATTTTTGGCCATACCTATTTGTGTTTTGTTTCTTTGTGAATATATGTCTTTGTATTAACATATGTATTTGATGTTATGCGATTTGATTGTGACAGTTCTTCTCGACTAAGAGTATAAGTACTAGGTCCACAAGATAGCAGAATTTGCCGGCCAGGTTCAATGAACGTTTTAA
Organism: Saxidomus purpurata; assembly: GCA_022818135.1. Classification (NCBI taxonomy): domain Eukaryota; kingdom Metazoa; phylum Mollusca; class Bivalvia; order Venerida; family Veneridae; genus Saxidomus; species Saxidomus purpurata. The sequence continues at coordinate 33,048,938 of JAFMSR010000008.1, forward strand.
GTTCAACACTGGTATCAACACATACATGTACAATGTATAAGGTTGGTGAAGCTCCCTATTTAAGGAAATGGAATGCTTTCACAAAAAAAGAAAAAAAATGTTTAGGTCATTAAGTTCATGAAAGTATCCGAAAATTGTCCGTCCATGAACAATACAAGAACTTGTACATATTATAGCTACTGCATTTATCTGTAGGAAAACAATGTACTGTATTTCTGATAAAATATACTGTGCATGGGGGCGGAGCTTAAAACAGTGACCTATCTACAATACAGAACATGATCTATCAAAGAAGTGATCAGTTAAAATAGCGCAATAGAGCAAATGTGCCATTATACAAAATATAGTGTGTACTGTTGAATCGAATAATTACACCTCCTCGAAATAACGTAATTTTTCTCGAAAATAGTACTCTATCTATTACATAAATTACATACATGTATAATCAAAGACTATAATCACACATAAACAAAACATAAACATAAGTAAACCCATTAAATTGCAACTTTCATTATTTGCATATGCATTAAAATGGCTGCCGTACAATATTGAAAAGTCTAAACTAAACTTTTTACGCAATTACTGACGTCACTAGACTAATACAATTCAGTTTTACACAAAACTTCAGTGTGAGTAACCAAGCATTTGCTGGAGCGAATACGTTGTTTGGTAACGCGCAAGATTCACGATAGAAGAATCGCAAGTTCGTTTCCCGCTCTTCCCCTAACATTTCGTAACCGTAAATAGATGTCCGATGTATCGGTGCAATACATTGGGCATATAAAAGAACGAATGTGTCCCTGGAGAACTAGGACACTTTCAATAAATTTGCATTATCTCGCCAAGTACCTATTATTTTGTCGTGTTTTCGCCATTTGTATGTTGTTTTGTCGCCTTCAGTGAGGTTGGGTGTGCACCATAAACCGGTTTAAGCTCCCCAGTGGTGTTTTTGCCACTGACCGTTCCAAGGCGGTGCCCCACTGTGTTCCTTTAATTGTTCGTTTTGTCCTCGTGTGTTTGCTTGTTTCCCTGTTTGATATTATTTTTGTTTTTTTGTTTGTATGCTAGTGTGTGTTGGTAGTGTATATGTGTGTGTGTACATGATTGTGTGTGTGTGTGTGTGTGCGTGCGTGCGTGCGTGCGTGCGTGCGTGCGTGCGTGCGTGCGTGCGTGCGTGCGTGCGTGCGTGTGTGTGTGTGTTGGTGGTGTGCACTTCTGGGTGATGTGGGGCTCGTTTTGGGGAGGCTTCGTTTTTGGTACGTGGCATTCCCTGTTTGATATTATTTTTGTTTTTTTGGAACATGGTGGGGGTAAAAGTGAGGTTGGGTGCGCGCCATAAACCGGTTTAAGCTCCCCAGTGGTGTTTTTGCCACTGACCGTTCCAAGGCGGGGGGGGGCCCTAAGGCGGGGGCCCCCTGTGTTCCTTTAATTGTTCGTTTTGTCCTCGTGTGTTTGCTTTGTATGCTAGTGTGTGTTGGTAGTGTATATGTGTGTTTGTACATGATTGTGTGTGTGTGTCGTGTGTGTGTGTGCGTGTGTGTGTGTGTGTGTGTGTTGGTGGTGTGCACTTCTGGGTGCTGTGGGGCTCGTTTTGGGGAGGCTGCGTTTTTGGTACGTGGTATTCCCTGTTTGATATTATTTTTGTTTCAATCTGCCTTTTTTTCGACTTATCGCCCCGCCAAATCGAAAGGCGAAAACACGATAAAATAGTTGCTTGGCGAGTTTTCATGTTTTCGACTTTTCGCCCTGAAATCGAAAACACGACAAATAAAGGACTAAAACACGACGTATCAAACCCGCCAACACGAAAACTCGACAAAAACATACATCGTGTTTTCGCCCTTTGTCGTGTTTTTGCCTTTAATCTATCGTGTTTTCGACTTTTCGCCCAGATATGTCGAAAAACACGACAGGGCAGAAATCATCCACCATACAGATCAGTTGCCGAATCACTTAAATGTCGCTATGCAGAGAAATATCTCAACTATTTGAGCATGTACTCCTTATTTTAACTTGCAGTATTTGTAACTTGCTTAGTATAGTAAGGCAGTCTACATAAGACATTGCAATAACTTCATTTTTTATGATTTACTGATTTATTTAAATTTAAAATGTGAACGACCATTGAGAGTAGTTGTTGAGTTTCCTATTACCGTAGTATCTAATATCTTAACTTTTGTTTGTTCCCATTTCGCTATAAAGCCGGAGAAACGCATACAAAGACGTGGCACTTAGGTTGATTATATATTACAGCTGAAAAGAATACATGTGCTTAATGTTACTCGAATATGGTATGATATGTTTTCGAATTAACTGAGAAAATTGCAAAATGTTTTCATCATTAATTAATGTTAACAAGAAAACAATATTTGATTCCAGTTACAGGATCAAATCTTGTTACATGAAAAATATAACTCATACACTCGTATAATCTTCGGGGGTTTGTACAAAAATCATCCCGGAAATAATAAAGGCCGGCGATTGACGTACAATGAGTTTCCACTTAACTGTAATAGTTTTCACCCCGGAAATTATAAATGCTACCAAATGAAAAACAATAAGTTTCCACTCAACTGTTTTTCATTTTTGAATATTTTACACAGAAATTCTCAGGTGTTCTCAGTAAATGCAGGCCTCAGCGGCCCGCTACATCAAGGACGGCTTTAGAAAATGTTTTGTAAGTGAAGTAGTAAATAGTTCTTTTCACACGTTTAGAAAGTAGTGTATAAATAGTTTATATTGTACACCAGCTTCGGTCAAACGGGAATGTAAGTGAAGTAGTGGATAGTTCTTTGCACACATATTATGAATGAAAATCGCCTACGAAAGTAAGATAAAGAATGGGTTGACATCACTCTTCAATGTTGAGCTAATAATACAATTAGTAGTAATCAGTAGCTTACAGTCTATTCACTCAATTGCTGAGTGTAGCGTGAATGGTTGCATACATTGCCTATACATGCATTTTCTATATAACCATTACTGTATCACCAGTTTTGGTGTTTACTGAATTTGCTTCGTCTTGATGCCAGGCATCAACATTTGACTTGTCTCATCTGTTATATTTTCTTTTTTAACAAGAAATTTGAGTGTTGGTATCATCAGTTATAAAAGTCATTGCTTTTTAAAAATATAAAGTTTCTTTAAGATAAAAGTTGTATTATGTGGAACATTTTTGCTCATGTTACAGAAACGTAGGAAGTGACTCCCGAAAGGAGGAAAAGAAATAAAATTGTATTGGACTTGGCAATAACTTATCAAGTTAAGACACTGTTCTTAGGCCCGCTGTGATACGTTTGTATCACAGTTTTTTTTGTTGTATTTCTTTAGCCTTGCCGCTAGATTGACAGCTCAGCATTGGACGATGCACATGGTTATTTAGAGCCGTCCTAACTTGGTGTTTCTCCAAAAGTTACAAGACGTTGATAATTTTTGTTCACAATACATATAACGCATAAGAATTATGCGCGGTGTTCCGCTTTGTAAATTATCCCCGGGTGATGGTTTATAATAATAATTATTATAGACGTTACGGGCCCCACCAATTTGGATATTGCGAAAATTACGTCAATAAAATTAAGGCCTTTGTGAATATCGTCCCCCCCCCACCACCAAAAAAAAACCAAAAAACACACACATTTTATTTCCAAATTTACCAAAAGTGAAAAAGGTGCCTGGAGATATTAATTTTACAATCATGCTGATGTATTTTTATTGATGACCCGTGCAATGTCGAAATTTAATCGAAGTCTACTGTTTGAGTTGGACAGACAGTTTACTCTTGTGTAACAGTAAAGGAAGAAAACAGAAGTAACATCTACCCAAAAGTGCAAAACAATGTCATTGCAATTTATAATTTTGGAGTTTAATGGCACTAGATCTAGATCAACCCGTGTCAAACTAAGAAAATTGAAGGAACTTAAGTGGTATCAATGCTTGTAACTGTAAGCTTTTTGGGTACCAATGTACCAGGTGTTCTATAGTCTTCAAATTGCGAACTGGGGACAATACATATGACTGCACATTTTGCCCATTTAATTAACAATACAAATGTACATCACTGACTTTCTATCAGTGCTCAAACTTGTTTAACTAAGTGACCTGAGAGCAAGATATTAAATCTATATTTTTTAATTTCGTTACAGTAAAATCGATGTGTTCTTCATTACAATGACTTTTTCAAGTTACTTTAGAAATCATATTTTAGAAATGAAACTTAATGTTACATACTGTCTCAGTAGTTACTAATTATCCAGACGGATTGCAGAATATGTACATTTTTGTTACATACTTGTATCTCCGGTATGCGTTATTATCGATTAAAAAGAAATGTATAAAGATAACATACCCGACACGGTGATATATCCTATTACTAAAATCATTACAATTTCACAAAATTTTAGTTTCCAACTTGAGTAAAATTCCATCTCTACTCCTTTGTGGTTTTTTTTTTGTGCAACGTTATAATGATACAATCTGATATGATAATAATTAAACAGTGTGTATTTAAGTGAGAGATATTTTAATTGCATTGTCAAGTAGAAGGTAGTATTTTTCACGGTGGATGAGTTTAAGATTTTTCGTTCTAACTTCTACATTTCGTTCATAGCCATTTCGTGTATGTTTTAAACCTGTGTATGATACAGATGTATTGCATATACCCAGCCGAGAACCGTCCATCACCAAGTGTTTCACCCTTTAATCCCTAGACACTGTCTAGATGGCGGGTCCATGTGGTGATCAATCGCTACGTGTCACTGGTTGGCTTCCATCTCTTCTCATTCCTCTTTAACCACAAGCAGCTGGCTGGAGGTCCGTTCAGCGGTGAGACATAACTTTCCTGCAGCTCTCTTCCTCTAGCAACCAGTGATGCCCAAGACATTAATTATCTTTCACAGCGACTGTGCTGGGAAACCCCTGACTTCTACAGGGAAGAGCCATGTCTACCATCCACGCTTTCTGCACTACTCCTCTCACTGTAATTAGCCCTTTTGCCGTTTGTGAGCCTCATAGCTACCACCACGTACGAAGTTTTGAATGTTGAATTAAACGGTGCTCAAATTGCAGGACATTTATTTGCGAGATATACAATTCAGGTTAAATCCTTTGTTATAGTATACATATTCTGAGCAAAGAATATGGAAATGTATCGAACCCCTGTGGCAGAACACAGTCTCTATTTTCATCTCCCTTGGGTAAGGGATGCATTACATGCAGACAGAATATGTGTCATGGTATCTATCTTGTCACACAGTTGACATTTTGGATGGCCTTGTGTCTGATTTAAACACATTTAACGCAATTATGTTATTATATTATTACATCTTTTTCTTGTCCACCATTCTTTAAAATTGTAAATTTAAAGAAAATGTCACTTTTAATGAGATAAAGTCTTTAAACTGAGTGCAATTTTGAATATCATGAAAACTATAAACAGTACATGAAATAAATGAATTGTCACCAAAAAACTTTAAATTAGCGAAATAAGACCTGATGCAGGGTTATTAAACCCGATTTTTATGGGGATGTGGTTTACAAACTTCTAAGATTTGGGGGTCATGGCAATTTTCCAACTGTATTTGCTAAAATTATAAAACGTTTTATTAAAAAGAGGTTACGACCCAACTGTTTTGAGACACACCGCATGTTTGGTGTTCAACCCGTTTACAGTGCAGTTCCTCTTTGTTGGGGGGGGGGGGGGGGGGGCGCCTTGGGGGGGGGACGGAAGGGAGACTCTGTGATGGGCAGTTTTTAAATCCCACTGGGACGAAACTGTTTTGATTTTTTTTTTTTTGGTTTGTTTGGGGGGGCCGGGATTTGGTCCCGGGGCCGGTTTTGTCAGGCCCTTAAGGGTGTTTCTCTTGGTGCTCTGCCTTCTGCAAAGGCATTGGGTACATACTTTTTTTGGTTCTCAAGGTTTGTTTTTATATATTTATACACGGTTTTGGGGTTTTGCCTCCCATGCCTTTTTTTGGGGTTTTTTTTTTTTATAGCCTTTTGTTTCCATGCGTGTGTTAGAGATTCACCTAGCAGGGTTACTTTTATTTACACTGTCCTGACTTTGGAACATGGTGGGGGTAAGAGTGAGGTTGGGTGCGCACCATAAACCGGTTTAAGCTCCCCGTGGTGTTTTTTGCCCCCCCCCTTTCAAGGCGGGGCCCCACTGTGTTCCTTTAATTGTTCGTTTTGTCCTCTGTGTTTGCTTTGTATGCTAGTTGCTGGTAGTGTGTGGGTGTGGGGGGGGGGGGGGGGGGGGTTGGTGGTGTGCACTTCTGGGTGCTGTGGGGCTCGTTTTGGAGATGTTGTGTTTTTGGTACGTGGCATTCCCTGTTTGATATTATTTTTGTTTTTTTGTTAACAGTTGTTTACATTTTTGGTGGATAGCGATTTATTAAAGATGGTCGCAATATTGGCACTTTGTGCTAAAACGAGACAGTTTTTGATAGATGTCCACCACGTTTAACATTTCCATAAATAATCTACTAGCTGTAGGGTATGCCCCTTCATTATATGGACAAGGCGGCCTTTCAACATTTAAGTTATGATGTGACATGATTTATAAAAAGGCATCGGGAATCAAAAAAAGTTAGCTGCACAACATAATCATTATTTCAAAACCATCGTCAAAGAATAATGAACTGTAAGTGTAATTGGTTTATAGTAGTTGCTGTTAGGCTACCATCAAAAACAAGTAGCTATCATAAAAGTTCATTATAAATTTCAGAAAACAAGTTAAATTTCAGGAGTCAAGTTATATACAATGATGTGATACATCGTAAAAGACATATACATGTATACATGGAGATAAAATATATACATCTGTAGCACAGGTCTGCTTTGCAGTTGAAATAGCGGGACTATATCTATTATTCAGGCATGTTTATCTAGACGCCGACATGGGTAAGTTCGAACTGTTATATTTTGCAATGGTACTTCATGGCCCTTCTTTTTCTTATATCAATATTTTGTTGATATTGTCTTGCTGTGGCGTTTCCTTGCAGACACTTGCGCTCACACATTTAAAAATATATAAAGTAGAGACGCAAATATGGAAACTTTCAAGACTGTTGTGGCGCCGTAGATGAATGTTTTTTATAATAATTATATAAATCCGGTGATAATTGTGTAAATACAGATACTTTTATATAATTGTGGTTTTCAAACGCTCCCCTAAAGGATTATAACAGCAGCATGATGAAAACCTACAAGACGACCAAGATGGCCCTATATTGCTCACCTGAAACCTACTTATGACAACATGTGACCATACTTCAACGCTAAACTATCATAAACATAGACACTCTGTTTGACTTTGACTAGACAAACCTTTTGACCAATTTATTGATTGGGTTGTTAATCTCACCTGTATGCCATTTACACAGTTTTTAACCGGACGACATGGCTTTTTACCTCAGATACCAACATTCAAACTCGACCTTAATTTCATCAAGACAATCATACTGACCAAGATTCATGAAGATATAAACTGCAACTAATATTGCGTAAACAAGGTTTTGTATAATTTGACCCCGTGAATTAGTTTTGACTCTAGATGATCTATATTCAAATTTGATTTAGATTGCATCAACATAATCATTCTGACCAAGTTAATTGAATTCTCAATTAAAAATGGAACCTCTATTGTATGGACAAGCCTTTTCTATGATTTGACCGCATGACCTAGTTTTTGATCATATATAATCTTTATTAAAACTAAACCTAGATTTTATCAAGGAAATTATACTGGCCAAGTTTCATGAAGATCACATGAAAAATGCACTATCTAATGCATGCACAAGCTTTTTCTATGATTTGAACCCGTGAATTAGTTTTCATCTCAAAATGACTCATATTCAAACTCGACTTAGTTTTTTATCAAGGCAATTATATTGACTAAGTTTCACGAATACCAAAAAAAAAAAATTTTTTTTTTTTTTTTTTTTTTTAATTTAATTTTAAAAAAAAAAATTTTTTTTTTTAAAAAAATAAATTTTTTTTAAAGGGGGTGGGGGGGGGGGGTTTGGGGGGGGGGGGGTTTTGTGGGGGGGGTTTTTTTTTTTTTTTTTTTTTTTTTTTTTTTGGACAAAGTTCCAATGAAGATCAAATGTAAAATGCAGCCTCTATTGCAAACATAATGTTAAGTGTGGACAGACAGGCAGACAGACAACAAACAGACAGACTACGGACACCAGACGTTCACACTAACTCACCTTAATAAATCGATGAAATGAACATATTAGATAAACAGAAATGTTGTTTTCGAAACGCTGCATCAAAAACGGATGCCCCTCCTTCACATGTAACATGTTTGAGCAATAATTGTTTAATAGGATAGGACCTTTGGAGTCATGTTCCGGGCAAGCATATTACATAAAGGAAGATTATTCAAAAATGAGATAAACTACAGTTATGGTTCTTGATCACTGTATTCTATATCGATATCCTCTATGAATGTGTCTAGTTCCAACTTAATACCTTTAACATATTTTCATTTTATGTTGAAGACTAGCATATAACGTACAGGTTTAGGTCAGATGGAGTTCTTTGTCACTGCATTTTCTCTTAAAGGTGGATAATCAGATTTTGGCCATGTAACATATTTGTTTGAAACTTAACATCTGATCATTTACACTCATTTATGTTCACTTATCGCTTAATTCAAGTAAGATTTTCACTTGAGGTATTTTTTAAAATTTAATGTCCCTATCCTGGTTGCCGAACTAGATAGAGTTATTTCATCATAAGTACAAATTTGATACACATACTTTGCCCAAGGAAAGATATGAATATAAGACCTAATGTATTATATTTGTAAAATATTAACATTAACAATTATATATTTAGATGGAATTCATTAGAAATGCAAGTTTGAAAAATTATTATTACCTCCCTTTACCTGTTGCGCAACCAAGATAAATTGGAAATAAATGAATTCAAAAGCTACAAGTAGTTTTAAAATGTGTCTTTTGGTTCAAAATGTAAAATATTTGTATATCTATCCAATGCAAATGTAAAAGAAGAAATTATATTGAAATAAAAAAGAAATACTCAACTTGTTAAATACTCATATTAAAGGGGAGTAATAACAACATTTTAAAAGTTAATAACATGTAAATTTCAAATAGGGATCTAACTCTATGTAATGGGTCTTTTTGTTCCTTAAATAAATCTCTAACAAAATTACAAAAAGTAAAAATTGTCATCAGATGTTGCTTAAATGTGATTGACCACCTTTAATAACTTCTATCTATGTGTGAGTGTATCAAATCAATCCCTTATATATTTTTGAATTACGCTCCGGACAAGCTTTTTACATAGGGAGATAATTAAAAAATGGGGCCAGCTAGATTCAGTGTTCTTTGTCACTGCACTTTTACTCAATGACTTCTATCAAAGTGTGAAGTATGAACTCAATCCTTCATTATGTTTTTAGTTATGCCCCTGCCAAATTTTCTAAATTATTCCTTTAAAGAAATGTGAAAGGGGATACAATTCAGCTTTTAAGTGTCCAAGAGTTATTATTATTGCTCTCGGACCTACTTCGCATTACCATCTATCATTAATTCGAGTTCCATTTAACTCCTTTCAGTAGTTTCAGAGTTCTGCTCCGGACAGAATTTCATTGAAAAAGATAAATAATAATAACAATAATAATAATAAGAAAAACTACAAATACAGTATGTCCCAGGTATAATTATTATGCTTAAAAGTTGTTGGTACAGAACAAAAGAGATATAATAAAGATTTCAAGAAAACATTTACATCCAACTGGAAGTGACAATACAAATTCGACACCGTAAAAAGCGAAATATTATTAAGTGACCGTAAATGGAGAATATACCACATTCTGATGAAATGGATTTACATGATGAAATTAACATAAATTTAAAGCTGCCCGCCCAACGATTTTGCTGACAAACAGAGTTTCTTCAAAAGCTTTTTTAATGTCTATAGAATACAAGGAGAAACCTCCTGTAAACTGATAAATCGATAAACAATATACAAATGTAGAAATATGGCTATTACTTGAAAATATGCACCATGAAATTACATAAAGCGTTGTCAACACTTTTTCATTTAATGCACTTTCAAAGCATTTAATATGTAGAAATTGGTATTTTCTGTTCGTACTGTTTTGTTTAGAACGTAATGTGAACTTTATTTTCTGAATACGTTGTGGAGAAGAAATTCATTTTCCCCCATGACTGAGCAGCTTTAAGGGCGAAGAACGTAACAAAACGCTCACAAGAACTTCGTCAATAATTCTAATGACAGGTTTAAATGTTCTTCACTGACTTCCATCAGATGGATTTTCCTTTCGTAATAGGTTCTCACGATCATAAAACATGTAACCCATAACAATAAGGAAGTAGAAAGTAAGGACACAAGTCAACTCTTCTTAGTAAGATACAAAACAAAACGTTAGAAAATCCTAAAATAAACATAAGTATAGGGCACGAACTCTGAAATTAACATCGGTCTTTCGTAAGTATATACAACATGTTTGAAAGTGGCTTTCTCATCCTGTTACATTCTAACCTCTCTGTATCAGTTTTACTACAGAGTGTTTTTATTGTCTTCTCTGTATAGAGTATGTATTTGCACCATTGCGATTTAAATGCTAGTGAGTGGAATCTCACATGTATTCTCCCTATTTTGTTGGTGATAACCCTAGTGTCCATGTTAAATTTTATTTAATAGTATGAATCTTTGGCACAGGTATAAAATTATTACAATGAACCATAAATCGTTGACATGTTGACAATTTTCCTGCACAGTACCATAAGAAATACCATCATTTGGAAATAAAAAATTATACATAGAAGAAGTAATATCGTATACCTGTCATAAATACTTAATCCTGATTGGCCGATAGCGCTCACGTGCCGGGTCTGCAAAAGTATGTGTAGACGTCGAAATGATGTGTAGACCTGCACGGATTTTAAGACTTCATTTCTGTTATATTTTGTACGATTTTAACTACTCTTTATGAGGTATACGATAAAATAATTTTAGACTAATGTTTCGGTCAATACATAGTTTTGCGGACCTGTTAAAAATGATATTGACCTCGGACTTCGTCCTCGGTCAATATCACTTTTGACAGGTCCGCAAAACTATGTATTGACCTCAAAATTAGTCTATAATTGTATATTATAAATCCACAGATTTTCATAAATGATTTCGGCCCACAGCGATCTGTTGCCATTTTTTCTGCTATGACTTTTCCTGTCATGTTCAGACGAGGAAGAGGAAGCTAGTGCTTTAGATCATGACAATATTTTACCACATGCAGTAGTTGATATAATTGCACGCGAAATGTAAGTACCATTGTATATATATTTATATATATACAGTGTTCGAGTATATAAATTCGAGATTGCAAAAAAAGAGTTTTAAAGTTTCTGATACATGTATAAAAATGAGATAATATGTAACATCACACTAATGATGAATTGTCAAAATACTTTCAATCACTTATGTCAGAAAATGCGAAAACAATTTGTACTCTATTGAAGTGTCAGTGTTGTCGTAAGGAAGGAGAGATGTATAAACATGCTACATGTTAAAACCCCAAGTTACCAATATTTCGACTGACTGACTGACCGTTTAAGATTATTCCTATTCCCTTCTTTACTGATAAGCGTTGGTACTGTAGCGCATTCGCGATATAGTGTATACTCTAATGTCATAGCAGCAGTTTGTGCCAATTTGATGCTCCTCTCCATAATCCAAAGTTTCATTTTTCTATGAGCTGGTCTGAACGTTTGTCTGTACTTGGGCATCCTATTTCTTATTGCGGGCCGCCTCAACGGCCTGCTATATGAAGGACGGCTTTAGAAAATGTTTTTATGTAATTGAAGTAGTGAAGTGAATAGTTCTTTGCACACGTTTAGAAAGTAGTGAACATATTTTTATAGTACACCGGTCAAACGGGAATGTAAGTGAAGTAGTGGATAGTTCTTTGCACACATATTATGAAATGAATGAAAATCGTCTACGACAGCATAAAGAATGGGTTAACATCACTCTAGCTATATAGTATGTACAATAAATGCTTTCAATATTCCTCAGGGAATAATAATTATAGCTGTTTTTCTATTGAAAACAACTCTTTAATTCAAATTTTCGGCAATATTGCCTTTTTCAAGAAATTTGTCTACACTTTTTAAATTCACATGTTGATCATATTCATGACAAGCTTAGAAATGAAAAAAACAACAAAACGTCAGGAAATGACGTCACGTCCTAATGACGCCATATACACTAAGCGTCCAAATTACGTTTCCCGTATTTTCAGGTAAGAGTCCAATCACATGAAAAATACACTTAAGAACTAGAATTCAATTGAAATTAAACCGAAACATATTTCAGTTGATACATAGTCCTGTCTTGAATGCACTTATAAATCATATTATTACACATTTGTTTAAGCCATAAATTGTCCTATTATCTAACTTAAATTGTAGATCCTCTCTGCAGCATTTCCCAGGTTTTCTTAGTATTTAATCTTCTGCAGTTGATAATTATGGTCTCAATTTTTGCATGAAAAATAGAAATATAGAATTTTTTAGATAAATAGATATACCATGTATTTATATAATAATGCAAGTGAAATTGTAAAAGAATTGTAGAAATTAAGATTAAAGTATTAAGCTAAAAAGTTTTTTCTTATATATTTTAAAGGGAAATACTGAAAGATTATTATGTCCATAATTAGCAATCTTTACATATGGGTAATACCTACTTTTACAATATATTCTCCTTACCATGAAATTAAAATACAATAATTCACCATGTTATGGAAGTACTCCAATCTTGTTACGGTGACAGCAAGTTTCTCTCATTAGCAGTTCCAAAGCAGGCAGGAATATCAAGTAGGATGGAAAAAAACAAAGAACCAACTACATTTTTTGTATTACCATAATCAGTTCAGCATTATGATGTATAATAAGTAGAAAAACTATTACCATAGGTAAAACTTGATATGTGTAAACCATTACATTTATTTAACAGTAACTATTTGTACTTCCTATTTCTTTTATCATCCCCGCAATCATCAGTTCAACACATTATGATTATTCCAAAACAATTTTGTCATTCCCATATCATTAATGTTTCCATAACTATTTGTAATATAATCATTGTTATTTTAGTAGTAAGTATTAAAAAAATGATGACTTATATGGATACAGAATTAGGTTTAAAATAGTAACTGTATGTTGTAGCCATAAGGTACCTTAGTGCCTAGTCTTTGGATGCAACTGTCCTCAACCAGCAATCGGTATGCCTTGCCCTCTTGATATACCTTCTGTAAAACAACTACTCCAACATCAGTTTCATATATAATATGTAGCTTATAACACAACTAGTAGTAATCAATAGCTTACAATATGTTCACTCGATTGCTGAGTGTAGCGTGAATGGTTGCATATATACCTGCATTTACTAACCATTACACCAGCTTTTATGTTTACTGGGTTTGCTTCGTCTTGATGCCAGGCATCAATATTCAACTTGTCTTATCTGTGTCATTTTCTTTTTTAACAAGACATTTGAGTGTTGGTATTATCAATTATAGTCATTGCATTTATAAAATATCAAGTTTTTGCAATGATCTAGAAAATAAGAATTCCGTCTCAAAAGTGATGAACTTGTTATATTCAGCTTAAGGGGGGTCACTGCTGAAATTCAAAATAACAAGAAATTTTATTGACCCTGTTTTTTATGGAGACTAACATTTTGCTAGTTAATTTCTGGAAAAATAATGATGGGTCAATGACTTAACTTTTTCGCAATATTAATATATAGTGATACACTATCAGATCAAGGTGCTTTATGCAGAATTAGCTAGAATTTTGGTATTATAAACGTTTATGCATGTTGTGTATGTTTCAGAATGGATATCACTTTCTAATCTTTTCTTATGTAGTATATTATACTTTAGGATGAAAAATTAGAGATAGTGGTATTTCTATCATCATCTGAATAAATATTACGCTCCTTATTATTACCCCACCCACTTTACTAAAATTCATTTTTTCAATTTTTGATCAATGAATATTTCATGATAAAGGAGTAATAAGCTTTTTCAGATATTTTGTCTGCAGTTTGATTAAAACCTTTGTTTTAGAATGCAAAAATAAAAAATGGGGGTCAATGTGCATATAAGAAAGAAATTCAATAAAAACTGACAAAAATGTGTTTTTTAGATTTCGGCGAGCTTTGAGATATGACGGCATATGTCTGTAACAAAGAACTGTAAAAGAAACTAGTTATTAATGAACTTTTATATCCTAACAATTCTTCTTATAATACAGTTTGAGTTATGTAAATATCTTAAATGATTTTTGAGAAATGACTATTTTTGTACCCCTACCCCCATTTTTGGCATATGACAAAATTTGTCAATTTAGTCACCAAATGTGAGGTCAAAATATTTTTTTTCAAAAATGTTCAATTTTTTTACGCTAAAATATTCCTATTGTGCCTAAGTTTACTACTACCTAATTGTTTTTTCCAGTTAACTCATCATTTTTGAAATACAACAAATGTAAATTTCCGGAAGTGCACAAATCCAAAACCTCACCAGTGACCCCCGTTAAGGGCCTTTATTACGAAAGTAGGCAGAATATATAAATGAGGTTATAAAACATTATAAGAAATAATATCTCTGAAACAAACTAAATATGTAGGACTCAACAATAGTTTAAAGATAATGAAGTCCTTAAATGAAATTGAGAAAAATGCGCTAGAATGACATCTGATTTGTGATGAGAAAGCCTTCAAAAATATGTCAGATGACGTAATGGTTTTACGACAGCCTTCTTCAAGACATATATAGGTCATAATCTTATAACAAATATCATTCCACTTTGATACAAGGAAGTTGATACAAGGGCTCGTTACCTAAGGACACAGAGACAAACGTAATATAAAAATTGCTAGCCAATTCCTTATTAAATATGTCATATAAAATTGCTTCCTCCAGTATTGCGTACAATCTGAAAAATACATTACAATTAATGGTCATATATCTGACTGGTTCAGACTTGAACGCGGTTGTCGTCAAGGTGATCTCCTGTTCCCTTACATATGTATCATGTGTGCTGAAATAATAGTAATTGTATTGAAACAAAATGAAAAATATTACAGGAATCAAATAAATAACATCGAATTTCTGCTATCTTAGCAGCATAATAATATTGCTTGATGAGAACTGAAAAGTCTTTAAAGAATGCTTTACAAACATTAGAACTATATGCTAGAATATCAGGGTTGAAAGTTAATATACATAAAACTAAAGACTTGTTGATTTTGTCTATGAAAATGGTAATTTTAATATTTTCTCGAAATTAGGACTCCAGTCAGAATCAGACAGTTTTGAGTTACTTGGTGTCACATTCAGGAATAACCTCAATAATATTATTGCCATAGTTGTAGACATGAATTTAAATGACAGTTTCAACTGGAAACATGCTTTTATTACCAAAGACTCAACTATACAATGGTTTCAATTTAGAATTAATCATCAGATTATTGCAGGAAACTACTTTTCCATACATGACTCATTTTGTAACAATCTGTCTTGAAGGGGTTTTTTCCAGGAACGATTGTTAGGAAGACTGCCCGCCTGTTAGAATGACCAAAAGTACGGTTACAACGGGCGTTAAAACTCCGACAAACAATCAAACTAGGAATAAAGTACACTTGTTCTATGCGTGACATTTAAGTACATCTCATTGGGTAGAGGTTAAAATATGGAATAATGAAAATTGTCCGAATATTTGTATTAATTGGTCAGAAGCAGACATCATTTAAGAAACAAAACAATTAACAAAGCTAATGAATATAACAATCCAGGCGATATTTGTGATATATCACTGTAGACTGACTGAACCTCCCAAATTTAGTAATGGCCTCCCAAAAAATCAATCGGGGTAAATAAATTCAATGAAATATTGAGTTACTCTCTGCTTTTCAGTTTGAAAAAGTATAGAGTTCCCCCCCCCCCCCTCCACCCTTTTTACTCGGCTTCACAATCTGCCTAAATTTAGAAACTGGCCGTATTCACATGTTGATCATTTCCTAAAGACACACTATGTGAAGAGGGGTAGTAGCCGATGTATTCTGCATGTTTTGTAATTAAAGAGTTACTTCCCTTTGAAGGAGCACATATCATATATATTTGTTGAGTACATTTTACATGTGTTAATGGAGTACATAAAATGAAATTCACATACATTTATTTCTAACCAGATTTTTTTTGTACACTGGTAAATCTAATAATGAAAGAAGAGCTATTCAATGCACTGCATTATGAAGATCTTTTCATTCAGATAATCATGCAACTCTTTGTTTATGCCTTTTTCGAGCCTCCACAAGGCATACTAAGAACCGTAAGATTTAATATGTATATTAAATACTAAATAAGAATCTCACTAATTTGTGTTAATGAATATCCTGTTGCTAAATGTTTAAATATACAACTACTTCTGATCAGTCTGTTTAAAGTGACATACCCTATAACTGAGGTCAAACTAAATAAACTCCAGAATATAGAGAAAGAATCTTTGAAAGCATTATAACTTAAAGTGACATACCCTTTAACTGAGGTCAAACTAAATAACCTCCAAAACATAAAGAATAGAATCTTTAGAAGTATTATTACTTAAAGTGATATACCCTATAACTGAGGTCAAACTAAACTAGAGCTATCACTTAATTTGATTAATACCCCCGAAATACTGCTTTATAAACTGAGGAAGTTCGTAGTAACAGAATACATTGCTAAAACAAACTAAAATAGAGATATTGTTCTTGGCAATAACTCTGTAATTAGTCAAGATAGAGTTATGGTTCTTGTACACTGCACTTTCTCTCATTGTGCTGGACCATTGTATGAAGTTGTATTGAATTCCAACCAATAGTTTTCAAGTTATGCCCCGGACAAGGAAAAGTAACAAAGGGCAATAACTCTGTAATGAGTCAAGAAAATTTATGGTTCCTGTGCACTGCACTTCCTCTCAATGTTCTTGACCATTGAATGAAGTTGTATTGAGTTACCAGTAGTTTTCAAGTTATGCTCTGGACAAGGAAAAGAAACAAAGGGCAATAACTCTGTAAATACTCAAGATAGAGTTAAAGTTCTTGTTCACTGCACTTCCTCTCATTGTGCTAGACCATTGTTTGAAGTTGTATTGAATTCCAATCCGTAGTTTTCAAGTAATGCTCCGGACAAGGAAAGGAAACAACGGGCAATGACTCTGTAATGAGTCAAGAAAGAGGTATGGTTTCTGTTCACTGCACTTCCCCCTTAATGTACTTGACCATGGTGCGAAGTTGTATTGCATTCCAACCAGTAGTTTGCAAGTTATGCTCCGCACAAGGAAAAGTAACAAAGGGCAATAACTCTGTAATGAGTCAAGATGGAGTTATGGTTCTTGTGCACTGCACTTCCTCTCAATGTGCTTGACCATTGTATGAAGTTGTATTGAAATCCAACTAGTAGTTTTCAAGTTATGCTCCAGACAAGGAAAATGCTACAGACCGCCCGACCGACCGCCCGCCCTGATGGAATATTAAAACTGATCTACCGTTTCAGCAATTACCAAAATTGTTTGGTTCGTCTGCAGTAATGTCGGTTATCCGGAAATAAACATTTCAATTAAGTTCTGGAACCCGTACAAATCCGTACATTTTGTACTGAATTACCATGGACCTCTATCTGTTTCACGGGTCTCTGTAGCATGTGATTAATTCTTATTTAACTACTTAACAAGTATTACTATGGTCATAAATCTACAATTTCTACTAGAAGCACCATATTTGAAAGTCGCGATGATTGCCATCACACTTATTCTCCGAACGTTTACTCTGTAGCCAAAGGGACATGACTTTCATTAAAAATCCATTTGGCTGAACAATTATACAAAGAAACATATCAACAAAACATATTTTAAGTCGGATATTCTATAACGTAAGTAATTAAATTTTTAACACTTTTCAGATTTTCTAAGAAGGCTTTTACCGTGCATTTTTATTCCTTCCAAGGAAGGCACAGTTTGAATTGTACAGACACACTTGACTGAACAATGCAGCACGTAAGCCGTTGTTCGGTGTGTTTCCGTTAAAGGTTAAACGTTGTGATATTGAAAATTGGATGGAACCAACTAACAACCAATAGCCGTTCTTTTCCGTACACGCTACATGTTAACGTTACTGTGGTTATTTCCCTTTATATGGTAACTTCACTAGGTAAGCTATAGTCTCACTTTTTCCACTTCGAAGGCAAACCACTTTTACAGGTTGACATTTAATAGTTGTCTGCCTTCTACAAAATGGTGTGACAGATCTGTGAAAGGGGTCACACTGAAACGCCAAATTAATTAGGCTAGGTAAGCTATTACACACATATACAAAGTAAGCTATTGCACGTTGGACTTGTAGAAATCGCCCGACAATACGTTTACTTTTGCATTGTAAGTTTGACAAAAAGCTGAGAGAATGTAAATTTACATATCATTTGCATAGCGTAGAAATATGCTAATATCGTTGCTTGAAGTATTGGCGCAAACTTACTATGTCACCATATCAAAGCAGATCTAGCGTGACGTAGTAACAGATGCCTGGAGTATTAAAAATTGTAGACGTTATCAATCAAATACTAATGCTTGAATTTGCTAAGAGTGTCGTAGTTTGTACTTCAATAATATATATAGACAGATGTGCCCCAGAAGGAAATTTTGGAATGCTATAACTTGTTTTGTCGATTAAAACACGTTTCACAAAATGAGCTACTTTCGGCTATTCCGATTTACCCCCTCGTATTAAGAAACGCGTTTTATCAATGAAAATCACGTGATGTTAACACTGTCGAAGTAGTAGTAAGTTACGTCATCTGCATTGGTGTAGTATAAAATGGATTCTAGTGATCAAAGCGTTAATAATTTTCCTCCTGAAGGGGCAATACGCAGGATACGCCGTGAAAGTGGAGAGTGGCAAGTTACTAGGCATGTTTTTGATGGTTTAGTGATAAAATGTGAGCTTTAATGTGTTCTGTCAAACAGAAAAACCCTCAAGGTTTCTGCATTAAATAACTGAGAGCTCCACCAGCACCTACCAGGAAGTAAATGACTACCTGTTACAGCTAACGGGATTGAGTAATGGTGAAATGAACAGTTTTTTTGATGCTGATGTTAGTTTTGACGACATTGATGCACAGGAGACCCCCCGCCCCCAAAAAAAAGATTTAAAGATGTGTCATCTGAAGTGGTGCAAAATCTCAAAGCACAAACAACTGAACAAAAAACAACTAACCATCAAACGAAGTGGGCAGTAAAACTTCTAAAACGTAGTTCTTTTGTATAGAGTAAGCATTAAAGATGAGGTTTCGGTGCTTCTCATACCCACCCTCACAGGTTTATTTAAGGCAGCCCTGGCTGTTTTTAATTTCATAAAAGAAAAACAAAATTGTCTATATTTATATTTTTGTCCAGCCTACAACTTTTCGTTATAGTAAAATACTCTCCACAGGGACTTGAACCCAGACCTCTTCATGCATGGTAAGAAGCATTCTAACATTGAACTATGGAGTGGTAAGCTTAAGTTGTAAAACTGGAAAGTTTTTTTTGAAGCACGCATTACCAAAATCTCCCAGTTATAATCATTGAAAAATAATATTCCTTTAAAACTAAGTTATCACAAAATCTTGTCCGAAATTGAAATATAAATTATTGATGAAAAAAAGTAGTTTACAGTATGTTCTAAAGCGTCACTGAACACCTTTAAAATTTTATCAACAAAGAATTAAAATGTCACAAAATTTAATAACATGATTCTTGTTTTTTTCTTCTTTTTCTGTTTTCCTTTGTCGTCATCAATGTAATGATGGATGGTCAGGGCTAACACACCAGAGTAATCAAACACTCGCCACTATACAATCTTTACAACTTAATTACAATGATGATTATATACAAAGATGAATGCAAAATATGAACATTAAATGGACTATAAAAACGTCTTAACGATAGTCCTGAATTAGACACGCTTACACTTTACTTAAAGTGACATAATGCGCATCTTACTGTATTTTGGTGACAGTTTTATAAAAGCAATTTTAATATTTGAAGTTGGTGCTTTAGAAATAAAAAAAATGGACTAATAATAATAATTCCTTTCTTGGCAGTGATCTCCCTTGTGTTATTAGTGTTGTTGCCGTTAGAGATTTCGGCAGTGAAAGGGAAGCAACTCCTGCATGCATTTGTTTATTTCTTAAATTGACTCTCCCAGTCAAAATAGGAAAACGAATATTTGGAAAGTTATTATTTCGTACTGGTAGCAGGAAAAGTTTGTTGTATTGGGTTAAAAGTTATTATTTCCTCTACCCTTTTCACACACACCTATTTCAGCTGGAATTTTACTTGAAAAAAAAATGTGCATAATTCCACTTTAAAGGGACATACCCTATATTAACTGATGTCGACTAAATAACCTCCAAAATATAATTAATATAATCTTTGAAAGTATTATAACTTAAATGTTTCAGATATGCATTCCCAGTCATTATCGATTAAATAAGCGGTTTGAAATATATTGCAGTGCCGTAAACCATTCAATATTCTATGTAGAGTTGTTGTACAATTAATGGGTAGAGAAAGCCTCTATATTTATGAATTGTGGTAAAATCAGGCATTTTTCGCCATAGGGTCTTCTTTGAAATCGTATTTATATTTATCGTTTTACGTTCATTGAACACATAATCTATGTTTCGAGAATATAATCTGCTAGATATAGGGAGTGCCTCTTTTACGGTTAACACGTGTTTAAATTACAAAACAAAACTGTCCTTGCCATTCATAAGAACATCTCCGTATAGGCTCCGGTAATCTGTGGTTGGATTTAAATAGACCTTAATGTCAACTGCACCAAAGGTGTTTCTTGTGTGAATGGGTCACAACGTAGACGTGGGCATCTAATAGTTTATCGACGTAACAGATCGGTATGGAACGCCATGATCGTATTATCGTGACTTGTTTGCTTATATGCAGTACATATTTTATTATATGCAATAGATATTTTATTATATGCAATAGATATTTTATTATATGCAGTAGATATTTAATTATATGTGGTAGATACTTCATTATGTGTGATACAAGTTACTTTATATGCTGTACTTTCTTTGTTATATGTAGTACAACTATTCTTTTATGTGGATTTGAATTTGTGTGAGATACAAACACCAATATATGCAGTATACTGTTATTGTGTGCAGTAGATAAAACGTTATACGCGGTAGTTTCGTCGTTATGATGAGATTGCTAGGATATTTCCGAACGACACCGTAAATTGCCGGATTATAACGAATCCGGATGTTTCACACGAGTAACTATTGTGCACCGGTACCGAACGATTTGCATAATTGCCGAGAGATCTCGAATCTTGGCGCCAGAAATGGAGTTGTCTGCACCTGCACACGTTTTGCATCGATGTCTGACATAAGGCTTGGTGGTGTGCACTTCTGGGTGCTGTGGAGCTCGTTTTGGGGAGGCTGCGTTTTTGGTACGTGGCATTCCCTGTTTGATATTATTTTTGTTTTTTTGGGACCTTGTTTCAAGCATTCCAAGACCAGAACATAAGCGACAATATATTCGAATCGTTATGCGATTCAGAGATGATAAAACTTGGCATTGAGACGGTAGGAGAAAAGTTAAGATTTCAAAAAGGTAAAGATTCCTGTACAGTCCTGTTATTTTCACTCCAATTCTGTTTAAATTATAACGAAGGTAACAAGAGCCATGTTACCCATGGTCAATCCCCCCGCTGGGAAGAAGTTACCAGAAGGTTCTTGCACACTGCACTTCCTACCAATATGCCTTGTCAGTGTATTAAGTTTGAAGTAAATCCCTCAAGTACTTTTGGAGTTATGCTCTGGACAAGTATTCTGATAAAGAGGAATAACTCTAAAAGTAGGCAAGGTAGAGTTATTGTTCTTGCACACTGCACTTCCTACCAATATGCTATATCAGTGTATTAAGTTTGAAGTAAATCCCTCAAGTACTTTTGGAGTTATGCTCTGGACAAAACTTTTAAAGTAAATCTGATAAAAGGGAATAACTCTAAAAGTAGGCAAGGTAGTTATTGTTCTTGCACACTGCCCTTCCTACCAGTGTGCTATGTCAGTGTATTAAGTTTGAAGAAAATCCCTCAAGTACTTTTGGAGTTATGCTTTGGACAAGTAAATCTGATAAAGGGGAATAACTCTAAAAGTAGGCAAGGTAGAGTTATTGTTCTTGCACACTGCACTTCCTACCAATGTGCTATATCAGTGTATTAAGTTTGAAGTAAATCCCTCAAGTACTTTTGGAGTTATGCTCTGGACAAAACTTTTAAAGTAAATCTGATAAAGGGGAATAACTCTAAAAGTAAGCATGGTAGAGTTATTGTTCTTGCACACTACACTTCCTCCCAATGTGCTCTGTCAGTGTATGAAGTTTGAAGAAAATCCCTCAAGTACTTTTGGAGTTATGCTCCGGACAAAATTGGGACGGAAACACGGACGGACGGACGAACGGAGAGCATTACCAATATCCCCTTCGCCTTCGGCGGGGGGATAAATAAGAGATTATGGGAGATTAGAACCATGGGATACTGCTGGATCATAAAGCCAAAGACTTCATCAAACTGTAGGGGGTCAAATTTAAGGGACACAGGAAGCCTTAAAAGTTACTCCTCCCTGGATTATGTAACGCCGATGGGCACCTTTTAGGGTTGGTACTTTGTGGCCTTGACTCAACCCATAATCTTTCAATAATAAATTAGTTGAGGAGTCACTATCAGGATTTCCGAATTTAGGCGTACTAGGGGTCTACTATTTTCTCCTACACAAGTTCTCTTCATTTGAAAAAGCTTTGAGTCGGTATAATTTAAATTAAATATAGACCAATTCTTAAAAGATGTAGACGGACGGTGGCCCGAATCCTTGGTTTACACAAGATCATCCACTTCCATATAAGGAAATGGTGACAATTTTCTGTGTCAAATTTTGATAAGCTTTGGGATTGTGTTATGACCAAAAAAACGTTTCCCTGGATATTTTTATACCCCCAAAACGAAGTTTAGGGGGGTATATAGGAGTCACCCGGTGGTTGGTCGGTCGGTCGGTCGGGCGGTCTGTTGCATTTTCCTTGTCCGGAGCATAACTTGAAAACTACTTGTTGGAATTCAATACAACTTCATACAATGATCAAGGACATTGAGAGGAAGTGCAGTGCATAAGAACTATAACTCCATCTTGACTAAGTACAGAGTTATTGCCCTTTGTTACTTTTCCTTGTCCGGAGCATAACTTGAAAACTACTGGTTGGAATTCAATACAACTTCATACAATGGTCAAGCACATTGAGAGGAAGTGCAGTGCAGAAGAACCATAACTCCATCTTGACTAATTACAGAGTAATTGCCCTTTGTTGCTTTTCCTTGTCCAAAGCATAACTTGAAAACTACTGGTTGGAATTCAATACAATTTCATACAATGATGAAGCACACTGAGAGGAAGTGCAGTGTACAAGAACCATAACTCTATCTAGAGTATTTTCAGAGTTATTGCCCTTTGTTACTTTTTCTTGTCCAGAGCATTACTTGAAAACTAATGGTTGGAATTCAATACAACCTCATAAAATGGTCAAGTACATTGAGAGGAAGTGCAGTGCACATGAACCATAACTCCATCTTGACTCATTACAGAGTTATTGCCCTTTGTTACTTTTCCTTGTCCGGAGCATAATTCGAAAAGTACTTGTTGGAATTCAATACAACTTCATACAATGGTCAAGTACATTGAGAGGAAGTGCAGTGCACAGGAACCATAACTCAATCTTGCCTCATTACAGAGTTATTGCCCTTTGTTACTTTTCCTTGTCCGGAGCATTATTCGAAAACTTCTGGTTGGAATTCAATACAACTTCATAAAATGGTCTAGCACAATGACAGGAAGTGCAGTGCGAAAGAACAATAACTCTATCTTGACTCATTTCAGAGTTATTGCCCTTTGTTACTTTTACTTGTCCGGAGCATTATTCGAAAACTATTGGTTGGAATTCAATACAACTTCATACAATTGTCAAGCACAATGAGAGGAAGTGCAGTGTACAAGAACCATAACTCTATCTTGACAAATTACAGAGTTATTGCCAAGAACAATATCTCTTTTTAGTTTGTTTGCAAGGTATTCTGTTACTACGAACTTTCTCAGTTTATAAAGCAGTCTTTTGGGGGTATTAATCAAATTTTAGTGATAGCTCTAGTTTATCCAAATTTTATCTAGGACTGACGTGCAGGGTTTAATAAGGCCTTTCAATTGATACGAAGTTTGTGCCGGAACACCAAGGGGTCATGCCACAGTAGCCGTAAAACGGACTCGAACCCTTATCCATTCCAGTTATTATGCAAGGATTGTGTTCAAACCCTTCGGCCTGCCAGCTTGAGCCTAGGTGCCACCCCAAACACCTCAAGATAGCCTATTTCAATGCTTAGGGCACCCCTTTAGACTAAGTCTTATATTTTTTTGTTTGATAACTCTTGACTTAATGCCTTGCTACTTTTGGCCCCTGTTTAAACATATCCTTTTTTGCCTTTAACTATCTATGTTGTGTTTTATCGGCAAGCCGTAAAGAAGTCGAGCGCGCTGTCCTACTGACAGCTCTTGTTCATAGAGTTATAGCCCTTTGATCTGACATTTAGCTCTATTTTGACAAAATATTGAACGGACTTGGCTGGTTTTTAGGGTTGACGGACGGACAGACAGTCTCATTATATATATCTAAAACTAGGGTAAATTGTAGTGCCAGATGGGGAAGTGGTTTTCCCTGCTAAAGCATCCTGTTACATCTAGTAAAAGTCTTACAACTGGTTTTCTCAGGACCCTTTTCCATCAGCAGTAGCAGTACATGTATCGGCGGAGCGAGCTCGTATTTTCAGCCGACCGAGCACCAGTAGCTCGCATAGATTGCCAACAAGAAAAAAAGCCAGAAGATTGACATGGACAGCAACATTTGTTTGCCTTGGTGACAGAAACCAGAAGAAAGTACCTACATCAAGTGAAAATTCTGTATAATACAAGGCTGGTTTAGGTGTTAAAAGAATCGAGCTGGATAGTGATTGCACCTATGAAGATATGTGCAAAGTTATAGAAACAAACTTTCAACAGTTACGGCATGCATTCATAAAGTGCAAACAAAACTGTCGGAACATTGTGCAGATTAATTGCTGTTGGACCCCATTTCATATTAAATCAAACTTGGATCACAGATGAAAATATACTTAAGGCCCGTGCAAAAGAATTTAGACACTTGTCCTTTATTGGATAATTAACAAGATGAGTGCATTCCAAAAGAGAGGTGCAAACACGGCAGACAGCTGATTAATGTTCGCGATTCGAGAGAACATTTGCACATTTGCGAGAATACTTTTAAGATCCATTCAGACTCTGATGATGATTTTATGCAGAACAGCATTGCCAACAACGAAACACAAAACAGTTCAGAGCAATTTCAGGCAGTTTCGCCAAACACCGAAGAACAGTCAATAGGCAATATAGAAAATTTTCCTGAAGCTGTGGAAGAGGCTACAAACTATGTTGATACTTCAGAAGTAGAAGGGTAGACAGTGCAGCAAGTGCTCAGGAAGAAGATGTAACTGTTGCAGAGAATATATTACAAGCCATTGAAAAATGCATTGCTTCGATAGAAGATGAGAGCATATCAGATCATTTCCATATGTTACGACTCCTTTAATACAAAATTGAGACAGGTCGGAAACTGGAGATTTAAGATGAAAATAAGGCTACAATAGAAGAAAAGCGAAAAACTAGTCATACTTGTCGAAACGAGGAAAAGGTCGTTCAGTTGGCATTGAAGAGTATATGCTGATACTGCAGATTTGCGCATCACACTTTTTTAAAGTTAGAGATACTGGCTTTCGATTTTGGAAAAAAAATAAAGTTCTTCGGATAAAATTGTATGTACATCACGTATTTTAGAATAAATGTATATAAAAAGGCTCCAAAATAAATTCATGTCACATATATCTTTAAATTTCAAACAGTACGCTGCCACAATTCGAACGCGTTGCAAACGCTTTTGAAATTTAAATATGAACAAATAGTGTACGGTGCCATCGTAACAACCCTTTTGTGAATCGATTTCTGCAAATTCCTACAATACGTATGATTGCTTAACTTTTTTCATGTCTAGTCTTTCCACGATATGCCTTTTTATATTGTATACAAATAAGAAAGTCATCAAGTGTTGTTCATACAAAAAGTCAATGGTAACTTGGGGCTTTTGAAGCAAATTTAACTTTTATGGAGGGAAATATAGTGATAATTATTTTTACTTTGGTTTTAGAATTTTAAGATGGAGTGACAATCATTTGAGCTTGTTTGGTTTGTTATGAATTATTGTCTATGTTAAGCTAATTTGACATGTGTCATGATTTGTGTTCTCCAGCTCTACAAAATGTTATCCATTGAATTTTCTTCCTGCATGAAATTAAAGAGAATTTAGTAGACCCCTAATGGGCACCTATTCAAATTATTATGGGCTTAATATTTTCTTAATCTTTATCATTTCCTGGATTTAAAAACAAATTTTAAAAGAATTTTACCGTGAAAAAAAATAGTTATAGGAATTTGGATAACCCTACCCCCATTTTGGAATTATCTATAAAATGACATCACTCAAGAGATAGGAAAATACATGTATTTCATTTATTATTCAAAACTTTGGTACAGATTTGGTATCAGAGTAACAAGAACTATATTTTCTTTCAGAAATTACACACCATTTACTATATAATCAACAAGTTTTATAAAACTTTTAATGAAATAATCAGATAGTATTACAATTTTCATGTACTTTTTGACCATGTTTAATTTTGAACATCAAAGTTTTTAGGAAAAATCTACATTTTCTAGAAATGGGGCATGTCTTTTTGTATATTAAAAATTATCTATAACATTTTGGGAACAGCATGCCAAAAAATTCAAAATGTTTTACCGTCTCTATTTAAAATAATTTGATTTTGAAAATCTCCATCGACAATTTTAGACGTGTCTACAAGTAATAAAATCTTCAAATAAGCTAATACTAATTCGTAAAAAAATATTTAATATCTTTTTAGTCTAAAAAACAATATAAACATATGAAGAAAAGTGCAAAATAATGAAAACAAAGAAGAAAAAGTAAAAAAAAAATTTGGGGTTCCGGCTGGATTCGAACCTACGCCCCCAAAAACCTCAAAAGATCTTCAGTCAAATGCTTAACAACCTAGGCTAGCTCATTAAAATTGAAGAGTTTCAAAAGGAGGTTTTTATTAGGGGTGTACTACCTTAAGTGGCCCTTGATAATGAAGGAATCAAAAAACCCTGAATTGAAATTGAATTTACAGTTTGTAAATAAGAGGTTATTTTTTATAATTTAGGTAGCAGTAGACTTAGGAGGACCTAGGAAGGAGTTTTTCAGACTTATTCTTAAACAGATTGAAGAGAAATATTTCCAGCCAGTACTAGGTGATGCAGCTGCAGAGGATTATGTGACAGTTGGCAAGATACATGGTAAGCCTTTCAACTTCTGGGAATGTGACATGCACATTACATATATTAAAGGTGGAACAAAAGAAAACAAAACAGTGTCTTTGGTAATTGTGTGCATAATTTCATTTGTAACTACATTGTTTGACCCCATGTATTAAGTGGATTCATATCTATTTGCAGGGTGCAAACGCTTTTGAAATTTCAATATAAACATGTAGTGTAGCGGTGCCGTGTAACCGACCTTTTCAATTGATTTCTGCAAATCCCTACCTACAATTTTGCTCTTTTGTTTGCCTTTAGTTTTATATTTATGAATAAGAATTTCAATTTTTGCGAAAAATATTTTTTCAACAGTAAATGAGAGCGAGCAGCTTTAAGTTATATTACTTCCAAAGTATCTATTATTTATGTTTGAAGCTTAATTTAAAGTTCGACATAAGATAAAGGGTGTGTCCCTTGGTAAAGTGATGTAAGGTTAATAGACTACTTACCCATGTATTGATGGTTATATCTACTTGCCCATACAGAAATATGTTATGACTATTGAAATAAAAGCATAGGGGTTGAACTGCCTAAAGTGTTGTGCGGTTTCGAAAAAAATTCAACAAAAATATGAGTTTGAATTCTTCAAATTGTCTTTTTAGAAAATTTTATTAATGAAAGACTTCATAAAAAATCGGCTGGAACTTTAAGGATAAGATATAATACATGTACTTCCATAGATTCTATTAATTATTGTTTGGAGGTTTTTTCGTTTGGCATCAGTTATAAGGTATGTCCCTTTCAAAAAACAATGCTGCATTTGCTTTCTTTTATGATTTCTGAACGGATATCGCTGTTGTAGGAGTTAAATGTCCACTTAAAAGTACATATATTTGGTCAGTTTAATAGGCAGCTATTTTCCCTAACATCGTCCTAGAAAATTCCAGTACTAGGTTCCGAATCTTCGCCAGCCACTGCCAACTTCCATACTTAAAGAGACAAAGTCGGAGGTTACAGTGATTTCAAGTCATCTTCTCTTATCACTAGATCACGGAGGCGGATCTGGTCGGACATCATTATGAAAATAATGCCCTGTATTATATTTTTTATGATGTTAGCATATGTCCCTTACGGAAACATAATGCACCACCACTTAAATTTTAGGTTTCATGAACATTTCGTGAAATAATAGACGAGTAGGTGGTGTCACGTATTCCTGGAGGATGTGTCATAAACAAAGCTGGCTACATACAATTTAAAAGCACAGTATTTTACTTCGTCAAAAAGTATCAAGCAAACTATGGTTTTGAAAAAAATATTAAACAACAGCAACATGATGTGTTTTCAATGAACTGCAGGTATGTGATAAAAATAAACGGATAGAAACCAAAATCAAGTACTGTTAGCGAAGTGTCACTCATTGTCTGCAGTAAAATCCCCTTGTGCCCAGTTTTGCAGAGGACACCTTGTTGTCAGCACTTTCAGTGCATTGATTTAACAAGGAACCAAATACACCATGATATATAAATCTCTAAATTAAATCCAGCCAGCGTAGGTCCTTCACCTTTTCGTTTTGAAGGGTCTAAATAGGGTAGAATAAACAGAAGTTATCCGTACAAACAATACAAATTTTAAACGATTTTGTTTTTATATCCGAGATACACATTTGTATTGTTATTTCACAATAAATTAATGGACCCTTTATTTCTATACACTCGGATAAATTGTTCATTTAACTGTTACACTGTTTACTTCATTTCGTAATTACGTTTTAATATACTCTATTTCAATACGCGTTTCTACTTCATATATGTGCATCATCTTAATTTGGAAAATGTATTGCAATATCATTTCTTTCGATAAGGAGATTATGTACTTATTTTAGCGACATTGTATTTACGCAATGCACTGGCCTCTCTGTATTCGTTGAAATGAATTGCATTATACATTTCCTTTGAAAATTAGAACAACCTGTTTGGTATTTTATATTTACCATCTTGTTGTTAGGTATGCTGAAGTATATACTCTTAAATTTCTATTGTATTAAGCAATAAAATGCCTTGTTCTACCATTGACAAGGTCCCCTGTATTCTTATAGTTGTTTAGTCTGTTTTCGAAAGTAACACGTACAACATGCTTCTTTGTTCTATTTACGACATCTTTGTTCATATGCTTGTATATTTAGTTACATGCACGTCTATTGTTAAAACTGCTCGATCTCAGAATTTGGTAAAAATGTGTGAAAATAACGTATTTAAGAACATATAGTTATATAAAAAGGCTTCAGTATAAATTCCTGCCACGTATATCTCTAAATTTCAAAAAGCACACTACCAAATTCAAAAGCGTTGCAAACGCTTTTGAAATTTCAATATAAACATTTAGTGTAGCGGTGCCGTGTAACCGACATTTTCAATCGATTTCTGCAAATTCCTACCTAGACTTTTGCTTATATTTTGATTCTAGCAATTAGTTTTTTATTTCTGTAGGAGTATGTGAATGAAAAAAAAAACATTTTTCAACGGTAACTGAGAGGGAGCAGCTTTAACAAATAGTGTAACAGGTTCTGTTTGTATTATGCACTACTGATTTTGTACATTAGTACTTTTTTATACCAAATTATAACAAATTTACCCTTTAATGTGACATTATGCGCATCTTCCTGCACATAGTGTATTTTTGGTGACAGTTTTATAAAAGCAATTTTCGGTTGCTGTGCATTTAAATGTGTTAAACTAATGATAATGCCGCATTAATATTTGAAACTGATGCTTTGGAAATTAAAAAATTGAACTATTAAAATATTAATTCCTTTCTTGGCAGTGATCTCCCTTGTGTTATTAGTGTTGCTGTCGGTAGAGATTTCGGCAGTGGAAGGGAAGCAACTCCGGCATGCATTTGTTTATTTCTTAAATTGACTCTCCCAGTCTAAATAGGAAAACGAATATTTGGGAAGTTATTATTTCGTACTGGTAGCAGAAAAAGTTTGTTGTATTGGGTTAAAAGTTATTATTTCCTCTACCTTTTTCACACACACCTATTTCAGCTGGAATTTTACTTGAAAAAAATGTGCATAATTCCACTTTAACGTTCACGTTGACTTGTATGCAATCTTAGCTCAGTACTCTGAACATCAATCTGAAACATACATTGACATATCGTGATAATCTGTAAGTTTATTTGCTGTGATATAATTTTGTTGGCACCAACATAGACACACTTGTCAACCAAAATCCTATATTTATGACTTCATGCCTTTTTCTTCCGAGTTTTTCTCTTTTTTCTACTCTTGTGAGCTTACTCTACTGCATTTATTCATCAAATAAAGTAAGAAGCCCAATGGAAGCATATGTTACAATATATTTCAAGCTTTGTATTTATTTTTCACACAAACCTAAATTATGAGTATAAACGTATGTACATTTAATGTCAGAGGATTGTCAGCTAGAGAAAAAAGGTTAAAGATTTTTGAATATCTGAAGCACAAGCAATACGATGTATGTTTCTTACAAGAAATTCACCGTAAACAAACTGTTGATAATGATGTATGGCAAAATGAATGGAATCATGATATATTTATTAGTGGAGACAATAGTAGTAGCAGAGGTGTAGGCATCCTTTCAAATAAAAACATAACTTACAATATTTTTGAATTTAAAGAAATCGTTAGAGGTCGGATTCAACTTCTCAAAATAGAAACAAATGAAGACACATACGTTCTACTAAATATTTATGGTCCAAGTAAAGGCGATAAAGACTTTTTTGAAAAAATCGAGAAAACTATTGCTGATAATAATAATGATACATTAATAATATTGATAGCTGCCGGAGATATAAATGTTGTCCTGAATTTTGAAATTGACAAACTAAACGGGAAATTAAACACAAATAAACAAAATTTAGATAAACTAAATAAAATTATTAAAAACAATGAGCGTAAGATATATGGCGCATTACAAACCCAAATAAAAGAAGCTACACCTGGCACTCAAGCACTGTGCCGCCAATGTTTTGTAGACTTGACTACTTTCTCGTGTCGCAAAATCTGCTTAATATAATCTCTAAAAGCACAATTACACCTAGCTATAGATCAGATTATATATCATCAATATGTAAATAGATCTAGTGAAACAAGATAGAGGACCAGGCTATTTTAAACTGAATAACAGTATTATCATGGACCCAGAATATCCAAAGAAGCCGATCCAAACGCCATGTGGGAAATACTTAAAGGCAACATAAGAAATGAATCAATACGTTTTTCAGTAAAGACAAAGTAACAAAATAATGAACAAGATCAATTTGAAGATACCATCAAAACAACAGAAAATGAAATTTGCTTAAATCCAGGAAATCAAACCTTAGTACATGAACTTAACATCCAGAAAGATAGCCTGAACCATTATCTAAATGAATAAATTAAGGGTAGTATACTAAGAACAAAAGCCGAATGGGTTGAAGGTGCAGAAAAAAAAATACCAAATATTTTTCTACACTTGAGAAAAAACGAGCTAAAGAAAAAGTAATAAATAAGCTTGAACAAAATGGAGCAGCTACAAAACACAGAAAAGAAATCATTACTTAAATTCAACATTTTTAAAAAGTTGTATAAGAAGAGTTTTTGATAGATGATTCAAAATTTTTTCCACACTTGCACAAAAAAATGAACATCGAACAAAAACAATCATGTGAAGGATTTTTGACAGAATACGAGTATGGCATAGCTATAAAAGAAATGAAAAACATGAAAATCCAGGGTCTGATGGTTTAACGACAGCATTTTACAAAATATTTTGGAACGACATTCGAAAATACTTGGTAAACTCACAAAATACTCAAACGAAAACAAAAATCTGAATGAGTAACAAAAACGTATTATTTCACTCTTACCAAACAAAATATAAAACACTCACAAATATTAGCAACTGGCGACCAATTTCTCTTTTGAATGTTGATTACAAAGTAGCATCTGAATCAAAAGCTAATAGATTAAAAAGGGTCCTAAACAAAATAATCAATAAAGATCAAACTGGTTTTATAAAGGGAAGATACATCGGTGAAAATGTAAGAATTTCATATGATATAATTGAAAACATAAATAGAGACGATGAAGACGGCTGGATCGTTTTCTCCGAATTCGAAAAAGCATTCGACAGTATCGATCACAATTTTGTCTTTAAATGTTAAGAAGATTTCAGTTTTGGAGATTCATTAATAAGATGGATAAAACTTTTCTATAGTGACGCAAAAAGTTGCATAACTAACAACGGACACACATTTTTCAGACTTCTTTAAAGTAGGAAAGGGTGTGAGACAAGGTTGTCTGCTTTCGCCTTACCTTTTTATCATAGAAATCGAAATACTATCTCAATACATTAAAAATATCAAAACCATAATCGGTCTGAAGCTTTAAGACCATGAAATAAAGCAAACACTGTTTGCAGATGATGCAGGCTTTTTCCTAGATGGCACAGAAAGTTCGTTTTAAAACCTTATTTCAAGACTTGAAAAATTAGTGAAACTTCTGGTCTAAAATTAAATTATTCAAAATATAGGGTTCTGAGAATAGGATCTTTACGCTTTAGAAACATACTGTAAAAGAAAACAATTTAATTGGACATCAAGCAAAGCTACAACACTAGGAATACATTTTACAAACGATACGTCGAACGTACTTGACCTTAATCTAGACCCCAAAATATAAAAATGGAAACTGTCTTTAATCGGGAAAATTATTGTTTTAAAATTTTTTGCATTCCGAAAACTGGTTTACCAACTTACAGTATTAAAAACTCCTACAGCGGTTTACCCACTTACAGTATTAAATACTCCTACAGCAGATAGAATTAAAAGAATTAAAAATATGTTCGATTTTTTGTGGGACTCTTAGCCTGACAAAATTATTCAGTCATATGATCAAAGTGGTTTAAAAATGATTGATGTAGATAGTTTTATTAATGCAATAAAAGCTAGTTGGGTCAAACGAATCATAAATGAAAATAGGGCCAAGTGGAATATACTAGTAGTATACCATGAAGAACTGAAAAAGTATGGAGGTACCGAATTATTTAAATGTACTATAAATAGAACAGATGCAAATAACCTCATTTTTATGTTTTCTTTTCTCAAGGATATAGTTACATCTTGGCCTGCGATCAATTACAGACACAAAATAGAAACAATCTCAAAAGAAATACTTTGGAACAACTCAAATATAACAAGAGCTGGCTCATGACAGCACAGGCTTGTCGGCAAAATGGGGTTTTTTGGCTAAGAACAGGTGTAATGTGTAAATGTCTATAAGAGGGAACTAAGGTCAGAGATATGAAATTTGTTCAAAGACCTTTGTAAATGTACACATGTATATTACATGCGAAGCCTTACTCTGGACTCTGTAAGCTAACTGGGGTGAGAAGGGGGGATAATTTCAAAGAAATACATGACCTTGTATATTTGATGTATAAAATCAAACAAGAGGGCCATCATGGCCCTTTATCGCTCACCCGAGTACAGCTGCTTTTAAAAAAGTTGCTAGAAATCATCGAAACAACCTTTCTGACATATTTCCAGGATATTTGGGCTGAATATTTTACCTCTAAAGTGTTAACAAGGTTTTTCAATATTTGGGCTCTGTGACCTACTTTTTGACCCCAGATGACCCATATTCGAACTTGAGCTAGAAATCATAGAAACAACATATCTGACAAACTTCCAGGATATTTGGGCTGAAAATGTTACCTCTGGAGTATGAACAAGGCTTTTCCATATTTGGGCTCTGTGACCTAGTTTTTGATCCCAGATGACCCATATTAAAACTTGAGCTAGAAAAAATCGAAACAACCTTTCTGACAAATTTCCAGGATATTTGGGCTGAAAATGTAACCTCTAGAGTGTTAACAAGGTTTTTCCACATTTGGGCACTGTGACCTAGTTTTTTACCCCAGATTACCCATATTCGAACTTGAGCTAGAAATCATCAAAACAACCTTTCTGACAAATTTCCAGGATATTTGGGCTGAAAATGTTACCTCTAGAGTGTTAACAAGGTTTTTCCATATTCAGGCTGTGTGACCTAGTTTTTGACCCCAGACGACCCATATTCGAACTTGAGCTAGAAATCATCTTAACAACCTTTCTGACAAATTTCCAGGATATTTGGGCTGAAAATGTTACCTCTAGAGTGTTAACAAGGTTTTTCCATATTTGGGCTGTGTGACCTAGTTTTGACCCCAGGTGACCCATATTAAAACTTGAGCTAGAAATCAACCAAAAAACCTTTCTGACAAATTTCCAGGATATTGGACTGAAACAGCAGCCTCTAGAGCCTTAACAAGATTTTTCTATTTTTGGGTCATGTGACCTAGTTTTTCATCCGAGATGACCCATATTCGAACTCGTCCGAGTAATTACTGGGACAAACATCCTGACCAAGTTTCGTGACAATTGAGGCAAAAATGTGACTAGAGTGTTAACGAACTAAGTGTGGACGGACGACGGACGACGGACATTCATCGATCCTAATAGCTCACCCTGAGCCAGCTCAGGTGAGCTAAAAAGCATGACCGCATAATTATTCAATGACATTTCAAATTAAAGTAAGCCATTTCGAGTATTTCCATATAATAGTCTGGTAAAAATTGTGAAAAAATTCTAAGTTAAAAAGGGGCATAAACATGTCAAAAATAAAAAACATTGGTGAAGATATTGATAGTAAACATACATTTTTAAGTTTCAAGTCCATACGTTTGATAGTATTCAAGATATTCAACTTTATAAAAACAAATAACAAAAACTTCTAAGTTAAAAAGGGGTATAAATCTAACAAAAATCAAAACAGAGCTATGGGAATTGTTTCCTCAGGTGAAGATGTTGATGGTGGACACATACTTTGAGTTTCAAGTCAATACCTTTATAAGTATTCAAAATATTTGACTTTATAAAATCTTTTCCAAAAAATTCTTAGTTAAAAATGGGCATAAATCTGTCAAAAATCAAAACAGAGCTATGGGAATTGTTTCCTCAGGTGAAGATGTTGATGGTGGACACATACTTTGAGTTTCAAGTCAATACCTTTATAAGTATTCAAAATATTTGACATTATAAAATCTTTTCCAAAAAATTCTTAGTTAAAAATGGGCATAAATCTGTCAAAAATCAAAACAGAGTCATGGAGATTGTTTCCATTAGTGTAAATGTTGATGGTAGACATATATTTTGAGTTTCAAGTCAATACCTTTGATAGTATTCAAGATATTTGAATTTATAAACATCTTTAACAAAATATTCTAAGTTAAAAAGGGGCATAAATCTGTCAAAATACAAAACAGAGTTATGGGGATTGATTCCTCATGTGTAGATGTTGATGGTAAACATATAGTTTGAGTTTCAAGTCAATACCTTTGATAGTATTCAAGATATCTGACTTTATAAAAACTGTAACCAACGCAGACGCCGACGCCGGGGCGAGTGCAATAGCCTTCCTATTCTTCGAATAGTCGAGCTCAAAATGAAAATGGAAATATGCTGTTTTACAAAGCGTGGCTAGAAAGGGTATTTTATACATAAAACCCATTTTTGATTTTAGGACAAAGGATTGTTTAACCTTTACTCAATTGTAAAATATGTATGCTGTTTCAACAGGTGATTTCTTAAAATATATTCTGCAATAACAACAGATTACTTAATAAACAAAGTGAGAAAGATTACTAGCACCAACAAACTATTGTATGAAAATCAGATAATAGCAATGAACAATAACATTTACAAAATCAAAGAGAAATGGGAATCAGAACTGCTTGTAGATAATGAAGTAAATATGAAATGAAAAACTGTGTTCAGGACGCCACTGAAATGTACAATTGACACAAAACTTAGAGAATGTCAATACAAACATCTAATAAAATCAGTTCCCAGCAACAGCTATCTCTATAAATGCAAACTGGTAAGCTCTGAACTTTTGTTCGATGTGACTTCTGTTCGATGGCACCAGAAACAGTCAAACATCTTTTCTGGGAATATCAGTCAATTGAAACATTTTGGGTCGGTTAGAAACTGTATCTTGGAAACAAAAACATGTTCATAAATGATTTAAGTTATCGGTCAATACATTGTATCCCTAGGTACACAAAAAGAAAAGGACACAAACAATTAAAATATTATAATTAATTTCATCATTATATTGGCAAAGTACTTCATATCGAAATGCAAATATACGAGGGATGATTTATATGTAATGCAACTTTAATAAAATGCATTTTACCCATTTGTAATACACATTCAATTCTTTGACTAGCAACGCATGTAGTTGGACTAAAATGTTTTGAATACCCTTTGAATACGAGCATTTTTAAAAAGGCTTAGTCATTAAACTACGTGTAAAATGGATGGATTACGAAGTGATAAATGGTTAGAAATTAGGGCTTACATTAAAGCAATGACTAGTTTTGGAATAAGTGGACGAAACGTATTCCGTGAGATGTGTAACATTTACAGATATGATGAAGTGTCTTATAGCACGGTTACTAGATGGATGTCTCGTTTCAAATCCGGTTGGGAGCAATTAGAAGACCTTCCGAAGAGTGGACGACCGAAATCTGTACCACTAAGAAACATGTCCAAAAGATCACAGAACTATTTGAAGAAGACGCCCGACTTGCTTTGCGAGAGTTAGCCCGTCGGTCCTGGATTTCATCGGCACGAGTTCACTTCATACTTCGGAAGAAACTGAATGTTACGAACATTTGTGCAGGTTGGATACCACATTTTCTGACACCAGAGCAGAAACGAGACCGTATTAAGAAGGCAAAAATACTACTGAAGCTGTACCCCAAATATGACAATAAAAGGTTTTCTGAAGTAATTACTGGTGATGAAACTTGGGTACACTTTTTGAACACGAACGGAAGTGTTCCAACCGTGTATGGGCAACGAAACATTCGAGGAGACCAGTAATTGCATAGAGAACAACAACGGTGCCGAAAGTGTTATACTGTGTTTTCTTTTCAATTCATGGACCTTCCATTCAAGTGCCAGTGCCGAAAGGAAAAAGTGTCACATCTTAATTCTATAAAACAATTGTTTTGAAGAAATATTGAACCGTTTCTTCAAACAGCGCAGACCAAAAAACGGCATGAAGAACATTTCACTGCTGCATGGCAATGCTGCCTCTCACAAAGCCCACCTTGAGAAGGATTTTTTGGCTGAACAGAAAGTGCGAGTGTTGGAGCATCCTGCGTATTCGCCAGATCTGGCACTGTGTGACTATTTTTATTTCCCCGCCTGAAATCAGTTCTAGCTGGTAGACGCTATGGCTCCCGTGCGGCACTAGTTTTGGTAGTATCCAAGTGCCTCAGAGACATACATGTACCTATTGACGACTTCCAAAAATGCTTTCTTAATTGGATTAAACGACGAAGGAATGCACTGATTAAATACATGTATATGTTGATTAATAATTTTTTACACAGTGAGTTGCATTACTTATGAATCATCCCTCGTACCTCCATAGTACCAAATATTCATTCATTTAAACCATTTTTACAAAAGAAAATCGAGATTGAAATGGTCATAGCCACAATGAAAAACAAACTTGATACGTTTTATACAAAATGGCAAGGATTTAATACAGCTTGAGAGACACTGTTGCACCGCTTCATATCGCTTTCAAACAGTAGGTAATCAGCATTTCAAGCTCACTTTTCACTTGATATAAATGTTTTTTTCTTCTTTCTACCTATCTGACATGTTTTATCCTTTTTTCTTCACTTTCCTAGACGTTCAAAAACCCTTTAAGTGTATATGAAAATAAACAATACCATGATTTGCAATATACATGAACAATAATATGTTACTTATGTATTATTCTGAATTATATGTGCTTAATTGAAATAAAAACTGAAAACAAAAAAAGAATACATTGAAACAATAAAATCAATTAAATCTTCTGAAGCAATATTTCATATACATGTATTAGTAACTATTCTCCCCATCTGTTTCAATGATTACAGAGACACAGAGAATAAAAAAAAACATTCAAAAGGTTCCAACATAGAGATTACTTTTATGTAAAGGCTATACTGAATTAAAAAATATAAAAGTCTTGCGTTAAAGTGACATTATGCTCATCTTACTGCACATAGTGCATTTTGGTGACAGTTTTATAAAAGCAATTTTCGGTTGCTGTGCATTTAAATGTGTTAAACTAATGATAATGCCGCATTCATATTTGAAGTTGGTGCTTAAGAAATTTTAAAAAATGGACTAATAAAATAATAATACCTTCCTTGGCAGTGATCTCCCTTGTGTTATTAGTGTAGCTGGGCAGTGGAAGGGAAGCAACTCCTGCATGCATTTGTTTATTTTTTAAATTGACTCTCCCAGTCAAAATAGGAAAAGTAATATTTGGAAAGTTATTATTTCGTACTGGTAGCAGGAACAGTTTGTTGTATTGGGTTAAAAGTTATTATTTCCTCTACCCTTTTCACACACACCTATTTCAGCTGGAATTTTACTTGAAAAATATGTGCATAATATCACTTTAAGTTTAGACATTGATTGTTACCATGCTGGTTAAAAGTATTGGAGAATTTTTAGTTTTACACAACAAAACATTTCACAAACATGTAAACAGTAAATGATTCTTTACATCACATAGTGTATACTACAAGATATTAAACAAATATTTTAGCAAGATGTCAACACCAAAAGAGAGACATGTTACAGTAATAAGCAAATATAAATAAAGTCTAAATGTAGGGCAAACACTAAGTCAGTTGGAGGCTTAAATAGAGAAACATATCCAACATACAGACTCACTTTGTCGCTAGCGCTCCCTCCTTAGGTTTCTATATTAAAATTTCTAGTAAGCATATATGTGTCGTGATTATGAATAGTGAAAAAATAAAAGCCAGAAGGGCAACATAGTTCTAAACAATATTTTAATAAATCAAGGGCCCATAATACTAAGTCAAAAAAATAAACTTAAAAGTATCTTGTTGCCATAAACTTATCAGATTCGGTTATGACAGTTTACAGAATACAAACAAGCTTAAATATATCTGTTATTAATTCAACGTAGCTAAATATGTGATGTTATTGAGCCAATAATCAAACTTGATCAATATCTTGTACCCGTTTACAGTACGAATGATTACGATTGCTGGAGAAATGTGGTTTGTGGTTCTCTGCATGCTATTTCTAATTTGATTAAGTTATATATACACCTAGAAAAAAAGTTAAGTACCCCCTGAAAGTTATATAATGACTTTAAAAATTGTATCATAAAATCACCGTCAAATAAACTGAGGAAAAAATGCTGTAAATCATAACAACATAGCAACCCTCTGCACGAACTGCAATAAGTTTTGCACTGCGAGTGTAAGCAGATTGTCTTTAAAAAGATCCGAGATTTATCTGGAGGCTGAATAGTCAGGGTCAGGGTGGTCACCCAGGCACAGTGAAGGTTTACTCTGCTACCGAACGTATGAAGTACCTGACAAAGGCTAGGATTTCATACCACAATCTTCAAACGTTTATATCGTTTTATAATATGTCGAATGTATGCAAACCTGCACATTTTGCAAAGTCTATTAAAATTCTAAACAAATAAAACAAAACAAATGATGGTGCTCATTATTAAAAGAAATACAGCAATATATATAAAATGGCATACCTACCATCAACATTGTAACAACACTTACATCGATATATAGTCTCTTATACGAAAACGTTTTGTTTCATGTTATACACCATCTCTGCTTGAGGGAACCGTGTGACAGATTTCTAAATTGTTAGTATATGCCTACGGCATTTGACCCAACGTTTCATGCCAATGCATATCTCCTATGTCAAAGACCTTAACTTCGATAATTTTGAGCAAAATCCATGCATTTTTTATCTGTTTTGCATTTTTTACCGTTTAATCCTCTGCATTCAACTTGCATTACTTTCACACGCATCGATGTCTGAAACAGCCGACTACATGTAGCTACGGTTATGCAGGACAGAACTGAGCATTCCATAAGAGTATTCGATTCTTCAGAAGTTGCTAATAACCATCTAAAATACACGAATCTGTTATACTGACTTGGGTTTTGTTTACTTAATCAGCCATTTTTCGTCGGAGGCTTCTCGTTACGTTAATCGGAGTAGTATCGTTAAATTGGAGCCAGTGCGTTTCGCCGATAGAGCGTGCACACAATGAGCCATAAAAATGCAACAAATTACGTTTACAGAAACAAATGACACAGTTCCCTCAGGCATAGAACAATGTATAAAGTGCAATTTTGGGTATAGCGGTTACCGCTTGCTGTAAGCCTTGTTCAAAAATTAAGATCGTGAAAGACATTATATTACATTTATTGGCCTTTACCTTTTTGTAATCATAATCCAGTATTACATGTCAAACGCAACAATTTTCCGACAAAACTATTTCTACACTGCATTTCTATGTGGCAAGCTCTGATGATTATTGTGTTAATTGCAATGACATGTTGGTACTTGTTGTAACAGAACATATGTCGGTTTTATGACTTACGCTATTAACAATGTAGAATAAAATTACTTTAAAATGCGTGTACTCGATACTATTTTCTGTTACATTGAATTCTTTGACAAACAACACTTTCAGTCTCAATCATTACGCATTCTTTAATCTAATTTCTTTACTAATACTTTGGAGCTAAGGTACGATTGGCATAATTTGAAATCTAATTTGTATTGATCATCAAGTTGGCGTATGTCTTTGAATCAGCTTCGTTGTTATCTGTAAAAGAAATACAATGTATGATAGTCAACATATTTATTGTAAAACTTTTTATATCTCTAAAACTGTCTACTTTTGAATTTTAGGCTTTGGAACCAAGAGAAACAATTTTTTACAATTAACACTTTTTTCCTCAAATAGTAAAGTACTACATATATTATAACATGATTACTGACTTTCTTCTTGCAACGTTCGGAAAATGAGTATGTTCATGTACAATGTACAAATAAAAAACATGTATTTTATGCTGTCATCAATTCACTGACTTCACATATCGTCTCTTTGACAACACATTTTTATAAAAATTTATCTACAGTATCTATCTTTATCACTTGCAGCTTTACACACAAACAAAAAACAACAAGTACAATGTAAGAACTGACATAATTGCGATTAAGATAAATTCTGATCAAGAGATCATTATACATACAATGTGTATGTAAGTGTCGTTCCTTAATTTTTAGGACATTGAAATGCTCAAGCCTAGGAGAATGTAGCTTGCTCCGTTTTCCACCTTATTAATCATTTATAAGGAAACAATAAAATACAACTACTTCAATATAGACCGGAACAAAATTTACAGTTGCAGTTGCATTACTTTACATTTTCTAACTATGTTTGACCATTGATCAAACAGTTTAGCTTTGAGAATGTATAGAAAGCTAATAGAGCAATACATGCTAAACCATTCATAATTTCTCTGGACAACCTAGTGAGATCCTTATCGATTTGCATCAACTAATTGGCATAATCAAACTCGTATTTCAGTCATATGCATGTATCAATGTTTAATTAGGACAAATGCTAGCTAGACTGTCCGTTCTTTTAAGTCTTTCACAGAGTTGTATGGTGCATCAAGTGTCAATAATTGTTTACATGCTGGCCGATTCGCACACATAGCTTCATATATATACCTTCCAGATTACATAGCTATTACATTAGCTTCAAGTTTTTATACAGGGTCAAATTTCACATTTGACAGATCATACTATTGGTGAAAAAAAACTGACACGTCTTCTTTTCTCAATTTTTCGGACACTGTACAGTACAAAATAGCGTTGAAAGTATGAATCTAAATAACATATGAAAAGTCACAAATGATATGAGAAACAAAAGTTATTTTCTGATACGAACGCTAAGCTTTAATATAAAAGCAAGTAATAAAAGTTTATTTCAAGTGGCGTGTTTTCGACAATTCAACAGCACTAGAATATGGACAGGTAAAAAGAAAATAAATGTCTAAAAACCCGATCAATGAACAAAAGACATTGCCTATCCTTCAATGAACTGTAAATGCTTGATGTAATAAAATGTGTATAAAAGTGTTACCGTGTTGTCGTTGTAGGGATGTGTATATTTGGCTGGTATTCGCGTCATTTGGGAGATTCTGTGGATCAGCATAGATATGTTCATCTCTGTATAAAGAATGAAAGGCTTAGAAGAGAACAACTTGAATCTCAAGAACGTCATATATTTATCCATTTATCATGTAATGGTGTATTCTAAAATAGAACAATGTTAAACAAAAGACTTGCTAAAAGTGTATTGTGTATAAAGTGATGGAAAAATATTACCCCTTATCCCTCACCCTTGTAAATAAGTTGAAGAAAATAAAGATCAATAAGCCATATTATTTCAATATTAAACATTACCTTTACACATATCAAGAAACAATTGAAGCAACAATATCCCTCAGAACAGTAGTTTTCTTCCATTAGAAAACCAAATAGATGTCACACATTATACTGTTCTGTGGTCAATTATGATCATACACGATGATTGATTAAAACACGAGTAAAGAGTCATAGATGCGAAAATATTCTGCATGAAATATTGACTCAATAACCATGTAATGTTTACAAAAGCCTGTCAGTTTTCCGAATTACGTCGTTCGTATACGGGTGCAGGGGTGATCTAGAGTAAACAGAACTGTTTTATTACAATGGCATAGCTTGCACGAACACATAAAAAAACACGAGGTTTAATATTTACAGGACTATCCATCAAAATTGAGTTTTATGTTTATATGTATATACATTATTCAAGACAGATACACATGTTTATTGGAAAATAATAATTGTTATTTGTACGAAAACTCAAATTTTAAGTTTTGAATAGTAAGAGCAAGGTAGCAACGGTCCGGTTAATTCTCGATGACCCCACGTAAATGTGCATTACCGAGCTTTACGAACCGTCATCGGAAATACCCGCCCATATGATATGTTAACACTAGCAGTATTTTCACACACATGCAACCTACTAATGGTTATTTAGCGGCTGCCCTTTGCCTTAGATCAACAAGTCCAAATGTATTAGATATATGCTCTTTCTGTATCATTTAGAGAACTTTTCAGTCTCACAAACTTGCCGTTCTGTCATTAAAATATTGTCATTTCTGAAGAATACAGTGACTAAAAAGAATACTTGTGTCAAAAGTTGTATTTATAAAATAAATTGTTTAAACTGTGTTAAAGCGAAAGCAAAATCCCTTACTATATCTTATGCTTATTATTATTAATCGGGAATGCGTTAACCAAGTGAACAAAACTACCTGTTGCTATCTCATTATCATATTAGAACTTAGAAATTATATTTGTGTGTAAAGTAGAATATTGTTTAAAGGGGGTTTTAGCTGACTGAAAATCAATTGTCTAGTATGCTGTTTTACCCTGTATGGAAGTGTACAAACGTCATATCTTAGGATCAATTGAGTTACTGTCATAAATTATGTAACTATTGTCCTATGTAAAGATATGATTACTAGTACATGTATTGCTTTACATTGTTCCATCTATAAAATACGCTAAAGTTACCTCACATATCCATTTAAGATCATACGACTTGAAAAAAAAACTATCATTTATTGACTTAATTAAGGTCTTTGGCGTAATTGTCGGTGGTCCAAAGGCTAAAAAATTGTTGTTTTCAATTTCTTTGGTTGTCACAAATACAATATTTCACCGGAATGTCTATCTGATACGTCTACTGTCCACCATGGATTTATATTGGGCCCTCTTTTGTTCTTGTTATACATTAATAATAAAGCTCATGTTTCCAATACTGGTTCAATAGACCTATATGCAGGCGACATTACAATATATGAAACGTCAAACAATCTATACGAAATTCAAAAGTGTACAGAACATTAAAAGATAATACACTATAACTGATGTCAAACTAAATAACCTCAAAACATATCCTAAAAGTTTCAGCTATGCATTTCAGTCATTATCGATAAAATCAGTGGTTTAACATATGCTGCAGTACCGTAAACCATTCAATAATCTATGTAGAGTTGTTGTTGTACAATTAATGGGTGAGTGCGATTTATTACAGAAGGCCACTATATTGAGTAATTGTGATAAAATAAAGCATTTTTCGCCATGGTTTCTTTTTTGAAATTGTATTTATTAATAATTTTACGTTCATTGAACACATAATCTATGTTTCGAGAATATAATCGGCAAGATTAAGGGTATGTCCCTTTAACGCATATTCTTTTAAAACAAGTTTTAGTTATACCAACATAATTCCTGTAAGAACAAGAAGTAATTTCAAATATCCAATCTTTCAAATATCATTACAATCCGAATACTATGAATA
The DNA here is from genome assembly GCA_022818135.1 of Saxidomus purpurata. Lineage (NCBI taxonomy): Eukaryota > Metazoa > Mollusca > Bivalvia > Venerida > Veneridae > Saxidomus > Saxidomus purpurata. Next base: position 33,093,880 of record JAFMSR010000008.1, read on the forward strand.
CTGACACTATATTATTTATACTTTTTGTTTGCATACTTGTATTTAATATTACGAGTGTTTGTCTTTTATTGATGATGTGTGAATGAAAACCGTACATTTTTATTTCATTTCTAGTTCATACAAATTCATTTTATTTCATTTTGTGTACAATCCATAACTTTTATTTTTATAGGCCACATTGAAAATATGAAAATATCTAGTGTATTTTTCATAATGTGCTTACCTTCTTTAAATAAAGATATTATTATTATTATTGTTATTATTATTACGATCGGATAAAGTATGATGTTATATGTTCAAAAGTAGCATAGTTATCATATTACAGAGTTTTGTATGTTACATATTTTACCTCTTGTGTTTTTGGTGTTGCTAATTCGCTTTGCTCTTTTATTAAATTCAATGTTTTGGAACATGTTTTCACTTTCTGCTACATGGTCTTATAATTTGAGTTTTAAGGGATAGCACATCTGTAATCCAGTTGAGAGGCTGCTTCATTACAATTACTCTTTGCTTTGGTTGTCACTCCATACTTGGTTTAAAATAGTCTTTTCAATCAATTTACATATAACATCAAATGATATTTACAATGTAATAAACAAAATGTTCACTCATTGATAGTTTGACTTTATTTAGTTAAGAATAAATAAAGGTCAACTACTGACAATAAGCAACCTCTCTACAAAGTTCACGCGAATGCCCAACGGTATACCAGAATGTTTCCTAGTTTTCAGCTCACCTGGCTTTGCCAAGGTGAGCTTTTGCGATTTATGATTGTCCGTCGTCCGTCAACGACATCTCCTCTGAAACTACTGGGCTAATGTTGATGAAACCTGGAAGAGGTGTTCCTTGCATGACGCCAAAATTGTTCAAAGAATTCAATTCCATGCAAAATCTGGTTGATATCGCAAACAAATAGGAACATCTTTAAAAATCAACTTCTCTGAAACCAAAAGGTTTAAAGCTTAGATATTTGGACCTCTACCAAAATTGCCCAAATCATGACCAGTGGCTTAAAATTGACCCCGCCCGGGGTGTCAGTTGATTGACTATAGGTTTCTATAGGATAAACTTTAAAAGTATTCTTCCCCAAAACCACAAGGACTAGAGCTAAGATATTAGTTTAAATCATTGTCTAGTTGACTTCTACCAAGTTGTTTAAATCATGTCCCTGGGGTCAATATTGGCCCCGCCCAGGGGGTCACTTGTTTTACATATACATATGTAGGACAACCTTTAAAAATCTTCTCCTCCAAAACCACAAGGTTTAGAGCCTAGATTTATAGTGTGTAACAGTGTCTAGTGGACCTCTTCAAAGTGTGTTTAAATCATGCCCCCAGGGTCAAAATTTACCCTGCCCAGGGGTTCGTTTGGTACTGAACTTTTGACTTGATCTTCTTTTCTAAAACTACAAGGCCTAGGGCTTAGATATTTGGTGTGTAACATTGTCTATTGGTTTTCCATCTACTTTTTTAAAATCTGGCCTCTGGGGTCTTGTTTTTTTATTCATGGTTATCATGACCTTAAGCCCAACCATACATAACTGTCATTCAATTGTAATGGTCAGCAACCGTACCAAAATTGAACTTCCTAAGATTTGGTTTTTTTTACCCAAGGTCGACCTTGACTTTTGACATAATCAACATTGTATATGTACGGTCTAGGAGTGGTCATAAGTCATTACCAGCCTCTGCATCAGGTATTCCCATGGGCAAAGACACTGATGCCACACGTGCCTTAGTTCACCCAGCTTCAAATGGGTAGCAGCGATGTATAACTCGCTTCCTCTTTCGCGCGAGCGTGATGACATCTGGAATGAGTGTTCGAGAGCCGTTCCATAAGTTACGGAAATTTCTTCGTAACGAACCAAAATGAATTTGTATAAACTATAAACTATAAAAAAAATCTTGAAACAAAATCAATTTTTCAAATCACGTCAACAGCAAAGCCTGCTGTTTTAAAAGTAGCGGTGAATTCTTGTCGGAAAATGGGCGGTAAATTTGTGGTGACTAACGTCACACACAAATAAAAACCATTAAACATTATACTCACCAACAGACAGACTTACATACGGACGATTGATTCCTCCAACTATGAGAAAGGCAGTAGACAAGGTACACAATACAGCTTATAATTCAGATGTATAAATACAACTTAACTTTAGAAATAAAATTATCCAAGGTTTTGTGCATCGTTATGTTTGTCAATAAAACTGTTTTCGAAAAAGTATTTTCACCAGGATTTATAATTCTATAATAATTACTATGCTGAGCAGGCAATTTAAAAACAAATAAGACTTTAATCTTTTGTTTCCATTTTGTTACATTTGTAAAACTCTTATTGCTGCATGTATCATGTTTTAACTCTTAAAGTTTTAAATTGTTCTCCATCAATGATAACTTTACATGATTATCGAAACTCACTGTTTGTTTTGATTTCGTTTTCTTAATATAACTAATCCAACCACTACCAAGAGAACAGTTAGAACAACGCCAGCGAATGCCCAGCCAGCAACTCCAGCGACCGGAAACGACTGCATCTGTATTTCTGTTAACGACAAACAAGTCTGTTATTAAGCAGTACTCAAATTGTGTGTCTACCTTAAAATAACAAATATGCACAATATACGCCTCTTTTGTCATCCGCCATACTATTTTTGTGTTTTAACAATCAGCCCCATAGCTACATGAAAGGTTTGTTTTGTTGGTATGTAGCAAGTGATTTTGTTTAAATTATGATCATACATTTTAATTGGAATATGCTACTATAATGGCTATTCAATTTGTCTGTTTTAGTAAGGAACTCAACTTCAAAACGTGTTTGTATCAAAGTCATCTGATCCCTTTGTCATAGATGTAATATATAACACTAATTCTTACAGCTCCCAGAGGAAACACCAACGTCACAACTCATGCCATACTGCCAATCTTGGCATTCTTTTTAAAAGAGGATATGCGTGTATTTTGCATTCCTTTTGGCCACATTTATTTAAACTACAAAATAATATTTGATTCAGAAAAATACTTCGATCTATCCACAAGCCATACATATTTGTTCTAATATGTCCTGTCAAAATAATATCCGAAAGAAAAAAAACCCTGATGAATAAGAGAAACATATCGCAGGTTCTGCTTACTACACAAAATCACTGTATGTCGACACTTACGTAATCAAAACCATTTTTAAAACGACCGTGATCCCCGTTTTTTGCACGGACGTGTGAACTTTAATTCATGTCCAGTAAAATTCATCAGTAACGTTCCAAAACCTACCACATTCACAAAATTTCCCAATCCAACCTGCACTGCAACCACTGCAAGTTCCGTCAACAGCGCTGCATATGTTCGGTGTCGCGCAATTAACGCTGCAGTTATGGTTACATTTATCACCGTGTGTACCAGTCTCACACTCTGAATAATAGTATGATTGCTTGTACATTCAAGTTGCATGAGTATTTTATAAATAGTTTACACAACAACTAAATGGCAAATGTGCATCATGTTTAAAGCAAAGTGAAGAAAAAACTATTAACATGATCAAATGTTGGTTTATTGTTATTGCAAAAGTATTGCATGTGTCACAACATTGCATTTTTGTTGTTTCTGACTTCAATTTTCTGAGAAAGTAGAAACTAATTTACATAAATCAAAGCGATTTAATAGAAGTAGTATTTTTATTGATATATGTATAAAGCAAATGTTTATATTTTTCAGTTTGTTCAACTCAATTCCTCTGTATCAGTAAATGAGTGAGCCACAAATGAACATTCATTTTATTAAAAACGAAATAAATAGATTTATTATCGGCACCTAGAATAAAATTTCACTTGTAATGCAGATGTCTTTATCCCAAAAGATTCATTCTCTAGCTTCGTAGACAAAACATTCAGAGCACCATTCATAGCGTAAATTATGTAAGTTATAAATAGTAGCGCACATTAAAATGATGTTATATTCCTTATCGTATTTTCTAAGGGTTTATAAGTACGTACCCACAAGAAAAAGCTTAACAAAATACTTTCGAAACTATAAGTTAATTTGCATATTTATACCCCCGAAACGAAGTTTGGGGGGTAAATTGTATATAGGAGTCACCCGGTGGTTGGTCGGTCGGTCGGGCGGTCGGTCCGTTGCAGTTTCCTTGTCCGGAGCATAACTTGAAAACTACTTGTTGGAATTCAATACAACTTCATACAATGGTCAAGCACAATGAGAGGAAGTGCAGTGCACAAGAACCATAACCCAATCTTGACTTATTACAGAGTTATTGCCCTTTGTTACTTTTCCTCGTCCGGTGCATAACTTGAAAACTGCTAGTTAGAATTCAAAACAACTTCATACAATGGTCAAGTAAATTGAGATGAAGTGCAGTACACAATAACCATAACTCCATCTTGACTTATTACAGAGTCATTGCCCTTTGTTACTTTTCCTTGTCCGGAGCATAACTTGAAAACTACTGGTTGGAATTCAATACAACTTCAGAGAGGAAGTGCAGTGTACAAGAACCATAACTCCATCTTGACTAATTACAGAGTTATTGCCCTTTGTTACTTTTCCTTGTCCGGAGCATAACTTGAAAACTACTAGTTGGAATTCAAAACAACTTCATACAATGGCCAAGTACATTGAGAGGAAGTGCAGTGCACAAGAACCATAACTCCATCTTGACTTATTACATAGTTATTGCCCTTTGTTACTTTTCCTTGTCCGGTGCATAACTTGAAAACTACTGATTGGAATTCAATACAACTTCATACAATGATCAAGCACAATGGGAGGAAGTGCAATGTATAAAAACCATTATAATATCTTGAGTATTTACAGAGTTATTGCCCATTTTTACTTTTTCCTTGTCCGGAGCATAACTTGAAAACTACTAGTTGGAATTCAATACAACTTCCTACAATGGTCAAGCACAATGGGAGGAAGTGCAGTGCACAAGAACCATAACTTTATCTTGACTAATTACAGAGTTATTGCCAAGGACAATATCTCTATTTTATTTTTTTCTGCAAGGTATCATGTTACTACGAACTTCTTCAGTTTATAAAGCAGTCTTTCGGGGGTATTACATTTAGTGATAGCTCTAGTTATCTTAGCTCATGTTTTCATGATCTTATGATATTGTCAACATAATCGTTTATTCATATTCAGAACAAAAGTAACGTCACTTAAAGGAGAAAGCGGAGTGACACACATATGAATTAGTGGATTTACCACAAATAAGACTGTTTGTAAATCCATAAGTATAAAAAGATAGATAATTTTGAACTTTCTTACCGTCTTGACACAAATCTGTATGCTTGTATCCAGGCTTGCATTCTCCACTGCATGATCCATTTAACTTATTACATGATCCATGAAGGCAGTTGCCACAGGTTTTGTTACAATTTATACCCCATTTGTTAGATGCACATTCTGTGTAAAATATGATTAACATTATTAAATACAATGTAATAACAATTTTGTCATAATAAAAGTAAAGATATTACGAGGTACAATCATAAAAACAAATGATAAATTCTATAATTTGTCTTCGGAGAATGTGTGGCTGGGAAAGTTCAAAACCGGATATGACTGGATGAGATGGAGGTTTGCGCAATGTTTCACAAAACTCCTTTAAGAGGTATAAAAGATATAGTTACATAACATTTGACCCCACGAGTGACCTTGATCATTTTTCTCATGATGAGATGAACAGTTGACCCAAGTTTGATTAAAATCCCTCAAAGGGTTCAGGAGATGTAATATGGTGACTTTTGACACTTAAGTGTGACACAGACCATGTAAAAACGGATTCTTCACATGCTCTGTATAAGATAAACATTTTTTAAGAAAACAATTTCAAGAGTTTTGTAAATATCGAAGCACGACGTTTGACTCTAAATTATAGATTGACATTGCGTAGGCTTGGTTCAAACATAGATATTACATGTTGTCTCCATGATGTGAACATTCTGATCAGTCTATGCACGTAGAAGTTACAGCCCGGACTCCAAGTACTGGCATATAACACTACATTACAGTCTTGAGCCATACTTGTGACCTTGACGTTCAAGGTAACAATCAACCAAGTAGGAAATTCTATTTATATAAAATGGCAATAAATTAAGAGGTTCTACAGGCCCCTGTGACATTTAACTTCGATCCAGTGACCACAAATTATAACATTTAGAGATAGACTTCATACTAATGGTTCCTGCCATGTATCATCAAAAGCCAGCAAGGTGTTCGGAGATCGAGCACAAACAAGATAATTTAAAACAGGTTCCTGTGACCTTAACCAATGGTTTAGTGACCCAAAATTAAAATGTATAATATCTGTATAATTATATTAAATATAGCATCATACTTGCGAAGATTAATCAAACTCGAGCAAAGTGTTAAGGAGATGAAGCGTGGACAGGATATCTAATTTGAATACCCCTGTAACGTGTCATTTGGCATAATGATAAAACTATAAAATAAAAAAAAACTTCAAGAGAGGCACGTCTGAACTTTCTTCCAAGTGTTGAGGTAAAGATGTGCGGACAAGGCAAAACAGATACTTTAAGATAGACTGAGGACGAACTGCAAAAGGATAACGATATGTCTCCCCAGGAGGTGGGGAGAGGAAACGTAAAATTATCATTCAAACAAAATAAACAAGTACATCAACACATTACCCAGTTGATAATAACCAACAGGATGTCTTGACGTTTGCTACTAATGTCATAAGTTTAAATTCATTAAAAAAAGAATGTAAATTTAATAAAACTTTCTACATCATTACAACATACACAAATCAAAAATTCAAAATGGAAACAGAAATCTGTCAAGTTGCTCGAGCTGAATAGCACTTATCTAGTAATTATTTTATTTAGACTGTTTCTTATATTTATTCGGATGAAACTGTGAAACGAACTTCAATTACTTTAAGTCCATTGTTACCAAATCAAGGGCAAGATCATTGACTTACTTGTGCGTACATAAAAGCAAAACTACATGTGTAAAAGTGAATGTATGATTTATTAGAGAAGCATTGTAATTGTAATAGCATACTGCTGCTGGTGTAAGTAATGCGAAAAGTAAGGGGGATTCCCTTGATACAATAATGAAAGAGCAGGATGAACAAGCTCTCAAACTTTTTGCAAAATATTATGATAAGACAGTTCAACAGAATGAATTTCAATTGGCAAGATTTGGGTGTTTACCTAAAACAGGCAAACTCATTGAAAAACGGACGGTTGAAAATGTCTTTAACATGCAATAGTAAAGGTTATGTCTAGGCTTGCTCCTTTCAACCCGACAACTATGATATCTTTCTCAATTCCATACGGACAAGCCAGTATTAAGTAACGCGGACCATAAAAGCTTAAAAGGAACTTCCACTTGCAATTCTTTGGTTCCAAAACAGACGCCTTTTACACTCCGAACGAATTTTAAACTGGAAGTTATGCCTTTGTTTCAATAAAAATTTGATAAAGATTTGGGAAATTTGATAAATAAAGTGAACAAATTTTAAATGCCTCCCAACCTTCGAAAATCGATATGCGTTTCGCATTGTAAACTTGGGAATTGTATGCACATGCCTTCGAAATGTTCCCTAACTCAAGAGCTTTATTATATTATCTACGTACATGTATAATTATTATCCATTTCTTCTCAATTGTTACACTTATAAAATACTTTGTACAAGGACTTTAATGAAAACAATGCACTTGAACGAAAAATACTTTACCAGTCGTGCAGTAATCTCCTTTCCATCCAGCTTCACAGGGAAAACACATCCCAATTACTTTATTGCAAACATCGGCACAGTTTGCACTACAATTTCTGCTGCAATTTATCCCATACTTCCCGTTATCACAGTCTAAAATGATAATTCTCAAATATAGTCTATACCTGGTTTATGACTATACTCGTATCTTCAGTGTCTCTGGCATAGACTAGAATTCGAGCAGACGTATATCTCATTTCCTTTGAATATCGACGTAAAATATCAGTGTATTTACAACAAGACTACTTCTGATCAAGTACCTTTAAGTTAATGATTTCTTTAATGGTTTCTTTAAGGTGATCCTTTTAGAGGTTTTTGCAAGGCCTGTGCTTTATGTTCAAACTACAAACTCTAATATATTATCTTTTATGCAAGGCGACACTATTCGAACTCACACTTGTGATCCTTTGATTCCAAGTTTGACTGTCCAAACATTCGTAACGCGTATACTTCATGTCTTTTTGGACACAGTGTAATAAAATCAAATGAATATGTAAGTTAGAAGTAATGATATTTACCTGTAGTGCAATAAGCTCCTTTTATTCCAGCTTTACAGGAAGAACACGCCCCATTTACCTTGTTGCAAACACCAACACAGTTAGCACTACAAGTTCCTTTGCAATTCGTTCCATACTTGCCGTCTTCACAAACTTAACAGAAAATAGTAAATTACATAAACAAATGTTTATACTATTTCATTCAACTATGTAAATTGTTGCAAGTAATGCTAATTATTTCGCCTGGTAAGTATATCATTGAAAATAGAAGTGAAAAGGGGTAAAAAGCAGCGTACATTTATTATAAGGTTAGAAGAGAAAATATCAATAAAAATGCATGAATTACAATCAATCCTTAATTTGTTTGTCTGTTTGCTCAATATTTTTACATACCAAACATACCTACGTTATTTATATGAATTTGAAAAATAAAAGTAAACGAGATTTCATCCATGGCTCTGTCAAAATTAACCAATGACCTCTGAATAGTTAGAAAAGCTTTTATTTGTACACAATCATTCCCATCATTTCCGTGAGATGTTTGTGCTTTCGGCAAGGACAATAACGTTAGCACAGTTTTGTCGATCCAGATAGAAATAAATGCTTTAAGATTCTTTCTAATTGAAGTGAAATGAGTTTAGCTTTAGATCTAACTATGGATTTCTTATAAACTTGCATTGTTTACACATTACCCAAACTTTTGCAAATTATTATGATAAGACAGTTCAACAAGATGAATTTTTCAATTGGCAGGATTTAGGTGTTTACCATAAAGATTTTCAAGACAGAATCCATACTATTAAAATGTTTAGACTAGTATACATGTTATAAGGATAGAAAGTAGATTATCCCGTTTGAGCAAGCACTGTTGAAAACACAATACAAGAAAGCATATCAAAGAGGTTTCAGGTCTGGAAGCTTCTTATGCATCGGCACGATGACAAACATGTTAGCAGAAGGTCACGTGGTAGAAATACGAACGGATTTTAAACATTATTTGATAGTTTGATATGATTGTATGTTCTTTGATAGTTTGATATGATTGTATGTTCTTTTAGATAATATTGCACCAACACTTGGCGATATTCAATGTGAGGATGGATACCATTTGAAAATTAAGGTCCATTCACTTCAGCCCAACAATTATGACAGCCTTCTCAATGCCATACCGACAAGCCAGTATTAAGTAACGCGGACCATAATTCGGGCTTGAAAGGAAGTATATGTTAATAGAAAAAGGTCTGAACTTCCACTTAAACAAATTTTTAACTGTTAGTTATGCCTTTGTTTCAATAAATTAACGTCTTTTTTGAACACAGTGTAATAGAAGCAAATTACTATTTAAGTTTAAAGTAATAATATTTACACGTAGTGCAATAATCTCCTTTCCATCCAGCTTTACATGAAGAACACGTCCCATATACTTTGTTGCAGACATCGACACAGTTAGCACTACAAGTACCTTTGCAATTCAATCCATACTTGCCGTCATCACAAACTTAACAGAAAATAGGTACATTTAATAAATAAATGTTTATACTATTTCATTCAACTATGTAAATTGTTGCAAGTAATGCTGATTATTTCGCCTGGTAAGTATATCATTGAATATAGAAGTAAAACTGGGGTAAAAAGCAGCGTAAAAATTCATTACAGGGTAAGAAAGGAAACTCATGAATCACGTAACATCCTTAATTTGTTTGTCTGTTTGCTCAATCCTTTTACAATACTGCTCCCCAGTGGTGTTTTTGCCACTGACCGTTCCAAGGCGGTGCCCCACTGTGTTCCTTTAATTGTTCGTTTTGTCCTCGTGCTTTGTATGCTAGTGTGTGTTGGTAGTGTACGTGTGTGTGTGTACATGATTGTGTGTATGTGTGTGTTGTGTGTGTGTGTGTGTGTGTGTTGGTGGTGTGCACTTCTGGGTGCTGTGGGGCTCGTTTTGGGGAGGCTGCGTTTTTGGTACGTGGCTTTCCCTGTTTGATATTATTTTTGTTTTTTTACATTTGTACATTTTATATAAATTTAGAAACTAAAAGTACATAGCTCTGTCAAAAGTAACCAATGACCTCTGAATAGTAAGAAAAGTTTTTATTTGTACACAATTATTCCCATACTTTCCATGTGATGTTTGTGCTTTCGGCAAGGTCTCTTGTTATTAACAGTGATGATAAATTGATATTTGAGAAATATTCGAAAAAGCAATAGAAATTCCAAAATCAATTTGAGACGCTGTTTCGTAGATAATATGAAAGATTTGTTGCCCATTTCGTCGTAAATTTCTCAGTTGATGGCCTTTACGTATGCAAGATGCATTGTATATTCACCTTCACAATGCATATTAAGGGTTACACGTACATCCGATATCAGGTCTTACATCTACAGGATACTTTATGCAAAGTCTTTCTTGGCACGATATAATAAAATGTACGTACCATTAAAATTTAAAGTAATGATATTTACTTGAAGTGCAATAATCTCCTTTCCATCCAGCTTTACACGAAGAACACGTCCCATTTACCTTATTGCAAACATCGACACAGTTAGCACTACAATATCTGTTGCAACTCCTTCCATACTTCCCGTCATCACAAACTTAATGGAAATGGCATTTTTGATAGTTCATTCAAATATGTAAACAAATGTAAATTGCCTTGATTACTTTGCCTGGTAAGTACATGGATATCATGGAATCTAGAAGGAGAATCTTGGTTAGACAAGCAGCATTATGTGTCATTTTCGGAATTTAAATGTTCTTACATGTCCTGGTCACTTATTCGAAACTGTTACGTTACATTTATCTATTTCTGTAAAGTCAGAAGTACGAGTTCTATATTTTCTCGATCTGTTTTATAGATCGTGGATAAACATGTACTTCTGTGACACTAAAACAAAACATATCTAATAAATATACAAGTTTTGAGTTTCGATATAATTGCAGAATGAGCTAGATACTTTTAGAACTCACACAGAAAGAAAGAATAAACATTACAAAATAATTATTGAGATTACTGCAGTTTATTTGATTATCTTCAAGCAAATGTGTTTTTGATGAGCAGGAGTAATACATTTATTGCATATCATGTTTGAAATAAATTGGATAAATAACCTGTTGTGCACTCCATGGTGTTTTTATATCCGAACTCACAACCGTTCAAACATCGCCCATTTGTAACATCACATGATGACAAATTATAACAAAAGCCGCAGGTATTCTGACAACGTTTTCCCCACTCCCGGTCCTTACATTCTAAAATAAGAGAGCATACCATGTAGACATTGCAAGAATATAGTCCATATCATAATTCTGGTGGCCATAGTTCCCAACGGAGTGAACTAACACACAGCTACAACCAGGAATGTTTTCACTTTTTATATAATGATGAACCCACAACCACAAATCTTATACAATTTACTGAATATCGTTCATTAACTTGTGTAAAAGCTGAACAGTCTTATATAAAGAAAGAAAACCATACATTCAAAAATTTAAATTATAGTCTTTAGCGATCGGAGGGTATTTGGTCTGAATGTTCAACTATTATATTATACGAAAAATTTGATTGTACCAATGTGATACAATAATCGTCTCTTCGTAATGAAAACATTCAATACTGTGAACCCAAAACTTTATAAGCCGGGTAATTTTAAGCAAATCATCAAGCAATTTGAATCATATAGTATACTTTTTTGAAAGAAAAAATAATTATAAGTTCATCAGGGTTTAAACTGTGTGGAATCGTGCAAAAACTGTGTTAATTCGTATACAAAGGAGTACAACGTAATCCTAGGGACATCGTGATTTATTTTGCTGTATCCAAAATTGTTGTGTCGATACAGGATATAGTCACGTGACATTTAAAAGAAATGGCGGATTTTTCGAGCTCCAGATAAAAAATTGATATATCTTAGTTTATATGAGCATATTTGGATTTAAATCAGTTTATTTTGTGGCGTATTGGATTGTATGTGATTTTGGATGGGTAAAAAGGCTAGAGAAAAGAAAAATAAACGATTGAGGAGCAGTGAATCTGACTCAGAGAATCAACATCCTAAACAATTCAAACATGGCGGGAAATCACAATTGGATTTAAATATTAGTGATGTGATTTGTGGAGCAAACAATGTTTTATATGGAAATAATAATACATTAGATAGTGAACAGGATAGTGAACAGGATATTTCTGTTTTCTCACCAACAGGTCAGTCAAACATTGATTCTGTAAATAGTAATCAGGTAGACATGGCGAGCAAGAATTCCCCGCCGAAGGCCACAGGTAGTGATTCAGAAAAACTTGATCTGATTTCAAGTTCGATACAGGAGGAACCCGGCAGAAATTTGCTAGATATCGCAAAAAGTATCATTAACTCGCTTGAAAACGACGTTGGGTCTCAAGTTGACATCACCAAGGTAGCAAGGTTTAAATCTTACATCAACGGGAAACCAGGCTTGGTGAAAATTACATTGAGAAACCTTGATGAAAAGATACTTGTATTACGAAATAAAATGTCTCTGAAGAATACGTCGGATTTCAATAAAGTGTATCTAAAAAGTTGTAAGTCTCACGCAGAGAGACTCATAGAAATGAATGCACGTGCATTGTTGCGCCAGCTGCCAGACGGTGGTAAGAACTTGAGAGTTAACACTAACGGACGCATTGTGCAACAACGTGAACGACGTCCTCCAAATACCGATCAACAGAACGATAACTAGGACTTAACCCGACCCAGTGATTATATTCGTCTAGCCCATTTAAATGTATGTGGATGGACCAATGAAAATCATGACTTGCGTGTTGCAATTATCGAAGCATTAAATTCTGATATTATTTCTATATGCGAGACTCATTTAAGAAAAGAGGAAGTAATAGACGTACAAGGCTATGTATGGTATGGCTTTAATAGGAAAGAAATACATAAAAAAGCACCTAGGGCCTCTGGTGGTGTAGGTATACTAGTAAAACAGCGCATCGCAGATTCTCATAATATTGAGATAATAGACAAATCATTCGATGGTGTTTTAGCTATTAAATTAACAAATCGAGCAACAGACTTGGATTTTATTGTATTTTCGTGCTATCTACCCCCAGAAAACTCTACTAGAGGCAGAGATGCACAGTCTTTTTTCTCGCATTTATTAACGCAAATATATAGTAATTACGATAGTGACTATATTTTCATTGGTGCAGATTTAAATGCTAGAATTGGGAATTTATCAGACAAGATAGATAATTGTGATTTTATACCATTGCGCAAACCACTTGATATGACAGTTAATCAACATGGACGCGATTTCATCGATTTTTTAACTGATTCAAAGTTTTGTGTACTAAATGGTCGTTCTGAATGTGATAATTATACGTCCATTTCACGCAAAGGGAAAGCCGTTGTGGATTATTGGTATGTCCCACAGGACACTTTATCTAGCTGTAAAAACTTCAAAGTATTACCTATGCAAGAGATCAGTGATCGACACGGATTATACCGTTTACTAGGCGAACGCTCACGTCTCCCTGATCACGCGGCGTTGATAACGGAATTTTTTAAATGTCATCATAGCGACCATGAGCAAATTGATATTTCCCATATGTGTGCAACTGACAATGAAAAACGTTTTAAAGTACGTAAGATACCCTCAGATTTTATGAACAACGAACGAGCAAAAATAGCTGTTAGTAATATTATTTTACAAATCGAGTCTTCCAGAGAAAATCAGACGGATATCGATTCTATATACGAAAATTTATGTGACGCTATTACAAATGAAATGTTGAAAGCGATTCCAGTTTACAACGGTTCAAAAAGAACTAACAAACGACGTAAACATAAGAAACCGTACTGGAATGACGAATTACAAGAAATGTGGAATATTATGCGAACAAAAGAACGAGAATTTTTGAGACACAGAGGGAATAACCGTCAGCGCTGGAACCTTCGTCAGAGTTATATAGATGCTCGAAATACATTTGATAAATTGCTTAGGACTTCTGAAAGAGCATATAGACTGGTGCAAGCCCTTGAAATCGATGAAATATCAACGTCTAATCCAACGGCATTTTGGCGAAAAGTTAAAAGTCTAGGTCCGAGAAAAGATAGATCTATTCCAGTTGAAATTGTATTCGATGATAACGTTATAAGGGATGAAAATGCTGTATTTGAAAAATGGCGACAAGATTTCAGAAACCTGTATAATCTTGAAGATGATAGTGAATTTGACGATATCCATTACAACCGTGCAAAGTTACACAAACATCTACTTGAAATGAATATGCAAGACCCACTGTACACACCGAATGACCAGTTAAATAAGCATATCACACTAAATGAAGTTTCGGATATTGTGATTGAAGCCAAAAACTTCTCTGCTTGTGGATATGATAAAATTCCGTATGACGTTTTGAAAAACGCACCAGTGATAGCTGTTTTACATAAACTGTTTCAGTTGGTCTTTGACAGCAGTATAATACCCTCTCAATGCAGGAGAGCAACTATTTGCCCAATTTTGAAAGATATTAACTCAGACAAAAGGATACCGTTAAATTACCGTGGAATTAGCCTTCTGTCCTGCATAAGTAAGTTGTACACATCGTTTATCAACAAAAGAGTCACAAAATACTTATGGTCAATTTCTTTTCCCTAGCTTGAAGCTTAATCTTGGTTTCAAGCCACTGACAGATTTCTTTTCTATAATCTCGGCTTGGTCTTGAGCCTTGGACAGTGTCCAAGCCAGCTTTCGGTGACCGATTTCTTTTCTCTAATCCAGGATTGGAAACGCGCACGTGACCATTGTACTTTCAAACCACCTATTGGGTAGGCTTGAACGATTGTTATTATAAGTAAATACGTGAATCGTCGCCGCAAAGTACATGTATAGGACATATTTCGGAGTATTTTTCTGCATTATGTGCCTCACATGTTTTACTATATTAATGTACCAATTTAGAATACATTTAATATGATAGTTTTAAATATATGTTATCCAGCTCATTTTGTTTTATAATTAGGATTATATAATATACTATTTCAAAAACACTATTTCTCAAAAATATATCCTAGAAAATAATAAATCGGTAAAGACTACTTTGATATCAGTATTGCATTTCATAAAAAATATGAAGATAAAAAGTCCTTCATTGTACGACCGCCTTTTCATATTAAGCAGTTGTCTTCAGGATCACATTATTTTTCCCTTATCTTTCACAGCCCGCACTCATACTCATTCCATACCCCCGCCCAATCCCCACACCCTGAGCTCTGTGTCCCGCTCTCTGTCTCTCGTCTTTTTATTCTTACGAAAAAGGTGCTGATATCATTTATTTAGAATAATTACTTTTCTCTGTAGTTGTACAGTACAAAAATGTCAGAACTGTCATGTTTGCTGCTTTTTATTTCTTAAATGTTTTGCACAAAAAAAAAATCACTACCAGTACTAGCTGTGATGAATTATTAAAAAAATAATAATACATTTCAAGAACGTCACATAATGTACATGGAGAACTCATCAATGCATGCCTTGTAACACCGGATACAGCTCCTTTCCCCGGGGAGCTGTATTCGGTGCACATTAACGAATACAGCTCCCTTGGTTTAGCGGAGCTGTATTCGAACCAAAGCATATACATATTCGAATAAAGCTCCTTATGGTTGAACAAACGGATGATAATATGGATTAAATAACAGAAGTCTGAGAACGTGGTGATGTGTCGTTTGGCTAAATGAATTTGTGTCTCCACTTGAAGAAGAAGCTTGGCCGTTCCGAAAACTTCCGAAAGTCAATGACCAAATTGTAGTTCGAAAGCTTGGGTCCATCTGTCCGAACATCTGTCTGTTGTCCTATCCTGTATGTTGTCTTATCAGTCCGTCTGTCGGGTCTTATACCCTGGTGTGAATGTGCTTCAGTCCCTCAACAATTTATTTATGAAATGAAGTACAAAACCGCCTTATGTGCAACAGTCATGTATGAAAAAATAGGTTTATTGACAGAAAATAATTCTTCGATACCAACAAAAAAGTCATTACACCTCTAAGTTTCGTTCAACCGTCCGTCCAACATGGACGGACAAAAAGACAGACATCCCAGGGCTAAGTACTGCATCCTGAATAGCGTTATGTATCCTTATTATTCTATAATAATGATACGCCTTAAATACACGTCTATGTTGCCTCGGGTCAATGGGGAGCTTTATTTGAAAAAAGGTACAAGAAACCCGAATACAGCTCCCATTTGATTAGGGGAGCTGTATTCGTTAATGCGCGCCGAATACAGCTCTCCGGGGAGCTGTATTCGTTAATGCGCACCGAATACAGCTCTCCTGGGAGCTGTATTCGAAAGGAGCTGTATCCAGTGTTACAATGCCTGTCAAAGAATTATGTATTACCTATGCATATTTTGAAGAATAACAGTAAGAAATATCGAATGTTTCCATGGAAGCATATCAACAGTGATGCTAGGTTCTTTTGCCAGACTCTTCGGACCAATTTAGGCAAACACATTTACATAAAGTTGCGTATGAAATCGCATTGATTTTGAGCGTTTTTTATCGAGTCTTGTTTTCTCGTGAAGAGGCATATTTACACTAATTTGATGGTGTCTGATATTTCATTATAATGATGAAAATGATAAAATTCAAAATAAGATATATATTTTTTTCTAAGTCACGCATTTACGCACCGCTCTCTGTTACGCTCACAACATATCAAAAAGAAAGCCAGTTATTCAGCCGTTCGTCTGTCCGTCAATCTTTATATGTCATTGACACTAATG
This sequence comes from Saxidomus purpurata, assembly GCA_022818135.1. Taxonomy (NCBI): domain Eukaryota; kingdom Metazoa; phylum Mollusca; class Bivalvia; order Venerida; family Veneridae; genus Saxidomus; species Saxidomus purpurata. Next base: position 33,110,896 of record JAFMSR010000008.1, read on the forward strand.
CATTTTTATGTATGTAGTGAGTTTGTTTGGAAAGATAAGTGTTACATTTGTCTGTGTAGTCTAAATAATTAAAATAAGAAATAAATTAAAACATATGGAAACAAATATAATATTTATGTACGTTTATTTTTCATTTCAATGTTACATTAATAGGAAAAAAATCCTAAGTTACTGGAATAGAACTTTTATGTACCTTTCCCCTCTCTTTTCTTATCCACTACCTCTCATTGTCCTACCTGCCTGCAGCATCATTCCTTCCTTATTTGCTCGTTCTTTCCATTTTCGTCCGCACTCACTCACTCACTCACTCACTCACTCACTCACTCACTCACTCACTCACTCACTCACTCACTCACAAGTTTTACTCTCAATAAATGCATTCATTATGTTTTATGAGACATTTAGCTCATCCGGTTTTTATTTGCCTAATTTTTGATAATTTTATAGACTTTATTAATTAATATATATTCCGTCAGTCACTGCGGTTTAATGACCGACTATCACAGTACCGTTAATAGCATGTTTCACGTAATACCCGTGCAATTTTCCCCAAACTAGGATTGAAATCAGTACAAAAGAAACAGACAGTGGTTTGACCAAGACAGAGAAAAGAAATCCGCATTAGCTTGGATTCAATCCTGGATTGAAACTCGGCTTGTTCAATCTAGGTTTCAAACCAGGTTTCAAGCTACAGCAAAGAAATTGGCCATTAGAGAATAACCAGTTACTGGCAGACGAACAAAATGGCTTCAGGTCAAATAGGTCATGTGATGACCATATTTTCACATTGGACAGCATTGTCAGAAATAATCCCAAAGTATTTACGGCTTACATCGATTTGAAGAAGTGCTTTGACTTTATTGATAGAGAAATGCTTTTATACAAGTTGCTTCTGCACAATATTGACGGAAAAGTTTACAGTTCCATCAAAAATATTTATGCGAGCTCCATATCTTGTGTCAGAATAAACAATACATTAACAAACTGGTTCAGCTGCTCAACGGGCGTGAAACAGGGATGTAATTTGTCACCGACTTTATTTGCGATTTTCGCCAATGACCTTATACATGAAGTGAATGACCTTGACCTTGGAATTTCAGCTGGCGACACTAGTATATCAATTCTGATGTATGCGGACGATATTGTGCTTCTTTCAGATACAGAAGAGAAATTGCAAACTATGCTTAATACACTACACAGTTGGTGCAAACGCTGGAGAGTACTTATTAATACGACCAAATCGAAGTGCATGCACTTTCGGAGAGGTAGGGCCCTGCAGACAGAGTTCAGCTTTACTATCGGTGAAAATGTATTGGAAACAGTTGAACACTACAAGTATCTTGGTGTCATTTTTAATGGTAAGAGTGACTATCGTGTAAACTGTGAAGCGTTATCGAAAGGAGCAGGTCGAGCTTTAGGAAGTTTGATTAGTAAAATCCATCATTTGAAAGATATCGGGTTTCGAACGTTTGAAAAACTGTTAAACTCATGTGTTGTACCTATTTTGGATTACGGTGCATCGGTATGGGGTGCTCGACAATTCCAATCGTTAGACAATGTACAGCATCGGGCTTTACGATATTTTATGGGTGTACATCGTTTCACACCTTTAGTAGCACTATATGGTGACAGTGGATGGCTACCAAGTCAGTACAGGAGATGGTGCAGCATTGTCAGATATTGGAATAGACTCCTTAACATGGAGGAATCAAGACTGACGAAAAAAGTTTTTAATCACGACTATCGTTTATGTAAAAACAATTGGTCTAGTGATGTGAGGCAGATTCTTGATAATTTAGGTTTAGTAAATCACTTTGTTTTTAAATCTGTGGTAAGCATTAAAAACGTAACTCAACTGACACGAGATTTATATTACAGAAAGTGGTCTAATGATGTTCAAAGTGTACCAAAACTTAGAACGTATAAGTTGTTTAAGAGACATTTTGATTGTGAAAATTACTTAAATCTGAATCTAAAAAAGTATGAACGATCATTGTTGTGCCAGTTAAGGTTTGGTATTTTACCACTCCGAGTTGAGACCGGAAGATATATCGGTGAGCCAGCTGATCAAAGACTTTGCACCTTTTGCACGTCGAACTCAGTAGAAGACGAGATACATTTTCTCCTTAACTGTGGTTTATACAAATCAATGCGTTCAGATATATTCCGAGACGTAATAACACATGTTGATTTTATTCAGATGTCAGAGGAGAATAAACTATCAGTTTTATTGAATAAGTATACAAGAAAATGTTCCAAATTTATTGTCAAGGCATTTCTGTACCGCAGAAGTATTATCTATTCTTAAATCATTGTGATTGTATACTGTTATTTGTAAATAGGCGTTTCTTCAAGTATGTTAATTTTGCTCGAAGGTAATTGATCATGTGACGGATTAAGACATAACTTCTATGTTTTGTGATAACATCCATATCCAGATGCCAAATCAAATAATACACAAGATGTGTTCACATCAATTGACTTAACGTTAAGAATTGTATATTGTTGAAAATCCGTTATATTTGCTATAAATCTTATTTAACCACATACGTACTTTAATATGATTATATGTCTAAGGTGACTTATAGGCCCACTGGGCCGGGTGCTAATGTTTATGCTCATTAATCACCATGTCATTGTTCTGTATAAATGCACAAGTCACTATAATAAACTAATTTCTTATCTTATCTTATCTTACAGCGAAATTCCGTTACACATATTAAGATATAAAGTGTTTCATTATATAAATCAAATTACTTAGCATGTGTAAATTAAAGTAAGACAAGCAATACTGAAATGTTCAATTGTGTGTTACTCCAAGTGAAAAAGTAAAATGTTCAACTCCAAGTGATATATTGAAGTGTTCACTCCAATATATTAAAATGTGAACACAATATAAAGGCCAATGTCAATACAATAAAAATGATGAGCAATATTCACAAACCTTTGTTTCATATTGCAAATTTGTAATGAATTTGCTATGAGTCAGCGCTAAAAAGGTAGACGTACAAACTAGTGTCAGTAGTACTAAACAGCTAATATTTAGTTTGAACAAACTCGTGTCAGTAAGAATTTTATAACCATTTAATTCGGACGTGCGACCAATGGACACAGATAGAACACAAACACTAAATGAGTATGTTAAATCAGAATAAGTATTATCTTGAAAGTCTTCATACAGAAGTTTACCTGTACCGATATTTATTTCAAACCGGAAGTGATAAGTGCATACCTAAACTGATTTCAGAATACCGAAAGTGACTTTAGTTCGGTGAATGAAACTGTACTGGATTCCTACCAGTTGTCGGGCGCTACCAGATCTTCGGGCGTTTTTATGTTTCGTACCGCATAGGCTTTATACCGTACTGAAGGTCCTAGATTACGCAACCGTGTCACTGGGACGATTGTTCTTTCGGTGTAAAATAGGTGACTAAATAGGAAACTCAAACTTTTCATATTTATTAAATATCCCGCTTAAATCACTTCTCTATTGTGTTACTATTTATAACTTAAGCTGCCAGCAGTATGGGTTTTTCCAATTTCATTCCGCATGCGCTGAGATAAAAGCAGGGGTTCAGGTACACTGAATATCGATATTGCAGAAAATGTGAACGAAACTATGTCAGATATATAATTATTTGAATAAAAATGTGTAAAAGTAAGTATATTCAAGAAATACAATTTGAAAATAAATAGACCATGTAACGGATGAGGCGTAATATAAAATCGATATGAGATAATTAGTTTTAATACGGTGGTAGAAAGCAGTTGTCGGAATTGGTCAAGTGATTACGATTATAGTTTGTCACCTACGCGGACAGGGTTCAAGGCTCACAAGACGCTTATTTTTTATTTTGGCTTCCCCATTTTTTTCTTTTGTTTAGGGTCAGCATGAGAAAGAAAAATCATTACTGTTCATATTCTATCCTTCTGAACATGAACACTACAAATGTAAATAATGCAAGTTAAATGGTGTGTATCTTGAATGGAATATACTAATATATTATTGTGTTTTTTTTAGTACATGTATTTGAAATAGTAAAACAAGCACTAAATATCTTTGTTGGGAATAGTGCTTTGCACAAGTTGAGTGCCCGATAATTGGTTGCCCGAGAGAAATTGTACCCCTTTTCTGGCCTCATTTATAAACAAGCTGTGGACGCAGTCGCTAAACTGACAAGTTTATAATGTCATCACAATACCTAAGTTTATCCTTGGAATATTTTATGGGTTTACTAGTATTTGTTACTACAACCGAGAACTGGTAGGAATCCAGTACGGATGTACTAAAAATTATAAGTTGTATGGCTATTTTTGTTCTTTCTATAGTGCCTTCTAGCCACATAAGCCAAAAAATAGCCACATAAGACCTACAGAATGAATGACATCAAAGAAAATTAACTGTTACCTATTGTTGCCACGGTCATCCCCCCCCCCCCACCCCCCCACACACACACACACTTCTTGGGCTCGGACAGGAACATGTAAGAATGCCGTCTTTTTTACTCTGGTTCATCTGGTACTGACTAGCAACCAATCATTGTTATAGCTTTGGTTGTTTTACGCATAAGGGCTTGTTTTACGTCTTTTGAATAACTATTTTTTTACGACTTAGATGAAAATCTTACTTTGCGCCAAACACATGCGCAGGTTTCTCGTTTTTTTCCTCCAAAATACTTCTAAATGCAAAATTAAAATCTGCTGCTGCAGCAGTGTAGCCTAACAAATCAAATTTGGAGAATGAATCTACATTTAATCAGACATAAACAATATATTCAATACAAAATGCGGTTCGCTACAGTAGCTTATGTCTGAAAATTGCTTTCAGTTATTTTTTACCATAGTCTGACAAATACAGGACTGATACTGTTTAATACATAAACTGCCAGTTGTTCATAGTTTGTAGCAAATCTGACAATGTGTACGAACTGCAAGTTTGTTGAATGCAACCAATTATGTAAGCTTAAACTCCATACAGTGTTGCATTTACGCACTTTTGGTGAATTACATGACAAACAAAAGAACATAGTTCCAACTACGTATATTCAAGTCATCTTAGAGTACCATTTTCACTTATTTCGTTTTTTATTTCCTTGTTCATTTACTTAAACTTAACAGTAATTATTTAAAATGTGGTCATCATTTATGACTGGCCATAATTTTTTCACATTTACTGCGAGTGTCGATGCTAAATTGTAAATAAACATTGACCAAATACCGATTAAAAACAGCGACAGCTATTTCAAATTCAAATTACGCCTAGAAACATTTTTCTATTCGAGAATACGTTATCGAAGATACGTAACAATAGTCTTTTGGTTCCATTCAGAAAAACAATTGTCGGAAAAAAGCACAAACAAAACATAACGAACACCAAAACAGACAAATACAAAGCTCGCTACTACATATAGCAATCTAAAGGCAGTAAATGCACTCGCGCAGTACAGGTTGTATACAGTTCTCAAATGCGTATAAACAACCAAGTGTTTTTGCCAGCTATGAATTTTAGGAGGTCATTTGTGACCCCTTTTATCAGAATTTCGGGGTCATTTAGAAATTCCGTTAGTCACAATCTTCACGGTGTAAAGAAATGTAAGGCATGGCTATATGTAGTCTAATTAGTTCGACGTTGAAGCCAGCGAAATAGTTTTTGAATGTGTGCTTTCTCTAAGGTTTGGCAACTGTAAAATATCAGATGAAAAAATGGTTCAAATCGATGAGCTGAATGAATTAGGCTTGAATATATGATAAAGAAGTTTTATTCAGTTTATTTCTGTAAACACCCTATGTGATAGAGCACCAAAGGTAACCAAAGGCAAGAGTTAGTTTAGTTAACCTCTCTCTTTGGATACTTTTCATTACTGCATCTTCAAAGTCAATTTTGTCTACAGCAGGTCCTAGAGAATTTGCATTCAACCATTCTAATTTTGACACACTGAACCCCCTGCCTACAGTGACAGTTTGATTGAAATTACAACAAAAGTATAAAAAAAAGCCACAGAAAGACCTTTTTAATTTTTTTCTATTAAAGTCCGCCGGCTATTTCTTGTTAAGCGTCTATGACACCATGAGGATGGTAACATACGAACCAAAACACACAAATATGCAACGTAACAAAATGCGATCGATCCGAAATGAGACGACAACGACGACGGAATAGGGTCAAAATTAGACATATCCTTTACCGGAACGCCGTTTTGATAGGTTTTTAAATGATTAGTTTTGTAGTAGTACTGTTTGGGCATATACATTTTAAATGTGTCATAGGAAATGCTCTTAAAGTTTGCTATTTCTGTTGTGTCATTGACAAATTGACTGCGTTAAAAACGCAGAAAACGCGGAAGCATGATAACCGTCCCAAAAATAGTTTCATCACATGATATATTTATATATACATGTATATATACATCACATGATCTGTTATGCAAAGAAATTACTCCGCTTCGAACAATTTGTTAGGCTTCGAACTACATGTACTTGTTTCGGCTGAGTAGCTTTTGTTTTAGGAACCTCGTATCTCTGAAAATCTGTTCATACTAATTGTCTCGTTTGTTCACTCTGAGTCGGCTGTCTGTCGACAACCGCCCGAATTATCAAATACTTTCAATACTAGATAGTTTGATCACTTGTTATTAAACACTTTGCACAGAAGACATAATGCAATGCTTCTGTTGCAAAGTGAACACACACATCAATGAATTCAGAAAATTAACGGACAGAAAAATATATAATTCATTTTTAAGGCTCTTGGCTTAATAAGGTATTTAAATATTTTTTTTTCAATTTTCTAAAAACTCTAAGCGGAAAGTTTCACTTTGAAAACAGTACGAAACCAGTTTTAGTGTGAAACGTGGTGCAGAATCTTACACAAAAATACAACTGGTCACTATAAATCCAATTCGATAGCTGCAACATATTATCTTACTTTTCTTTTATATAGTTGCTAAGATATAGCATGCATTTAATTTGTCTCAAAGGTAACACATTCATAAAACGAATCACAGAATATGGACGAAACAACTTGGGGATGAAACCACAATATGTATTGGTCAATTAAAACATGATAAATGTATAGAAAAGGAATTAAATTTATCATTTAACGTCACTCTTGAGTCGTAAATTGGGTCGAATGCCGTCTGTTAGATGACTCTGAGCTTCGTTATAACCAAACAATTGACATTGAAAATCAGTACAGTAACTTGGGACCCGTGAATTACTGCGTCAAAGCCGATCTTTCGCTATATCCAACTCGTTTTTAGCATGAACAAAAGGAAAGAAGACACTCAGTTCGGGATTTAGTTTATTACATCTTACTCGAGTTTTCGTTATTTCCGATTTCGCTATATGTGATTATCACTGTATACATCGTGAAAGATTCCATCTCTTTGTTTCCGATAATAGTCTTTACACTTTTCATCATGATGAACATGTTTTAAGTTCAGGAAAACGGAGTGCATGGTTAAGGTGACAACTACAGATGTATATGTTATGAGTAGTTACGCCTAAAGTACCATTTCAAGAGTTAATTTTAATTGAATAACTGCGACATTATAAAGGTATAAGCAATTTGAAACAAAGTGAACTACCTCCGAATACTCGTAAATCACAGATCACAAGCTGCGTGGAAGTATTTGCAAGTTGCAGTCGGAGCTGATTCCCAGAGAGTTCCTGGGTGCACTTGACATGCACAGACTTATTTTTAGGTATAGAGTTGTTATGATGATAGCAAGTCTGTCCTTTGTGGTATTTTTTCTTTTCGTGGTCGTTTTTACTCACTTTTTGTTGAACAGACGCACTAAAACCCGGGAAATAGGCTAAAAATAAAAACAAATGTAATACAGAAACAACTAATCGCCAACCGTAATACTATGTTATATTATTCAAATATCCGTAAACCTGGTGTACAAATATAGGTTGTTGTTTAAAGAGGCGATCCCTAAAACTATAATGTCAAATTAAATAACTTCATTAGCATAAACTTTAAAGTTGTTTTCATTTTACATTTAAGGTTAACAATAATCATGATTGTTAGGGTTATTTTTAGAGTTGTCTAACTCCACATTGACTCCAACTTAAGTTGATTCAGTCAGAAGACGCCAAATGTCACAGTGTGAGAATAACAATCCACCTTGACCGGGCCTCGAACCCACGGCCCTTCGCTTACAGAAATGTTAGACCGCATGCTCTCCCGACTGAGCTAACCGGCCACTTACCTATTATTTCCCCAATAGTAGTTAAATGTGAATCAGGAAAACAACTTGAGCCTTGTTTTTCTGATCAAATATGTTATAGTCCTTTTATGATAACTTGATAGCGCGTCATAGGATTAGGTTCAACTTGACAGGTAAATCAGGTATAACGGTTATCTCAGTACTTGTTATGGAGAATATTACATAAATAGTTAACAAATCGCGAATAATCGTTAATAATTGCCTAAATAGCTCAATTGGTTAGTGCGTAGACAATTTGATCGTATAGTTTTGACGGTTCAGGTTCGAATCCAGGTGAATTTAATTTTTCATGATTCTTTTTTTTTTCTTTTCTTATTTTTTGGATACTTTATTTTTCATTTATATTTTTTCTTTTCTTTATTAGATCATGTTTTTGTGATATCATTTATTTTATTATCTTTATTTTACCTTTCAACCAATAACAATATACATATACATCAGAATTCATCGGCTGTGTCTGTGCTAGAATAGATGTTAATATTTCCATGAAATGTGCTAACTCTTGATAATCAAAGAATTTAAACGGGATTTATAAAAAAAAGAAAAAAAACCCTAACTTTCTGGGATTCGAACCAACGACCTTGTCATAAAAATATGCAATTTCACTGCCGTTACCACTAAGCCAATGACTAGTTTTATATTAGCGATGTGAAAAACAAATACTTATTGTATTGACAAAAACCTGTCTTACCTGTTTTGGTGTTTTCAAAATACCAGCAAACGTAGACATCATGTGACGCAACTTTCAAGTTATCATATAAAAGGACTATACTCACATTATTGACCGTTATTCACTGGCCTAGAAAGTATAAATAATCTACATTTATAGAGAATCTATCCCGGCGTTTTTACTTATTCGTCTTAGTGCTAGCACGACATTCGAACTTTGAATGTGGACTGTCGTATGTCGTTTGTTGAGCTAACTTCACTTAAGTTATTTATCAAACAACTCTTAATTTGCTCATTTGCGTGGTATTAAAAATGACATTTTCAATGAAAGCACAAGGAACCAATTTAGCTCCTCGCAAAATCTAGAGCCGATGTTACTCGACCGTTCCATGCGTCTCTGAATACCAATCGTTCCTCAGTGAAGTAATGGTAGAATTACCATTATCGAATAAAGGGAAATTAAATGCTTAAACTTGAGCCGAGCAACGACTCTGAATTTAGCCACTGATATTTTAGTCTACGACCATACCGTCGAATAACTAAAAGCATACACGTGCTGAAATAGTTCATCGCATTTTTATCTGAGGGATAAAGGTAATCAGTTCTTCATATCTCTGTCAACTAGCAAAGTTTCAGTTTTGCATTGTGCTTACGTAAATACTGTGCCTGTGTCGTGAACACAAACTCTTTGAACTTTACAGCATTGGGTAACCAAAGTGCCCACCAAGGCGCAACAGCACGATTCCTAGTAGAGGCATTACCAGTAAAACTGCATGTGTTAACATTACGATCGTTTGCACGGTCGGAGTATTGTACAGGATATGTGTTGTCTAAACCCCGAGACTCTTTTCCAAGTGCAATGTTTCCTAAAACAGAATGATGATAATTTCATTTTAATGATTACAAAATAAACTTTCTATACTTTCTAAACATAAAGAAAATTTATTCATATTTTGTAGAAAACAAATACTTACAAAAGCTTCATAATAGTATTAGCTGGGACGTTTTGCTTCACTAATAAGGGTAGAAAAGAGTCTTCACAAATAAAGTGTGTAACTCTCAGTGACTGCTTATCAGATAATACTACTGTTTATGATGTGTTTAAAATGCATCCATACAGCTATATAGAGTCGGATAATTGCCACTTTCTTAGAGAAAACGAAATCGAAAGGTTCCCGGTGTCTCAGTCAGGTGACAAATGGATAACGCTCACTAGAGAAAACTGCACGCTTCAGGTTAGAGTTTTTGCTAAATGTTATACGCGACAAAATGTAACAAATTTTAGCATTTTTCCAAGCTATTATCCGGATATTTATGATAAGACAGTTTGATTCAATATCAATAGCAACACTTGTGAAATATTTTATTAAATCCTTAATGTCTTTCTCCGTCCTGGGACATTATATTTAGTTACATTATCGAGAACGATGGTACTTTATATACAGGACATGGCACTAACTATTGGCAGTTAAATGGCCGAATTGAGTGATTTGGATTTTTATAGTTTACCAAACTGTAGTGACTGTTCTAGTATTTTCTCACACATGGTGCGCATTTTTTCATCGAAGAACACAGTGTCAGATATTAACGATCAACACTAAATTTCCTTTCGGATTAATCTTGTTGTACCGGTATACTGATTTTGATATAACTGAAAAGCTCGAGCTGTTTCTTATAATGACAAGGATCGAATCATGACACGTGTGTAGGTGCATTTGCTTTAGTTCAGTTTTACTTACAGTTATTATAAACATTCATGGTAGGTCATTGCATAACCAATGAAGACTGAATATACACTAAAATGCTAAAAAGAACACACTACGGAATTTGTGAAGTTTCAACAAACTGCATTCCATATTGTGAAGCTCTTTTAAAGTTTCATGGAGACGCTGGTCGGATAATGGATTTGGGCCTCCGTTACTTGTAGTCCGAAGTCTACAATGATGACAACGCTTTGATAATTAAACGTCAAATTTGTTAATGGCGATGCGTAAGGAAACAATGGCTTGCATGAGATCTTAAAAAGAGCTTGAAACTATATCTTGACATTTTAATGCGCACGAACTTCATATTTGTTAGACGCAGGAACATGATTACGTCTGTGAAATGCTATATTTCAAAGATAATTTTCTTGTTAAAAGTTCTACGCTGCTTAGCATATCACTATATGTCTTTATATAAAAGTCTGCCACAACGACTGAACATTCTTAACTTAGTTTGCTTTAAATGATGAAAGTGAGTCTTACTGTACTGGCAACCAGGTCCTGTCCATTCGTAAGCGCACCCTGATGTACATGTCCCCGTTTTAGCATCACACTGTTCATTAGTCAAACAATGACACCTGAATTCACAGTTTGTTCCGAAACGTTTGACACCTCCTGAAGCCTGGTTACACTGAGCGTCTGAAAAAAACATAAGTCGATTAGGCTAAATCAAAACGATAGTGCAGCCAGTAGGTGTATAATGTGCTGCTCTTCTGGGCAAACATTGTATATGTAAATTAATATACTACTTTTGTGATGTATCACAGATACTCATTTTTGTCGCATCGACTAAATACCAAAGGGGAATAGCATTAAACCGAAAACAAATAAATCTAACATGCAAATCATTCCGTGAGTATTTGTGTCAAACTAGCGCTTGATTTTCTCTGAATATGTAATAATTTACATCATGCGCTTACTAAAGAACCCAACACGACGGTTTTACTTCACGCTTCAGAGAACAAATTGTGCGCCAATTGGTTCAGTGTCAACAGCAACATGTATAAAATGCTCAGTTCTCATTTTGTTTTATACGTTTATTACTTTCTATCATCGATTAATGAAATGTTAATTTGACATTCATTTAATACGAAAATGTTCGAAATACTGAACATTGTTCCAAAAATTCAAATACATTATTATTATGTCGTTGGCCAGTAGGACCAAGTTAAATGTCCATACTGCGGCCACCCGACCAGTCTATGTCCGAATATACTGCGGAATCATTAGCTGAATGCAGGGTTACATAGTTTATGTCATCTGTGGGTGACGTCAACCCAAGACTTCGTATGTGTTAAATTTTTTCTACTAAAACAAAAATATAACGAACGTATATACAGGAAATGTTACTAAACGTGGACAGCTCATGGTTGAAGAGAGTGATTTGAACTGCCGCAGCTAAGCATTAGATTGAAGGTATATCACCTAAAGGCTCGAACTGTTTCTTATGATTTTAAGGGTCTGATCATCAATGTGTGGGCCCATTACTGGTTTGGTTGAACTTCAATGGTGCTTACTGTACTGTAACTATTATAAGCATACTGGAACGGTCACTATGTTACAAATGCTCAATGGAGAATTTTCTATCTAAATATAGTCTGAGGAAGTTAGTGTATATCTTAAACCTCTATCAATTAGATATAACATTAATTAGTTAAAGACGCACATAGACGATAGTAGCAAAGTTGATATTTGTTAGTCTATCAAATTGTCTAAACGGCATTGTCTTCTTTGAAAACTACGCGGTACACAACAAATCAGCGAAGATCTATCTAAACTGCAATTACAAGTTTAAAAATATTCACAAGGATCACGTATTGATGCTTAATGTTCACTGAAAGCCTTTACACAAGATGAACCATTCTAAGTCTACAGAGCCTTACTAATTCATCCTCCTCAATGTCAACTTTGAAAGGTTACCCATACATACATTATTACAAAAATGTTTTTGTTCAGAACTTAAATATTTTAATCTCTGTTTAAGCTAAATAAGTGGGGAGGAAAATCAAACGTCAAGTTAGTGTGAAGATACAAAATGTATGATAGTAAACAATTGTAATTAAAATGCAATTTTCAATGCCAAGAAGTTTCGAGTGAACCTAGATCGCATGGAAAAGGAAATGACAATGATATTTCTGTACTGATTTCTACTAATTTAAAAATGAATGGAGAAGAAAAAGACTTAGGAAGGCTATGCATATTGTTAATATAATTAATTGTTTATATTTGCTTTTCAGTTTAACAAAAACATGAAAGCAACGAATACATACACATACATGTGATAATAGTCCTAAATTGTAAAAACCGTAATGTTACTTAATACAATGTAAATGTTACATATCAATTAGAATTTGTTTGTCCTATATTTCGTAAATATCAATGATTTCATAACTTGATTGACAGATAAATCAGGATAACGAATGACAATAGGACTATGGTTAAATAAAAATAATGAGAATTCATTGTTACATAAAAATTGGCTCTTGCATCATGGCTTGTGTTCAAGTAGATTCTACTAATTTGTTAATACATTCTTGAATATTATACATATGCATAAAATGTCAGGTTTGACTTTAACAATCAAACGTTAAAAAACAGGTATGCTGAAATAGATTTTAATAAAATAGTTATAAATATCATAAGGCATTTGAATGAGTTGCAATCAATTTGTGCTTCCCTATCTGCCGTCGCACTTTGGGGGTGGGGGGGTTAATCGATCGAACAATCATCAGTATTTATGATTGCATTTTATAATATTGAGTACATCAACTTTTTGTACTTACACATTTTTACTTTTTGATTTCGCCCTTAAACGTGTTACACATTTGATTACAAATAATATGTCGTACAATAAACAAAACTATGACTTCCCTTTCAATACAATACAATAATCCATTCAGAAATAGAAAAGTCTTTACTTTTGTTCTACGTGGAATACTAAGAAAAACAATTCTTTTCTTGTAATTAGACATTCATTTTTATCGTATTTCAGGACAATCTTAACAGAAGTTGCATATAGGGAAAAAGTTATGAAATTATAAGAATGTGTCATGCCGATGACATTACGTGTTTCAAGTTTAAGTGCACAAGGAAAAACACACCTCCGGGAATTGAGTAATGGCGTGCCTCATCAATGAACTGAATCACGATCTGCGGAAAACATGAGATGATACATTAATGACAAGTTTTATTCCATACTTTGTCGACAAATATATTTGTATCTAATTTTCCTGCTAGGAAGGACCGTTTGCTAAGTTGAAAGAACTTTTGGCCAGATCCATTTGTGTTTTGTTTCTTTGTGAATATATGTCTTTGTTTTAACATATGTATTTGATGTTATGCGATTTTATCATATTCTTTTCGACTACCAGTACAAGTATTAGGTCCGCAATACAGCAGAATTTGCCGGCCAGGTTCAATGAACGTTTTAAGTAAAACACTGGTATCAACACATATGAGGGTTGGTGAAGCTCCCTAATTAAGGGAATGGAATACTTACAAAAAGAAAGAAAAAGAAAAGTTTAGGTCATTAAGTTCATGAAAGTACCCGAAAATTGTCCGTTCATAGCCAATACAAGAACTTGTATTATGGCTACTGCATACATGTATATATGTAGGAAGACAATGTACTGTATTTCTTACAAAGTGTACTGTGCATGGGGGCGGAGTAAAAACTGTGATCTATCTACAATAGAGAACATGATCTATTATAAAAGTGAACAGTTACAGTAGCGCAATAGAGCAAATGTGACATTATACAAAATATGTTGTGTACTGTTGATTCGAATAATTACACCTCCTCGAAATAACGTTATTTTTTTTGCAAAAGGTACTCTATCACACATAAACAAAACTAAGTAAATCCATTAAATTGCAACTTTCATTATTTACATATATATTAAAATGGCTGCCGTACAATATTGAAAAGTCTTCCTACTAAACTGTTTACGCAATTACTGACGTCACTAGACTAATAAAATTCTTTTTTACACAGAAATTCATGGTGAGAAACCAAGCCTTTGCTAGAGCGAATACGTTGTTTGGTAACGCGCAAGTTTCACGATAGAAGAATCGCAAGACTTCGCTCGCTCCCCGCTCTTCCCCTAACATTGCATAACTTTAAACAGATGTCAGATGTATCGGTGCTATACATTGGGCATATAAAAGAACGAAGGTGTCCCTGAAACTAGGACACATTATTTCGCCAAGTACCAATTTGTATTTTTCCTTACATTATGTCTGTTTTCGACTTCCGCCCCGCTAATGAGGAAACACGATAAGTAGCTACTTGACATTTCTTGTGTGCGACTTTCGCCCCCCCCCCCCCTTTCCGCCATTTGTATGTTGTTTTTTCGCCTTCAATATGTCGTGTTTTCGACTTTTCGCCCAGATATGTCAAAAAACACGACAGAGCAGAAATCAGCCACCATACAGATCAGATGCCGAATCACTTAAATGTCGATTTGCAGGGAAATATCTCAATTATTTGAGCCTGTACTTGTTATTTTAACTTGCAGTATTTGTAGCTTGCATAGTATAGTAGGCAGTCTAAAAAACATAAGACATTGCAATAACTTTATTTTCTATGATTTACTGATTTATGTTAAATTCAAAATGTGAACGACCATTGAGAACAGTTGTTGAGTGTCCTATTAACGTAATATCTAATATTTTAACTTTTGTTTGTTCCCGTTTCGGTATATAGCCGGAGAAACACATACAAAGACGTGGCAGTCAGGATGATTATATATTACAGCTGAAAATACCTAATATTACTCGAATATGGTACATATGTCATATGTTTTCTAGTTAGTTGAGAAAATTGCAAAACATTTTCAGCATTAATTAATGTTATCAAGAAAACAATATTTATACAATCGTATAATCTTGGGGGTTTGTACAAAAATCACCCCGGAAATAATAATGGCTAGCGATTGACGTACAATAAGTTTCAACTTAACTGTAATTGTTTTCACCCCGGATATTATAAATGCTACCAACAGGGCCCCCTATATCAAGGACGGCTTTGGAAAATATTTTGTAAGTGAATTAGTAAATAGTTCTTTTCACAAGTTTAGAAAGTAGTGAACAGTTTATAGTGTACACCAGCTTCGGTCAAACGGGAATGTAAGTGAAGTAGTAGATAGCTGTTTGCACACATATTATGAATGAAAATCGCCTACGAAAGTAAGATAAAGAATGGGTTGACATCACTCTTCAATGTAGAGCTTACAATACAATAAGTAGTAATCAGTAGCTTACAATCTTTTCGCTCAATTGCTGAATGTAGCGTGAATGGTTGCATACATTGCCTATACATGCATTTTCTAACCATTACTGTAACTCCAGTTTTTGGTGTTTACTGAGTTTGCTTCGTCTTGATGCCAGGCATCAACATTTGACTTGCCTCATCTGTTACATTTTCTTTTCTAACAAGAAGTTTGAGTGTTGGTATCATCAGTTATAATAGTCATTGCTTTTTAAAAATATAAAGTTTCTTTAAGATAAAAGTTGTTTTATGTGGAACATTTTTGCTCATGTTACAAAAACGTAGGAAGGACCCCACAAAAGGACGAAAGGAAATAAACTTGTATTGGACTTGGCAATAATTATCAAGTTAAGACACTGTTCTTAGGCCCGCTGTGATACTTTTGAATCACAGTTTTGTTTTTGTTTCGTACTTCTTTAGTCCAGCTACTAAGTTGACAGCTCAGCATTGGACGATGCACATGGTCATTTAGAGCCTCACTAACTTGTTTTTCTCGAAAAGTTACAAGAGTCGATAATTTGTGTTCACAAAACATATAACATCGTTTTAATCTTTAGAATTATTCACTGTGTTCCGCTTTGTAAATATTCATGGGTGACGGTTTATATTAATAATAATAATAAAAAAAATAATAATATAATTATAAGAATAATAATTACTTCTCAATCATGACACCGAAGATTTGATTCCGAATATTCTGCAATTTGTATTCTTGTGCGATTATTCGGATATTTCTTTTAGCACTACGATTAAAGTGTTTTTGTCATTGCCAACTTTGAGTTGCAAACTAGCGACGTAACGTGTTTCACCAATTTGGATTTAGCGAAAATCACGTCAATAAAATTACCGCCTTTGGAACATCGTCCCCCCCCATAAAGAAAAACACAAACATTTTATTTCCAAATTTATCATCAAAAGTGAAAAAGTGCCTGGAGATATTAGTTTTACAATCATGCTGATGTATTTTTATTGATGACTCGTGCAAAGTCGAAAATTAATCGAAGTCTACTGAGTTGGACAGACAGTTTGCTCTCATGCAATATGTAAGGAAGAAAACAGAAGTACATGTAAAATCTACCACACAGTGCAATACAATGTAATTGTAATTTATATTTTTGGAGTTTAATGACACTAGATAAGTGGTATCAAAGCTTGTGACTGTAAGCTTTTTGGGTACAAATGTACCATGTGTTCTTTAGTTGTCAGGTTGCGAACTGGAGACAAGACATATGATTGCACATTTGCCCATTTAATTAACAATACAACCACTGATTTCTATCAGTGCTCAAACTTATTTTACTAAGTGACCTGGGAGCAATATATTAAAGCTATATTTTTTCTAATATCGTTACAGTATAGACGATGTGTCTTTCATTATTATAACTATTTCAAGTAACTTAAGAAATTTTATTTAAAGTTCCTGTATGTTATACAAATATTTTCTAGGAAATTTGTAAAGTATTGAAGTGAACATTTTTATAACTTCCATCCATAAGAAATGCATCCAAAAAGTGGAAAGTTTGACAATAAACCGTCGATTTCATGTAAGAGATGAAATACGGAAATGTTAAATATAGCGCGTAAATACGTCATCGATTCATATGACCGGTCACGTGATACAACTAGTAAAACAAACATGGACGTTTGTGAGCGGATCAATCAGTACTGTAAGTGTTTTATCGACTTTTATATATTCGTTTTGCTACTGAGACACATTCCAATGATCAATTGTTGAAATGTATCATTCCCTTCAAGAGAAAGTTTGTAATACGCCGTAGTTGAATATGAAATATCAGATTCATTTGAAATTTTGTAGCCTTTTAACTAGCGAGGCTCCCACGGAGAACATAATGCAAATGTGTACTGCGAGGTGGAAAAAATATTTAGTATGAAACTATTAGGATAAAAAGGGTAATATTACATGTGGTATGTGTCATTGTTAACAGTTAAAGGTTGCACGCAATTCGAAGCTCGTTGATGCATTGGAATTAAACTACATACTGGTAGTTCCCATTACACAGTAGATGTAGAGCTACAGCCACGAGACGTGTTTACAAATATTCTAATGTTGGCCGCTAATGTGTAGATCAACTTGTAAAGATACTTTAACAAGATGAAATAATCCTTGCTCTTTTGGAGCCCAAGTAATAGAGGGGGTCGGGCAGCATTTGTGCATCATGTTGTTTTAAAACCAGTACTCAGTGTATGAAAAGAGAAATTGATGTATCAGCTGGTCAAGAAATAGGGACTTTTAAAGCCACACATCTGTAACTTCTGCGTAGGTGTAGAATTTACTATAGGCAGTAACCTACTGAACAGCAATGTACTGTATACCAACATGCTATGTGTATATTGCAATACCTTTTTTTATTTATAGGTTAGCCCCAGAGTCTTATACTGTTCATACTGATGCATGTCTATTATGTGCCTAGTATATGATTCTTAAATCAGACAGTGTACATGGTACAAACATTATTGTTTTCATGCTGATATAATGTACTTAGAAAAACGCTCACTTTGCTACCTTTGACTTTTACTCACAAGAAAAATACTAGTATAATATATCTATAGTTCATAATTGTTTAGATATTAGGGGCATAGCAAATGCTTTCTTTCTTGGAAACCTGTTTAATGTGGGGTTAACACTGCTTTGCTTATAAAAGAAATGAGAAGACACTCTTGACTAACAATCTGGAGGTCCCCTGTTCGAATCACGGCCGGGATGCTGGAAATTTTAAAATCTCTTCTCACTGTTTCCCACCCATCTACAGATTAATTGGTTGGAAACCCAGAGGTAGTCTCATGTTTATCAGTGCTATACTCCAGGCATGAAGACATGCATGAACCAAGGGGTCTATGCTAGGTCTGGTACCCCGGATTCCCTTGTATCTGTGACATTCTCTCTTCAACCTGCACCTGTCAGGAGTTTAAGCAAGTTCACCAAGGGAGAGGTCCCAGGGTCGGCCAGGACTTTTAAACAATCAAGAGAAAAAAAAGAATGAGAAGGAGTATATTTTTATAATGTGTTCCCTTTTTACATATATTATCTCAATGTAGGGGTAGAGGAGGGAGATTGGAATAGAGTCAACTAAGGGACAACGCCATGTGGAAGAGCTTGTGTGGCACAGAGTGCATGAGAGATGAAGGTAATTTTCTCCCAATTAAAGCTATTTTTCAGCATGAGTACATTTATAGGTATTTTTAAAACATAAGAGTATCCTTTTTTTATTTAAGTATACAATGGAGATACTAATGATTCAGTAGTTATAATAAAATAAGCTTAGTTATATTCTTTTTTTCAGTATGATACACACTTTAAAAATCAATTTATGCTAATTTCTTTATTCTCTATTGCAAAATAAGCTTAGATAAATAAATCACTCTGGAGACTCACGAAGAGAGAGAAGCAATGTTGAAATATATGTGTCTCGCGCCATGGAAAAGATGGGAATCAAACCAGAGACTTTACAATTCAAAGGCGAACATGCTACTACTGTGCCACGGTGTCGCCACCAAGTTTTATTTATCCCCCCGCCGAAGGCGAAGGGGATATTAGAAATGGTCTTCGTCCGTCCGTGCGTCCGTCCGTCCGTGCGTCCGTCCCAATTTTGTCCGGAGCATAACTCCAAAAGTACTTGAGCGATTTTCTTCAAACTTCATACACTGACAGAGCACATTGGGAGGAAGTGCAGTGTTTAAGAACAATAACTCTACCTTGCCTACTTTTAGAATTATTCCCCTTTATTAGATTTACTTGAAAAACTTTGTCCGGAGCATAACTCCAAAAGTGCTTGAGCGATTTTCTTCAAACTTAATACACTGACATAGCACATTGGTAGGAAGTGCAGTGTGCAAGAACAATAACTCTACCTTGCCTACTTTTAGAGTTCCTCCCCTTTATCAGATTTACTTTAAAAGTTTTGTCCAGAGCCTAACTCCAAAAGTACTTGAGGGATTTACTTCAAACTTAATACACTGACATAGCACATTTATAGAAAGTGCAGTGTGCAAGAACAATAACTCTACCTTGCCTACTTTTAGAGTTATTCCCCTTTATCAGATTTACTTGTCCGAAGCATAACTCCAAAAGTACTTGAGGGATTTTCTTCAAACTTAATACACTGACATAGCATATTGGTAGGAAGTCGGTGTGCAAGAACAATAACTCTACTTTTAGAGTTATTCCCCTTTATCAGATTTACTTTAAAAGTTTTGTCCAGAGCATAACTCCTGAAGTACTTGAAGGATTTACTTCAAACTTAATACACTGACAGAGCACATTAGTAGGAAGTGCAGTGTGCAAGAACAATAACTCTACCTTGCCTACTTTTAGAGTTATTCCCCTTTATCAGATTTACTTGTCCGAAGCATAACTCCAAAAGTACCTGAGGGATTTTCTTCGAACTTAATAAACTGACATAGCACATTAGTAGAAAGTGCAGTGAGCAAGAACAATAACTCTACCTTGCCTACTTTTAGAGTTATTCCCCTTTATCAGATTTACTTTAAAAGTTTTGTCCAGAGCATAACTCCAAAAGTACTTGAGGGATTTTCTTCAAACTTAATACACTGACATAGCACATTGGTAGGAAGTGCAGTGTGTAAGAACAATAATTCTACCTTGCCCACTTTTAGAGTTATTCCCCTTTATCAGATTTACTTTAAAAGTTTTGTCCAGAGCATTACTCCAAAAGTACTTGAGGGATTTTCTTCAAACTTAATACACTGACATAGCACATTGGTAGGAAGTGCAGTGTGTAAGAACAATAATTCTACCTTGCCTACTTTTGGAGTTATTCCCCTTTATCAGATTTACTTGAAAAAAAATTTCTGGAGCATAACTCCAAAAGTACTTGAGGGATTTTCTTCAAACTTAATACACTGACATAGCACATTGGTAGGAAGTGCAGTGTGCAAGAACAATAACTCTACCTTGTCTACTTTTAGTCAAATAGAAAAATATCATACCTATACTGATAATGAACATTAATATAATTTTGCAAACCTTCTCTTCATTGCCTTATTCTTTTTCCACTTACTTGAAAACTGTACTCAGCATGACCATAACTATACGGCTTTTTAAGGATTTCCTCTCACCAAGTAAAATGTACGAAAGTACAACCTTGAGGTAACTAAGTTTGGCTGCATTTTAATATAGTATGCACATAGTATATACTAATTCAATATAACTCGATTGTGGAAGCTTGAAGCTTACCGAGTCACTCTCGAGTCAGCTTCCTGGAGGAACTATTATTGGTGTCATATTAGGAAGTACGGTCGTGACCCTGGTGAGGCTCAAACCTGCAACCTCCAGGATGAGCGGCAGACAACTTAACCTTTACAACACTGCTCCCCTTCAAATATGCACATGTATGAAGTCTACATATTATATAAATTGAAATACATCTTGTTTTTGCTCATGTAATGTTTATTTTAAGAAATGGATAATTGTTTTTAGAATGGAGTCAATCGTATGCCTGCGAAAATAATGTGAGAACTAGTTCTTCAGCTGCTAAGAAGGGGACCGGGAATGATCTTTGACCTACTAGAAGATAGAATGGCACCCCCAACCTCAACCTCTCCAGCCCTAGGACAGCTTGGTGCCATCCTAGTGTAGATGTCAAAATACAGACAAATGCAGGATTTGGAAAGTAATGTAAACCAGAACACTATGTCAGTCATAGAGATGTAAGCTTACATTTTTCACAATATAAACATATTAAGTTTTGGGGAGCTTTAATGCTTCATTGTATCAAAACATAAATCAAAATAACATAGTGTGCTACACTGTTCAGTCTCGGCAGCCAGTAAAGAGAAGGTACATGATGGTTGCTTCAGCCAGGAGACCACGTAATAGAGATGTACATCATTTAATCAGCTGTCTAATATAAATAGAGCTGATATTTAATATGGCTTAATGTAACAGTGTATGACTTGCCTTTTAAGTTAGTAATTCATAAGTTTTACATATACGTGTATGTAAATTTATTAAAATAAATTGACATAAGTAGATATTGTTCATTGGCTGTATGTTTATTTAGTACAGATAAAAACATCTTTGCTTTTGAAGTCACAATCTTTTGAAAAGGTGAAAAAAGGAACCATTTGCTCTATTGGCCCTTGGAATTGCTGTAAACAGTTGCAAACAGGGTCTGGATTTACATTGAATAGCAGACTTTGGAGGCCACATGGTACAGAACACCCTGTGACCATTCCATAAGAAATGTTGAGTGTAGGAGTTTAGAGTGGACACTATATTTATACCAGCAACTGAAATGTTCATGTCCTTTTCATTCAATTATTTGCATGTATAACTTGTTCATTTCAGCATGTAGAAGACTAAACATTCTGAGTACATGAACTTTACCATATGGAGACTAGGACTGGGATAAGAAGAATTAGGAACAGTTTGCAATCTGCAAAAAGAACATTTACTGATTTTATATCTGGTTGAATTGCTGAAATTCCATTTGTCAATAGAGGAGTGTACAGTACATTCAAGTGGCGACCTTAATAAATAGAATGT
Source organism: Saxidomus purpurata (assembly GCA_022818135.1). NCBI lineage: Eukaryota > Metazoa > Mollusca > Bivalvia > Venerida > Veneridae > Saxidomus > Saxidomus purpurata. Next base: position 33,133,354 of record JAFMSR010000008.1, read on the forward strand.
GTTTAGGATGTCTAGGTCAAGGTTAACGCTTGGTCTTAAGTAGGTGATGCTTTCGGGTGAGCATTATAGGGCAAGATTGGTTATTAATCTTCACTTTTTTAAATGAATAAAAATATATCCATTTACCGTGACCCTTTCTAAATTCAATTGTTATCATTTCTGTTTTGGTAAATTTGGAGCATTCACAAAATATGATCCCTAACACAACACATTTTATACTGGACACCTCTTAGATTTGAAAACTTTAAATTAAATGGAATCAAAGCTGTCATATGTAGTGATTTCAGATTTCTAAGAACAAAAGCAACAACATAAAACATCTGACTTTTTATTAGCTTACCTAGCTTTGCCAGGGTGAGTGATTACCCATCGTCCGTCAATTTATTGATTGAAACAACCTCTGCTCTAAAAACACTGTGCCAATATTGATTAAACTATGCAGGGATGCTTCTCGTAGGAAGCTCTACCAAAAAGTTCAAAGAATTCGACTCTGGCAGCTATGGCAAAAAAATGGAAAAAAAAAATTTTAAAACTTCTCTGAAACTACAAGGCCTAGAGCTTAGATATTTAACATGTAGCATTGTCTAGTGGGCCTCTACCAAGATTGTTCAAATTATGACCACGAGATTGAAATTTACCCGGGACCAGGGGTCGCTTGGTTTTACATAGGCTTTAGTATGAAATAACTTTTAATAGAAAAAACTGTAAAAAAAATCCTTCTTCTCTGAAACCACAGGATCTAGAGCTGAGATATTTGGCATGTAGCATTGCCTAGTACACCTCTACCAAGTTTACAAGTTACCTTTCCCGGGAGAGGGGGGTGTCAAAAGTTAAAGTTCTGAAGAATAATGTATAGATTTTGCATATATTGAACTAAAAATCATTTGCAAATGATATTGATTCTAAAGGAAGATGTTTTATATCAATATATCAAATTGCTTATTTTGTTGAGGTAGACAGTACAGTTGTGGCAAGTTTGTGAGTTTAAATATAATAAAATTGAAACACAAGAGCGCCAAAATGGCCCTATCTCGCTCACCTGTATGAGGTCTACTACACATTGCTTATATAAACATTCTAAATATCTTAGCTCTGCCTGTGGGCCTTGTGTTTTTCACTATATAAGCCTCTGCAACATCAACTTAAACTTTTAGTTCAATATATGCAAAATTTATACATTATTCTTCAGAACTTTAAAAGCCATCAAAAGGATCATCTTACCCCGTACATTTATGCACAGTATACTCCATTGTTTTTTTTCTGTCTGTGTGTTGTTTTTTTATAAAAACCATTCTTTACATGTATGCAGAATTTATGTGTACAGAGAGCTGCAAAAAAGTAAACTTTACTAATATCTTTGTTTTTATAAACTCAATTATTCAAAGAATATGGAAAGCTATTACAGTCACGTCAGCGTTGCATCTTTGGTAAAGTTTTGCTTGCAAATTATTATCAAGGATATACCTCAGTAACAGCTTATGGGATTGACTTCAAAATTTATTAAAGTCTTCAGGGGTGTCAGACTGTCTGATTACTCTTGTATGAATTTGAATTCAAGTTACGACACTTGTTTTGACTTAGAAAATTTGGTTAAAGTTTTGCATGCAAGGCTTTTATCTCAGTAACCACTCACGAGATTTATTTAAAACTTCAATTTAGTATTCAATGTATCAAACAATCAGGTTAGATAACTTTGGACTGAAATAATTAAAAGTATGGCCCTTCTTGGGCTTAGAATGTTTGGTTAAGTTTTGCATGCAAGCTGCATGTGCAAGCTACTATCAGGATATCTAAGTTACCATTGCTGAAATTGATTTTAAACATTAATATGTCAACGGGTCTCCAACTGTCATGTAAAATAACTCCTCACTGAAGTTATTATAAGTTATGGCCCAATTATGGTCTAAGTGTTGCATAAGTAGTAGAGGTATAATACGGCACTTGCACTTGCAAGGTACTTTTATACACATATTTCAGCAACCACTTATGGGATTGATTTGAAACTTCATTAATCTCATAAGGGATGTCCGACATTCAAGTAAGACAACACTAGTATGAATTTAATTAAAATCATGACCCTTGTTTGACATAGGAAATTTGGTAACAGTTTTGTACGCAAGGGCACTATCATGCACACATCTCATTAAATCAGTATAGTTATTGGATTGATATATAACTTCAATAAAGTGTTCAGGGGTATCAAAAAATCGGGTGAGATAACTACTGACTTTATTTTCTTCAAATTATGGCCCTTTGTGAAATTAGAAACTTCGCTAAAGTTTTGCATGCGATATTTGTTGATGTACATACTTTAGTATTAAACTACTTAAGGGTTTTTTTAAACTAAACCAAGTGTTCAGGGTTATCAAACAATTAGTTAGAAAACTAAGGCCCTTTTTGAACTCGACATTCTGTCTTACAGACAGCTCTTTTTAATTTGAGCAGTACATCATATCACTGCTTATAATGATGCATTTACCAATTTCTATTCTCTATTAAGTTGTCATGTTCCAAAATGACTATGAAACTATATATTTTTGTTTATACTAATTTAATTTAGTTTGAAAGTGAAGAAAGCTTGACCATTAGACAATTTTACATGACATTTCAAATATCTAAGCTCAATGCCTTGCATTTTTGTTAAAGAAGACTTAACTATACCTGATTTGTTGCCATGAAATGGAATGCTTTGACTAAACTTAAATGAGGTTAATGCCACGTTTCATAAGGTTTCACCATTGCACAGAGATGTTTGAAGCAAATTTGTGACGACTGACAGACATGCAACGATCTTTAAAGCTAGTAGTAAAGTGACAAATAACAACATATGATTTACACTAACACATCTTTTATTTGGTGTCTGTATGTAGAAATCACATGACATAAAACACCAGTTTTTCTGACAGTAACATGTTTCTACATATTTGTCATAGTGTTTTCAGTTTTTTCTTTGAATCTTGATTTCTTTGGAGGCTTTTGTTGATGGTGGGAAAATTCCTGAATTTCCATTTCTAATTTCCTAGGATCTGTGGGAGTGAACATTACTGGTGCCCTCAGTGATTCAGTTCAGTTCAATATTTCTTGAAGCAATTGTTGAACATAGGCATGTGTCTGTTGCACCTTCAGTTTGTAGCAACCATATGTTCAAGTCTCTTTTTAGAAACAACTGTGAAGCCTGGAATAATTTTTGAAAATAATTAAATTATTTCGAAGTTCAAGAGAGCAAACAGTATCTTGTCCAGAAATAAATAATGTCGTTTTTTAATATTAATGTCCAGAGTTTTCGATATACCTTAGATGGACAGCTCACAGATGAACACAGATGTTGTGTATAACTACACTGAATCATACTTTATACATTGTATTAATAAGAAATACAGTCAAACCTCTCTTAACGTAACCTCTGCCAATCAAAGTCCTATCTACAATGATATACATTTTCTGTCCCGACAGAACACATTCCAAAATAAATAGGCGAACCACTGCCTAGAAAATGCTAAAATGATATTTTATTTCGCAAGTACATTTTTTCTTTGATTGTTTTATAGTCCCGGCGAACCCTTGGGTGAACTTGCCAAGACTTCTGACATGTGCAGTTTGAAAAGAGACAGATGCAGATACAATGTCATCGGGCTACAAGATCCTAGCTCTTTTATCAGTAGACCCCGTGGTTCTTTTACATGCTCCGTGTACATCACCGATACACATAAGACTCTTGGTTTCTAACCAGTTCATTTCTAGATGGGTATTAAACATTGCAAAGCATTTATGAAATTTCCAGTGTCCCGCTGGGATTCGAAACTCGAACCTCTTGATTTGTAGTCAACAGCATTAACCATTCGACCACCATGCCACTCACAAGTGTTTCTGTTATAGATACTACAATGTTTTCTCACTGCTGGCCTTTATTTGCTTGAAGGTTTTTCATAGCTAGGCTTTTACACAGATTTGCTGTATCATTGTTACAAACTCACATATATCATAAAGCAAATTAATCTGGCTTACCTACATATCCATTCTTATTTTACAACACGGGGTGATTTTTGTAAAACTTATAATCTATAGCAGCCATAAAATGTCTTGGTTTTCACTCAAGATGTCTACAATAAACAAAATATAGACATCTTATGTTTTACTTTTCATGCAAATACAGTCTGTATTTATTAAACAAAGGTTGTATTTATTGAACAAAAGTAAACTCTGCGTGAAATAAGAAACTAATTGTTTGATTAAGTACTTCAACTGACAGCAATATATTATACTTAGATGTGATGACATTATTATAACTGATTACATGTATCTATAGAAGTTCCTCATAACTATATAAACCTAATATCCCTAATGAAAAACTGTTATGCACAATAAATAAAAAATGAATGGAATTTCTATGCAAATTTCTAAAAAGTTGTAAAGGTATATACAGCAAAATAAAAATGGTGAATTAATCTAATAATAAATATTATTTTTACTGTTTGATTCTTAAAAATCTACTTACTAGAAACACTTCCCTTTTCACCTGAGAATTCCTGCAACACTATCAAAAACGGTTGATCAGATGTGGAACACATGGATTTTAAATCTTTATTTGAGTGTGTGCTGCCGCCTAAAATGATAAAAGATGACTGATACCTCTATAAGTAGATAAGCTTTATAAATTCAACTCTATGTTATCTATAGATTGGGGTACTTTTTTTACTAAATGTATGATACTGCTGCAGGGAGATTTTTCTAGATGCCAGGTGATTGAGCTAAAAATCAAAATTAAATGCAACATACCCATATTTTCATCAATTTTAAAGTGTCTTGAGTATCTATATACCAGTCTGTTTATGGTTTGAATCAATGGTTCAATATCACTGAAGAAGCAGACAATGCACTGAGATTACTCTTCTATAAACTGCAGAAATTATTAGGGTAATTTTATGAAAATTAAAAATGGAAGTATTGTACAATAGTATTTTTCCTTTAAATCTTACCATCTATTAGATTCTGAAATATCAGAATCTGGAAATGACAAACCATCAACTTCTACATGTGCATCAGCAGGTGTTGAGTGTACAACTTGACCCTCAGTCTTTGATCTTAAGGAAGTTTTTTCACAAATCATCACAGCCCTACATGTGTACATTTTATAAGATGAGTGCAAAGGATATTTCAGAAAAACAAAATGATACAGCCTAATTATAAGAATATGATACAATATGACATATAAATTTATTCCATTGCATAAACAACACAGCACAACAATTACGGAGCAATGAAAATAAATGTTTTCTACTCCTAAATAATTGTAGATATGGTTTTTCCCCATTGGCGCCCCTCGCGATTTTAAGTTCATATAAATAATTTCGACAAATAGCAAATCGAATAACATAACTATCCATATATTAAGTAGTTCAAAACACAACAAAACATTCAAACTTAAATTTCATTTAAGAACAGACCTGATTATTCATTTTTAGACCGAAAGTAAGATTCTTACCATGCGCTGCAAATTCGTCATCGGTTTTCACGTTTGATTCATTTTTAGGCAATTCTACTCGTCCACGTATCATCAAACATCCTAACAACGTGTCGAGACTTTGCATATTCACGTTACTTTTCCTTTCTCCTCTCCCTTGCAAGTTATTTTCGTGCAGCCACATCCGTGAAACATGTTTGTTTGGTTAAAAATAGGTTTTGTGGTCACGTGACATTAACTAACTTGCATTTAGAAGATGTTTAACACCGTTAGGGTTTTCCAGCGGTCCCTGGCAGCGGAAAGGTTTATTAAAGCGACTGCACTCCAGATGGACAAGTTACGCTAAAAAAAGAAAATTTTCAATTTCAAGAAAACAATTGTCATTACTGTATCAGGGGCATTGTATTATGATAACGTGACAAGTTTTCTAACAAAAAGACACAATTAAAATGGGTTGTTTTGCTTACTTTTATTGTAGAAAATATCACCCCGTGACTAACGGGGTTGGCTCTTTGGTATACCAATATTTTTAACTCGCATCAAATCAGCTGACTCCGTAGTGTAGTAGGTTAAGCCGCTGTAAATTTTTGTAAGCGCAAAGATCCGAGTTCAAAACCTGGCTCAGGTAAATATTTTTTCTACTTTTATTTTTAGCTCTTACACAAAAGAAAAAATCTTGATGCTGACAAATTGAATATATATTGATTTTACAAAAAAATAAAATTTACTAAGAATTTGGAGTGCAGTTGCTTTAAGGGTCTGGATTTTTGGAAAAGTGGTTTGAAGAGTAACTCTAACACATACATGAAAATCGTTTTTACGTACAAGTGAAACAGGGACTTTAAGAAATGAAACTAAATGTCACAATTTGTATCATGCAATAGATTTACTAAATTATCCAGACGGATTTCAGAATATGTACATTTTTGTTACACACTTGTATCTCCAGCATGCATTATTACATGTACCGATTAAAGGGAAATGTATAATGATAACATACCCAATACAGTTATATATCCTATTACTGAAATCATTACAATTTCACAAAATTTTAGCTTCCAACTTGAGTAAAATTCCATCTCTACTCCTTTGCGGTTTGAATTCCAAATACGAAAAAGGAAGTGCAACGTTTTAATGATGCACTCTGATAATGATGCACTCTGGCCCGCCAAGCGAATGATCGTCCAAATGACGTCATTAAATTCCCACTGCCTGAAGTAGAATATAAACCATCCACCTAATTGTGTTTGATAGATCAAATTGCCACTATGCTAATAAATGTTAACAACGTAAAGTTATACTTAAATGCTGAAAGTGATGAAATTAATAAATTGTTATGAGTATCTCATCTAAACAAATATTTGGTCAAGTTTACTCGGAACTACAGCCTCACCGTACCGTTGTAACATGTAAACTCCCTGCAGTATTTACCTCCCCTAGCTTCACAATACAGATACTAATTATTCAACCTGTCTTAGCATAACGTTGTATAAACTTATTTGTAGAGAATAATATACTGTGTGCCATAATTATTCTATCAATATTTGTTGTAGCCAAACCCCTTAGGTGGATATTGACACGTGTTAACTGATAAAGAGGGAAATATGTTAATTTACTCAGAAAACCACTGGAAATGTGTTGTAAAATTAGTCCTTGTTACCAACGCTTGATAAATCCACGTACGTTGGATCTAATAAGAAAACAATAATCTATACATCTACAAACGTATACAATTCGTGTTGGTGTGACCAACTAGTGATAGACCTTCGTAAGTCATACTGTTCATACCGTTGAGGTCTATTATGTGCTTATTATAGCACATTAAACCAGTGGAATTTGGCCTTTTCCGACTTTGAATTTTTTATCTGCAAAGTTTTCACGTATGTTTCATATATACCATTATTACTATGAGTAATGTACATCTACACAGCAAAACTATAAACTATATCATGCAGACGGTGAGCGACACAGGGTCATTTGAACCATATTGTTTCCTATATAAGTCTATGTGGAGTGGGGGAACCTATGCTGGAGGTATTTCGAATGTATATCAGCTATTCAGAAAGCAGGAAATCCTAACCATTTTGATTTGCCTCAGCGAAAACATAATGTTATCCCTGCTTAATCGAAACAAGATGTTGATGTGTGTCATCAGGTGACTATGTCGTTCTTGGAGCTATTGACACGACACATTTCAAAACTTGAAATTACACCACGAAGGATACCAATGCTGGTGGTATGTTATATTTGACAACCAACAGGTGGGAAATGGTTTTTAGAGCCTAAATATTAACTAACAAGAGCTAACAGTTTCCATAGAATATATATTTTTATACAAAAGAAATAAGTTTATCAAAAATGCTTACTTTAACTGGTTGATTTTGATGTCTATATTTAAGAATTTTTCTAGCGAAATGGATGGAGTACAATTGTATTGGCTGCTGTGGCGTCACATAGCTGCACGCGCGGCTATCACTTCGTTTGCTGTAAAAGCATTTCATCGACTGTCAATGCTGAATGTACCCTGAAAATTATTTCTTCATCTGTCTTTCTGTAAATAGCCGTTTTACGGAGATACCACCAGCATAGGGATACCGCCAGCATAGGTTCCACCACTCTAAGCCTAGTTACACCAAGTTGGGGTCAATTTTGACCGTAGTGCCATGACCGCATTTGTATAAGACCACCACACAATATCACATACATGTATCTTGCGGTTTAAGAGATGTTTAAAGAGTTCGATATATAAATCTTTGTAAAATTAAACTTTAGTGACTCCCACAGAAGGGAGTCAATAGTCGTTAGTTTAGTTAATACAAATTTATTTTAGCTCGATTGTGAAGAAAGCTTGTAGCTTATCGAGTCACTCTCGAGTCCGCTTCCTGGATATACAAGTACTGGTGTCATAAGAGGAGGTACGGTCGTGACCCAAGCGGGGCTTGAACCCGTAACCTCCGGGATGAGCAGACACCTTACTTAATCAAGTAGTATACAGTTAGTTTATTAGTCATTGTCTCCACCTGCCAACACGTTACGAGCCCATTTCCCATATGCTTCGTAAAATGGCTGTGTTTCTACAATTTTTTATATTGATACATTAAAACAACACCGTAAAATACACCTACGCAAGTTGGATCTTCTAATGAAATATTGAGATATATCTAGATACATAAGTCCATGACAATACCATTTTGCAGACCTACGTAAGGTGGATCTACCAATTGAATATTGATATATAACTACTAACATTAGTCCATTACAGCATCGTAAAATAGACATACTTTAGGTGGATCTACCCGTGAAATATTGAGATATGTCTAGTTGTATTAGTCTTATACATCTCTGTATAATACACCTACGTCACGTGGATCTACCTGCGAAATATTATGGTATCTCTAGTTGCATTATTCTAATACACCACTGTATAACAGACCTACGCCAGATGGATCTACTTGTAAAGTATTGAGATATGTAGTTACACTAGTCTAATACACCACTGTATAATAGACATACGGCAGGTGGATCTACCTGCAAAATATTAAGGTTTCTCTAGTTGCATTATTCTAATACACCACTGTATAACAGACCTACGTCAGGTGGGTCTACTTGTAAAGTATTGAGATATGTAGTTACACTAGTCTAATACACCACTGTATTAATACCAGTTAGCTAGAGATAACGTCATATAAAAGAAGATCTCGGGAATTGACGACAATGCTGATCCTGATATAAAACAATAGAATCTTAAACTATGAAATAATAAATATGAAATGTTGTACAGTCACACCTGTACTAACAGTCACCTCCGAATTAAGGTCACCCTTTGAATAAAGGCCAGACTTTGAAAACCATGTATTCATTTATTAGAGCAATTACACCTTCGAACAAAGGTCAACTATGTACAAAAGACAGGTTTTGGCCTTTGTTCAAGGTTTAACTGTATTTGATTATTGTGAAATAAGAGTTGATGACATAGATACTGTGTAAGCGTAGGTAGGCTTTCAACTAAAGGTCATAACCTAAGAAATAGATACCAGCGTTGGTAGCAATAGTTGACCACCTAGATACAGTGGTTTTCCATGTATTATGGCAATTAGCCTTAATTGACCACCAACCTACACTGGTTTTCGAAATAGTACGCCACTTAGTTGACCACATACCTACACCGGTTTTCCATGTATTATACCTATTTCTTAGGCAATAACCCTTACTTGACCACCTACTTACACTGGTTTTTCCATATATTAGACCTGTTTTAAGGCAATAACCCTTACTTGGCCATCTACGTACACTGGTTTGCCATGTATTATACCTGTTATAAGACAATAAACCTAACTCGACCACATACGAACACTGGTTTTCAATGTTTTTAATGAAGACAATAACACTTATAAGTTGACCACCTACCTACAGTGGTATTATACCTCTTTTAATTGGAAATGACCCTATATTGACACTTTTCAATTTATAATACTATTTGTAAGGATATGTCCTTGAGTTGACCAACTACCCCAACTGGTTTTCCATCTCATTATTACTCTTTGTACGTTGACCACCTACAGACACTGGCTATCCAAACTTTGTATTATACATAACATGTAAGTGAAGACACAGATCTTCATTTCTTTATTGCCTGTCATAATCTATCTTCGATATTCTTTCATCTGAATTGTTTTATTTATCTACAAAATGTTGTCAAAATGAAAAGCTGAATTTAGTTCCCAGCTTCGATTATTTATACATGTGTCTAGTGCGTAATGCTTACTACTTTGTAGCAACTTGTTATCGACAAGTGCATTGAAAATAGCAATATTGTACTTGCAAATAAATTGTGTATTTAAGTCTTTATGTATGAATCACATTAAGAACAGCAATCAATTGCCATTAACAAACACATTTTATAAACATATATACCTGCACTTCTTATTTGTAACGCATCATTTGGTAGTAAGCACATAGCATTTAGCACTTCACACTTCTCATTAAAAAATTTCCAACAGAAATGCGAAAATTATACATACATATATGCTTGCACTTCCCATTTGTAATGTAGCATTTCGTAGTAGGCACCTTGGCCTTAATATACTGACATATTGATACCCAGTACGCACATAACATTTAGCACTACACACTTGTCATTTAAAACTGTCTAACAGAAATGAAAAAAGGCTACAAGAAAAGGTGTATATACATGCATGCACATGTCATTTTTCAAAAAACATTCGGAAGTAAGCATATTGTAATTTTTACATGAATAATCTTCCATAGCTTCCAGCTCTTCTCATCTCTCTTTAACTCCAAACAGCTGTGCAGAAGAGGTTAGTTATTTTAGGTTTTTGGGGGATAGGGGATAGTGCAAGATACAGAAAGCGTCCCAATTCCAGAGAACCCCTGATTTTTTGGCATGCCAGGTGTATAGCACCGATACATGATGGGGCCTCGGTTTTAAGTCTCATCCGAAAGACTGGTAGTAATTTTAGTTAGTAAGCCCCGGGAATAGAATCCACAACCCCGAAATTACAAGTCTCGTGCTCTTACTTATTGAGCTAACCGGACATAACTTTCCTGCAGCTCTCTTTATCTAGCAACCAGTGATGCCCAAGGCACTAATTATCTTTCATAGCGACTGTGCTGGTAAACCTCTGATTTCCACAGGGGAGAGCCATGTCTACTATCCACGCTTTCTGCACTGCTCCTGTAACTCTATGTATTTAGCCCTTTTCTGTTTGTGGGTCTCATAGTACCCCATTGAATGTTGAATTAACCGGTACTCAAATTGCAGGACATTTATTTGCGAGATATACAATTCAGGTTAAGTCTGACCAAAGAACATGGATATGTATCGAACCCGTGTGGCAAAATACAGTATCTATCTGCATCTCCCTTGGGTAAGGGATGTATTGCATGCTGACATAATATATTCCATGGTATCTATCTTGAAGTTGACATTTTTGATGGCCTTGTGTCTGATTTAAACACATTTTACGCAAATATAAACATTCTTGTCTACCATTCTTTAAAATTGTGAATTTAAAGAAATTGTCACTTTTAATGAGATAAAGTCCTTAAACTGAGTGCAATTTTGAATATCATGAAAACAATACACAGTACATGAAATGAACGAATTGTCACCACACGTCAAAGTTCTCTTAAAAACTACGGTAATAACCGTAAAGTTAACAAAATAAGACCTGATGCAGGGCCATTAAACTTTTGTTTACATTTCAGGTGGATAGCGGTTAAACAAAGGTCACAATATTGGCACTACAAAGGAACATTTTTCGATATAGGCCTATTTCTTTCTTGATATTTTAAGCCAATGTTAACCATTTCGATAGAATAATCTACTTGTTGTAGGGTATGCCCCTTCAATATATGGACATGGTGGCCTTTCCATGTATATAAGTTATGACGTTACATAATTTATGAAAAGGGGTTGTTAAAGTCATCTGTATGGCATTCAGAAAGTTTTTAACCGGGTGTCATATTTTTTGACCTCAGATTACCCATATTCAAACTCGACCTTAACTTCATCAGGACAATCGTACTGACCAAGTTTCATGAAGAAACAACGAAAAATGCAACCTTTTTTGCCTACACAAGATTTTTGTATGATTTGACCGCATTACTTAGTTTTTGACTCAAGATGATCCATATTCAAACTCAACCTCGATGTTGTTAAGGCATTCTTTCTGACCAAGTTTCATGAAGATCCAATGAACATTGAAACCTCTATTGCATATACAAGGTTTTTCAATGGTTTGACTCAATGATGTAAAATCATACTCGAACTCGACCTTGATTTTAGTAAGGGAATTATACTAACCAAGTTTTATAACGATCCAATGACCAATGCAACATTTAATGCATACACAAGTTTTTTTCTATGATAAGACCTTGTGACCTAGTTACTAACCAAAAATGACTCATATTCAAACTCGACTTAGATTTTTATCAAGGCAGTTATACAGAGCAAGTTTCACGAATATTCAATGGAGAATGCAACCTCTATTACATACACAAAGTATTTCTATCATTTGACCGTTTGACCATGTGACCTAGTTTTTGACACCAGATGACCAATATTCAAACTCGACCTAGATTGTATCGAGGCGGTAATTTTGACAAAGTTTCGTGAATATTCAATGAAAAATACAGCCTCTATTGCATACACAAGGTTAAGTGCAGACAGACGGACGGACGGACGGACAGACAGACAGACAGACACGCCGCATCAAAAACGGATGTTTCTCCTTTACATGGAGCATGTTTTAACAATGGATGTTAAGTAGGATATGACGTTTGCAATTATGTTCCAGACAAGCATATTACATAAAGCAAGAAACATTTTAGCTCAAAATTGGGATAAGCTACAGTTATATTTTTTAATAAATGCACTCTATCTCGATATCCTTTATGAATGTGTGTAGTTTCAACTTAATACCTATAATATGTTTTCTGTTATGTTCCACACTATCATATAAGGCACACATTTGAGTCAGATAGTGTATATTTCTTTGTCTCTGCATTTTCTCTTAATAACTTCTATCAATGTGTCAGTGTATATATTTTTTTGAGTTACGCTCCGGGAAAGCTTTTTACAAAGGGGGTACTTCAAAAAGGGGGCCAGCTAGATTTAGTGTTCTTTGTCACTGTACTTTTTCTCAATGAATTCTATCGAAGTGTGAGGTATGAACTACATAATTTATGTCCCTTCAATATTGTTTTAGTTATCCCCTACTAAATCTTCTAAATTATTCCATTAAAGAAGTGTGAAAGGGGATACAATTCAGCTGTCAAGTGTCCGAGAGTTATAATTATTGCTCTCGGCGCTATATCACATTACCATATATCATTAATTCAGGTTCCATTTAATTCCTTCCAGTCGTTTACGAGTTCTGCTCCGGACAAAATTTCATTGAAAAAGATAAATGATAATAAGAATAATAATAATTAGAAGAAGAAAAACTACAAATACAGTATGTCCCAGGTATAATTATTGTACGAAAACGTTGTTTGTACAGAACAAAAGAGATAAAATAAAGATTTTATTTAAACATTAACATCAGTAACAGGAAGTGACAATTCAAATTCGACACCGCATGAAACGAAATATTACTAAGTAACCGTAAAAGGAGAATATACCACACTCTTATTTAATAGATTTACATGATGAAATGTACATACATTTAAAGCTGCCCGCCCAAAGATTTTGCTGACAATTTTTGCGTTCTTCAAAAAGCGTTTTAACGTCTATAACTTACAAGGAGAAATCTCTGTAAACTGATAAATCGATAAACAATATAGAAATATGGCTGTAACTTAAAAATTTACATAAAGCGTTGTAAACACTTAGATTTAATGCACTTTCAAAGCATTTAAGTAGAAATTGGTATTTTCTTTTCGTATTGTTTTGTTAAGCCTTTAACGTAATGTTTGAGATCTGAATACGTTGTGGAGAAGAATTTGTTTTACCTCAGCTGTGACTGAGAAGCTTTAAGGGCGAATAACGTAACAAAACAATCACAAGAACTTCGTCATTAATCCTAATTACAGGTTCAAATGTTTTCACTGACTTCAGCCAGATGGATTTTCCTTTCGTAATAGGTTCTCTCTATCATAAAATATGTAACACATAACAATAAGGAAGTAGGAAAATACAGACACAAGTCAACTCTTCCTAGTAAGATAGAAAACAAAACGTTAGAATATCCTAAAATAAACATAAGTATAGGGCACGAACTCTGAAATTAACATCTGTCATTCGTAAGTATATACAACATGTTTTGAAAGTGGCTTTCTCATCCTGATTTATTCTGACCTCTCTGTATCAGTTTTACTACAGAGTTTTTTATTGTCTTATCTTTATACAGTATGTATTTGCACCACGCGTTTTACATGCTCGTGAGTGGAATATCACATGCGCTTATAATAAGTCTTTTCCATATTTTGTGGGTCATAAATTGTTGACATGTTGACAATTTTCCTCAACTATAACATAAGAACTTTCAATCATATACATGCACATACATAGAAGAATATTATACAACATCTGAAAAGGCTTGTCTTTAATCGATAAATGTTGTTTCCTGCAATTTCAATAAAACACATGAATTAAAGTTTTTTATGCTGTTTAACGAAAGCACGTAATAATTAAGCAAATTTACATACGCTTTAAGAGTACATGGACCTATTTTTTCTTTGCCAAATACAATTTTTATGTAAAAGTAAAAGTATTAGAAAGATTAATTCGCTGTTATACAAATCAATCTTTATCTAAGATATTACGTTTTACATTTTACGTTTTCTCAATTAGGTGGTTCATGACAACATTTAGCCAAACTATATTGGTGTTTTACTAGCCTAAAGTCGTTAAAACATATAATTAGTGTTACATAATTACTAAGTCACGTGTTCCTTTAATGTTCGTTTTGTCCTCGTGTGTTGCTTTGTAGCTAGGTGTGTGTGTGTGTGTGTGTGTGTGTGTGTGTGTGTGTGTGTGTCTGTGTCTGTGTCTGTGTCTCTTGTGTCTGTGTCTGTGTGTGTTGTGTGTGTGTGTACGGGGGGGGGGGGGCTCGTTTTGGGAGGCTGCGTTTTGGTACTGGCAGGGCTTCCCGTTTGATATTATTTTTGTTTTTTTGTATTATATAAATATTTAGTTTGCAGATGCATGAAATACTTTTCCAGATAAAAGATGAACATAATACATGAATGAAGAAATTATAAAAATGCGAAGTTTTTTTTATAATTTTAGAAGAGATGTTGCAAACCACTTTTCTCATAATTACTCTCGGAATTTGGTGAAAAAACAAGGTAGGTTCTACGAATTTTCTGAAATGTAAGTACGAATCATGAAATGAAAGGGGTCTAGTAGATATACAAGTAATTTAGTATTTCTATATTTTTGAAATTATACGCTACCACATTATAATTATAAACCGTTGCAAACGCTTCCAAATAGACATATAGAGTAGCAGTGCCGTCAAACCAAACTCATCTTACTTGTATTGTTGATTATGGCCATTTCTTTCACCTTTTATGTTTACATGTTAACTATATCATTTTGAATATTATTTTTCGCGGAACCTCGACGAGCATTTATCTAAAGTTTATGTTTTCAAAACAGTACGAAAGGAAAAGACAAGTTCGAGTGAAACATGTTCCGCTTACTGACATTTACCATGCATTTAATATTTAAAGTCAAAACGTTATGTTGTCAACATATCAGATCTTGAAACTCGACCAGCAACAAATATTATAAATCCACAGATTTTCAAAAATCGTCATGTTCAGTCCGTAAAATAAACGAGCAAGTGATAACAAGATAATTATGTTCTGTTAAAATGATGTGTTGTGGGGTTGTTACAGTTATTATGTTCAGTAATAATAATATGCTATTTGGTGCTCTAGACATTATGCAGCTATTAAAACATACTTTTCTTTTTCTTTAGCTGAGATAATGAATTGTTGAGCGGTACAATCATTATCTTCAGTTAAAATAAAATGCTAGTAAGCACTCTTGTAATTATGTTTCGCCATGAAATAAAGTACTGAGTACAAAAAATGTACAATGTAATACTGTCACCATGTTATGTTGCGATAGTGACTCATTGAGTGGTACTATCACTATGTTCAGTTAAAATAATATGTTGTTGGTGCTGTAAACATTATGGTCAGTCCTGAAAACGAGCTGTTAGTGTGATGTGATCATGTTCAGTTACGATAGTGTGTCGCGCAGTAGCACTGCCATTGTGTTCAGTTAAAAATATGGTGTAGGGTGCTACTGACATTAGTTCAGTCATGTAAACGAGCTAGTAAGTGTTGACATCATAGTGTTCAGTTATAATAATTTGTTGTTCAGTCGTGCTTTTTTATATTCAGGTATGGGTGGTTAAGCCATAGTGTTCAGTCGTCGTAAAAATGAACTGCCGAGTGAAAACATCATTTTCCTAAATTGCGAAAGTGTGTGTGTTTGGCAGTAATATTATTATGCTTGGTTAATGAAACATGTTGTTCTGTGATGACGTTGTTATGTTTAGTCTACTGTATTTGACAATGTGCTCTGTTGTTATACAATTATGTTGGATTCATTCGGGTGTATTCGGATCAAAACTGAGAACAAAGATGGCGGGGCACGCACGTCTGTCACGCACGTTTGAAGAAATGGGGCAGTCTGCCCAAACGATTAAGTTTATTGATCAAAACATCAAATGTGAGTTCAACCGAACACAATGTCAAAAGCAACTAGCAAGTATAAACGTATCATTACTTACAGTGTATTATCTTAACACAATATAATGACAGCTCAACTCAACATCTCTTTTCCTAAACTGCACAAAATGAAAGTGACACCCAACAACATACTATATCAACTGAAAATAATGACGGTACTACCAATACTATTTTAACTGCGAATAACAAATCATTTTAACTGAACATAATGACCTTTGCACTGAACAGAATATCATCTTAACTGAACATAATGACCTTTGCACTGAACAGAATATCATCTTAACTGAACATAATGAAGGTATCAGACAACAGTTTGTGTTCACGACCGAACATAATGGCTACAGTTAACAGCATATTAATTTATTTTAACCTAATGATAGTACCAATTAGCAGTTCTTTTTCACGACTGAGCATAATGAATATAACATCCAAAACTGAAAATAATGAAAGTATCTCTCAAACACTGCCTCAGCTAAACATAATGATGGTACCACTCAACTGTTTATTTTCATAGTTGAACATAATGAGTAGAGCACCAAACAGCATATCGAGGGTTGACCGCAAAACTGCAGTAACTTATATGAAATAAAGAAGGAGTTACAACAGTTTTGCGGTCAACCCTCGATATTATTATAAGTGAACATAATAACTGTAACCCCCACAACATACATTTTAACTGAACATAATTTTGTTACCACATGCCTGTTTATTTTAAGAACTGAACTTAACGACTATAGCACCCAACACATTGACTTGACTGAAGAAAATATAATCAGCACACAACATAACACTTCAATAACTGGGTAGATTGGGATTTCCGCCCAGCATTTCAGCCCAAATATTTGTATCAGTTGGTCAGAAGCAGACATCATTTAAGAAATAAAACAATTAACAAAGCTAATGAATATCACAATCAAGGCGATATTTATGATATATCACGGTAGACTGACTGAACCTCCCAAATTTAGTAATGGCCCCACAAAATTTAAAAAAGATTGCCAGTGAATATAGATGTACAATCATGCAAAAAAAGGAAAACAGGGTAAATAAATTCAATGAAATATGGAGTGATTCGCTGCTTTCAGTTTGAAATAGTATAGAGTTTAGTCCCCCCGTCCTCCCACCCCTTTTACTCGGCTTCACAATCTGCCTAAATTGAGAAACTGGCCGTATTCTGATGTTGATCATTTCTTAAAGACACACTTAGTGAAGAGGGGTAGTAGCCGATGTATTCTGCATGTTTTGTAATTAAAGAGTTACTTCCCTTTGAAGGGGCATATATCATATATATTTGTTGAGTATATTTTGCATGTGTTAATGGAGTACATAAAATGAAATTTACATACATTCATTTCTGATCAGATTGTTTTTGTACACTGATAAGTCTAATAATGAAAGAAGAGCTATACAATGCACTGTGTTATGAAGATCTTTTTATTCAGATAATCAAGAAACTCTTTCTTTATGCCTTGCACTTTTTCGATTTTCGAACTTCCACCTACTACATGGCATACTAAGAACAATAAGATTTAATCTGTATAAATACTAAGTAGGAATCTCACTAGTTTGTGTTAATGAATATCTGTTGCTAAATGTTCGAATATACAACTACTTCTGATGAGTCAATTCATCAATTTCTTTCACAAAATGGAAGGATTGAATCGCTCCCGAACACTCATGCGCTCGCGCAAGTTTTTTCATCGTATGTTTTTCATTGCAATTTTTATCAGGCCGAAAACGATATCTGCATATACTGCATTGAAAGCATGGTGAAATATTAAAACAGTTTACTGATCTACCGTTTCAGTAATTTCCAACTACTTAACAAGTATTACTATGATCATAAATCTACAATTTCTACTTAAAGAAGCATCATATTTGAAAGTCGCGATGATTGCCATCACACTTATTTTCCGAACGTTTACTCTGTAGCCAAAGGGACATGGCTTTCATTAAAAATCATTTCCCTTTCGCTGAACAATTATACAAAGAAACATATCAACAAAACATATTTTAACTCGGATATTCTATAACGTAAGTAATTAAAAAATACAAGAACTGTGAAAAACTGGTTCATCCGTACAAGTGGTTTACAATGATGCCAGCATGATACAAGCCCGCACAAAAAGGGCTTATGCTAGACTTTATACTTAATAACGTAATTTTGTTTTCAAGTTGTAGTCGGCAATGCTTTTAAAAAAAAATCTCTATGCGGCTGCACTCGTGGCAATATGGCATCAAGCAGCACTGTGTGTGATGAATGATTACCGCTTTCATAAGCGGTATTTTAGTACCCCCCGCCAAACAAAAATGAAAATCTACTGTATAACGCCTCTGAATATGTCATACACACTCTGTCATATCTTTATCTTATACGTTCAATGTTTTTATTTCATGGCATAAAACTTTAAATTTTATCAATAGTTCTTTTTGAAAATAAGAGTGCTTTCTTACCACAACATTTCCTTGGTGATCTGGCGACCATTCAAGCCTATAACTTGGATGGCTTCTTTTGTTCAAGCAGATTCATCGCAGCAGAATATTCAGTTTTTACAGTGACTATAGACTTCGTTCAATTGATAACTACGTTTTTAAAAATAGCAAATCAGTCCATCGCAGCTCTTCCTCTTATTTCTACCGTTTCAAGTTAAAGTTCTTTTTCCTTTCCTAAATGATAAATATCTGCAGAATTTAGTGTCTTCTTCCTGTCGAACATCACAACTTCCGCACTTGCTTTAACTTATAGCGTTTTTAATCAACAAAAACTACAGTGTTAGAAAAACAGTACATTACTATTGTGCACATATTTTGTTCAATAGGTTTTGCACAACTTATGTATACACAGGTTTGTTTTTTCGTTTAGATGATAGATGTCTAATACTCGTTATTCTAAATAATGAGGCCCTGGGTAAACAAAACCAAAACTGAAATAATCTATAAACGTGTTAGAAGTTATCAGATATAAACAAGACATAATAAATGTGGTACATTATCATTATAGTAGCGATCAATCCTTCCAGATAAGCGGTACGGACGACAGGGATTTTTTCGAACAAGACATACATGTACATATTATGTTCATGTATTGGAATGTAAGCAAATACGTATATACACAAATAAGTGTGTAGAAGTCAGTGAAGTTACAAACTGATATTTCATAATATGAAACGTTTATCAACTGTTACATTAACATGAGCGTCAATTTGGTACGTAGTAGGTAGTTGGTAGTTGGATATTCGAATAACCAACTACCTACTAGTTGGTAGTTGGTTATTAGTAATTCCAAACTATATAACAGCTGGTAGTTGGTAACTCAAAACACTATCACCAGAATGAAATGTTCAAACACACAATACCCCTTCCTTAACACAGAATAAAGCAGGGGGCCTAGTTGGTTATTCGCGTGAATCTCCAACTACCAACCAGAAGGTAGTTGGTAATTCGAACTTTGCATGTATTCCTCTAAAAAAAGAAAGTATTTTTCCGGAAGAAATGTAACGGATATATAACAACATACATGTGTTCTACAACATGGCAACACCCCTTTTCCCTGTGTGCACTTGGGGACTCAGTTAGTTATTCACGTGAATCCCCAACTACCAACCAGAAGGTAGTTGGTAATTCGAACTTCGCATGTTTTACCGTCAAAATAGAAAGTATTTATCCGTAATAAATGTTACGGATATATAACAAGATAGATGTGTTCTACAACATGGTAACACCCCCTTCTCCCTACGTCCACCAGGGGACTCAGTTGGTTATTCGCGTGAATCCCCAACTACCAACCAGAAGGTAGTTGGTAATTCGAACTTTGCATGTTTTCCCGTCAAAACAGAAAGTATTTTTCCGGAAAAAAATTAACGAATATATAACAAGATAGATGTGTTCTACAACATGGTAACATTCCCTTTTCACAACGTCCACCAGAGGCCTCAGTCGGTTATTCGCGTGAATCCCCAACTACCAACCAGAAGGTAGTTGGTAATTCGAACTTTGCATGTTTTCCCGTCAAAACAGAAAGTATTTATCCGGAAAAAATTATCGAATATATAACAAGATAGATGTGTTCTACAACATGATAGCACCCCCTTCTCCCTACATCAACCAGGAGACTCAATTGGTTATTCGCGTGAATCCCCAACTACCAAGCAGAAGGTAGTTGGTAATTCGAACTTTGCATGTATTCCTCTCAAAACAGAAAGTATTTTTCAGGAAGAAATCTAACTGATATATAACAAGATAGATGTGTACTACAACATGGCAACACCCCCTTCTCCCTGTGTGCACTAGGGGACTCAGTTGGTTATTCGCGTGAATCCCCAACTACCAACCAGAAGGTAGTTGGTAATTCGAACTTTGCATGTTTTCCTCTCAAAAAAGAAAGTATTTTTCCGGAATAAATGCAACGGAAATGTAACAAGATAGATGTGTTTTACAACATGGTAACACCCCTTCTCCCTACGTCCACCAGGGGACTCAGTTGGTAATTCGCGTGAATCCCCAACTACCAACCAGAAGGTAGTTGGTAATTCGAACTTTGCATGTATTCCTCTCAAAATAGAAAGTATTTTTCAGGAAGAAATCTAACTGATATATAACAAGATAGATGTGTGCTACAACATGGCAACACCCCCTTCTCCCTGTGTGCACTAGGGTACTCAGTTGGTTATTCGCGTGAATCCCCAACTACCAACCAGAAGGTAGTTGGTAATTCGAACTTTGCATATATTCCTCTCAAAAAAGAAAGTATTTTTCCGGAAGAAATGTAACTGATATATAACAAGATAGATGTGTTCTACAACATGGTAACACCCCCTTCTCCCTACGTCCACCAGGGGACTCAGTTGCTTATTCGCGTGAATCCCAAACTACCAACAAGAAGGTAATTGGTAATTCGAACTTCGCATGTTTTCCCGTCAAAATAGAAAGCATTTGTCCGGAAGAAATGTAACGGATATATAACAAGATAGATGTGTTCTACAACATAGCAACACCCCCTTCTCCCTATGTGCTCTAGAAGACTCAGTTGGTTATGCGCGTGAATCCCCAACTACCAAACAGAAGGTAGTTGGTAATTCGAACTTTGCATGTTTTCCTGTCATAATAGAAAGTATTTTTCAGGAATAAATTTTACTGATATGTAACAAGATAGATGTGTTCTACAACATGGCAACACCCTCTTCTCCCTATGTGCACTAGGGGACTCAGTTGGTTATTCGCGTGAATCCCCAACTACCAACCAGAAGGTAGTTGGTAATTCGAACTTTGCATGTATTCCCGTCAATATAGAAAGTATTTTTCAGGAAGAAATGTAACTGATATATAACAAGATAGATGTGTTCTACAACATGGCAACACCCCCTTCTCCCTACAAATACCAGGGGACTCAGTTTGTTATTCGCGTGAATCCCCCACTACCAACCAGAAGGTAGTTGGTAATTCGAACTTTGCATTTTTTCCCGACAAAACAGAAAGTATTTATCCGGAAAAATATTAACGAATATATAACAAGATAGATGTGTTCTACAACATGGTAACATTCCCTTTTCACAACGTCCACCAGAGGCCTCAGTTGGTTATTCGCGTGAATCCCCAACTACCAACCAGAAGGTAGTTGGTAATTCGAACTTTGCATGTTTTCCCGTCAAAACAGAAAGTATTTATCCGGAAAACAATTATCGAATATATAACAAGATAGATGTGTTCTACAACATGGTAACACCCCCTTCTCCCTACATCAACCAGGAGACTCAGTTGGTTATTCGCGTGAATCCCCAACTACCAAGCAGAAGGTAGTTGGTTATTCGAACTTTGCATGTTTTCCCATCAAAACAGAAAGTATTTATCCGGAAAACAATTATCGAATATATAACAAGATAGATGTGTTCTACAACATGGTAACATTCCCTTTTCTCTACGTCCACCAGAGGCCTCAGTTGGTTATTCGCGTGAATCCCTAACTACCAACCAGAAGGTAGTTGGTAATTCGAACTTTGCATGTTTTCCTCTCAAAACAGAAAGTATTTATCCGGAAAAAAATTATCGAATATATAACAAGATAGATGTGTTCTACAACATGATAACACCCCCTTCTCCCTACATCAACCAGGGGACTCAGTTGGTTATTCGCGTGAATCCCCAACTACCAACCAGAAGGTAGTTGGTAATTCGAACTTTGCATGTTTTCCCGTCAAAACAGAAAGTATTTGTCTGAAATAAATGTTACTAATTTATAACAAGATAGATGTATTCTACAACATGGTAACACTCCCTTCTCCCTACATCCACCAGATGACTCAGATGGTTATTCGCGTGAATCCCCAACTACCTACCAGAAGGTAGTTGGTATTTCGGATTTTGAATGTATTTTAAGGAAAACAGATAGCTTTTTTCAATAATAACTGTAATTGATCTGTAACCAGATAAATGTATTCAACATCATGGTAACACCTCCTTTCTCCTACTTTCACCAGGGGACCCAGTTGGTTATTCGCGTGAATCCCCAACTACCTACCAGAAGGTAGTAGGTTATTCAAACTTTGCATGTTATAAGATACTTGTTAATCATTTAATAACAACGGATTACTGCTGAGATATATCATTCATTTTCGAAATAGTGATTATATATGTATCAGATAATTACAACACACTGATATTCGTATTTTTTTCGTACAGAGATTAAAGCAGACATGTTTTACGTCTGTAAAGTATTTACGAGTGCGTTTGATAATATGCAGTACAGCTACATGAGAGAAACAGGGTTGGCAAGCCAAGACTGGGTTTATTGTAAAATGGTTGTTGTTGTTGTATTGAATTGGAACTAGCGGAACAAAATATTTTTGACTTTTGTTCTTTTCCACGATGTCGTCGGTTAAATTCATACTACATCAACTTAAAAATGGCCTGTGTTACTACTAAATTTCTCATAATCAACACATACTGTCAACACCGTGATAGATGGTTCTTGTCTAAATAACAGCTGTCCTTTTATTGTAATCCAGTAAATGTAATATTTGATTTCCAAACAAATATTAACGCACGTCATTTTTTCTGACGTAAAAGTACATAATTACAAATATTACTTGGAATTAAATGTACATCCAGTTGTTAGTGATAGTAACGTAGTTGAAACATGTAGAACATTTGATTTTAACAAGATATGAAATAATGGTAGTGAACATTGAAGCCCTTTCATTTCCTTTTCGTGTTGGTACCTTTATATTCATCCAAAAGAAAAGGTTAGTACATGGGAAGTACTAAATGTACACGGACTAGCACTGGACAATCCTAGATCTTAGTCAGACAGACTTCTTTAAAATTCGCAGCACTTTGTGCTCAAATTCTAAAAAGCTCGGCGCTATATAGGTGAAATTTATACTTGATAACGTACTGCGTATTTGAATTATGATTATTGCTCGTGGTGCATGCTCTTTAAAGATGATGCAAATGACAGTAAAACATGTATCTGGTAATATATCCGCTATAGTAATTACTTATAAAAGCTTTGTTTTCAGTAAAAAAAAAAACATTCAAAATCCGAATAACCAACTACCTTCTGGTTGGTAGTTGGGGATTCACGCGAATAACCAACTGAGTCCCCTGGTGGATGTAGGGAGAAAGGGGTGTTACCATGTTGTAGAACACATCTATCTTGTTATATATCAGTTACATTTCTTCCGGAAAAATACTTTCTGTTTTGACGGGAAAACATGCAAAGTTCGAATTACCAACTACCTTCTGGTTGGTAGTTGGGGATTCACGCGAATAACCAACTGAGTCCCCTGGTGGACGTAGGGAGAAGGGGGTGTTGCCATGTTGTAGAACACATGTATATTGTTATATATCAGTTACATTTATCCGGAAAAAATACTTTTTATTTCGACGGGAAAACATGCAAAGTTCGAATTACCAACTACCTTCTGGTTGGTAGTTTGGGATTCACGCGAATAACCAACTGAGTCCCCTGGTGGACGTAGGGAGAAGGGGGTGTTGCCATGTTGTAGAACACATCTATCTTGTTATATATCAGTTACATTTCTTCCGGAAAAATACTTTCTTTTCTTAGAGGAATACATGCAAAGTTCGAATTACCAACTACCTTCTGGTTGGTAGTTGGGGATTCACGCGAATAACCAACTGAGTCCCCTGGTATTTGTAGGGAGAAGGGGGTGTTACCATGTTGTAGAACACATCTATCTTGTTATATATCAGTTACATTTCTTCCGGAAAAATGATTTCTATTTTGACGGGAAAACATGCAAAGTTCGAATTACCAACTACCTTCTGGTTGGTAGTTGGGGATTCACGCGAATAACCAACTGAGTCCCCAAGTGCACACAGGGAGAAGGGGGTGTTGCCATGTTGTAGAACACATCTATCTTGTTATATATCAGTAACATTTCTTCCTGAAAAATACTTTCTATTTTGAGAGGAATACATGCAAAGTTCGAATTACCAACTACCTTCTGGTTGGTAGTTGGGGATTCACGCGAATAACCAACTGAGTCCCTGGTGGACGTAGGGAGAAGGAGTGTTACCATGTTGTAGAACACAACTATCTTGTTATATTTCCGTTACATTTCTTCCGGAAAAATACTTTCTTTTTTGAGAGGAAAACATGCAAAGTTCGAATTACCAACTACCTTCTGGTTGGTAGTTGGGGATTCACGTGAATAACCAACTGAGTCCCCTAGTGCACACAGGGAGAAGGGGGTGTTGCCATGTTGTAGTACACATCTATCTTGTTATATATCAGTTAGATTTCTTCCTGAAAAATACTTTCTATTTTGAGAGGAATACATGCAAAGTTCGAATTACCAACTACCTTC
Organism: Saxidomus purpurata; assembly: GCA_022818135.1. Classification (NCBI taxonomy): domain Eukaryota; kingdom Metazoa; phylum Mollusca; class Bivalvia; order Venerida; family Veneridae; genus Saxidomus; species Saxidomus purpurata. The sequence goes on from JAFMSR010000008.1 coordinate 33,158,875, forward strand.
TGGTTGGTAGTTGGGGATTCACGCGAATAACCAACTGAGGCCTCTGGTGGACGTTGAGAAAAGGGAATGTTACCATGTCGTAGAATACACCTATCTTGTCGTATATTCGTTAATATTTTTCCGGAAAAATACTTTCTTTTTTGTCGGGAAAACATGCAAAGTTCGAATTACCAACTACCTTCTGGTTGGTAGTTGGGGATTCACGCGAATAACCAACTGAGTCCCCTGGTATTTGTAGGGAGAAGGGGGTGTTACCATGTTGTAGAACACATGTATATTGTTATATATCCGTTACATTTATCCGGAAAAAATACTTTTTATTTCGACGGGAAAACATGCAAAGTTCGAATTACCAACTACCTTCTGGTTGGTAGTTGGGGATTCACGAGAATAACCAACTGAGTCCCCTGGTGGACGTAGGGAGAAGGGGTGTTACCATGTTGTAGAACACATTTATCTTGTTATATATCAGTTACATTTCTTCCGGAAAAATACTTTCTTTTCTTAGAGGAATACATGCAAAGTTCGAATTACCAACTACCTTCTGGTTGGTAGTTGGGGATTCACGCGAATAACCAACTGAGTCCCCTGGTGGATGTAGGGAGAAGGGGGTGTTACCATGTTGTAGAACACATCTATCTTGTTATATATCAGTTACATTTCTTCCGGAAAAATGATTTCTATTTTGACGGGAAAACATGCAAAGTTCGAATTACCAACTACCTTCTGGTTGGTAGTTGGGGATTCACGCGAATAACCAACTGAGTCCCCATGTGGACGTAGGGAGAAGGGGGTGTTGCCATGTTGTAGAACACATCTATCTTGTTATACATCAGTAACATTTCTTCCTGAAAAATACTTTCTATTTTGAGAGGAATACATGCAAAGTTCGAATTACCAACTACCTTCTGGTTGGTAGTTGGGGATTCACGCGAATAACCAACTGAGTCCCCTGGTGGACGTAGGGAGAACGGGTGTTACCATGTTGTAGAACACAACTATCTTGTTATATTTTCGTTACATTTCTTCCGGAAAAATACTTTCTTTTTTGAGAGGAAAACATGCAAAGTTCGAATTACCAACTACCTTCTGGTTGGCAGTTGGGGATTCACGCGAATAACAAACTGAGTCCCCTAGTGCACACAGGGAGAAGGGGGTGTTGCCATGTTGTAGTACACATCTATCTTGTTATATATCAGTTAGATTTCTTCCTGAAAAATACTTTCTATTTTGAGAGGAATACATGCAAAGTTCGAATTACCAACTACCTTCTGGTTGGTAGTTGGGAATTCACGCGAATAACCAACTGAGTCCCCTGGTGGACGTAGGGAGAAGGGGTGTTACCATGTTGTAGAACACATCTATCTTGTTATATATCCGTAACATTTATTACGGATAAATACTTTCTGTTTTGACGGTAAAACATGCAAAGTTCGAATTACCAACTACCTTCTGGTTGGTAGTTGGGGATTCACGCGAATAACCAACTGATTACCCTGGTTGACGTAGAGAGAAAGGGGTGTTACCGTGTTGTAGAACACATCTATCTTGTTATATATCAGTTACATTTCTTCCTGAAAAATACTTTCTTTTTTGAGAGGAATACCTGCAAAGCTCGAATTACCAACTACCTTCTGGTTGGTAGTTGGGGATTCACGTGAATAACCAACTGAGTCCCCTAGTGCACACAGGGAAAAGGAGGTGTTGCCATGTTGTAGAACACATCTATCTTGTTATATATCAGTTACATTTCTTCCGGAAAAATACTTTCTTTTTGAGAGGAATACATGCAAAGTTCGAATTACCAACTACCTTCTGGTTGGTAGTTGGAGATTCACGCGAATAACCAACTAGGCCCCCTGCTTTATTCTGTGTTAAGGAAGGGGTATTGTGTGTTTGAACATTTCATTCTGGTGATAGTGTATTGAGTTACCAACTACCAGCTGTTATATAGTTTGGAATTACGAATAACCAACTACCAACTAGTAGGTAGTTGGTTATTCGAATATCCAACTACCAACTACCTACTACCTACCAAATTGACGCTTATATTACGCACATAATCTGTTTATTACCCTTCCATGATTGGTCAATGATCCGTAAATATAATTATATTGATATTAACGGGCAAGCCGGTAATATACACTTGATATATCCCGTTACTGTACCCCCATGCTAAACGTGAGCTTTTTCGCCGCGTAGACTACGTCAATTTTTATGTCCGTGCTGATTTGTGACGTCACGAAGTGACATTGAGGTATCAAAAGGGGATTTGAAAGTCTGCTTACGTTCAGCCGTTAAATAATTAAAACATCAACAGAATATTTCAATATTTAAGACAGGGAAGGGTAATAAAATTGTTATTTGTTTTTTGACGTGATATATGGGAAAATATTACCCGCCTCGAAATAATATTCACGGCTCGGGTAATATAAGTTTAGGCGGGTAATATATCCACATATAGTCCTACCACTTCAAAAACTAAATAACATTAATATATACTGAAACTCACGTTCTACTCAAAATCGGTTTAGTCACTGCTTCTATCACTGTTTGTATCTTCAAAGCCTTCGATCAAAAGCTCCTTCATAACATTTATTATATTTTCTGTGTTGCTGGCTCCTGACATTCAACATCTGTAGAGTAACAGTAACAGCAGATGAGGATGTAGCCTTTGCAGGTGTTTTACAGTGCTTCAGTTCCCTTTTAGGCTTTGTGTCAAGCCAAGAGTTCTAACTGCCCTCTAGAACTACAACATCAGTTTACTACAACTATCAACAGGGGACCATTGATTTCATCATCCATAATTCTCGTCTTCAGTACAGAAGACAGTCTACATCTTTGTTTAGTTTTATGATCACTAGGATGGTAGCATTTTCCTCTGCCAAGCATGCGACACAGGAAGAGAAGTGACAGCTTCCGTAACAACTTCTCAGCAACTGATGTAACCGCTCAGTTGCTGTTATCTGACCAAGGTTGTCAGTCATTTTAAGAATTAATAAGTCATGCATGTGAAATTCCCTCACCATTGTACTTGAAGTTTTTCTTTTTTAGTGTTATTTAGAGATAATCTGCCAACACAGACACATGATTTTAACCATAATTCTTAAAGTCCGCTTCTTACATGTCAATTACGATCACGTGAACATGATTTTAACCATAATTCTTAAAGTCCGCTTCTTACATGTCAATTACGATCACGACGCTTCTCTATATGTTTATATTGGAATTTCATTTGGTAGCGTATTATTTCAAATAATATTATAAGGAATATCTTTACAGGGGTTTATACTGGAACCTTTTTATATTACTTTATGTTCTAAAATTGTTATTTTCATACACTTTGAGGAACTTCATTTTATACCAAAATCTGAGCGCGAGCAGCTTAAGGAAAATTTGTCTCTAGGTGAGAACGAAGTTGTTTCTTATTATTTTTGCCGTTTTATGGTAAACTTTGCGATCATTTCGCCTGTTTATGTTGAACACGTATTTCACTACTTCAAATGACAGAAAGCCATGTGTAATATGTTCTCAAAGTAAACGGGGAAATAAGTTTTTACACAATATTAGTGACTGAGGACGCTGTCTATGGACCTTTTGTTTCTTATTAACATGTTCCCTATCTAGTAATCTTAGCAGACCTTTTAAGGCTAAGCTCTGTCACCAGACAAAGATATTTTTACTTGGCAATGCATTCATGGGTTTACCTTTTATAGCGATATCGAAAGAGGTTTATAGATGCTACACCCTATATCCTCTTGCTAAAGCGTAAAGTCTTATTATAGACGACTCCATTACAGCTTAACTAATGATACTGTATTCTAAATTTGTTTTAAATGTGTATAATTAGATTTTGGCCATGTTACAGATTTGTTTGAAACTTTAACATTTGATAATTTACACTCATTTGTGTTCACTTAGCGCTTAATTCAAGTAAGATTTTAACTGGAGGTATTTTTAAAATTTTATTTCCCAATCCTGGTTACCCAACCAAGATAGAGTTATTTTATCATAAGTAAAAATTTGATACACATACTTTGCCTAAGGAAAGATATGAATTTAAGACCTATTATGTTTGTGAAATATTTGCATTAAAAATATATATTTAGATGGAATTCACTCGAAATTCAAGTTTGAAAAATTATTATTACCTCCCTTTATCTATCTTGGGTGTGCACCCAAGATTCCAGAGCGTTAACTTGGTTAACCTTTGTTTTTAAGATATATGTAAAGACAAATCGTTTAATATATTTAAGTTACAGTGACCTTATAACTTTGACCCCAGATATGTTTGCGATTTTTGCTTACAACAATAAAAAGAAAATTAAAAATGTATTTTTAGTTAAAGTGACCTTAACCCTAGTGAATCAAAATGCAATCCCAAGCTTCCTCTCTATGCAAGCTACTTACACACAAAGGTTCATTGTAATTGGTCACTCCTATCTCGAGGTATTGAGCGGAAACCATTTACTCTATTTTTAGTAACAGTGACCTCGACCTTGAACCAAGGTGGTTGTTTCATGCGCTCTGCACATCGTGTCAATATGGTAAACATTTGTGGTGAGTTATTATAAAATCCTTCAATGGGTTCAAGAGATATGGAGCTGAGTTGAGGTGAAAACCTTACCCAAGTTTAATGGGTTTAGGCGATAATGAGCGTACACGATTTTGCCGGACATACAGACGGACGGACAGACAGGCAGACAGACAGACAGACATGGCAAAAGCAGTATCTCCTCCCCTATATATAATAACGCTTTGCATTTATTCATCTTTGTAATATATGGCCACTTTAAAATCGAAATAACATCCTTTTCAGCGTTGTTCGTAGTGTCGTTCTCCGGCCTTCGTAGTTAATTACTGCGCAACAGGCCTTCGTGGTTAATTACTGCGCATCACTCCAAATCATTCTTTATTAGACTATGAACATCGCTCGAGCCGGTATAATTCATAATTTCATATTATACTCAGAAGTTTTATATGTTTATTTCAGTGCTGGAAAAGTGGCAAAATTAGACAGAAAAACCAGCTACAAATGTAGTCAGATATCTCCTATCCATCTGCACTGTAACACTTCCTGCTACGATAAACAATACTGTCAGTGGTATTGTATTTCATCGCTGCAAACGATTCATTACCAAGCTGTCATTTTCATACCTTCAAATAGTAAATTTGCATTTGAATTTTAAAAGCATACAATAAGTGAAGTTTCATTTACGGGCTCAGTGAAATATAAACCTTCGCGTCCTGTGTTCGTGGGTTAACCACATTTCACAGCAGCAATTTAGTACAAACATCTATAGACTTTTTATTTTTGTTTAACATGAAACATGATCTGTTCTCATGCATTGATGTTCTTTGGCTTTTATTTGGTCTTCTTTTGTAATAATGAAATTATGTCAGACCTTGCATTATGCCAAGTAAAGAAGTAAAGGTGAAAAAGGTGTCTTAAAAAAGAGGACAATTTTATTTAAGTAGCCGTCTGTTTCCAACCTTTATTTTCTTTGCATTATTGTTGTACATACATGTTTAACACCTCCCTTGGCTTAATTGTCTCATTCATCTTATAATTACAAATTGTTTTGAAAAATAAACAACTTGGCCTTAAATGACCGTGACTCATTCCTCTAGTATCTAACTGCACAATCATATGCAACTTGCACATGCGCACAAATGTTACACTGCTTCACAAGGAAGTACTCTGTCTGCAGTGAAGATATTTTTACAACTATTTCACACAGATTTTTGAGAGAAATTAAATTAATTGACATCTTAAGATTCATACAACTATGTATTGAAATAGTTAGACTGAAAATCTCCTACACAAAAGTAAGTAACATTATGTACTTTGTTCGTGATTTTAACAGCTTAAACGTTTTGTTATCCGCATATTTAGAATATAATTAAGTAGCTGTTCTGCTGTAAATAGGGGTAATTCCTACATGTAGCTATATAATGTATACAAACCCCTTACCAGGAATGGCCCCATGTCTCTTTTCTAAGATGGAAGACGTAAACTGACTACGAATAATAAAGATGAATTAAGTACATAGGTGTATGCTTATTAATAAAATGTACTGCAAACATCATCCGTTCCACAAAGTAGAGTTCTTGTAAATAACACAGGTTAAAACTTATGTCTTTTGGCTTTAGGCCTACTTACATAGAACTTTTTTTTAATTCTTCTGTATGCAGTCTCCAGCTAGAAATGTATTGCATTGTACTATGAAATATAGCAAGCCAATTTACCATTTATTGAAAAAAAGAGATATACCTCTGATTTCACGGAGATATCTCCTAAAATAAAGGATATATCCCATATTTTGAAAGTCAGCTCCTGATACTAAAGAGATATCTCTCAATGTAATAGAGATATTCCTCTACTGGTTACGGTCCTTTGATTCGGAAAACCTTTATTTCGGACACTGTTTGGAACGCTTGATTTTGTTATTGTTGTAGATCGTCTGTTGTCAATCTTTCAGACGTTTGATTTCAGCCAAGCTTACAGCAACAGCACAAAGGAAAATGTGAATATTTACCTGAGAAAAAGAATTAAACTATCTGTCCACCAAAACATGCAGGTTTCATTTTTTTTGTTCTTTCATCAACACTGACATCACATTATTGGCTTTTAGAAACAATTTAAACGGGAATGTAAATTCATTTTGAGTTGGCAAATTACAGAATACTTGCTGATTTACCGTTTTAGTTTAGAATTAAACCGTATAACGAATAAAGAGGAGAAAACAAGCAGATGACTTTGTCCAAAACCAGGGTACTCTATATTGTAAAAAAAATACAAAATGTACCTCCCTAGGTGATCTCATTGTCAAGCCTCATTTGTGAGCTAAGTCTATTTTTAGAAGTAACCAAAAATATCTCCAGTAGCACGAGGAACGGAAGTTCGGAACATAGGAGCTCGAGGTCGGGAGTATGCTTTTTCCGGCTTTGTTTTGTCTTTTTACATTGATTTAGGAACCAAGCTAACAAAATATGATCTTATTTTCCCCGGATCTTAACTTTCATATTTTACAACTGAAGTACCCGGTAGACTGTAAAAAGAAATGAGTGGCATACGCCATGTTATTCAACACAACTGCTTAGAGTGACGTCCCTTGCGCGCGGTTCAATTTTTATCAACAACTGGTTCTCCTTCTCCTAACACAGAGCAATATTGAACCGAAACCGATGGAATGTAAACATAGTGCGGCGACAATTTTGACAAACTGGCGGAATATTTCATGGTTCTTCCTATCTCTGGTCGGGACAACCTTCTCCCCCGCAGCAGGCCATGAAAGATCCTCATAATGTCTATATTGTGGCAGTGAATATAAAAAAAATCTTGAAACGGAAATTAATTACATTGTACTTGAAACAGGAATATATATTTTGAAACGGGAAGAAATACATAATACCTTCACCGCAAGTCAATTGTTTGTCAATGAAACTCAGAACAAACAAACTATTCAACTTAGTATTTGCTGGTTTGTATTAATTTCCCCGTCAAGGAGAACATCAATTTATATGCATACAATTAATGCGTGATATACAATTGTATTGCATTCCTGTTGAAGATGTCTGAGCAAACAAAGCCTACCGTCAGCAATTTTACACTTTATCAGGCGTAGACCGTCAGCCCACCTTAACCACATCTCACTTTGTTTTTGACAGTTTATCAAAAGAGTGAAGTAGCCTTTGACAGTTACTGACGGCTTGCACGAATGAGATTAAGGGCCATCCTAAATTGAGAAATAGAGTTCACTAACAGAAAAAACTGGATCATTGACATACATTATCGCCATTTATATAGTGACAAACAAAATTTCTCGCAATAATGTGCATCTTTTGATGGACACGCTTCTGTGGAAAATCTATTTCGCGTTTTACTCATATGTGCGAAATCAACAAACCGCGGTCCGGTTCATTTTTACAAAATAGCGAAAAAAACCCAGCGAATTTAATACCTATACAATATTTTGCAAAGTTACCTCTGCAGAATTGAAATATATTTCTCATACGGTACAATAATATTTGTTTTGGACTTGCATATTACTGTAATCGCTCCCTCACGTGAGCTGTTTCTCAGAATAGCTCGCTTTAGCTAAATGTTTGTTGTTATTTGTATCTTGCCGACTTGAAATGAATTATTATTATTATTATCACTACTATTATTATTAGTATTAATATTAGTATTAGTATTATTACTATCGTTTACATCGGTTGACGCTGTGAAAGTAGATTTGTAGGTCCTGGAGCGGATCACGCGAGTTGATTCACTCGTCGACAATAGTATGTGGTTTGTTTTTCTATGTCATATTTTACAATCTGTATGACATCAAACAAAACTGCTTTCCGTTTTTAAGAAGAAATCTTTGGGAAGCCCGATCTGGCAATGTGACCAGCCTGGTCATGCTTTGATCCCGGACGAACAATTTCGGGTACAAAATAAACTGAACCAACAAAGGTACGGGTATCAGTTAATGTGTTTGTTGCTTTGAACGTTGTCCCTCACAAATATGTTTTTAGATATATCCCATGTCTTTTAAGAGATATCTCTTTCAATTCCGGAGATTTCTATATTGCATAACAAAGTCTCCGTAACTTTTTAGAGATATCTCTCAAAAATAGAAAGATATCTCTCAAATGATGTTGAACAGATATCTCTGTAAGAAGAGACATTTCTGTAAGAAGAAATATATCTTAACGTTCAAGAGATATCTTTCTGTGATATAAAGATATATCTCGGCGCGAGGGAGGTATATCTATTAAAACGATAAAAATATACATGTATCAAGAGATATTAAGACGGGCCGGAAACCAAAATGAGTGAGTTGAATAAAAACCAAACTGAATCCAATAGATTATTTCACACACAGTGTAACCCATGTAAAGTTATTGTTGAAAGGGTGATTCGAGCTGTGCAGATACTTTACATAAAACAGAGAAATTTAATTCGAGATCGCATGGCGCATTATATGGCAAATTTTAAAAAGACACACTTAAGCAATACGGCTTATAACATGGACAGACTTGTAAATGGACAGGTTGAAACACAAAAGCGGTAAAAGGAAGAAATCAATTGCTAACCATTTTACGTTACTTTACAGCGGGAAATTATTAGAGGATGTGTAGTTACAGACGATAAGAAAATAACCTCACGGAAGAGAAATCCGTCATAAAAATGTGTATCTTCATAACGAGGTTCCTCTAAGTTGTTTATTACAACGGGGACCCCATTAAGGGGATGTCTCATATCAGATAATTGTATTTATTTATTCTAATTTATTTAGCTTCGGTTCACTGTCTGTCAATATCTGATCACTGTTGGATCGGGAAACTGCCGGGACAGACTCGGTCGTTTTTTACCATGCGAAAGATATAAATCGGATTGAGAACGGGATAATCGGGACGAATTCGGCTGGAAACGGCTGAATAGGGACGCTTCCTGAACAATATCTGACTGTTGTCGTAAATGTTTTTACAAATTTTAATAAATTTTGAATTTCATGCCACGAATCACAGGAATAATGATCAGACTTTTGACAAATTTTAATCCGGAGTGGTCCTATCAAAGACGGCAGTAAAAATCCTGAATGTGAGACTGAGGCTTTAAGGGTAAATACATTTTGTAGATTGAAACATTTACAAAAAGGATATTTGTGATAACAAACTGATTTGTCAGGTAGAATGCACTTTTGACAAGGCTAGCACAGAGGTCTAAACCTCCGAAGAAATTGCGCATGTGTAGTGGCATTCATTATTTTAAAGAGAAAAGCAAGCAACCGGTAAAACACATCCAACAAGTAACCCCAACCAAGACAATTATACAGGATAACAATATGCTGACCTGTGCCGATTTCTATTTGATAATAGAGAACGTGAACATGTACGACTTCGAAAATATATGAAACTACATTGTCTTTTATCATTAACAGAGAAACGACAGCTATCGACAGAGTAACATGATAAAACAGCAAGTCTGACACATCCGACATAAAATGTTTTTGACAATTATGATTAGAAAATGGTATCCTCCTAAATAAAGTGTCATATGTAGGTGGGGAAATCCGAGGGAAGGTCACACTGAAAAATGACAATTACAACACTTGATATTTGCTTGATATATTTTCCAGATAAAAGATACTGATTTCCTTCATCCTTAAGTTTAAAGATAGCTATCTCAAAAGTTAAATTATGAAAAGTACAGATCTCCGTTTAATATCTAATTACAATGTAAACTAGCCCGTGCAACACAATTACTGCTATTCAAACGAATCGGTTTTTACATGGATCACTTTACAATGCAAAATTCATAAAGATGTGCATTATACACAAACCATCCGTGATGCAAATAAATAAAATATCCGGTTGCCATGGAAAGTTTTACTATTTCGGAAACTGCATTGATATGGGCATGAGCAGTGGTATTTTTTATTTGAAACAGGAAAGCAAGATAATTAAGTCATTAAGGCGAAACTGTGAATGCCTGTCGTCAAAGGGAGAGAGATATGTATTACATTGTAATGATAAAAAGTATATATATTGCAAAGTAGTTTTGTTTCTGTATTTTCTTTGATTCCTTTCCGTAGTGTCATATAATTAATTATCCAGTTGTTTAGTTTTATCGGCCTATTTCAGGTTCCCCTGACATAGACCTTTAACGTAGTACCCCAACATTAGGACATGGACAATTAGACTTCATACCCCTTCTTCCAGCCAAACTTCATACATCTACAAAGAAAACAGTGGCTTACGAGGCACACGTAACAAGTTGTTGGAATTATGGAGGCATGGAATGAGGGAACGGGTTGAATTGAGGAAACAAATGGATAATACGCTCGAATTTTGGGTAAACTACAATAAAATAAGTTATAAAATACACTGTACTATGAATATAAAATTACTATCGGTTTCTGATTTTGTTTACGATACCGTTATAGTTCTTTTCTCGCGAAAATCACCATTAAACGTATATTCATGTCTAAAGGGACATACCCTAGAACTGATGTCAAAGTAAATAATCTCTAAAACAAATAATAGAATCTTTGGAAGTATTATAACTTAACCTAAAAGTTCCAGCTATGCATTCCCAGTCAATATCGATAAATCAGCGGTTTACAATATACTGCAGTATCGTAAAAACAAAAATAATATCAAACAGGGAATGCCACGTAACCATTCAATAATCTACGTAGGGTTGTTGTACAATTAATTGGTGGATGCAATTTATTACAGAAAGCCTCTGTATTTATTAATTGTGGTAAAATAAGTCATTTTTCAGGTTCTTCTTTGCAATTGCATTAATTTATCATTTTACTTTCATTGAATACATTATCATTCTATGTTTCGATAATATAATCTGCTAGATGTAGGGAGTGCCCCTTTATTACTTCTTTCAATAACAACATATTTTCTAATCAATTTTAGACAAAAATATCGTAGAACTGTATTACAAAATATTAAGGACGTACAAAGACGAAAATGTCGTCACCTTAATATTTTACTTTGAATGTTTTTGTGTGTCACTTAAACAAGTCATTGGTTTCTTTTGATTGCAGCTCATTATAAAACAGAAATTTCTATTGCTCTATAGCTTAAATGTTTCATCACAAAGGGTAAACGGAACATTTTCAGATAAACTTAGCAGTGATTTACATTTTTATGTAAAAATGTATTTCAAAATTAATTCGTAATTCTAAACGAAATTTCTTCTAGTATCTACATGTATTTGACTAAAGACATTCGGGACAGTTCATTTTACACACATTGACTTTATTTAAATAACAAAGGTTCTGAAAATCAGTTACAACACAATAGGGTCTGACACTTACTTAATTTTCAAATATACAATTTATCTTGCTACAGTAGGACATTGCTTAACTCAAAATGGCAACAGGGACAACAACCAGCAACCGCGAATTCCTTTTCCGGCTCCAAATCCTGATACTCGATGGAGGTACTGTGGTTTTACGGAATATATTTGACCAGAGACTGCCTAATAAGCCGCTAGATGCTTTCCTTGCACAAGAACAACCGACAATAAAGAGCCTTCGAGTAATAACAAAGACACAATACGAACAACTGTTTCCCGCGAGTGGTCAACAACCATGCAGTTCAGACTTTGATATAACTCTCATTGTATGTCTGCTGCGGAATCTCAAGTGTCTGGGATTAAATCATAAATACAATTGGAAAACTACACCACAGCCAGAGGATATGTCAGTTGAAGCTGATTTATGTCGCCTAAAGGGGTTTAGAAATGAGGTAAGTTTGTTTATATCTCTGTTTAAGAACCATTCTAAATGATTTTTTAATACGCACTCCTTTGGGGATATATTGCTTTGCAGCTGTCGGTTGGTCGTTTTGTCGGTCGGTCGTTCTGTTGGTCGGTAGATCTTTGGTTTCCGCTCAATAGGACCTAGAGGTCAGACTTAGTAGGGATATTAACCATATACAGTAGATGAACCCTGGGCATTTTGAGGTAAATGGGTTAAAAGTCAAGGTCACAGTAACTTCGCATTTTAAAACAGTTTCCGACCGATAACGAAAGTAAATGAACTGTATACATTTTGAGAATGATGGGTCAAAGAACAACGTCATTTTAAAATGGTTTCTGCTCAGCAGTAACAACTTGAGAAAGCTTTGACCTAGAGGTCTTAAACTTGGTAGGGACATTTGTCATAAATGAATAACATTCATTTTGAGGTCACTGGGTCAACGGACAGGGTAACAGTGACTTCGTTTTTAAAAACGGTTTCCGCCCAATAACTTGATCAGGCTTTGACCTAGAATTATCGAACTTGGTAGAGACATTGGTCATGAACATTAGATGAACTGATTTTGGGGTCACTTGGTGAAACGGTTATGGTCACACTGACCATACATTTCGAAAACCGTTTCTGCTTAATAACTTGCAAATGTTTTGACCTAAGATCTTCAAACATGTCAAATTTATAGTTTATGAAGATAAAACAACAACAACAACAACAATAACTTTATTTTGTGAAGGTTACATACTAAGTGTACAAAAAGTTTCATACTGCTTATTTCAAATATGGCCCTCATTTAAATAGCCCTACAAGTACATTTATTCACACACACAAAAAAGTTCACAGTTTCACAAACTATTTAACATGCATGCATACCATATTATAAACATATTCATTACTTTCGACAAACATGTATCAACTTATGACATGCAGTCTTATTTATATATATTTTTAAATCATGCATATACAAAAATTATAATGTCTAAAGAAGCATATCACGAATAATTGCCTCATCATCAAGTATGATATATACATTTTTAAATAATCCTGTATTAATTTTGAGGTCACTGGATTTAAAGTCAAGGTCGCAGCTATATTCACTTTTCTCATGTAATTTTGATAATTTAAAATAAGTTTGACATAGTTTGTTTACTTTTTTATCAACATTCTTCTAGGTGGCTCATATATCGTCGACTTTTGGGATACAACCGGTTGTCTATCAGACAAAATGGACTGAAATCGAACAAGTACGTAAATTCTTTAACTTTTGATCGGAAGCAGATATGCTATCCTAGCACACAAAATGCTAAAACGTGTCTCCTTAAACTTCCTCATACGTTATATGTGACCATACATTGTGATTTAGAGTGTTTATAGTCCAGGCCGACCTGGGGATTTCTCCTCAGGTGAAACCGCCAAGACCCCTGACAGGCGCAGGTTGAAGAGACAGATGCAGATACAATGGAAACTGGGTACCAGACCCTAAACGTTTACGAATAGGCCCCTTGGTTTTTTCACGTGCCCGGTGTATAGTACCGATACACGCGAGACTACACCTCTGGGTTACCTCTGGGTTTCTAAATGTTTGTATACATTACTGTTTTCTACTTTTGAAATATAAATCTTATTTTTTACATTTTATTTAGCAAAGTCAAGAAATTGAAAATTACCCTATTCCCAAATATCTGCATTGCACGGAACGAAGATAATGACGGTGCTATCCCTTCACTGAATCATGGTTTTGTTTGTAGTTGTTTGTGGGTTTTTGTTTTTCGAAAAAAAGGTTAGCCCTACACTTTAGTAGACTTATCAATAAAGAATATTAGCCTTTTAAATCGGAACTGCAGTCTGAAATACTACATGGAAAATATGTATGTCTGTTAGATGGTAATTTATCTGCTAGTAACAGCTAATTTGTGTAATGCTCGGAGAAAAACATCTACAAATTTTAGTTTTTAACATCATAAATCGTTCGAGGTCAGTCATTGTGAAATCTGCAATAAACAATGCTTTCACGTGCGAGCCGTCATAACGTCATAAATGACGTCAAAATGCCTTATGACGTACATTTGTACTAATAAGTGTCCGGGTAAAATGTAGCCCGTAACATGTATTTCTTTTTGTGATATTTAGTCATATTAAAATCGAAATAATAATTAGCCTTTAAGCGACGTTCATTGTCTAATAGACAACTCTTTGTCGTTCAGCCTTTGCGGTTTATTACTGCGCATCAGAGCCCCAAATCTCGTAGTTAATTAGAGGATGAACATCGCTAAAACCGGTATTATTATTTCTTAAATACATGTTATTACTCTTAAGAATTACTGCTCTAAAATAATGTGTCACCTTTTGCCTACAGACTCTTCTCAGACTTAACTCCAGCGTCCCGAATCCTATCCGAGATCTAAGAGAAACTATTGATAGTTATAAAAACGTACCGCTAGATCCTGTGGCAGAAACACGAATCCAAAAAGAAATCGAACACTGGCAGGAATTAGAAAAGGCTTTTGACACAGAAATACAGATGTTGAAGAAAGACTTTAAAGAAAATATCAAAGAAGCGAGAGAAATGAAAGAAGATGTAAAGGAACTGAAAGAACATGTTAACGTTCTCCAGAAAGATTTTACAAAATTGAAAACAGAAAAGGGATATGGTAATTTCCTTATCTATGAATTTCAGTTCATTTACTTGCAGGTTTGATACCTTAAATAAAAGTAAATGATTTTTTCCGTATAAAGCAATAACTTTTATCTTGTCTGCTTTTAACTGATACCACTTTGATAGTACAATTTGATGACTTTTTTCTAATTTGTATAGTACGTTTTTATTCTCATTTTTTATACTTTTAATGCCATTTCACTCTCTGTTTAGTTACCATATATTTCCTACTATATTGATATTTTACTGAGAAGAAAAAATAATTATTGGGTTCGATCTTTCTGCATTTATTATATATTTTGAATAAAACTCTGTTTTAGTTTTTACTTAGTTGCCTAAAAGTATATTATCAGAGTAATTAAGAGTACTTCTGTTTTTAAACGTGTCATCTTTGTATAGGCTTCTAGAAATCTAGCGTCGCCGTTGTCTCTGTATTTTTTAATCGCATTCGTGACTATAAATTTGAGTCTTCAAGAGGTATCAAACTTCTTAAATTGTGCGAACAGCATGATCAGAGCTGGAGTCATCGAATTAAGAAATAATAAATGTGTCCCTGTATTTTATCGTTTAATAAAATACAGACAGGAATTCGGATACGTAGTAATTAAATCACGAGTGCGTAGCACGAGTGATTTAATTTTTCGCATCCGAATGACTGACTGTATTTTATTAAACGATAAAATACAGAGATGCATTTATTATTTCGATTCTAACATGAATTAGTCTTTGAAAAAAACCACGAACTATATTCGACGCGTAGCAGCATTCCGTAGTAACTTACAAGCACGGAATGCGATTGGACGCGTGCGATATTTACCCCACGTTTTGCCCATGGAAAACGTAATCTGTATTTTATCGTTAAATAATGTATAGCTTCTTTCCCTCTATATCTATATACGAAAAGTTGCGGATCATGTTAGAATGCTATATAAATGTATCGAATTTAACGTTTTATTAGTGAGTATATTTACAAAATAAATCGATAAGTTTACCACCACGATAATTTGATGCACACCATGTGACTTGTTACTATGTATTTTGAAGAGTTTCTAAATTAAAAAAAAACTCAACTTAAAGAACACTGAGTATGTTTTTAGACTTTAATAAAGAGCTACTTGACATTTTAGCGGCATCAGATTCCAGAGGTCAAAAGAAACCTGGCATATTTCAAAGAGTGTTTGAGAAGCTCTTCAGCTTTGGAAGAGCGATGCGCACGGAAGGTAATTGCTAATAGCTATATACTACCTAATATGCACCTTATGCCAACCTATTTCAACAAATGCTTGATACTAATTAATTATGCATAAAATTTAGTTTGTTTGCATCATTTTAGGGTTAACCAGCGTTTTCTCGTGTTATAACATCTGCAGAATCCCGAGGGATGGTTGGTGCCTGAGCCCGTTAGGTTTCGTTAATATTAATTAATTTTATATTATATCATTTCTTTGTCTTAGCTTTACTTATGTTTGTTGTCTTGAGAAAGTATGTTCTTCCTGTCCAAGATTAGATGGTACTCGATATGTGAATGTATTTGCTACCGTGACTAGCTTGTTAATAATCTGAATCCAACGTATCTATCTAGTCTGCTCACCAGCTAAAACCTTATTTTGTGTAATGACATTTATCTGTGATATCGTAATCATTTACAAAGAAGACATGTTCGTGCTCCCTTGGTATAGCGGAGCTGTATTCGAAGAAAAGCATATGCAAATTTGCATAAAGCTCCCTATGTTTGCTTTATTAAAATATATAAAGAACCATGATCACTATGCTAAAATGTTCCAGAGATAGAAATTAAAGCTGCTCGCTCTCAGATTTTGGTAAAAAAATAAAGTTCTTCAAACTGTATGTAACGTATTTTAAAACATATAGTCATATAAATAGGCCCCAGTATAAATTCATGCCACGCATATCTCTAAATTAAAAAAAAAATTCGCTACCAAATTCAAAAGCGTTGCTTATAATCTGAGTTTATATTTACGTATAATTATGTCAAATTAAAAAAAAAAATTTAACGGTAACTGAGAGCGAGCAGCTTTTAGAACCTTGGGCATTATCTTAATTGCCTAAAAACATCTAACACATGTTCAATTTACTGCAGGTTACTACTTTTCCGTCCGCCTATTTGTCCCACCATCTGTTTGTTGTCCTACCCCGTCTGTTGTCTTACATGTCCGTCTGTCAGGCCGTACACCCTGATATGTATGAACTTCATTCCGTCAACATTATTTTTGCCTTATGTGCTATTGTCATATGAAAACAATTATGTTTTCTTTTAAAGAAATAATTCTTCAATATCAGCAAAAACTGAGTAATTAAACTTCAAATTTTCATTCAACTGTCCACCCAACAAGTGCGGACAAAAAGACGGACATCCCATGGCTAAGTACTGCATTCTGAATAGCGGTATGGATCCTTGTTATTATATAATAAATTCTTTGCCGCGTATTTGTATAAACGAATGATACGTTTTTGTTGCATCGGGTCACTAGGGCGCTCTATTCGAAAAAAAGGTACAAGAACCTCAAATACAGCTCCCATTTTATTAGGGGAGCTGTATTCGTTGACGCGCACTGAAAACAGCTCCCTGGGGAGCTGTATTGGTTTATGTGCACCAAATACATCTCACTGGGGTGCTGTTTTCGAAAGGAGCTGTTTTCGGTGTTACAATACC
The DNA here is from genome assembly GCA_022818135.1 of Saxidomus purpurata. Taxonomy (NCBI): domain Eukaryota; kingdom Metazoa; phylum Mollusca; class Bivalvia; order Venerida; family Veneridae; genus Saxidomus; species Saxidomus purpurata. The sequence continues at coordinate 33,176,477 of JAFMSR010000008.1, forward strand.
TACAACGGCTAATAGATCTATAAAACTTTATCGTATTTATTTTTATAGGGCAAATGACATGTGCTACGGCTCCGGTAAAGTGACATGCGATATACTTTTATTACGTAATAACGAAATGAATTTCGTAAAAACGAAATAATATTTCGTGAAAACAAAGTTATAGCATTTCGTTAAAACGAAATATTATTTCGCTTTTATGAAACGTATTTTGTAAATACGAAATAAAAAAGGTGTTTCGTATGTCACAATATCACTTTACGGGCGTCGTAACTTTGCATTGTTTTACGTGCCTATCTACAGAATTTATTATTTTCAGAACAACATGCTGCCGAAGTGCAAAATCCCGCACTGGTAGCGGATGAAGCTTATTTGCAGCTGAAGACCCGTAAGTGCGATATGCCTTTATTGAAAATTTTGTTTACCTCCATGTTTTAGAAACGGGATGCGCTTTGTGTGTTCAATTGGCTTCTTCTTGCTCTCGAATTGTTTCAGCATAACGTTTAAGTTGCTAGTTATCCTGTGTTAACGAAATGTGAGCATTTTTTACAATGCTTCTTTCACTGACACCTATTATGATTCTAAAGCAATTTTTCCAGTACTAATTATTTTTATTATATTGGCTGTTTGGAGTCAAAGAACCTTGTCGTAGTTTAAAGACTGTTCGATTTCTGAGTCATCTTGTTATTTTCTAAATATTTCATAGTGACAAATAGACTAGGTTATAGTCATAGGCAAATTGCAAACGATTCTATTCTAATAATTAATACAGACCTGCTTTAGTTGCTGTGGGTGGAACTTAAACATTGTTTACACAAAACAATGTATATAGTATAAACCTTGCAGAAACATGAACACTATCATGATCAAGGTTTTCACGACCGTTATAAATTTGGTGTCTTTACTTCATGTGAAAGAAAAAACATAGGGCTATCATATATTCAAAGCTAGTTTAATACTCTCGTGATATCCTCTTGTAGCATTTTTACATGACACATATGGTCAAACACTCAACATAGCCGGAAAAAATGGTCAGTTCCATGTCGAACTTTTTTATGGATTTGTTGTTTAAGGAAGAACTATTCATAAATGCTCTTGAAGTTGATGTTTGCAATATGAAGTACTTCTTATTTAGAAGTCATTAAAGCCACACTTAGAACATTTGAATCGAGTTCTTCATAGATAAGTAGATTTTAAGTTTGAATGTCATTACATTCTTTGTGATGAACAGCAGTTTTTATCAAACACACCTAGGCGTATGACTAGTATCTCACTTGTCTCCGTTACAGGACCAGTTACAACCATTGTAAGACAATTCGATAAAGTCTACATACTTCAGTACCTAAAGAAAGCTTTATCAATTCACAATTATAAGTCATTAGTAGTTTATGTGGTTGTATTAAATATTAAAAGAATTGAAATCATAATGTATTGTTTCCATTTGTTCTTTTTAAATTACAGAACTTCAGTACGACCTGATAAATTTCTACAGGAATAAGCACACTAAAATTCTTCTTACCCCCTTGATAGAAGAAAAGTACACGCCCCTTCTAGCATTCTATGTAATGCCAGACATAAAGGCAGTTAGAATAGAGAGGGCTCTTGGTGGTGGGAATACAGAAAAGACACTTGTAGAGCCATTGCGCAATGTATTCTTTAAGGAAAACAACATTTGCCACGAGATATATTTGACAGCTGATGCTGGACTTGGAAAAACTGCTTTTAGCAAGCGGTTGGCTTTAACATGGTGTCAAGCCAAACAACCTATCAAAGAAGACGATAGATATTTTTCGGGGGAAGAAATTGAAGCTTTGGCAGAATTTGATTTCATTTTTTTGCTGTTGTTACGTGAAAGTTCAAGCGAATGTGACATAGATGACATGATATTGACCCAGATCGTTCCAGAACTGTCGCATACCTCTTATACTCTTGCAGACCTTGAAAATGTCTTGTCTAAAGAAAGCTGTTTAATTATACTAGATGGTCTGGACGAATGGACGCACTCTTCAAATTCTTGCAAGCATGGACAAATCCCACACCGCAAAGCAAGAAAATGTACTGTCCTGACAACTTCCCGGCCATGGAAGCTAAGCGTGAGTGGTGTTTCCTCCAACGAAATCGACCAAAGACTTGAAATAACTGGCCTCAGCCCGGAGTCTGCAAATGCATTAAAACGGTCGGTGATATCACATTTAAGCGGGGAAAAAGATGAAATCAAATTAGCACAGTATTTAAAAGACTTTAGCCAAGCTGTGCAGGTGAAAAATATTACAGATTTGGAAGCTGTTCCATTACTTTTGATATATCTATTGTTTCTGTGGCATGACAAAATAGATCTTGGGCAATCTCTTAGTGAATTATACAGTAACATTATAGAACTCCTTTTATCAAGAACTGTACATGCATGCGATAACATACCGCCGATGCCCGTGTACTCCCAGGACGATATCCCGCAATGCCTTAGAGAAAACGAATTATGTAGACAATCCTATGAACTTCTGAAAGCCTTAGGACATCTAGCATTTCATACATTACTCAGGGAAACTAAAGTAGAAAACACGCTCGTATTTGACAGTTCTGTTTCTAAAAAATATTTGAGCCAACAGTACATGACTTTTTGCCTCAAGACAGGAATAATAACACAAAGTAAGGTTCAAGGGAAACTTATAAAGCAGGAATCAAAAGTTTCATTTGCACATAAAACAGTACAAGAATTTTTTGCAGCCTTATACATCAGCTCCGAAATTGATCAGACTTTTGTGATAGAAACAGTGCTATCAAAATGTAAATGTGTCAAAGACATTCTAGAAATGTCGAAGATTGTCATATTTCTTAGCGGTTTAAATGGAAGTTTGTCTTTTAAGATTTCAGGGGAACTGGCTAAAATTATAAATGAAGATGAAAAAACACGAGACTACAGAAGCTGCTTATACAAAAGCGAGCCACTTAAACAATTTCAAGACATGTGTGTTTCATGTTGTAAAGAGCTCCCCCGTGAAAATGAAGTCAGGCTATGTTTACAGGATGTGTTTATTGATGAAAGCTGTTGGCAAGAACAATACCGTGAAAATCTCAAACAACTGACTACCAGAAACAAGCAGAATATAAGATCACTATACATTGTCATGTCTGACATGTGTAACACACCCTGCAGCACTGCAAAAGAAGTTGTCGAATATTTCGCATTTAATGGCATAGAAAACATCAATAAAATACGATACAGCGGTGTATACAACGACAACGAGATTTTACCTCTAATAAACACGTCGGTTAAAAGTTTATCTTTAACTTGTAATGATAGTTTTTGGTCTCATTCACTGTCTCAAAAAGTGACAAATTTACAGAAATTAGAATCCATAAATATTGTTGGCTTTAAGATGAGTCACGAACAGTTGACATTGTTGTTTGATTTTATATCAGGTAGACATAGCATGCGGGAGATTGCTCTCAAGAAAATACGCTGTACCGACCAAGAGGGTGCATGTACTGGGTGCAGTCTAGATTTACGCCAACATTCACAGCTGATGGAGCTACAACTGGGCGATTATTCTCAAAATGTAGTCCTTCCTGTGTCTGAACTGAATATAAACATGTCGTCGGTAAAGACGTGTGATCTATGGCATTTATCTCAGCCACAGCTGATATTGCGCTTTTTAAGTCTTGTTCCAGCGGAGAGCAAAGTTACTACATTTGAATGCAAGAGTATAAAATCACCTGCCGCCATTGAATCATTGCTACAAACATTATCTTTGTTAGTGCACGTGAAACACATTTGGCTGGAGGACATCAGTATCATTGACAGAGCACTTTCTCTGTCAACTGATATGTTAAATATAGAACGGGTTGTGTTGTGTCGTGTCGCAATGTCTGCTTCTGATTTCCAAGTCCTAGTTGAAGTAATACAACAACTTCCACAAGCAGTTACAGTAAATGTACGGTCCTGTAATATTAGACCAGAAAGAGACTTTGAAACTGTGAAAGAAAAAATAAAAACGTTGCAAAATTTCAGGGTCCTAGTGGAAAGTAGGCGTGTGCTTGAGTTTAAAACAATCGAGGAAGGGGATAAGATACAATGAAATAAGTTTGTTAGCTTAAAGCTGCTCGCTCTCAGATTTTGGTAAATAAATAAAGTTCTTCAAACTGTATGAAAAACAAAACATATTTCAGAACATATAGTCATATAAAAAGGTTTCAGTATAAATTCCTGTAAAGTATATCTGTAGATTTGAAATTATACGCTACCACATAGTAAAGCGTTGCAAACGCTTTTGAAATTTCAAAATAAAGAAAGTGTAGCGGTGCCGTAAAACCATCAATCGTTTATTGCAAATTTCTACCAAGATTTTTACTTCTATTATTGATTCTAGTTTTTAGTTTTTGGTCTGGGGACTGAAAGTCCCCTAGGCCTATGTTAGCATACCACATTTCAAACACTGCAGACATTTTAACTGTGCTATGTGCAAATAACAACTGTAAACACGCGCTATGCAAAAGTAGTGCAAGATAGACCAGATCAATCTTCTGTTTGAATGTCGCATATGATAAGAACATATTACAAATAAAAAGAGTACATACAACTTCAAACGATTGCAGAAAGGTATATAGCTTACGGGCTGCATTACACATTTTTTTGTTTTAGAAATTAATGCGCTGTTAGCTGATTACGGAAGATAATCATATGCATATCACGGAAAAGTTCGGATATTTACGGAAATTTACGGATACGTACGGAGCTCGATATAAGAGTTTGTAGTTTGATTTTCAAATTTCCGATGTTATTTCATTGACAACTTTGTTATTTACGAACGATTACATATATATTTTTACCTAAAAATAAATTTCTCTGAAAAAAAGATATACTTTACGTACATTCCCGAGAAGAAACTCACGTGATCAAAATCACCCGCCATTTATCGAGGACGCTGCATGTCAAGGCCCAGTGAACGGTTTCACCGATTACAACTACAAGTTAACCCAGAATCATTTTGGTTTTCTCTGTTATACACATTGTACAGTACTGTATTTATATTTCATTGCTGGTATTGCTTTGTTTATTTCTGTTTCAAGGTCTTGTCCTTGGTACACAATAAGTTTCGATCCACATCATCAGATCATATCGCTTGAAATTGTACAAAGCGCTGATCGAATTATTTTTATTTGTTTAAACAATTTATAATGTTGACTATGTGATTATTTTTCATTAAACGTACGTTTAATAATAAAACAAACTTCCCTGCCACCCATATATTTGTGAATCATTCATTCTGTGTCATATATTAAATTTCGTCCTCTGCACATTTCGACCCGCGCTTTAGGTAAGGTTCAGCGCAAAACACGAAGGTCAAAAAAACAAAAATAATATCAAACAGGGAATGCCACGTACCAAAAACGCAGCCTCCCCAAAACGAGCCCCACAGCACCCAGAAGTGCACACCACCAACACACACACACACACACACACACAAAGTTGTTTTTCGGGGAGTTAACCTATAGCCCCCAGGCCTTCAGCGCTCACAGCGCTTTGATTACATTTATGTATTAGTAAGACATTTTTGAAAATTTCGGCAACTGAGAGCGAGCAGCTTAAATATCTGTATTGAACACAAACATATGTTCTCACATATAAATGCGTATAGAAACATGAAGTGGTTTGACATTAAATCAAAAAGAAAACAGAAAACTTTCCGAATAAACTATCAACGGATTAATGCAATATTTAGTCCATCGATGGACATTTTAAAAAGTTTGACGGATGCCGAGTTATGCAATTAATTGCTTTTTTATATTTTTAATCTCTACAACAGTCAAATATAAATTTTGAAGTAATGTGGTAATGTGGTTACTGTGAAATATAAAACGATTTGTTCAAACAGAAAAGTTATAAGTGCAGAATACTTTTAGAACGAATAATCCAAGAATGAGGTGTACCTGAGCCTCGGGCTTATAGGATTGATAAATGTCCGTAGTCCGTCCGTGTCCACAATTGCTTCAAGTGATTCTTTTCAAAAACCACTTGATGGAATATCACCAAACTCTGGCATTAAGCTAGTTTTGGCTGACTAGACAACATAGCTGCTAGAGCAAAATCTCATTAATATTATCTCTTCTCGAATATCTCTAGAACTTAGATGTGAAGTATGTAGCATTGTCTAGTGATCCTCTGCAAAACGTGGTCAAATCAAGCCCAGAGGATCATCAAAATTGCCCCCCCCCCCCCCTCCCCGGTGGTCTTGAAATATTGTCTTGTCTAAAATGGCAAGTCCCAAAGCTTAGATATTTGCTCTGTAACATTGTCTAGTGTTCCTGTCTTAGATTTGTTCAAATCATGCCCCTAGGGTCCACTTTGACACTTGGGGTCACTTGTTTTACGCAAGAGTTATACAGAGAAATCTTCAAATATCTTCTGGCCTTAAACTGCAAGTACCACAGCTTAGATATTCGGTTTGTAACAATGTCTCGCGGATCTCTACCAATTTGTTAATATTATGCCTATTAGGTCTAAATTAGCGTCACCCTAGGGGTAAGATAATTAAAAAATAATACATATGTTTAATATTAGCTGTTATATTAACATAACATATAGTAAATATGAAGTTCTAGTTAAAGCGGAATGAAACCTCAATAATCAACGTCAATGAATTAAGTTCCATAACATTTTCTGAATACGGAAAGCATTATCGCTTAACGTTTAGCCTACAAGGACAACTCTTCAACAATAATACAGGCATTGGACTGTAACTTGAAACAGGTCTTTTGGTCAATAGACAAAGTTTTCATACATTTCATTTCTCTTGTATTACTTTTGACAAAAGTGCCTCCCCTTTTCTGAAATTAAAATTCTTTGGTTATAAAACTTGTTTGCCAAATTATCTCCAAGCTTATACAGATGTTGGATTGCTACTGCACAAAGGTCTACGGGGCCAGTACAAAAGACCATAACATCAAACCCCATAACTCGTATACAACATTCTTAACTTGCATCATTGTTTTGCACAATTGTCTCTACTTTTTCAAAAGAAAATATCCTCCGCTAAGTGCTTTAGCCTAAATATCGGTATATATTGGATTGAAACTTTACTAGATAAACGCCGCCGTTAAAGCTGCTCGCTCTCAGATTTTAGTAAAAAAATAAAGTTCTTCAAACTGTATGTAAATAACGTATTTTAGAACATACGGTGATATAAAAAGGCTCCAGTATAAATTTATGTCACGTGTATCTCTAAATTTCAAAAAATACGCTACCAAATTCAAAAGCGTTGCAAACGCTTTTGAAATTTCAATATAAACATATAGTGTAGCGGTGCCGTGTAACCGACCTTTTCAATCGGTTTCTGCGAAATTCCTACCTAGATTTTTGCTTATTTTTTTCCCTAGCCATTAGTTTTATATTAATGAATAAGAATGTCAATTTTTTTGAAAAATATTTTTTTCAACAGTAACTGAGAGCGAGCAGCTTTTAACATTATGTTTTTCTTTATTATTTGACTGTTTGTTTTCTTGATATGATTGATTAAAAACTGTTGGGCTAAAATCAAGATCTCAAATATGTCACTTCAGTTCACGGTTATAGAGTCTGAAATAGTTATTGAAATAACGCCTCGAATATAATTTCTATTTTAAAAAAGTAGGAAATAATATGAATGTAAATACTTTTTTGCCATAACTGTATACATACTTGGAGATCTCTGCCGTGGGCTATCCTGCACATAAAAATATTTTCCTACAGTAATGATACAATATACTATAAGTTGTTTTACTTATGGTGATTATAGATTAAAGTGACATTATGCGTATTTTTTGCAAGTAAAAATCTAGCTGAATACGGGGTGTGTACAAAAGCTTAGAGGAAATAATAGCTTTTAACCCAATACACCAAACTCTTCACGCTACCAGTATGAAATCATAACTTTCCAAATACTGATTTTCTTATTTGACTGGGAGAGTCAATTTAAGAAAAGAACAACTGCATGCAGGAGTTGCTTCCCTTCCACTGCCGAAATCTCTACCAACATCAACAACGACACAATCAACTATCATTTTATCAGTCCGATTTTTTTATATCTAAAGCACCAACTTCAAATACTAATGCGACATAATCATTAATTTAACACATTTAAATGAACAGCAACCAAAAATTGCTTTTATAAAACTGTCACCAAAAATACACTACTGACTATGTGCAGTAAGATGCGCATAATGTCACTTTAAATTAAGAAGATATTTTTCTGTGATACTAATATTAAAAGTGATTATTGTAAGGCTCTCGGTGATGATTAGTATTAATGGTGATAACTGTGACTTTTTGTGATACTGGGTTTGTGATATGCTATAAAATGTGATATTTCTGTGTTTTTAATTCTTTGAATGTTTGTGATTGATTAGTTGTATGAAGTATATATGCAAATAAATCTATCCATCTATTACAATATTTGTGATCAATAAACAAAGTCAAATTATCAAGTCACATTACTATTTATTCCACTTACTCGAACACTTATGTAAATGTTGGGGTTAAACTTCGCACAGATAATCTGTATCAATACAGGACTCCTCAGACTTTAGATGATCCCTTTAGTTTTTAGGGTAAGTGGATCAAGGTCAAATTGACTCTTATTGAAAATTATTTCCGCTCAATATTAACAGTCTTCAAACTTCATATGGTGATTTGTCTTACTAAGCATAAAATTCGGACTGTTTTAGCGGTCAGTGGGTCAAAGGGCAAGGTCACGGTGACCTTCGTTAGCTTTTCCTTAATAACACTATTATGGTCATAATTTTCATGTTTTCATAAAACTTGCTGATAGGTTGCATTCAACCTGTAGATTGTCCCTTTCGTTTTAAGGTCAAAGGTCAAGGTCACATTGGCCCGAACTTTGAAAATCATTAATCATTTCCGCTCAATATATGAGATCTAATTATCGACAACAGTCTTCAAACTTCATAGGATGATTTGTTTTACTGAACAGATGATCCCCACTGTTTGGGGTCAGTAGGGCAGCGTCAATATTACAGTGACCTCTGTTGCCTTTTCTTTGATAACATTCGAAATGATTTTTACAAAACTTACTCAGAACTGTCCAGGTCGTCCATTAGAGAGCGATACTGGTCATTTACAGCCTCTTGTTCAGTACAATTTGACTTTAAAAAAAGACACGTCAATTGATCTCTGCAAGTCACTGACAGTCAGAACATGGTATATGCGCATGCATAAAGCTTAATATTAAAAATAAAGGGAAAAAAAGAAAAACCAATAAGCCAAAACAGGATTCCTTCGTGTTTTTGATATTTCATAATATCGACATCAAGTTAAGTAAAATGACGGAGTACATGTAAATGATTTAATTTGTAAATATGTATGATGCGTCGGCTATGCACTGCAGTGGTCAACTCAAGAGGTGGTTACATTGGTTTTAAGTGTTAGTTTTGTTTTTAACATCCTTCCTCACTTAGTCAAAATTTCCAACATTTCATGATAACCTTTGGCCATCATCTGTGCACTCTTTAAACGCATATATAACAGCTATGTTCAACAAAACTTAACGAAAGTTTCTTATTTTGTTATGTATGTATGCCATGTTGAACGGAACATAGTCTACTCGTATTTTCTGGCTATGGTCATGTCCCATGATATGTTCTAGGCGTACATTCGGTTATCATGTTGATGACTGTTTTATGAGACACAGCAACATACAAAACACTTCACATTAAATCCTGATCAACATTTAACTGTATGGTTTTTATGACGCCAGGCAATACACGTTAAGAGTAACAAGTGAACTATTTCACTAATTGAAACGCCATAGCCCTACTTTAACTCAGTGAAATCACACAAATAAACCTCATGTACAAAATTTCATCCAAAAAATATGAACTACAAAGGTTCGTAACTAAATAATGTGCGAGAAAAACGCGATTGATACTCTTAAAAAACTGCACGCATGATCCATATTTCATGGCGGTCACCGTAGTTTCACAAATTTAAAGAGAAATTCAGTCAAAATATGATAGTCAACATAGACCACATTTCATTTCTGTAGTTTCTAAAATCAGAGTATGTCAAAAGATGACGGTCAACTTGGTAAGCTTGCGTTTAAATCTGTTTGCATAACTGAAAACCTATTTCATCGCTGTAGCTTCCAAGCCTAGATAGCATGTCAAAATTGAGTATCAAGTTTTGACATCAGAATTATTTAATAAGAGCAGTCGTGAGAGAAAACAACTAGACTATAACTCTATGCTCTTACATTTGCAAGAATGGAGGATGTTTTAATTTTGTAATACAAGTATATGTAACAATGACCCGCGGGGCAGGGCCAATTACTTTGTTAAAGAGCCGCAAGTTGAACAGTAGGGTTATAGGATTACTCGGAACTGCTGCATATTTAGTATCTATGACGTACACTATTATCAGAAACCCGATTGTTAACAAAAAAGGTAGATATTGCTACTGAAGAAGGCAGTGTATCCATAAATACAATTGTCTAGCAAGAAAGGTGTTATCAAATGGAAGAAAACTCTATATACATACAGTTTTCTACATTTTGTCGTATTTGACCATACATGTACACGTTTCTTTTCCAACGTGACCAAATTTAGTAAAATAGTAATACACGTCTATCGTCTACCACTTTTCGCTGTCCAATTCCTTGTTTAGAGAAAGATACAGTGTTTCAAGGAGAACATGTTAAACGGAAATTATAGTTAACTGGAAAATTAATACCGATTATATTTAAACTTTTAACTCAGAATACCAAATCTTTAGTAAGTAGTTACTTTCGAACTAGAAATGTGTCCAAAAGACACGGATGCCCTCGCTATGTGATTTTTGATACAGAAGTGTTTGAGGTTTGCAATAGGATTTGTCAATAACACATATATATCTCTGGCATACAATCTCTTAATTATAGCTGCAACGTCGCATACTGTAATGTCTGCAGTGTGTATATAATTTACACTTAAACAATCATAGGCTGTAACTCGACCTTTAGGCGAGGTATGTGATTCTTGCGCGTGACACATCGTCTTATTATGGTTATCACTTGTGCCAAATTACTTTGAAAAACCATAATGTATAATAAAGTTATGTACCGGAAACACTTTTCTGCACGGATGGACATTCCTACGAATGGGTACTTAAGTGACACTTCTTCTGTTACAAACGTTCACATAAAAGCAATCACAAAGGGCACTTAAAAGGTGTTTTTCTTGCGGAATGTAGGTAACGTGACTTTGTATCCTTTAACCCATAACCTATGGATGCGGACATACGCATATACACGGACAGGGGAAATACAATATATCATTCCGTCATTACAATGACGGAGGTATAAAACATGGTAAATAATTTTGCGTTACTATGTGTCTTTCTTGTCGAGGGGTGCATATTAGCTTTTGCACTGTTGTCTAGCTGTCTATCATTATTGGATTTTGGACTATTCATACAGTTACGAAATTCAGAAAACAGCAATAAGGGTGTTTTTTTATTTAATTTCTAAACCAAACATGTAAGTACATGCATTGACCTTATATATTGCTGTTGTTCAGTCAACCATAACCATTCAAGCAAATTTATAACAGCTAAATACCAGGATATTTCTGGTCAAGCTAAATGCCAGGTTGCTTCTGGTCAAGTTTCATGATATTCTTTGAATATAGGTACATGTCACGTTACTTGAATTGCAATTGTGTACGACTTGTGGACAGACGGACATAGATCAATCATAAAAGTTCATCTCAGGTGGCCTAAAAGTTGTTAACATACGCACTGAACTAGAATTGTGTCCATAGGACACGGATGCCCCCAACGTTCCACCTTTGTCAAAAACAAGAACAGATTTCCATATTTTTGTTCTAAGTAAGTGAAAACTCTGCCCATCGTTATGTGTTTTAAATACAAATTTGGGCCTTTAACTTAGGGCTTAATCATAATTATGGAACATTTCTATTTTGACAAAGTGAAGGATCAAAGCGCATCTATTACTGCCCTGATAAAAACCAGGTGCCGACTTCTCATTTATATAAACTTCCATGTAAAACTTGATGGCTCTGTATGTCCATTACATGTACTTAAACAGCAATGTGTGCCTCAACCATGCTTATTTTGACTAAGTCAAGGGTAATAACTCTGGTGTTAATGGTCTGATACATAAAAAAGTCAGGTGCATAGCGTCTTATTCAAATAAACAGTTGTGTATTGTTTAATGATTTTATGTCAATTAGTTAAGAGGCAGTGCATGCCACAAACTTGCCTTATAGAATTCTTAAAATGCGATAAAATGACCATGTTGTCTAGTAGAAAAAGTAAAGGTGTACATCTCCACATCCCAAAAATTATTTGTATGAAGTTTACTTTACAAAGTTTAGTTTATACTAATTTATCTTAGCTCGATGGCGAAGAAAGCTTGTAGCTTATCGAGTCAATTTCGTGCCGCAATACTTTCGAGCCGTACGGATAATAGCAAATATATATCCCACTCCAAATGGGGGGAGGGGGCGGGGGGCATGGGATTAAAAATCGTGTTTACCAGGTGACAAATGTGGAGAGCAATGTAAAAAGATCAAGTCATATTCGCAATTTTACGATCAAGCGCCAGATAATCTCTTTAAATAAATCAGATAACTGTACATGTACTGTATCAACGTTTAACGTCCGTATTAGTATTTAGCTGTTTTGTCTGATGTTATTACTTTATTTAGCAGTACAATGCATGAGTTTGAAAGCATGTGCTCAGGAAGTTTACATCAAACGGCCAAGAAGGCCGTCATACTAATAAAGATCTTCTACCTAAACAACCACAGCACACAAATGGCCATTCGTGTGCATGTTCACACCTGTCAGTTGATACTGTAACATCTGTTTGTTAAAAATGTCCTGTGTCGACTGAATAAGACAATCAAATGCCGACCTGTCGAAAAGACAATATTCATAGACGACTGGAATCGGACTTTTGGGTATTACAATACTCTTCTTTTCGAATAGCTTCCACAACCGTTTTGTCCCTGAAAAGGAAACAAATAATATTTACTTTTCTCCTCTTGTCTTGATTTTTTTAAATTTTGGAAATCGTGCCAATCTCAAAATCGCGTTTTATTATAGTAATTCAAAATATTAATCAAAATACGCATTATACGGGTAACTCTACAGCTAAACAATAATTAATTCCTGTATCTGTAAAACTCACTAATAATCATAAATTTAGTAGTACCGTCCTAATATTGTTTTTATTTGACTTATGATCTTGAAACTGTGATAGGATGGTGCGGTGGTCGAGTGGTTAACACTCTCGGCTACAAATCCGGAGGTCCCTGATTCGAATCCCTGCCGTGTCACTGGAAATTTCAGTAGCGCATTTCATTGTTTAAATGGGTTCTGGAAATAGTAGTCTCATGACCGTTGGTCCCTAAGTTTAGCGATGCAAACTCCGCTAGTTGGCACTTGCGCATTACTTTTCGCAGACTTTTTTTCATGACCTCATTTTTGGTACTGTTTTATACGGTCGATTTCGGTTAAGAAACCGGATTTTTGCCCGGAACCACACATCCATATTTGGAAAAAAAAGAAGTCCGGTCTTGGAAGAGTTAACTTTTAGTAGTTTTATGCATACTAACAAAAACATAACATTGAATGAAACTTTCTCACAGCAAGATTTTTGTGAAAACGGTGGATTACGCCAGCAACTGTACCTTCCAGGGGTAGGTTAATCATACGTGTGTTAAAGTTTTTATATCGTAAATGTACGTAAAGTTATGGAAAATGATAGAATCTGACGGCCAAGAACGGCAACTCTTGGCGTCTGATAGTACGATCTACATTTTGTTTCGTACCCTCGTTGGAACTTGTTAAAGTTGCACATATACATTGCGAGAACGAAATAACAACTACCAGAGATAAATTAATTATAAGATACTAACTATAAAATGTAGTATGTCGTCAAGAAAAGAGATCGATGTAAGTTTAAAGGATGATCTAAATTATTTTCTTGATTCGTACTAAATAAGCTTCGAACTACGTCTAACAGTGTGGGCGATAGTTCTACATCACTGAGTTGGATTCATCAAATATTTATAAAGTCCATGTAATATTTCAATATATTACAAGAGGGCCAACATGGCCCTATATCGCTCACCTTGGTACAACTCCACTTGCCTGGTGGAAGATCACTAGACAATGTTATATACCAAATAGGTTTTCCTATATACATCTTTGTAAAACAAATGACCCCTCCCCCCACCCCCCGGGGAAAGGCCAATTTTAAACCCAGAGGCATAATTTGAACAAACTTTGAAAAGGTTTACTAGGCGATGTTACATGCCAAATATCTAAGCTGTAGGTCTTGTGGTTCCAGAGTAGAAGAAGCTTTTCCTATATAAGCCTTTGCAAAACTAAGTGACAAACATAGCGGGGTCTATTTTGACTCGGGGGTCATAATATGAACAATGTTGGTAGAGATTGACTAGACAATTCTACATGCCAAATATCTAAGCTCTAGGCCTTGTGCTTTCAGAGAAAAAGCTTTTTAAAGTTTTTCCTATTTGTTGCCATAGCAACCAGAGTTCTGCATGGAATTGAATTGTTTGAACACTTGTGGTAGAGCTTCATGCAAGAAACATCCCTGCATAGTTTCATCAATATTGTCCTTGTGATTTCAGAGGAGATGTCATTTGAATCAAAATATTGACGGACGACCGACAATCATCCATCACTAAAGCTCACCCTGGCAAAGCCACGTCAGCTGAACACTAATAGCTCAAATGACGAGACTGGCAATGCGCATTCATGCATATTTCATAAGTAAGATAGTTTTTTCAAGGCAGTGCCAGTTGCTATGGTTAGTAGGTATTAAGTTATAATTTAATTTGTTTATGATTAAGATCACTATGATCTACGTGATCACCGTTATTGTGTGGCCTATCTCATATATCAGATGATGAAGTAATGATTTGGCAAAGATTCAAATGCATATACATGTATGTTATAAATTTTGAGAGAGTGCAAATTTGTATTGCAATACAACAGTCAAATATATTAGCAATGGTCCGGTGGTCCCTGACCAGTAAAATTTGTGATGGGCCAGCGAAAATCCAGCGGATTTTAATATGCAATATATAGTTATAAGTTATTCAAGTCTTTCGGACTGCTAAATTTTAAATGCTTATGTCTTTGACTGTTTCAATGTATTTTTTTTACATATGTTGTATGACATTATTTCTTACCCTAGCCTCAGGAAAAGACTGTAGATACAGATGCAGACACACAGAAACCCAATTGATATGAAGTTTTGAAATCATCAGTAAGATAGCATTTTACTATTAAACAGAACTCAGAATGTATCTTCTTAATCAGTTATGATTATTACCTATATGATAATAATAATAATATTTTATTTCATGCTTTTAAAGCTGCTCGCTCTCAGTTACCGTCTTAAAGCTGCTCGCTCTCAGTTACCGTTGAAAAAAATATTTTTTAATCTCTTAACGCTCTAGAAAGTTGTTTCCCTTTGTTTGTTTGTTTGTTTGTTTGTTTACAATATATTATACATGTACTTCCTTGCGCAAATAATAAAATATATCCACTTCCTGCCTATTCCGTACGTCTGCAAGAATGGAAGAACTTCAAGAAGTTGGTTCTAATGTACTGAATGAGATTTTTTCCAATTTTTCCACCAAGAAGAGTACGGCGACTTTCAAGTTGCCAACCGAAATTTTAGAAGCATTGATCCTGATCAGTTTCTGTCAGAAAATGAAAACAAAAACACAAAGAAAAAAACCGACAGTGACATGAAAGTATTCCTATCATTTTAAATGTCCAGAAATGAAACAAGAAAACCAGAATTCATCCCCCCTGACCAACTTAATGAAATATTATGCCATTTTGTACTTGGAGTGACCAAGAAGGATGGTTCAGAATATGAACCAACCACCCTTAGGGGATTCTTGGGTCTATAGACCGGTATTTGAAAAGCCAAGCAAGTAGAATGTCTATCTTTAAAGATGTGGAATTTGCAAAAGCTAGAGCAGTGCTTAGCAAAAAGCAACAACTGAAAAGGCTTGGCCTAGGAAACAAGCCTAAGACGGCAGAACCCTTGGACGAAGGAGTCATAAACCAATTTCACCAGAGAGGGACCCTGGTCGATGGGAACCCAAGAGCCCTGGTGCATTCAATGTGGTTCATTTGCACTACATGTTTTGGAATGAGAACTGGTAAAGAATGTCACGATCTGTGCTGGGGTGTTGTTGCTCTTGGTACGGATGAAATAACTGGGCAGGAATATCTCCAATATGACAAGGAGAGACAAACCAAAACCAGATCAGGGAGCAATCCGTGACACAAGGTGTGGTACATCTCTTATTTTAATGTAATACAAGAGCCATGTTACATATGGTTAATCCCCCCGCCAGGAAGAAGTTACCTGAAGGTTGTACTTTCGTACATTTTACTTGGTGAGAGGAAATCCTTAAAAAGCCGTATAGTTATGGTCATGCTGAGTACAGTTTTCAAGTAAGTGGAAAAAGAATAAGGCAATGAAGAGAAGGTTTGCAAAATTATATTAATGTTCATTATCAGTATAGGTATGATATTTTTCTATTTGACTAAAAGTAGGCAAGGTAGAGTTATTGTTCTTGCACACTGCACTTCCTACCAATGTGCTATGTCAGTGTATTAAGTTTAAAGTAAATCCCTCAAGTACTTTTGGAGTTATGCTCTGGACAAAACTTTTAAAGTAAATCTGATAAAGGGGAACAACTCTAAAAGTAGGCAAGGTAGAGTTATTGTTCTTGCACACTGTAATTCCTACCAATGTGCTATGTCAGTGTATTAAGTTTGAAGTAAATCCCTCACGTACTTTTGGAGTCATGCTCTGGACAAAACTTTTAAAGTAAATCTGATAAAGGGGAATAACTCTAAAAGTAGGCAAGGTAGAGTTATTGTTCTTGCACACTGCACTTCCTACCAATGTGCTATGTCAGTGTATTAAGTTTGAAGAAAATCCCTCAGGTACTTTTGGAGTTATGCTCCGGACAAAGTTTTTCAAGTAAATCTGATAAAAGGGGAATAACTCTAAAAGTAGGCAAGGTAGAGTTATTGTTCTTACACACTGCACTTCCTCCCAATGTGCTCTGTCAGTGTATGAAGTTTGAAGAAAATCGCTCAAGTACTTTTGGAGTTATGCTCCGGACAAAATTGGGACGGACGGACGGACGGACGGACGAAGGCCATTTCTAATATCCCCTTCGCCTTCGGCGGGGGGATAAAAAATATAGGAGCTCTACATGTAAACCAGAATAATTGATTTAAAAAAAAAAAATGTTTTTGCATTTTTTTTATTTTGAAATTTATTTGCAGGCAAAATTTTGGAATAAAATTTTTTATAAAAACAAAAATAATGTCAAACAGGGAAAAAAAAAATAAATAAATAATATCAAACAGGGAATGCCACGTACCAAAAACGCAGCCTCCCCAAAACGAACCCAACAGCACCCAGAAGTGCACACCACCAACACACACACACGCGCACACACACACGACACACACACACAATCATGTACACACACACATATACACTACCAACACACACTAGCATACAAAGCAGACACACGAGGACAAAACGAGCAAAGCCACGTACCAAAAACGCAGCCTCCCCAAAACGAGCCCCACAGCACCCAGAAGTGCACACCACCAACACACACACACACACAACACACACACTAGCATACAAAGCACGAGGACAAAACGAACAATTAAAGGAACACAGTGGGGCACCGCCTTGGAACGGTCAGTGGCAAAAACACCACTGGGGAGCTTAAACCGGTTTATGGTGCGCACCCAACCTCACTCTTACCCCCACCATGTTCCAAAGTCACAGGACAGTGTAAATAAAAGTAATCCCTGCTAGGTGAATCTCTAACACACGCAATGGAAACAAAAGGCATGGTATGTAAAACACAAAAATACTCGTGTATAAATATATAAAAAGCAAACCTTGAGAACCAAAAAACGTATGTACTCAATGCCTTTGCAGAAGGCAGAGCACCAAGAGAAACACCCTTAAGGGCCCGACGAAACAGGCCAGAGGACAGAAATCAAAACAGTTTCGTCCCAGTGGGATTTAAAAACTGCCCATCACAGAGTCCTCCCCCTCTTCCGTCAGACACAATCAAAGAGGGAAGCATAGCGTCCAACTGTAAACGGGTTGAACACCAAACATGCGGTGTGTCTCAAAATAGTTGGGTCGTAACCTCTTTTAACAAAACGTTTTATAATTTTAGCAAATACAGTTGGAAAATTGCCATGACCCAAAATCTTACGAAGTTTGTAAACCACATCCCCATAAAAATCGGGTTTTGAAATACCTTCTCGCAGAAGAGTCTTTAGATTACTATTGAATTTCAAAACCAAATCAGAATTACGATAGTAAAATTTAGCAAAATATTTACGCAATTTGTAATAACGGTAGCCCTGTTGAAGAAGTTTATTTGTAATATATTGATTACGTTCATTGAAATCCTCAACATGACTACACGCTCTGGCAAACCGAATTAACTGAGAAATGTATACCCCATAAGATGTAGCATGAGGTACATCCCCATCCAAATGGGGGAAATTTACAATACTAAAATTAAAATCATCCCTCTTGTCATAAATTTTGGTATGTATAATATTGTTATAAATAGAGAGATGTAAATCTAAAAATGAAGCACCAGTATCCAAATTGTTAGTTTTAATTAACTGGAGTTCCCGGGGATAAATAGTGTCCACCAATTGACCAAAAAACGGATTATCCATATTAAGAATATCATCCAGATAGCGTGATGTATTATTAAAAACAGTGATAATGTCTGCCTGCGTATCTGGAGAAAGACTCAACATAAAGTCTCTTTCATAACAATATAAAAACAAATCTGCGACAAGGGGTGCACAATTTGTTCCCATGGGAATACCGATTACTTGTCTGAAAACTGCATTCCCAAACCTTATATAAATGTTGTTCAATAAAAAGGAAAGGGCTTTACAAACTTCGTCACAGGTCCACATAGTATAATGTTTAACAATACAGCTAGTAAAAAAAGCTTTATCGAAATTGCAGGCGAGAAATGTAGTATTCTCCCCTGGCAAAAGTCTTTTAAATTAGGGCAGTTAGCTTGTCATTTATCAAATGATGTGGTAAAGTGGTATACAGAGTAGAAAAATCGTATGTACTGACTGAAGTTACTTTGTAATTATTAACTTTAAACTTATCCAGGATTTCGCCAGAACCTTATTTTATCTTGCTTCAGTATTAAAGTGTAACACTCTTGCAAATTAATTTTCCACTGTTTTCAAGTAAACAGAATTTAGATAAAAACTAGGAGTTATAGATGATCTGTAGATTAGTGATTTTTGTTTGTCTTAATCGGCTGGTCCAGTAAAAGGACCAGTTCCGAACAGCAAAATTGTCATTTTTTCCAAATTTAATGAAATTATGACTCGTTTTTCCCAATTTTCAAGATTTTTGGACATAATTGTTTTCCAATTTAATGAATTTCTGATTCAATTTTTCTCCATTTGACCGGTGCCAGACGTGTTCATAAAATGGTGAAGAAAATCGCCGAAATTTGTAGTTGTCTTTTTTTTATCTATAAATTTAAAAGTTTCTTTGACCTGCTATTGTGTAAACTGAAAATGAAAATTAACAAATCAATGTTTTTATCTTTATATATAATTTCCTGACTAAAACCCTTGTATTAAGAATTGTATTAAGAATTCAAATTACCGACATCCTGACCATTTTTAAGATCTATTTCAAAGTTATGGTTTCTTTACAGCTCCAGGAAAAGGCTGATCCAGAAGCTACAAGATGAGGGGGTCCCTGAAAACCAGATTGTGCGGATTTCAGGCCACAAAAATGTCAACTCAATCAACAACTACAGCAGAATTAACAATGAACCGTCTAAGAACATATCTTATATACTATCTAACAAGAAAACTGCCGACACTAACCTACAAGTTCAGCCTCTGGCTCCTGGGTCTGCCACTAGTGGTGGGGCTTGTGGTACCGGCGGGGGTACCAAAGGCATGTTCCCGCAGGGTTTGTTCGCAAGTAGTCATTTTCATGGCCAAGAAACATTCAATTTTAACACTTCTGTGTCAGAAACACTCTCACAGATGTCTGCGGTGACATAATTAACACAATGCCAGACACACAAACACGTTTGTTATTTGTTGATTTGAATCCAGTTTGTTTAGTAAATCCACAGCATGTTCACTACACGGTCGTTGAATACAAAATGATGGACAGTGTCAGGTCCGATGGGCGGGTCTAATGCGTACTAATTTGTTATCAACGTTGTTGATATTATAAGAATATAGTGTAAAATAAAGTAAAGAAAACTGTTGTAAATATGAATTTGTCTTCAGATTAAGTATGGAATGAACAATGCCTTAAGTTAACGCCCAAAACTTCATCGATCACCTTAGAACTATTTTCTTCTGCACATTGTACATGATGAAGCGCGTGATTGCGTGTAGCAGTGGGGCTCTCCACGGGGTGGAACAGGTAAATCCAGCTCTTGAATTTCAGAAAACCCACTAAAAAGCATGAAATAAAAAGAAAATTTGTTTTAGGTGCAAGATCGAAATTTATTTCATCTCATGAACGCTAGAATAAATATTTTCACTCATGGCTTCGCGTGAACGCAAGAATAAATATTTTCACTCGTCGCTTCGCCACTCGCGAAAATATAAATTCTGACGTTCACGCGAATAAATTTCGATCTTGCACCAAAACAAATAAATATCCTCTATATAATTGCATTAGAAGTATGTCATAAATCAGAAAGCTAAGTGATGACTTGACTAAGATTAAGTATGAATTTAAGCCAGTTTGTAGTATATGTTGTATGAAGATTATTTCTTTCCCTAGCCTCAGGAAGACTTCTAGATCGTGTTGACAAGTCTGGTAGTTGCTTGGTGGAAGGGTCATCCGTTTTTGTTGAGAAAACAGGTGTTTTAGTTGCAAAGGTGCTACTTGATCAGAAATCAGGTCAGGTTCCAATTAGGTTGGCCAATTTTTCAGACAAATTAAAGGGACATACCCCATAACTGATGTCGAACTAAATATCCTCTAAAACATAAATAATAGAATCTTTGGAAGTATTATAACTTAACCTAAAAGTTTCAACTATGCATTCCCAGCCATTATCGTTAAATTCAGAGGTTTAAATTACACTGCAGTATCGTAAACCATTCAATAATCTATGTAGAGCTGTTGTTGTACAATTAATGGGCGGATGCGATTTATTACAGAAAGCCTCTATATTGATTAAAGTTCCATTACTAACACCAAATCGAATTTTCTTTTAAGTTTGGAATCGTTACGGGTGCCTTCTCAGAAGGAAAAATATGACATACTGCATTGAATGTGATCATATTGTGTTAAAAATTAGTTTAACAAAACAATTAATAAATTATATTTTGCCTTTTCAAAAATGAAAGTAGGTTTTCCCGTTTTGAAATATCTTTGTAATTTTCCAGAAATCTGCCAGAGAGAGGCTGTAAATAGGTTGTATATAAATAAGCATGCCTATTTTGAATTATAATTGAAGAACTTTACTTCCAATTATGTGCAAAGTATATCTCTGACTGTTCACAACATTTAATAAAGCAAAAGTAGGACAAACAGACCACCCAGGTCAATCTAAGGAAATACTCAAACTTTCACTCCTTTTTCTGCAGCAGTATTTCAAACAGGGAAATACTTCACGGCTATTGTAAAGTTTTAGAAGCCAGTTTCAATCTGTATTTCCCTGTTACAATTCATAGTGTTTTGGAATTTACCTTCAGATTATATTATGTTCAAGAGTAGAAAAACATCATATTTTAAAGCTGCTCGCTCTCAGATTTTGGTAAAATAATAAATTTCTTCAAACTGTATGTAAATCACGTATTTTATAACATCTGGTGGTATAAAAAGGCTCCAGTATAAATTCATGCCACGTAGATCTACATCTCTAAATTTCGGAAAATACGCTACCAAATTGAAAAGCGTTGCAAACGCTTTTGAAAATTCAATATGAACATATAGTGTTCCGGTGCCGTGTAACCGACCTTTTTAATTGATTTCTGCAAATTCCTACCTAGATTTTTGCTTATTTTTTTTTTATCTTAGCCTTTAGTTTTATATTTATGAATAAGAATGTCAATTTTTTGGAAACAATATTTTTTTCAACGGTAGCTGAGAGCGAGCAGCTTTAAAGGGACATACCCTATAACTGATGCCAAACTAAATAACCTCCAAAACATAAATAATTGAATCTTCGGAAGTATTATAACTTAACCTAAAAGTTTCAGCTATGCATTCACAGTGATTTTCGATAAAATCAGCGGTGCTAGTGTGTTTTTGCCACTGACCGTTCCAAGGCGGTGCCCCACTGTGTTATGCTAGTGTGTTTTTGCCACTGACCGTTCCAAGGCGGTGCCCCACTGTGTTCCTTTAATTGTTCGTTTTGTCCTCGTGTGTTTGCTTTGTATGCTAGTATGTGTTGGGGAGGCTGCGTTTTTGGTACGTGGCATTCCCTGTTTGATATTATTTTTGTTTTTTTGGTAGTGTATATGTGTGTGTGTACATGATTGTGTGTGTGTGTCGTGTGTGTGTGCGTGTGTGTGTGTGTTGGTGGTGTGCACTTCTGGGTGATGTGGGGCTCGTTTTGGGGAGGCTGCGTTTTTGGTACGTGGCATTCCCTGTTTGATATTATTTTTGTTTTTTTGTACAATTAATGGGTGGATACGATTTATTACAGAAAGCCTCTATTTTGATTAATTGTGGGAAAATTAGGCATTTTTCGCCATAGGTTCTTCTTTGAAATTGTATTTATTTATCATTACGTTCATTGAACACATAATCTATGTTTCGAGAATATAATCTGCTAGATATAGGGAGTGCCCTATATATTATTTATGTTTTGGAGGTTATTTAGTTTGACCTCTGGTATAGGGTATGATTTCTATAAAACCATTTTGCATTGCTACTATGTTTGAGTTCGACCTTGTGTTGCACGGTCGGAACAGGGATTCTGCACATTGTCTAAATAAAATGAATATTCGACCAAAGTTTGTTGGAACCCATCGAGGGGATTAAGAAATATGACTCGGACAGGGAATATAAATGACCCCTTGTGTGAGACTGACTTTAGGGTGAGGGAGTTCGGCCAAAGAATCTGCAAGTCCACGGACGCGGACACGAAAAACAAATATTCTTAGCTGCTCGCTCTCGGATGAAAAAAATAAGTTCTAAAAACACTCACATATTTTATATAAATAGTCAAATAAAAGTGTTGCAGTACACATTCCAGTAAAGCATATCTGTATTTATATACCCCCGAAACGAAGTTAAGGGGGTCATATAGGAGTCACCCGGTGGTTGGTCGGTCAGGCGGGCTGTTGCATTTTCCTTGTCCGGAGCATAACTTGAAAACTACTAGTTGGAATTCAATACAATGGTCAAGCACATTGAGAGGAAGTGCAGTGTACAAGAACCTATCAATAATGTAACTCTATCTTGACTAATTACAGAGCTATTGCCCTTTATTTTTCCTTGTCCGGAGCCTAACTTGAAAACAACTGGTTGGAATTCAAAACAAATTCATACAATGGTCTAGCACAATGAGAGGAAGTGCAGTGTACAAGAACCATAACTCCATCTTGAGTAATTACAGAGTTATTGCCCTTTGTTACGTTTCCTTGTTTGGACTTGAAAACAACTGGTTGGAATTTAAGACAACTTCATACAATGGTCAAACACAATTAGATGAAGTGCAGTGCAAAAGAACCATAACTCCATCTTGACTTTTCTTGTCCAGAGCATAACTTGAAAACAACTGGTTAGAATTCAAGACAACTTCATACAATGGTCCAGCACAATAAGAGGAAGTGCAGTGTACAAGAAAAAAAACAAAAATAATATCAAACAGGGAATGCCACGTACCAAAAACGCAGCCTCCCCAAAACGAACCCCACAGCACCCAGAAGTGCACACCACCAACACACACACACACACACACACACACACACACGACACACACACACAATCATGTACACACACACATATACACTACCAACACACACTAGCATACAAAGCAAACACACGACGACAAAACGAACAATTAAAGAACCATAACTCTATCTCGCCATGACCAATACATGTATCTATTTTAGTTTTGTTTTGCAAGGTATTCTGTAACTACGAACTTCCTCAGTTTATAAAGCAGTCTTTCGGGGGTATTAATCACATTTAGTGATAGTTCTAAAGTATGTTCCACCTAATTTTGGACCATTAGTTTCTTGTCGCCCTTGCATGTATTTTTGCTTTTTATAGCATATATATATCTGGGAATTTAATATCTCCAGGCATGTTTTTTATTTTTCCATTATTTCTTTCTTAAGCGTAAAAATCCGCATTTTTGTTATTTTCGCCATAGGGCGTAATGCAAAGTGACGTCGCGTTGATTTCCAAGATGGCGGCGTCCATAGCTGACGTTACCAGGGACGTACTCAAAATTACCAACGTCGAAAGAGACAAATTTTTGCGGGCCGCTATTTAGTATTTGATGTATATGTATATATGCCGACCTGAACAAATCCGTATCGGCTGTTTGAAACGATTTCGGCATACCAACTTGCTTTAAATCACCGGCATCGTAGGATCAGCCGGTACATTTTCGTCATTTTATAAGGGCCCTAAACTGTTAGTTGTCGGCATAAAACATGTGAATCCGACATGCAATTTTCTGATCATAGAAAAACATAAAATAAAGTATCTATCGACGAAAAACGGCAAATATCAAATGCTTAGTCACCCACTGATTTAGAAAATATAAGACATGTAATAAGAACCCCGCACTCAGGTGCGGACGAAGATTTCAGCTGTTTAAAGAAGGGGGGTTTTCTTTGGGAGTCCACCATAACATTAAGAGATAATGACTATATATTTTCAGAAATGAAAATTATTTATAAAACTATTCTTTTGTGAATAGATCTTTGAAAAAATAGGACGAATCCCTCAACCGCGCGTCCTAGAATAGACACTGCAAGGCTGTCACTCCCGTAAAAGGTGATGTTTCAAGTACATCTATACAGACCACGGACATACAGACGCACGCACACATGTCATATATTATTTTTTACTTAGAATACATTTCTACAACAATAACAGTCATTTTAAAGCCTTCGCACATATAAAACTGACATTTATATCAGACACATAGATCTATCACTTTTCGCTTAAACTCTAAAGTAAAATACCCCACTTTGTTGCGTAATTTGCGACCCAATATGTCGTCCGATAAGAAATAAAACATACTTAGCCGTTATGTTAAGAGACTTAAGCACATATTAAAATGAATTTGAAATCGATACGTAAATCAAACTGTTGAAGATGAAGACATCCAATGTAGCTCATTTACAGTACATGTACAGTTCATGTATTGCGTCTAGACGGACAAAGCATTTTTCCATGAGAGAACTCAACTGGCTACAATATCTGGCTAGCAGGCATATTTTCTGTAAAAATGGAAAACATTGCCCCTATCCAGATTTCCAGACCCTGACAAAATAAATATTATGTGCAAGCGACGATGGGATGATGCGCAGGGACGATCACACAATGCGAAGACGATATTCATATCGCATCGCCCTAACGTGTCTTCGCATCGTATTAACGCCCTTTCGCATCGTGACTAACGGAACGAACAAGTAAGACTTGCATGTATATGGCAGCGGGTTTTGTCTACACAGCAGTTGATATGGGTATGTACCTACGAATGAGGAAGGCACATGCATATCGAACAGGTGATTTCCTAAAAGCATGTAAAATCTACGCGTTTCGTAAAAGGTGTGTTCCGCACTTGTTGTGCCAGGCTATGAAAAAACGGTATATCAATCTACGACCAAATGCCTATACAGTACTATTAGATTCTTTTGTGTTATTTCAATTTATTTAGCTAGGTACCAGTATGCATAAGGGGATGCGCGCAAATGCACGCTCCCACGTCGGATCCACTCGTGTCGCCTGATTTGTTATTCATACTACGTCATCTAATCAATACGTCACGAGCAAGTTTCGGAGAATTGAAATCTATGTTGTCGTTTTAATATCAATAGATCTAGCTCATTACTGTGAAGGAAAATAAAGGATTTAGAATGGATTATGGAGTGTTCAGGGTTATACTGTGACATGCATGTTGGACCACTGTTTAAATAAATGTGTGTTTCACTTGCATGTTATGCTACTTCACCTGAAATTCAACAACTGCTTAAGATTTTTCAAAAATGTTTAGTGCTGTCATGACACATGGACTGGAGTAAATCTGAAATGTGTGACGGACTGTCAGTAGGACATTAGCCTAATGCAGTAGGAGGCTAGGAATCATTTGAAAGCAGGAATTATTAGGTAAATCTTTTATTATTGTAGATCTTATTAGATTTTCAACAATTTTTTTTAAACATTTTAGCGTTACTTTTGTGCTTATATACCTCTTTATCAATAACCATGCATCTGATTGCAATATTGAAATGTCCCCCGAACATTTTATTGAAAAACACGTGAACTTTGGCGTAACTTCTCTGTTACGGAAGAGTAAACGTCAATGGCGTCCACTGTAAACAATGGCGAGTCTCCATAGAAAAATAAAAATCGGTATCTTTACAAAATGACGTGATTGTTTCAAAAACGCTTAAAATTCTCGAGGGTGACTTTTTTGTAGATCACAAAAAAGGTAAAATTTATACGAAAACCGCTCAGGATTTTTCAGTTCAGGTCAAAGTTGGGGGTCCAGAGTGGAATGGAACAGACTTTAGTTGAAATCAAACGCTTTTGAAAATCCCAATATAACGATATAGCGTAGCGATGCCGTAAAACAAAACCTACCAATATTACAATTGATTTTTGCAAATTGATATCTATATTTTTACTCATTTTATCCACAACACTTAATATATCATTTTTGAAAAAAATAAATTCAACCGGAAGCTGTGAGCGAGCAGCTTTCAGGGTTGCATTGAAACTTTGCCCAGTCGGTTTGGGACATTTTGATCGTTATGATTAGATAAATGTTTTACCAGAGTTTGATGAAAATCCTTCAAAGGGTTAATAAGAGAATGCATCAGACACGACAAAATTATTTACGCGTAAAAACAAAAATCTCGTTCCATGTTAATATTTGCTTTTAAATTTTTGAACTAAATTTTTACGGGTAAGTTGGTGTCACTGGTAATTTGTTGACTGATCGTATTCAGCAGCGCAATCATTACTTATCCCTGATCACAATGGAAAAATGGGAAAATAGGAAGAAATCATAAGTCAGGTAATTCTGGCAAGAAATACACGTTTTAAACATAATCTACCTTAACTATTCCCTCTGTACTGCTAGCTAGCTTAACATCGGCAAATATCTTTGTAAATGGTGAGACCTCTTGAATAGCCTTTTTTTAGGACATCAGAATCGTCTTCAACTGTCTCAACTAGTTGAGGATTTTCTATATTATTTTCAGTGTTTCCAATGTTTTAATTACTTTAGTCAAACAGTTTCTAGCTGTTTTTACTTCTTAAAGGGGCACTCCCTACACCTAGCAGATTATATATGTGTTCAATGAACGTTAAATGATAAATAAATACAATTTCAAAGAAGAACCTATGCCGAAAAATGTGTCATTTCACAACAATTAATCAATATTGAGGCTTTCTGTAATAAATCGCATCCACTCATTAATTGTACAACAACTCTACATAGATTATTGAATGGTTTACAGTACTGCAGTATATTTTAAAGCGCTGATTTTATCGATAACAGCTGAAACTTTTAGGTTAAAGGGGCACTCCCTATATCTAGCAGATTATACTTCTAAAGACTATCATTTATGTTTTGGTGGTTATTTAATTGACATCAGTTATAGGGTATGTCCCTGCTCGCTCTCAGATTTTGGTAAAAAAATACATTTGAAACTGTAAGAAAATAACGTATTTTAGAACATATAGTCATATAAAAAGGCTTCATTTTTGGTACGTGGCATTCCCTGTTTGATATTATTTTTGTTTTCAGTATTAATTCCTGTCACGTATATCTCTAAATTTCAAATAAAACGATACCAAATGCAACGCTTTTGAAATTCCAATACAAACATATAGTGTAGCGGTTAGGGATGTAATCGATTCAAACGATATCGATATATCAACGATAAAACACTTTCGATTCGATATCGATTCATCATTGCCGTTTTGAAAAATCGTATATCGAATAATGTTTTACCGTGCGATGATCTACAGTTTCACGTTTGAAAATTCCATCAAAACTCAACTGGAATTTATACAATCACCACTGTGGTGTAACCGAGACGGTTAACATTTTTTCGGAATTTCCAAGATGGCGGACGAGAGTGGATGTGAAAAGTAGGTGTCTTACTTTTGTCCTTGTAACTAGTTAAAAACGAATTTCAGAAATGAAATTCTTACACAGACCGATAGAAAAATGATTTTGCCATTCTAGGCTTTATCCGTTTCATTAAACAGTGTCTACTTTTCTAAATATCGTTGATAAAAGTGAACCAAATGCCGGTGCTCTGAAATGAAGCGAGAGGTCATGTGTGTTTTTACTCGGCAAAAGTTCATTCTTTGATGGATAAGTCCACGAAAACCACTACTCGGTAGATTCTGTTGTTATCTAAAAGAACAAAATACTTTATGTTGATATATGTACAGGAAATGGACAAAAAAGCCACTTACACGAAATATGCTCTGTACGGTCCATATACATATGTTGAATCACACGTTTCTTTCACTGTACGGTTCGTATATGCATAAAACTGTTCGGTGCGTAGCAAAATTTAAACAAAATTACTGTACGGTCCGTAGATGAAACCTAGATGAAACAGTACGATGGGTTTTTGTAGTATATAGTTTGAAGCTAACATAAACATAAAGAGCTTACATGAGCGTATTGCACTGTAATGATAAATAACTGCAAATAAATCTAAATCACATAGGCTACTTTATCAGTTGGTAGATTTGTTGTTAATATTTACGGTAAAAAATTCTTTATACAATATCTACAAACTGACATATAGTTTCACATTGAACTTTCATGATCATTAGAAATCAAGCCATGGCATCAAAATGTAGAAGAACATTGAATGCTAGTTTATTTCTGACAGTATTCATATCATTCAAAATCTCTTGTTAACATTATATATTGTCTTCATGTTCGTTTTCTTCATTGTAAAAGCATGTCCCGGAAGTATCATTTAATCTATACAAATATATACAGTTGTACTTAGCCGGAGCTGTTAAAACTGTTTGCGACAATTAAAACCGTATTTACGGTCGCAAATGTCAAAATCACTTTAAATAGTTAACCCTTTTCTGACGCACAAATTGAATGTGTTTTAATGCGATAATTAAAACGTCGTTGGATTCTTGCGACTGTATATACGTTATTTAATAGTCGCAAATTTAAACGACGTCACCGATCAGAAACGACACCGGTCAACAAGTACTTCCGGGTCGTTGTACCTTAGGAAGTAGTTCTTTGGAGGTTTGAAGTCTCCATTTTAGAGCTGTCTGTGGATGGCTTGATGAAATGTATAAGTTGTATTTATTGTTGTTCTGTAAATTTTTGGCCATTTCTGATTACTCTAACAGTTGTTTTGTTTGTCTTCTTCAGGAATACATTTTGTGATGGAAAAGTTCAAATATTACTACGCGCCGGCATACATGACAGCTGTGTATTGGAAATTTGTACAGTGTCTCCAGATATTGAGTGATAGCAAAAAAGTTCATTGTTGACAATGTAACTTTTCTGGTGTAGATTGACTGTGATAATGATGAAGATGAGAAATATGGACAGCTGATTGTTGTGAAAGCCAGAGGAAATGTGCAAAAGTGCTCTAATTACGATAGAATCAAATGGGACAAAAATGACCGGTGTAACACCTTACATCGGTACTGCGTTAGAAACGTCGATAACTGCGTTAGAATGAGCGTTCGCGTAGAAAATAACCCTTTGCATTTATTCACCGTTTGTAATATCTGGTCATGTTAAAACCGAAATAACATCCCTTCAGCGTTGTTATCGTCAGGGATCGTTAATATAATAAATCCTGTTATCGTCTAATAAACAATGATTTGGAGTACTGATACGCAGTTATTAGCCACGAATGCCGGAATTTTAAACAATAAACACCGCTGGAACGGACGTTATTTCATAAATGAACAATATCGTTCTATTCTAAAATTATTTATTTTCATTTGCTTATTGTTATGTTATGAATATTGTTTAACATGTACTAATACATATAGCCATATTTCTCTTTCCTTGTGATTATTGTTTACTTTTATACATACTGTTTGCTTTTCTAGATTTGTTTATTTTATACATGAAGGTATTTACAGAATTGGAGATGTATTCTTCGATGATTGAATATTTTACGTTGTAATTAATAGCCAAAGATTGGCATATTTTTATCTTTTTATAATATTTATGCCTTCTTTTTTGTTTAATTTTCTAATTTTATGTACCTAGACGGGCTTGATTTTTTATTCATATATCAAAGAAAATGATGAAAAGGTTCAAACATATAAAAAGGAAATTTCTACAATGTGTACATAAGCAGTAACATATAATTATCATATAGTTTCATAACATGTAACAATTTCTTACGGACATATTTCTGAGTTAAAAATAACCAGTCGGAATATGAAATGGGAAAACTACATTCAAATGATGCATGGAAAAAGCATTCTAGTTAAATAAAATAACACGTATTATATTATTGTGTTTGTCTCATGGCATAGTACCCACAATCACATATTTTCAGGTGTTTTTTTTTTTGCAGTCAATGATAACTTCATATTCTTACACCACACTGACAATAAACCACACTGACAATGCTATTAGTATACGAACTACTTAGTGAAAAGTCTGTTCAAACAAGTAGAAGAGTCGACGTATCATACGTAAATTGTTTGGTTCAATGATTATTCTGCATGTGTGTATTCAACTTTCTACATTGTCAAGTTTAAGTCCATGACGGACATGCGGCAATATTTTTGCTTCACATGCTTTGTGGTTTTCTCGCACTGAAAATGGATTCCTGGCTGGTTCAAAGTTCTAAGATACCTTTCCAGACTTCCTTGTCCGTTTACCACGCCTTCGCTCCTCTGTATCGAAAGAGTGATCCCTGAAAAATATTAATTATTATGATCATTTTCATTACCGATATTATTTCCGGGATGAACTCACGCAATACGCTCATGTAAGCTCTTTTTGTTCATGTAAGCTTCAAACTATATATTACAAGAACCCATCAGTACGGTTTCATCTACGGACCGTACAGTAATTTTGTTCAAATTTTGCTACGCACCGTACAGTTTTTATGCATATACGAACCGTACAGGGAAAGAAACGTGTGATTCAACATATGTATATGGACCGTACAGAGCATAT
Organism: Saxidomus purpurata; assembly: GCA_022818135.1. Classification (NCBI taxonomy): domain Eukaryota; kingdom Metazoa; phylum Mollusca; class Bivalvia; order Venerida; family Veneridae; genus Saxidomus; species Saxidomus purpurata. The sequence goes on from JAFMSR010000008.1 coordinate 33,207,944, forward strand.
TTCGTGTAAGTGGCTTTTTTGTCCATTTCCTGTACATATATCAACATAAAGTATTTTGTTCTTTAAGATAACAGAATCTACCGAGTAGTGGTTTTCGTGGACTTATTCATCAAAGAATGAACTTTTGCCGAGTAAAAACACACATGACCTCTCGCTTCATTTCAGAGCACCGGCATTTGGTTCACTTTTATCAACGATATTTAGAAAAGTAGACACTGTTTAATGAAACGGATAAAGCCTAGAATGGCAAAATCATTTTTCTATCGGTCCGTGTAAGAATTTCATTTCTAAAATTCGTTTTTAACTAGTTACAAGGACAAAAGTAAGACACCTACTTTTCACATCCACTCTCGTCCGCCATCTTGGAAATTCCGAAAAAATGTTAACCGTCTCGGTTACACCACAGTGATCACTCTACCCAGAGTTCCGTGTTTTTCTAACGAATGATAATTTAATGCTATGTGGTTTCATAGGCAAAAATATTTCAGCACTGCAAGGGTTGATACATATTATAGACCACAACTATATGTTTAGTACAAATAAAGTCAAGAGATTTTGTAGAATATGTAGTCAGTGACACTTTACGCCCAGTTGTATCGATATATCGCTGTATCGTCGATATTTCTAAATTGATATATCGATACAAAAATTTTAATCAATGACATCCCTAGTAGCGGTGCCGTGTAACCGACATTTTCAATCGATTTGTGCAAATTCCTACATAGATTTTTATTCTAGCATTTTAGTTTTATATTTCTGTATAAGTTTGTAAAGTTTTAAAAACAATATGTTTTTAAATGGTAACTGAGAGCGAGCAGCTTTAAGTAATAATACTTCTAAAGACTATTATTAGCTCACCTGGCTACGCCAGGGTAGGCTTTTCTGATCGATGATTGTCCGTCGTCCGTCAACATTTTGATTCAAATGACATCTCCTCTGAAACCTCTAGGCCAATGTTAATAAAATTCTGCAGGAATGTTTCTTGCATGAAGCTCTACCAAAATTGTTCAAAGAATTCCATTCCATGGAGAACTCTGGTTGCTATGGCAACAAATAGGAGCAACTTTAAAAATCTTCTCTGAAACCACAAGGCCTAGAGCTTAGATATTTGGCATGTAGCATTGTCTATTGGACCTCTACCAAGATTGTTCAAATTATGACCCCCGGGTCAAAATTGACTCCGCGCGGGTGGGCACTTAGTTTTTGCATAGGCATATATAGGAAAAACTTTAAAAACCTTCTTCTCTGAAACCACAAGGCCTAGAGCTAAGATATTAAGCATGTAGCATTGTCTAGTGGACCTCTACCAAGATTGTTCAAATTATGACCCCCGGGTCAAAATTGACCCCGCACGTGGGGGGGGGGGGGCGGGGTCACTTAGTTTTGCATAGGAATATATAGGAAAAACTTTAAAAATCTTCTTCTCTGAAACCACAAGGCCTAGAGCTTAGATATTTGGCAGGTAGCATTGGCTAGTAGACTTCTACCAAGATTGTTCAAATTATGACCCCCGGTTCAAAATTGACCTCGCACCGGGGGTCACGTAGTTTTACATAGGCTTATATCGGGAAAACTTTAACTAGAGCTATCACTAAATGTGATTAATACCCTCTAAAGACTACTTTATAAACTGAGAAAGTTCGTAGTAACAGAATACCTTGCAAAAAAACTGAAAAGGGATATCTTGGCAATAACTCTGTAATTTGTCAAGATAGAGTTACGGTTCTTGTACACTAGACTTCCTCTCAATGTGCTTGACCATTGTATGAAGGTGTAGTGAATTCCAACCAATAGTTTTCGAATTCTGCTCCGGACAAGTAAAAGTAACAAAAGGCAATAACTCTGAAATGAGTCAAGATAGAGTTATTGTTGTTTTGCACTGCACTTCCTCTCATGGTGCTTGACCATTGTATGAAGTTGTATTTAATTCCAACCAGTAGTTTTTGAATAATGCTCCGGACAAGGAAAAGTAACAAAGGGCAGTATCTCTGTAATTAGTCAAGATGGAGTTATGGTTCCTGAACACTGCACTCCTCTCATTGTGCTTGACCATTGTATGAAGTTGTATTGAATTCCAACTGGTAGTTTTTGAATTATGCTTTGGACAAGGAAAAGTAACTAAGGGCAATAACTCTATAATTGGAATTCAATACAACTTCATACAATGGTCAAGTACATTGAGAGAAAGTGCAGTGCACAGGAACCATAACTCTTTCTTGACTCTTTAGAGAGTTATTGCCCTTTGTTACTTTTCCTTGTCCGGAGATAGAGTCAAGATAGAGTTATGGTTCCTATGCACTGCACTTCCTCTCAATGTACTTGACCATTGTATGAGGTTGTATTGAATTCCAACCAGTAGTTTTCAAGTTATGCTCTGGACAAGGAAAAGTAACAAAGGGCAATAACTCTGTAAATACTCAAGATAGAGTTATGGTTCTTGTATACTGCACTTTCTCTGATTGTGCTTAATCATTGTATGAAATTGTTTTGGATTCCAATCAGTAGTTTTCAAGTTATGGTCCGGACAAGGAAAAGTAACAAAGGGCAATAACTCTGTAATTAGTCAAGATGGAGTTATAGTTCTTGTGCACTGCACTTCCTCTCAATGTGCTTGACCATTGTATGAAGTTGTATTGAATTCCAACTAGTAGTTTTCAAGTTATGCTCGCAACAGACCGACCACCGGGTGACTCCTATATACCCCCCTAAACATCGTTTCGGGGGTATAAAAATCTTTTTCTCTGAAACCACAAGGCCTAGAGCTTAGATATTTGGCATGTAGCATTGCCTAGTAGACCTTTTCAAAGTTTGTTCAAATTATGCCCCTGTGGGTCAAAATTGACCTTGTCCGGAGGGGGGGGTCATTTGTTTTACAAAGGCGTATATAGGAAAACCTATTTGGTATATAACATTATCTAGTGATCTTCCACCAGGCAAGTGGACTTGTACCAAGGTGAGCGATATAGGGCCATCTTGGCCCTCTTGTTTATGTTTTGGAGATGATTTAGTTTGACATGAGTGATAGGGTATGTGTTTTGATAAAGAAACAATACACAACTGATAGAACATTTCATTGCCATCTCGGAGAATGGTTGCATGTTGCTAAGCTGCAAAACATTGCAGAAAGAAAGTCCTTAAAGCTGCTCGCTCTCAGATTTTAGTAAAAAAATAAAGTTCTTCAAACTGTATGTAAATAACGTATTTTAGAACATACGGTGATATAAAAAGGCTCCAGTATAAATTTATGTCACGTGTATCTCTAAATTTCAAAAAATACGCTACCAAATTCAAAATCGTTGCAAATGCTTTTGAAATTTCAATATAAACATATAGTGTAGCGGTGCCGTGTAACCGACCTTTTCAATCGATTTCTGCGAAATTCCTACCTAGATTTTTGCTTATTTTTTCCCTAGCCATTAGTTTTATATTAATGAATAAGAATGTCAATTTTTTTCAAAAATATTTTTTTCAACAGTAACTGAGAGCGAGCAGCTTTAAATGCTTTCTCAAATTTTGGTAAAAAAATAAAGTTCTTCAAATTGTATGAAAAAAAAACATGTTTTAGTACATAAAGTCATATAAAAAGGTCCCAGTATAAATTCCTGTAAGGTATATCTGTAGATTTGAAATAATACGCTACCAAATAATAAAGCGTATTCCAATATAAACACAAAGTGTAGCGGTGCCGTAAAACCAGCATTTTCAATCGATTTTTGCAAATTCCTTCCAAGATTTTTACTTCTATTGTTGATTCTAGCCTTTAGTTTTATAATTATGTATTAGTATGTCATTTTTGAAAATTTTATTTTTTCTACGGCAACAGAGCGAGCAGCTAAAATTTTAAGACTCCGGTAATTTTGTGTTGATTTTCCTTTTCAAAGTCCTTATTAAATCTTGAGCCATGTAACTAGAGCAAAGATGGTGAATGGTTATATTTAATTCCTGCCTCTTGTCAACAATACGGAAACATGCCCGCAAGTACGTTTTGACAGTCATGTTGTTCAGTACCTGAAGACAAGACTTATCAGGGCGTAACTAATTCTACTTTCCGAATATTTAAAATATGTTCAGTTAGACCGATATGTCTCCTCACTGTACTCAGAAAATATGAGATCCTGGATTATCATGTTGAGTTCTAAGCATGTCTGCTACCGATACTTTTAGCCTGTGGGAGCTTTACAACCATCGAATACAGATATAATTAATTATATCACTACCTTGCATAATTTCTTCTGTTCTAGTACCCAGCAATTTTTCATTGAAATAACTGCAGCTGTTGATTATTTTAGTCTGCATTGCATCAAATGGTGACTTTGTCCATACATATTTGACCGATCACAGTACAATACTCCGATCATCTTCAACGGGGTAAAATATCACTCGACAAAACTCGCATATACAAGCTACTTTAACTGTTACAGTACAAATGCAGCTTTACACCTTCTACCGTTTGATGCCCTCTTGACTGAGTGGCAAGTAAAACCTAGTACACAGCCTGGTTGAACAAATCTAATTTTTTAGGAAAGATTTTGGTTCAGTTTTCTCCTAATCTCCTTATATATCGTTTTCGCCAAAGAATTTGACGGTTGGCCTAATAATATTCCATCCAACTTTCAGCCATGTTCTAAGTTGTTTTTCATTACCCTTTTGTCTTGCAAAGTGTGATTCAATGTCTACTTTGCTCTTGTCACCTGTTTTGAATTTTGTTTCAAACTTTGGTAAAGGAATGGTAAAGATAACTGTTTTCGGTAGCGTTTTACCTTCATTTCCAACCTCTTCGTATTTTGTTCATCTCTAGTGACTTTTTCTTTTATCTTCATTGTCTTGTTAAATAACAATTCCGTTTATAAAATGATATCTTATCTACAAGTTTTCTGTTAAAACTGGTTACATTATCACACACTTCTGCTACAGCGTTGTTGTATTCTTCTACATTAACGTCCACATTATTTTTGTTCTTCGTTTTCTTCTTTTTTCTGCTTTCCTATGCCGTCTACAACAATTTCCATGTCTTTTTTTTGCATCAGAATTAACGGTTTATCTTTACAGGGGTACTCCCTATATATATCGAATTATATCTTCGACACACAGATTCTGTTTTCAATAAACGTAAAATGATAAATAAGTACAATTTCAAAGAAGAACCTATGGCCAAAAATGCCTTATTTTACCACAATTACTCAATAAAGAGGCCTTCCTTTATCAATCGTATCCACCTATTAAAGGGACATACCCTATAACTGATGTCAACCAAATAACCTCCAAAACACAAATTATATAATCTTTGGAAGTAGTTCTAATAAAACTTAACCTAAAACTTTCATCTAGATACATTCCTTGTCATTATCGAAAAAATATGCGGTTTAAAGTATACTGAAGTACCGTAAAAACAAAAATAATATCAAACAGGGAATGCCACGTACCAAAAAGGCAGCCCCCCCAAAACGAGCCCCACAGCACCCTGAAGTGCACACCACGCACACGCACACGCACACACACACACCATTCAATAATCTATGCAGAGTCGTTATGTACAATAAATGGGCGGATGCGATTTACAGAAAGCCGCTATATTGATTGATTGTGGTAAAAATTAGCCAATTTTCGCAATAGGTTCTTACAAATTGTATCTATTTATCATTTTACGGTTGATTGTGGTAAAAATTAGCCAATTTTCGCAATAGGTTCTTCTTTGAAATTGTATCTATTTATCATTTTACGTTTATTGAACACATAATCTATGTGTCGAAGATATAATTTGCTAGATATAGGGACTGCTCCTAATTGTTAAACAACAACTCTTCATAGATTATTGAATGGTTCACGGTACTGCATTATATTTTAACCCTCTAATTTTATCGATAATGACTGGTAATGCACAGCTGAAACTTTTAGGTTGAGTTATAATACTTCCAAAGGTTCTATTATTTATGTTTTGGCATCAGTTATAGGGTATGTCCCTTTAATTTGGAATAACCTGAGCATGGGAATTCATCTTGTTTTGGATTGGGTTCTACAGTTCTAGTTTGATGAAATGATATTTCTGACCTTAAAGAGGTACTCCCTACATCTAGCAGATTATATTCAAGAAACATAGATTATGCGTTCAACGAACGTAAAATGATAAATAAATACAATTTTAAAGAACCTATGGCGAAAAATGCCTCACTTTACCACAATTAATCAATATAGAGGCTTTCTGTAATAAATCGCAACCACCCATTAATTGTACAATAGGTGGATGCTATTGTTTACTAAAAGCCTCTATATTGATTTATTGTGGTAAAAAGAAGCATTTTTCGCCAAAGGTTCTTCTTTGAAATTGCATTTATTTATCATTTTACGTTCATTGAACACGTATTCTATGTTTCGAGAATATAATCTGCGAGATGTAGGGAGTGCCTTCAAAAAATTCTCAAAGGCTTCTTCCCTCTTTTTTGACTTTTTGCTCTTTTCAAGTCTTCTATATGTTTCTTGGCATTTCTTTCCACATTTTCTATTAGCAGCTTTTGTATGTGTGTAAGGTAATGTATAAACAAAAACGTGATCCTAGCGAGGCATTACTTCATCTTGTGTTACAATTTAGTAATAAAATACCAGATATAATAAAGCTTTCACCATTATTACAAGAATTTAAGAAAATCAGTTTGAAACAGGAAGTATCTAGTTATACAGTAACACAAATTGAGTATATTGCATACTTTCTGACAAACACATGCAGTTTCTGGAATCAGGAATAGGTATTTCCATGCAAAAGCAGACTACATGTAATATAATCAAGCTACATAAGAGGAAAATGTGTTATTTAAAAAAAAAAAAAAATAATATCAAACAGGGAATGCCACGTACCAAAAACGCAGCCTCCGCAAAACGAACACACACACACACACACACACACACACACACAGACACACAGACACACACACACACACACAAGCATACAAAGCAAACACACGAGGACAAAACGAACAATTAACGGAACACAGTGGGGCACCGCCTTGGAACGGTCAGTGGCAAAAACACCACTGGGGAGCTTAAACCGGTTTATGGTGCGCACCCAACCTCACTCTTACCCCCACCATGTTATTTCAAAGTCAAAGAAGGGTCATAAAATAATTAAAAGTTATTATTGTCTCTTGCAACATGTGTACCAAGTTTCAATAAGAACAGCTATATGTAGGGAGTGCCTCTTTAACGTTAGCTAGAGTTATGCTCTTTTTTGTACCTAGATTTTGTCACGAAAACTTAACGTTGTCTATAACTTTGCCATTTCTTAAGATTTCTTTATCTAATTTTCAAATTGCATTGCTTATGACGTAAGGGTTGTGATGCCGCCAAATTTTGTAGGTCAAGGTCATATTTGACAGTTATGCCCCTTTGGATTTTTAGCTCACCTGGCTATGCCAGGGTGAGCTTTTCTGATCGATGATTGTCCGTCGTCCGTCAACATTTTGATTCAAATGACATCTCCTCTGAAACCTCTAGGCCAATGTTGATAAAACTATGCAGGAATGTTCCTTGCATGAAGCTCTACCAAAATTGTTCAAAGAATTCCATTCCATGCAGAACTCTGGTTGCTATGGCAAAAAATAGGAAAAACTTTAAAAATCTTCTTCTCTGAAACCACAAGGCCTAGAGCTTAGATATTTGGCATGTAGCATTGTCTAGTGGACCTCTACCAAGATTGTTCAAATTTTGCATAGGCTTATATAGTAAAACCTTTAAAAATCTTCTTCTCTGAAACCACAAGGCCTAGAGCTTAGATATTTGGCATGTAGCATTGGCTAGTGGACCTCTACCAATATTGTTCAAATTATGACCCCCGGGTCAAAATTGACCCCGCACCGGGGGTCACTTAGTTTTGCATAGGAATATATAGTAAAAACTTTAAAAATCTTCTTCTCTGAAACCACAAGGCCTAGAGCTTAGATATTTGGCGTGTATCATTGCCTAGTAGACCTCTTTAAAGTTTGTTCAAATTATGCCCCTGGGGTCAAAATTGACCTTGCCCGGGGGGGATAATTTGTTTTACAAAGGCGTATATAGGAAAACTTATTTGGTATATAACATTATCTAGTGATCTTCCACCAGGCAAGTGGACTTGTACCAAGGTGAGCGATATAGGGCCATCTTGGCCCTCTTGTTGCTATAACTTTGCCATTTCTTAAGATTTCTTTATCAAACTTTCAAATTATATTGCTTACGTCAAAAGGATTGTGATGCCGCCAAATTTTGTAGAACAAGGTCATATTTGACAGAGTAATGCCCCTTTTTGTACTTAGATTTTGTCACGAAAACTTAGTGTTGGCTATAACTTTGCCATTTCTTAAGATTTCTTCATCAAACTTTCAAATTGCATTGCTTATGACATAAGGGTCAAGATGCCGACAAATTGTGTTGGTCAAGGTCATATTTGACAGAGTTATGCCCCTTTTTGTACTTAGATTTTGTCACAAAAAAGCATAAGAGGGCGACACAAGTGTTCTACTGAACACCCATCTAGTTAATAGTGCACAGTGATGATTTGTTTTATTATGAACACCAATTATTCATTTAAAAATTATATTTTGGCCACATACCTGGCCAGACTGATGAATATCACTGAAGAGTGACAATGATGTTGTAGTGCTACTGCTTGAGGGGATACACTCACTGGTCGGCGCGCACTGGTGTCCTGCGTTGCCACAATAACACAGTTTGACAATTTCCTGATAACAATGTTAATGCCAAAATTGGAATTTCAATAAAAATGTCAACAAAATTTCACATTAAAGCTGCTCGCTGTCAGATAAAGTTCTTCATATTGTATGAAAATACCATATTTTAGAATATAGAGTTGTATTTAAAAAGGTTCCAGTATAAACTCCTGTAAAAATTATCTGTGTATTTGAAATAATGCGCTACAAAATTGCATTACAAACGCTTTTGAAATTCAAATATAAACATATAGCGAAGTGGTGCCGTAAAACCAATATTTTCAATCGATTTCTGCAAATTCCTACTTAGATTTTTGCTTATATTTTGACTCTAGCTTTTAGTTTATATTTATGTATTAGTATGTCATTTAAAAAAAAAATTCAACGGCAACTGCGAGCGAGCAGCTTTAAAAGTTTAAATGTTGAAAAACTTGGCATATTAAAATCGCACCGTCCGTCTGTACATCCACCCTGACATTATTTCGTGTCCGGGCTGTAACTTTGTCATGCATTGAAAGCTTTTGAAATAACTTGGCACAAATGTTAAGCACATCAAGTCGATGTGTCGCGTGCAAGACCCATGTCCCTACCTGAAAGGTCAAGGTCACGCTTAGAGTTTGAAGGTAATGGAATCCTCTATATGTGCACTCATTCGTCCGGACTGTAACTTTGTCATGCATTTGGAGGATTTTAAAATTACTTGGCACAAATGTCTAGCACATGAAGACGACGTGTCGCGTGCAAGAGCTACGTCCCTACCTCAAAGGTCGTCACACTTAGAGTTTATAGGTAATGGAATCCTGTATATATGCATACATTTGTGTCCGGACTGTAACTTTGTCATGCATTGATTGATAAAATAACTTGGCACACTTGTTCAGCACATCAAGACAATGTGTTGTGCGCAAGAACCACGTCCCTACCTCAAAGGTCAAGGTCACACTTAGTGTTTAAAAGTAATGGAATACTGTATGCATGGTAACTCTGTCATGCATGGAAGGATTTTAAAATTACATGGCACAATTATTGAGGACATGGAGAGGACACAGACTGTGAGACACCTCTTTCGGGGGCATTTGTCACTTGTGAGGGACAGCTCTTGTTTAGTATCACCATATATTTTTAGTACTAGTAGTGGATTATGAAGATTTGTTTCATTATGAACACAAATTCTTGAATTATTAGGCCACATAGATCTACCTGGTCAGACTGGTGAATATCACTAAAGAGTGACAATGATGTTATAGGACTGCTTGGCGGGATGCACTACTGCACGGGTGTCCGTCTGGCTCACCACAACAAGTGTCACTGGCCTGACTTTCCGTTTCACTTTCATCTTGTGACTGTGGGGTCAATTCACTATAAATTAGTATAAAATTATAAGAATTGAGACAAAAAGTCTCTAGTAAGTTCAAATATGTGAAAACAGAGCAAAGCAACACCTATAGGGCAATTGATTAAATTTTAGTTTGCCTAACCACAAAGTACTCAAAATGGTCAAAATGTTTTTTTTAATTATTTTTCAATAAAGACACCGAAGTGCCAACTCTTTCTCATTTTCAATACAAAATCATGCAATCATTGCATGTAATCATGTTTGATTTTACAGGCACAAGTGCAATAAGTTTAAACAACACTAACAATTAATTAAATCAATGGGAATAAATCATATGCGATTCCGTGCAGTATCCGATTTACGGCCAGTCTGAGGAAAAAAATAACTTCCGGTTTATACCAAACACTTCGAACCACCCGCGGCAATCGGCGGCAATGAATTATGCCATAAAATTGGGCTTAAAGTGTTTTGAAAGCATTGGTATATCCCATAAACACTGTGCATAGAAGTTCAACGTCCATTTCTCAATAAATACCTTACCATGAACATTAGCCTTCATTACTTCTTTCGTAAAAATTCTGGATCGAAATATACAAAAATCAAAATTCACCTACAGTAAACTCCGCTTATAACGAACTCTTCGGGACCTATCAAATATGTTCCTTATATCCGGAGTTCCTTATATCCGTATATCGAACAAGTTCCTTATATACGATGCATATATATCGTGCTAAAATATATATCGAACAAGTGTTTTTGTAGTGAAATGTAATAAAATCTGAACCATCAACTTTTGATTTTCCTACCTCCCTTTGAGGAGTTATAAAGATCTATAACTGTTACATGTATCCTTTTCTATACCCGTAAATCTATGTAAAATAATTGCAAGGATTAATAAAACATAAAAAGACAGTTCATGTTTTCATTGGCAATACTTAAACAAATACAATTGACGAAAGCTGGTTTTCGCTCACTTGCCATAACTTGAAATATTTTACAAGGTATTTTCCCAAAATGGGATTTCATCCTGTCTGCATGCTAGAAACGCTCAGAATTATTTACGTAAAATATTATCACTTGAATATCGTACTTAGCAATTATGTTTGTACTCTCATTTAACTAGTTTAACAAAACGTTACACATTTGTAATTATTTACTTTTATGTATAATAGCTACAAGTGTGCTATAAATGCAGACGGCAAAAGAAAAATGCAAAATCAACAGATTTTTTTTTAACTTATCGGAACATATTTGCAGTTCGATATATACGATTACTTTACTATACATTTTGCATTGTTGGGCCAGAAAATAGTGTTCCTTATATCCGAAGTTTCCTTATAACCGGAGTACGATATAACCGTATATTTTTACATTAAACAAAGAAGGGAAAAAATCGGGCCAAAAAAACTGTTCGTTATATCCGAAGTTACGTTATATCCGGAGTCGATATATACGGAGTTTACTGTATTTTCTTCACGAAAATGATGACGTTTACACATGAAAAATACGTATTATGGGTGTTTACACAACTTTTTAACACAAGTTTCCACATAGCCTCGCTTAAATTCCTGCAAAATGACGTACCTGTCAAGGTCAGTCGTTATTTTCAATGGATAAATAAGACATTTCAATTATACTCCCAAGAGTAAAAACGATTGTTATAAGCACATAAGGTATTTATCTTCCTATTTCAGGCAAAAAATAATAAAATGTTTCATTAAATAAGAGGGCCATGATGGCCCTATATCGCTCACCTGACTATCATTGGCTATAATACAAGGGGTCATGATTCTAACATAATTCGAAGAGGTCCACCACACAATGCTAAGTAGCATTCCAAATATATATTCTCTGCCTGTCGGCCTTGGTAGTTTTTTAGCTCACCTGGCTACGCCAGGGTGGGCTTTTCTGATCGATGATTGTCTGTCGTCCGTCAACATTTTGATTCAAATGACATCTCCTCTGAAACCTCTAGGCCAATGTTGATAAAACTATGTTCCTTGCATGAAGCTCTACCAAAATTGTTCAAAGAATTCCATTCCATGCAGAACTCTGGTTGCTTTACAAAAATTGTCCAAAGAATTCCATTCCATTTAGAACTCTGGTTGCTATGGCAACAAATAGGAAAAACTTTAAAAATCTTCTTTTCTGAAACCACAAGGCCTAGAGCTTAGATATTTGGCATGTAGCATTGTCTAGTGGACCTCTACCAAGATTGTTCAAATTATGACCCCCGGGTCAAAATTGACCCCGCGCGGGTGGGCACTTAGTTTTTGCATAGGCATATATAGGAAAAACTTTAAAAATCTTCTTCTCTGAAACTTTAGCTTTAGCCAAGAATTAATTCTCCTTTCAGATCAAGCCTACAAAGGCATCTGGGAAATTAAGGGCCTATTCTTCAGAATCTTTATTAAAAAGCATATTACCTGGTAAAAAATAAATGTGTTCCGGTGAAAAAAAGCTTCTAGTATGCTTGGTGTGCCACAGCAGACTTTGAAAGACAGAGTAAGGTAAGGTTGACCTTGTAAATTTTTGCAGTGATACTTAGTTTAGCAGAGAGAAAGAGAAGAAATAGGTTGAACATTTGCAAGCAAGGGCGGAGCTGGGGTATTGGTTAACAAATGTGTACACCAAAATACACCAATGAGTAACAAGTGGTTGTTTGCATTTTTAAAGAGGTGGAAAAATGAAATTGCATCATTGAAACCCCGTCAACTTAAAAGTGCAAGGGCCTTAAATTCAATACCTGAAGCAATAGGTACATATTTCTAGAATTTGAAAACACATTTGATGAGACTGGTATACAAGCAGAACATAAGCCATCAAATATCATAGCTGACCCAAATTGCATGACCCAATCAATCACTTCACCAAGATCAACTACAATAACTGTCATTGGCTGTGTAAATGCGATGAGTAATGCGCTTCCACCCTTTTTTGTTTTCAAAGGAAAGCGATGGAAACCTGAAAGGATCATGTACAGGGGCAAATGGAAGAATGTCTGATACAGGCTGGTCTAACACTGAGGTGTTTAGGCACCTTGGACATCACTTTCTTCCTTTCGCAAGACCATCATTAGCAAGCACACACAACCCATACTTCTGATATATAATGGACATGCTTCTCACAAACAATTGGGCTAGGGAACATGGTATCATTTTATTCGCATTGTCAGCGCATAATTCGCATCTGCTGCAGCCTTTAAATCGTGACCATATTTGGACCATTTCAGAAATTTTTTTACAGTGAATGTCCAAACATCATGTTTACTCACATGGGCTAAACCATAACGAAGTATTAATTATATTCCCTTCCATGCAAAGAATATCTAAAAGCCTAACATCCATGAACATCCAGGCTGGCTTTAGAAAGACTGGCATATACACATTAAATGAGGACGTGATATGCCGCCAGCAGCTGTTACCCTGTGAAAGCTTCCAAGAACAAATAGGGCAAATGGCAGAAGAATATGAAATTGATGCATATCAGAGCAAAAATAAAAGCAGGTGCATATCACACAAAGCAGTTGCTGATGGTAAGGCTAAATATGTCAAATTATTATGAACAAAGTAATCAAAGTTCAATGATATGAAACTCACACATACGAAAAAGAACAAAAAGTTCATGGCTAATCAGTCAAGCCTTAAAGCATCAACCAGTGGCCTCCAAAATAACATTAATATGCCAGGAATCACAATTGACACTGACAGCTGACTTTCAGAAGATGAAAAAAAGTGCTGTGTATGTGGGAAGTTTTCACCACCAAGAATGCATGACTGAATTAAAATTATAAGGTGGGGCAAACGTGATCACTGATTGTACAGAGGATCGTGTTGTAAGGAGGCACAGTGTGTTCTTGTGTCCTCATTTTTACAGACAAAAGTAACGTACACTTTTTTTTTCTTTTTTCGAGACGAAAGTTATTTTTGGATATTTATTAACATTAATTACTATGGATATATATCTTTTGTATTACTAAAACGGACAAAACTAGAGCTATCACTAAATGTGATTAATACCCCCAAAAGACTGCTTTATAAACTGAGGAAGTTCGTAATAACAGAATACCTTGCAAACAAACTAAAGAGAGATATTGTTCTTGGCAATAACTCTGTAATTTGTCAAGATAAAGTCATGGTTCTTGTGCACTGCACTTTCTCTCAATGTACTTGACCATTGTATGAAGTCGTATTAAATTCCAACCAATAGTTTTCGAATTATGCTCCGGACAAGTAAAAGTAACAAAGGGCAATAACTCTGCAATGAGTCAAGATAGAGTTACTGTTCTTTTGCACTGCACTTCCTCTTATTGTGCTTGACCATTGTATAAAGTTGTATTGAATTCCAACCAGTAGTTTTCGAATAATGCTCCGGACAAGGAAAAGGAACAAAGGGCAATAACTCTGTAATTAGTCAAGATGGAGTTATGGTTCTTGTGCACTGCACTTCCTCTCATTGTGCTTGACCATTGTATGAAGTTGTATTGAATTCCAACCAGTAGTTTACGAATTATGCTCTGGAAAAGGAAAAGTAACAAAGGGCAATAACTCTGTAATGAGTCCAGATAGAGTTATGGTTCCTGTACACTGCACTTCCTCTCATTGTCCGTGATCATTGTATGAAATTGTATTGAATTCCAACCAGTAGTTTTCAAGTTATGCTCCTGACAAGGAAAAGTAACAAAGGGCAATAACTCTGTAATAAGTCAAGATGGAGTTATGGTTCTTGTGCACTTCACTTTCTCTGAATGTGCTTGACCATTGTATGAGGTTGTATTGAATTACAACCAGTAGTTTTTAAGTTATGCTCCGGACAAGGAAAAGTAACAAAGGGCAATAACTCTGTAATTAGTCAAGATGGAGTTATGGTTCTTGTGCACTGCACTTTCTCTCAATGTGTTTGACCATTGTATGAAGTAATATTGAATTCCAACCAGTAGTTTTCAAGTTATGCTCCGGACAAGGAAAATGCAACAGACCGCCCGACCGACCAACCACCGGGTGACTCCTATATACCCCCCTAAACTTCGTTTTGGGGGTATAATGACCTTTAAACTTTAGTTCGATGCAACAAAGCGTTATGTGGATAAGGTAATAGAAGCAGTTACAATGCTGTAGCACTGATATATATGACGTCAGTGTAGCGCATGCGTGTTTCTATTTTATTTGTTCGATGCAATGAAGTGTTATCTCCCGAAGCCAGTACCATAGCGAAAAAGAAATCATGTTATATGATTAAACATGATAAGATGTGTACAAACATGTTTTTTGCCTCATTGATCACGTTGGTCAATCATGTCTTATAAACATGTTTGACCATCAAACATGATTGTGGATGAAAATTACAATTTGTTCAATAAAACATCTGTATTTATTTCAACTAATATTATAATGTCTTTCAGGGAGAGGTAAAAATCATAAGGTTGTTTTTTTCTGCAAACAATCTTACAAGAAATCAACATATTCAATCATGAATAAACATGATAAATTTATAAAAAAAAATAATCAAACAAATCTCTCTTTTTTCTTGTTACTTTCATCAAATAAGTTATTCCTTTTGGATAAAAAAGTCTCCATACATTTCAACTTTGTGTAAAAATAGCCTTAAACGCTTTAATAATTACTAACACATTGACCCATTTATAACTTAGAGAATAACATACATGATCAAACATAGCTGAACATGATAAATTCAAAGTCGATATTTTTTAACAAATAAGCATTTTTTAAATTACGTCTTACAACAGGATATTACTTTCTGTGAAAACATTGATAAAAAGAATAGTTTCAGTTGTTTTGTTTACAATTTTTTTATAAGGAAAGCAAACATGTTTAAACATGACTGAATTTTGAATATAACAAATTTTTCAGACACCTCAGAGCATGATTCAGCATCTCCTGGGTTATTATCCTAGAATCCATCTGCTATGCCATAAATGAAGGTTAAACATATCGTCCCCATTTTCAACAATTTTACAGCATTAATCGGAATACAAGATAAGCATTGATATAAAGCATCAAAGGGCACTGGGAAGAAGTACATGTAGCAAAATTAACTAGAGCTATCACTAAATGTGATTAATACCCCCAAAAGGATTGCTTTATAAACTGAAGAAGTTCGTAGTAACATAATACCTTGCAAACAAACTAAAAAGAGATATTGTTCTTAGCAGTTCCTCTCATTGTGCTTGACCATTGTATGAAGTTGTATTGAATTCCAACTTGTAGTTTTCGAAAAATGCTCCAGACAGGGAAAAGTAACAAAGGGCAATAACCCTGTAATTAGTCAAGACGGAGTTATGGTTACTGTGCACTGCACTCCCTCTCACTGTGCTTGACCATTGTATGAAGTTGTATTGAATTCCAACCAGAAGTTTTCAAGTTATGCTCCGGACAAGGAAAAGTAACAAAGGGTAATAACTCTGTAATGAGTCAAGATGGGGTTATGGTTCCTGTGCACTGCACTTCCTCTGAATGTACTTGACCATTGTATGAGGTTGTACTGAATTCCAACTAGTAGTTTTCAAGTTATGCTTCGGACAAGGAAAAGTAACAAAGGGCAATAACTCGGTAAATACTCAAGATAGAGTTATAGTTCTTGTACACTGCACTTCCTCTGAGTGTGCTTGATCATTGTATGAAGTTGTATTGAATTCCAACCAGTAGTTTTCAAGTTATGCTCCGGACAAGGAAAAGTAACAAAGGGCAATAACTCTGTAATTAGTCAAGATGGAGTTATAGTTCTTGTGCACTGCACTTCCTCTCAATGTGCTTGACCATTGTATGAAGTTGTATTGAATTCCAACTAGTAGTTTTCAAGTTATGCTCCGGACAAGGAAAAGTAACAAAGGGCAATAACTCAGTAAATACTCAAGATAGAGTTATAGTTCTTGTACACTGCACTTCCTCTGAGTGTGCTTGATCATTGTATGAAGTTGTATTGAATTCCAACCAGTAGTTTTCAAGTTATGCTCCGGACAAGGAAAAGTAACAAAGGGCAATAACTCTGTAATTAGTCAAGATGGAGTTATAGTTCTTGTGCACTGCACTTCCTCTCAATGTGCTTGACCATTGTATGAAGTTGTATTGAATTCCAACTAGTAGTTTTCAAGTTATGCTCCGGACAAGGAAAATGCAACAGACCGCCCGACCGACCGACCGACCGACCGACCGACCGACCGACCGACCAACCACCGGGTGACTCCTATATACCCCCCTAAACTTCGTTTTGGGGGTATAATTAAAATGGTAAATTAAGGTGGGATCTTAATGTCAGAAGCCGGGGATTATGTACCACAATATGAGGCATAAATTGATAGTGGGATATATTACCCTGTACTGCAGCCATAAAAGCTAAATTACTAGGTAAGCTAAACGTTTAGGTACAAAAATCACATAATTATGTTCCTACCAGTTACAAATATACAACAGGCTAAATAAAATATCATTCCATACAGGACACTGAACTTAGGTTCGGCGCAAGTAAAAAAAAAAAAAAACTCAGTTAAGAATTACCAACTTTCCCATATGAAGGTAATGGTTGCAAAGCAGAGCTCAAACTCGCCATCCACCATTTTTGGCAGACAAGAGTTACTGAAAATACTACTTAAACTTGAAAATATTTATTAAAACAAAGGAAAATATCTTGGAATAGAAAATATTTTCATGAAATTGAACACCTATTCAACAATTTGAATTATTTGTATCCAAAATCAGTACTTTTTAGTTAACATATCATTTTAGTATCTATTATGAAAGACAGATTTGAAGAAGTGACCCCTAAATCACTCTACCACAGGGATTGTGCCTATAATAATTAACACTAAATGTCACATTAAAGTTGTATTTTGTAATATTATACTTATATTTTACTGTCTCAAACTGTGATTCAAATGATGCAATCTAAAATACGCCAGTCACTTGAAAACAGATCTACCATACAAATTTGGAACACGACTAACATAAAAAATGTATTTTCAGTTTGAATAACAAATACTTCTTCAATTATCTTATCTACAAGAACAACATGAACATCCTCTTCAGTTTTCATTCTTAACAGATGGTATCCAACGTCACAAAAAGGATGTACTGGTTCTGTTATTGTACATATATGTCCAACAGCAAACAACTTCTCATCCACAATATTTTCTATGAAATATGATATAGCTAATATCACACCATCCAGGCACAAAACAGTGTAACAGTTTCGTCTTTTCATTCGTTTGTACTTTTCGAATAAAAGGAATTTTCCTTGTCGTAATATTCTGTGTGTTATTCTATAATCTTTTACATTGTTCAAACCAATCTTAGCAAGAACATAGCATTGTTCTTCTTTAGATGCAAAATTTCCTTTTGAATATTCAGTGCCAGAGGGTTTTTCATCACCTGACATAAGTTGACCAGTATTATTTGGACAAACTCTTGATAGAAAATCTAACCAAACAGGGTTCGCATCAGCAATCATTTCAGTACTTTTAGTTCTGATATAAAAGTCTGTTAACTTGTAGTTTATTATCTGGCGAGTAACATCGCCAGTTCCATGGACTGATTTCAGAACTTCTGCATTGTTGTCCTCAAATCCAAAACAACTCCAACAAAACAATGGACCCCATTGCCTAACATAAAACACAAGATGGGCACCGATGTTATGAACATTCAAGCCAGATGAACCTGGACTGTAAAGATCAGTAAATGTTTTGTAAAAGTCATCAAGCAATTTTTCAGCACGATCGAGCTCACCTGGGGTGATGGAATCTCCCAGCAAAATATGAATGCCTTCTGACAATGAACAAAAATGTCTTAAATATTTGTCCTCTAAAATGCCCTGTAAACATGGATACGCATAAAACAAAAGCCAGGTCTGTAGCTCAGTGGCTTTTAAGTGACCGTAATGATTTTCAAGATCTCTGGGCAGTCGCTGAATGAAACTTGGTGGTGTAATTTTTTTCAGTCTTTTACTGATGAGTTTCAATGACTTTCCAACGAAATAAGGTTTTCCAGACTGTGTAGGTGAAACCCATAAATAAAGTAAGTGCTTACAAACACCCATAAGAACACTATGCATATAATCTGGGGTCATTCCATTAACCATATCAAACCAGGGCATTGCTATAAATGCTGATGGTCCCACAATCCCTTTAATTCTTTTTCCTGATGTTGCTGCTGGACTCTTGACTAATTTTATATCATCAGAGTCTCTGACATCTGGCCTTTGATCGGGTGATCTGTAGGGGTAACATCTGCTATAACCCTTCCCTTGTTTGACGGTTTCCCCTTGCTCTTCACATGTAATACACCCAAAAGCACCATTATGCATAGTCATAGAAGTAGCATACGCTTTTGCCTGCAGATCCATTGTTGCTAAACAAACACACAATTTAACAACTTTCATACCATCATTTGTTACAACTTGTACACCAGTTTCATAAACACTTGTAAGTTCTTCTGCAATTGATAAAAGGTACTGAAGAAAGGGAGGGTTCCCAGTGCCTTGCCAAATGCCAGCTAGAAGTGTGTTTCCTCTAGAAAATCTATTAAATATTGAAAGTTCATTCACTGAAACATAAACTGGCCAAAGCTTTACTTTGCTTGAACTGTAGAGTGGTATCCCATCTGTGTTTAAAATTCCACTTAAATTATACAAACTGGAAAGAAAGTTGCCATCCTTGCACATGCTCTGATATGCTGTTCCTTGATATATGTCCGACATTGATGTGCTAACATCCTTAGCTTTAGCTTTATTTCTCAATATTTCTTGCAATATACCATCCCTTTCAAGTAACAGTTTCAACTGCCAGGCAACATCACAAATAATAAAGAAAGCATTCGGCTTGCTTTTGGATCAATCTGTTTTGTCACATCTCCTATGTATCGAAGTCCATTACATAATTCAGTTGAACAATTGAATATATCAACATCATCTGGAAATCTATTTAAACAGATCTGACAATAATGAATAACTTTATACTTTGAATGCCCAACTTCTAGAAATATTTTGTTGTAAGTCAGGTCTTTTGTTACATCTGAGTTGGAATTAAATGCTTTCACTAATGATATCAATGATTCAGAAGATGCTTTAGAACAGTTATAGCGAAGTATGTAAGCTGCTAAACCAAATGAAAACTGTTCATTTCCTTGAATATTTCTGTCTTCAGTACTTAAATGTTCATGGTCAGAAATTTCACTGTCTGTATCAGCTGAAGCACTATCATTTAGAGAATCATTCTCTACTTCTGAAGAAGAACTTGAACAGACAGAGTCACTGTCAATATCTGACATACTACATTTGGATGCTGTATCAAATATTTCTTGCACTTGAACAAATAAATCTGCCAGATTTTCATCACAAGCATTTCCAGAATTTTCCTTAGGAAATAAATCAACACTTGTTTCATCTTTAACGAGTTTTGCTGAGACGGCCCTATTTCTTTTGTTAGTTTCTTCATGTATAAGCTTCCGTTTTCTCATCAATGTTCTTTTAGGTATGGGTTTGGAACTGTCTACAGTGTACAATTTATTGACCGGTTGACAGGACCTGTAAGTAAAATAAATTTGTACAGCAAATGGAAAAACAAGGTTTTATTACAAGAGGGCCATGATAGCCCTATATTGCTCAACTGGATATAATGTTAGATCAGAATAAAGTATTATATCACAAAGGATGATGAGAATATTATACTAAGTGATACTGATGCAAGAAGAGGCTCTAAATGATTAATAATTAATTTCAAAATATATATGAAAATTCATTAATTTGACCTTCACAATAAAGCTCATTTTAAGGTCAAGGTCAAACATCAATAATAGACAGATGCCATTACATCATACAATCACAAAAGCTAACCATGAGGACCTGATCACCTTGTACACAAGTGTGACTTTACTGATTATTGCAATTGCACTGAGTCTGAGTTTGAACTATGTAAACTTACTGAAATCATGCACAAGGTTCAGATGATGCAAGGTCCGTTGCTTGGAGGACAGTGTGGTTTCACAGATTAAGCAGACAAACTTTCCATCAGAATTCCTCTGGAAAGCGCTTAACTTTCTTTCCTCTTTGTTTGCCATATTTGCCTGTATAAAGAACAATGCATTATAAAAAGTTAATAATGTGAAATGTTACATTATATTCAATTGTGTCACTCCATTAGAACACCTATCTTATCAACATAAAATGTTATTCTGAATTTAGGACAATCAGATCCTATTCTCAATATCCAAGATATCCTAAAATGTCATTTATATTTATACTGTAACGCCCTGGTTTTGTGCATTTAAGTATGTCAGGTGTTCATGATGTTTGTACAATTATACTAGAAAATTTTAAATGTTGACTTAACAATTTATGTGTTTAGGCGTAAAAAAAATTTGTTTCCACTAACATGCCCCAAAAAAATAGGGTCGGTAGGCGATAACTTTTTTTTGATAACTTTTTTTCATATAAAAGGCTGATTTTGTGCTATCAACCTACAAAATTGTTCACAGTTAATCATTGAAAAGGCAAATGTTGTGATATACATAGTTTAAACCAACAGCATTGTACAATTTCACAGAAATAGCGAACATTTTTTATCGTACTCAAAATGTTCGTACCAAAAACGGAAAAAAAAATTTAGGGTCGGGGGGTAAAAATAGGGTCGGTCAGGTTAGTGGAAACAAACAACTTTTTTTCGCCTTATATGAAATAACTTTGAAATATTCTGTACTTACCCAGTCTTACCCAAGATACTCTTTCTAAGGATGATAGTCACAGTTTTGAGATGATTATATTATCTTATTCATGTACAACAATGTCATGAACAAAATAACAGTTAATGTTTACATCCGAATTTATGTCCAATTACTCTTCCTTGTATTTTCATTGATTCGGTCATAGAAACTGTCACACTCATGTTTAAGGTAGCACTCCACAGTTAATTTCAAGTTCCTGCCGTCAATGTCCTACTTGTAAGCAATACGTCTATTCATTCTGATACCAAACTACACAACCTGGAAAAAGAAAACACATTTTGTTGAGAACATATATGACATAAGATTGCAAATCTACAAAGAAATTATCCCATCTGCAATAGGCAGGCAGTCAAAAAAGTTGCAATTCATTCCGTTGAAGCCCAAAATCTACAGTGGCCCGAGACCCAAAACAACACATTTCGTCCCTCTGGCAAATATACAGGCTAAAGGAACACCGTCTCTGCTTTAGCAACTCCCTATACATGCAAAATATCACAAAGAAACTGGTGCTCAATCTTATAGATTTTTTGCTACTGCTAAAAGTTTGTACCCCCCTGTAAAATGACTTGTTTTTACCGTGCATGCTGTTTAAAAGCAATGTTTACGAAAAGGAAGTGGCTAGCCGTACGGGCCCGTATTGGATTGTTACTAAGACATTTAAACAAATATTTACCATGTATCTTCTTGTTATTTAGCTAGATTCACGTAAAGTAAGTCTCCATTATTTAGTGGTCTTGCATGGTGGGTAATCGTTATAGCAACGGATAGAAGCGGAAACTTTAAAAAAAAAATCTGAAAAAAATGTCTCGGATCAATTATAAATTCGTTCTTAATAAGGGTTAAATCTTTATCAACAAGAGAAAATCTAAATTAAAACTGGTGCGAATCGAGAGTAAAACAAGCCAGGTCGATTCGAGAAGGGGGCGAATCTTTTCTTATTCTTTGAAGGACTATTCTAATCTACAGCTGGCAAACGGGTTGTAGCACTTGCCGTGGTGTCAGAACAAAACATATTGTTATATATAATGACATTTACCTTCTTCAGCTTCTGAAAACCTCGAAATCCACCAAAATCGCATGTTTACAGTTTCTTCAAGAGTTATCTTTCTATACTTCCGGTTTAGAAAATCACGTTACCTTCAGCGCCACCTAACCCAAAGTTTATATTTAGCAACCAATAGATTACACGAACGGAGAATATCGATACATGTGCGGTTAGTTTTAAACGAGGGAAAAATCAAAATGGCTGATAAAATAAAGTGCTTGTTTATTGGACTTTGGAGAACAACTGGTCGATTGTCAGCACTGCCGCTGTTCGGGGAGAGTCAATGCCTGGGGCAAGAACATTTGCCAAGTTCCAGGGGAAATGGTATCCTGCTATACCCATCGCAAGTAAGTTCTTCATCACGCATGCTTCCGAGCACAAGGACAGTCTTGATAATTAAAATAAGATTGCTCTTGCTTTCAATTCTAATTCAAATTCAAGAGGTCATCCAAAATACCTAGCAAAATGCCAGTCTTCTGGAAAGTTATCGGTCCCGACGGCCGACCGAAAATTTGGCATCTTGGCCGCATTTTTTTTTAGGAACAATCGACCAAATATCTCGAGATTTTGGAGGAAATTATTTAAATTTTCATAGCCATAAAATTTCCACTTATAAATGAATGAAACTTAACTTAAAAAGAAGAGATTTTAACTGTCAAATTATTAACTTTTTTTAGTCATTTATTAACTATTTTTCGGATAACACGAAGTCCGGATAAGTACAAAAAATGAAATGATTTATTTTGCTTGTGTAGCACACGAATTTTGCCCGTTCTAACTTAATACAATTGAAAATACATTCTTATATTAATATGTATTGATTAATGTACCCACTTCTCGAAATCAGTACGTTTTAGCACCCACTAATTTCAATTGTCACATGTTGTGCATCCGATATTTTGCTTTTAGATGTTAAAACATTTTTTTTAATAATAAAAAGGTGAACAAGTATGTAGGTGAATAAAACTGAATTAGCAGAAAACAGTATTCAAAGTCGGTGCTCCCTTTGGCAGCCAAAATAATAAGTATATGTACTTAAACAAGTATCCACAAGTACTTTCACAAGTTTTCTTCACATTCCCATGCTTTTTTACATATTGGGTTTTGGACTGGCAAATTTTCAGTTGGTCCAGCAATTTTTTCTAGAATGCCGGATGTTTTTCTCAACTTTCCAGAAGACTGAATGCGACATATCATAGTGACAGTTATTGCTCTTCGTATTTTTTTTAACTTGTCTGGGGCATTATTCAAAAAGTGTTGAAGATATTAACTTGAAACTTATAGGTGAGTAGATCTAATTGTGGAGATTTAATTGCAGTGCCCAGAAACCATAACTCCATTTTGCATATTTTCGAGTTATAGCTTTGGTAATGTTATGTACTTAATTCTTGTCCAGGAAATAACTTGAAAAGTATTGAAGGCATCAACTTGAAAGTTCATAGGTGTAGATCTTGTTGTGGAGAAGCGCAGTGCAGCTAAATTCACACCATCATGCTTGTATGCTATTACAAGTATTGTTCTATCTTTCTTGCAGAGAGTGACAACCAAAAAGCCCTCCATAGAGAAGAAACCTCATTCAGAGAATTTATAAATATAACACTGGCAGAAGAGGATCCAGATGATATCGAAGACAAAATTCTTGAATATGTAAATGCTAAAGGTAATACATGTATGTATTAGGCAATAAAATATATTATATAGAATATTTTAACTGTGTAAGTTAATTGAAATATTAAAAAGTATTAAAGATGCACTTTGAGATTTAACTAAATTTTACTTGTCTTACTCGATCTTGTAGAATTGCACAATTTGATTGCACAATAATTGTAAATAATTTTGAAGTAAAAAATAGCTGCCATGAATTTTTGTTACATTCATTAATTTAGTGGTGTGAATTGCAATTGTGGGAGAAAATATATATTTTTAGCCTGCATACATGTT
Organism: Saxidomus purpurata; assembly: GCA_022818135.1. NCBI lineage: Eukaryota > Metazoa > Mollusca > Bivalvia > Venerida > Veneridae > Saxidomus > Saxidomus purpurata. The sequence continues at coordinate 33,232,691 of JAFMSR010000008.1, forward strand.
GGCAGGAAGACTATTTGATGCCATTTGCTGTCTTGATTACAATCTCCACAAGCTGTATTGAGGAAGAGCACTTATACTTTCGTGTTTTGCTCGCATTTTTGTCTCTCAGATATTAAAAAAACTAACATTTTGTTTTGTCCCTCAGATATTAAAAAAAATGAAACATCTATTATGCAGTTTGTCAGGAATGACATTGTATTATCAGTTTCTATGTCACTTTGATGCAAGATTCATTTTTTTTTTTTTTAAATCATTCAAATCTCATAATGCATCTTTAAGTTATAGCTGTGTCTGAAAACAAAACTCGTATCTGATAACATGATTCTGCAATCCCACATAGGTATAGGGGAGCAGTCCATAAAAATATTTTACACCAAACTGAATTCAGAATATACCCATAGAACACAACAAATTCATGTACATTTCTTTACTGCATGCAGATTCTGTAGCTGACAATATTGACATGAGGCAGGACAACTCTAGAAAGCAAGCCAGAATTACCAAACCTAAGGACATTACAGGTTAAAGACCTATTTTCATCCTAGATTTTAACCTTAAATTTCACTGAAAAAGCATGAAAATCCTGATTATAAACTGTTATAACTGACAAGTGAGAGTCATGTTAATATTTTTGAGGTGTAATTATAGGTTGCTATATCAAATGTACTTACAGAAACAAATTTACAAAAACTTGGAATTTTTCTTTTATTAAGCAATATTTGAAACTGAATAAACATCGCATGACGTTTCTTTTACATGAAGTTGATTTTTGAGACTCTGGATGTTGAAGGTTCTGATGTTTTATAGTTTCTTTTTAATTGATAAAGACTGCACGGTTATTAGGCAAGCTTTATGTGAAACTAAGAATTTTTCACTTTTCATGCAAATTAATGTCTGGCTGTTATGAGGAAAACTGTAAAGACCTGTCATTGTTCACTTTCAGATAAAGCCTTGCAACAGAAATCAGCCTTGGAAACTGGGCAGAAACTACTAGAAAAAGTGAGGTAGGTGTATAGAATTCTGAATTAACTTGACAGCTGTTTATGTTAGTATACTATGACTAGGCTTGTCATTAAAACAAGTTTTGGGGGTTTTGTCTGTTAAGGTAGTACTGCACGTTAGATTTAGCGGAAGTGACATGATAACGTCATTTAAGCGTAGAATTATGCTTGGTAGTTTTTATACGGGTAGCATTAATGTTACCGGGAATCAGATATCTCCAGTGAAAATGTTACCGAAAATGCATTTTTCCCCATAAACGTCCAATGTGAAAATAGACACAAGTCTCAGTATTTTCAAATCGGTCTAAGGAAAAATCAAGCACACGGCCATATCGTTTTTATTTGCTAAAATTTCTCAGAAAACAATGCTGCTTTGATAAAATGTCACATAGTGGTTTAATAAAATTCTACATTGTAGAAAAATATTTGTATCAAACGTGTAGAGCTACATTAAATGCTGTTTTTCCGATCATGGGTAATGGACATATTCCTGGTTTTAAGAAAGTATGGCATTCTTTATTTTCAGATGCAGTCAACAAAAGGTATCAACACCAGATCGTCACCAAAAGGTATCAACACCAGATTGTCACCAAAAGGTATCAACACCAGATCCAGTGCATAGTTCAGAATCTGATGATTCTGAGACAGACAGTCAGTAAGTAATGTTACTTTTAATTTCTCTCAAAACATAAATAAAAGCTTTCTTGACCTATGCTTCCTGAAGAGCCAACATTGGCTGTCTTTCCATCGTCGTCTGTGACTGTCACACTCTAGTCCAGAGAATAATTTGAAAAGCATTTTAAAAAAGAATGAAACTTCATACAATGATATAGACCAGTCAGAAAGCTGCAATGCAGTGTCCATAAGCTCAGCGATTTTTTTCCTTCTTTTTAAAGTACCGGTAACGGTACTTTCCCAATCACCTAAAAAATACAAAAAATTCCCAAATGAAAAAAACAGAAGAGATTTAGGTTGTTGGAAAGACTCAGCTGTTGGGAAAACTATTCTGATCGGAAGTGACTGTCAGGGTCCCAAAAAGGAACAAATCCTGCTAGGATGTTTATCTAAGTTCAAAATCATTATCTGTTCGAAATCATTATCATTTTTTTGCTGCTCTTGAGTTAATTCAAGGTAACTTTTTCCAAATTTATTGAACATTTTACATGTTTACCTATTTCCCCATTTGAGGTTGCACCGCACAAAATTTCCCAATTTAAGAAGTTGACGCGAAAAATTCACAATTGGACCGATATCGGTACTTTTCCCAATAAGGCCAAAAAAATCCCTGCATAAGCTATAATTCTACCTACTTATTGAATTTTCTTTGTTAAGTAAGCGAAATTATAATACTGCTTGTTTTGATTTTGAGATCAGTTGCTCAAAGCTCAAGGTCACATTGACCCAAAACAGTTAAGCAGTTTCTGGATAGCAACTCGAGAACACTTGGGCTTTAGGATCATGGCAGTTGATATGGAGGTTGTTCATGACTGGCAGATAACCCCCTTTAAATTTGAGGCTGGTAGGTCAAAGGTCAAGACACAGTCACCAGGAACAGTTAAATGGTTTGTGCATGATTACCTGTTGGTTATGACCTGCAGATGACCCCTTTTGATTTTTAGGCCAGTAGATCAAAGGTCAAGGTCACAATTAAATGGTTTCAGGATGATCAAGAAGGCTTGGGCCTAGGATCATGAAAGTGGAAAAAAATTGGTCACAACAATCAGATGACCCCTTTAATATTGATTTTGAGGTCAGTAAGTCAAAGGTCACAGTGACCAGACCTGGATCAGTTGACACGTAACAGTAGAACTTTACTGAATGCATCAAGGGCGCATTTCTTGTTCTATGAGCACTTGTTTGACAATATATTGGATACTGGTAATCTTTTCAGAGCGACATACAGTCAAGGGGAAAATGTAGATGTTACAAACAGTCAAGTCAAAGATGAGTGAGTATTAATATATTTAAGTATTTCTTTTTAATTTCAATTCATGCATAGGAAAACTTGTTTCTATCCTGTGCTTTTCACTGTCACTGGTTTATTTAACTAGATTCATCTCCATAACCGCAGGTTGTTTCATTTTGTGCACAATATGGCAACCAGAACTATATTAGTATAAAAGCTTATTAGCTCATCTAAGGTGAGCTTTTGTGATTGCGCTGTGTCCGTCGTCTGTAGGAGCAACTACAGCTATAATGAGAAATAACTTTAAACGACTTCTCATTAAACGCTGGACAGATCTTTATCAAACGTGGTCTTTGGCATAGATCTGTATAAGGTCCTTTCACATTTGGACACTTTAGCCCAAATTAGAGGCCGAAAGAGCTGAACATAGAAAAGGCTTTAAACAACTTCTTATGAATTACTTGATGGATCTTCATCAAACTTGGTCTATAACATCTCTTTACTCTATAAAGACAATCGCTACAGTTTGGCCAAAAGAATAAAAATAGGTCTGGTTCCGGTGACCCGACCGACCCTAATTTTTACACCCGACCCTAAACTTTTTTTCCACTTGAGTATGAAATTTATTTACGGGCGAAATGCATCAAACTCACAAGTAATTGGGTACCGATTTCGCTCATGTGGTTAATATTCCATGGCTTCGATATTAACATGTTTGTTAGCTAAAAAGACTTCTTCAAACAGGTTTTATTGTATGAATTGACCTATTCGTTGACGCCAAACCGATATCCAAAGCCAATTAACAGTCTTCACGAAAAACTTTTCAAAGTACTAGCCAGCCGGACTACCAACATGGCGAACTTACTAGCCCGAAAGGAATTTTGGTAGTCCGAACATAAAACTATTTTAAAGGTGTATTTTTTAATTGTTTTATGTCAATTTTGATATTATTTAATATACATAAAACAAGGTTCTTTTTTATTTTTGTTCATTATACATTATTCACGGAAGAAAATTGCTATCATTGTGTTGACACAATCCTCACTCATGTCACACTCTGACTCATCTGAGGAATAGCCACCATGAATGGATGGTTCATCACCTGAAAAAGCAAGACATTTCGCCTAAATATCTTTTTTATTGATTTTGCAAAATATATCCGTCTATTTCATTTTCAAACATTATTTATAAATTCATCAATTATTTTATTGAAATTGTTATTGGCTGTTCCCAGGATAACCCTGGTGTATACTTTAGATGAAACATAAATCTGTTTACTTCGTGTTAACTTTCCGTAAAGGTCACAGTTTCAAAAGTAACACCAGGTTAAACAGAATGGTTTTCCTTTGGCTTCCTGATGTCTATAATTCAGCGTAAGAAAAGCTTACCCAATCTACTTTCAACGGTCGCGTAATATCTACACTCGTAAAAACGCGTCAAAATATGGTGCGATAGTAAAAACTCACGGTGCGATAGTAGAAAACTCACGCTACAGATTTGTTTTTGGTAATTTTATACGTATTATCTCGATTTTTTACTAGCCTCCCGGACTAGTCACCTAGAGACAATTACTAGTCCGATTTAGGTTTTAACTAGCCTCGGGCTTTGGACTAGTGGCCAAATTTGAAGACTGAATTAAGACTTCAACAGATTTAATTAATTTAAAAATAATTTTGGGCTATTTCAAGGACCCTCTTGTTGATGGTTTAGTGAGGTTCCAAATATTCTTATTTCATAATGTGTACATCTTGTACTTTCAGTGATGTTAGGAGCCCACAGAAAGTTTCCTCAACTAGTACTCCTGATGAAGTGTTGATCATGTCACCATTCAAAAAACTCAAGACAGATATACCAGAAACATCGACATCTGGTGTTCAGTATGTACTCTGTTTACACCAGTTTCCAAATGTTCAGATAAAAAAGGGGGGAGGGAAGGTTATTGTCAAAAGAAACATCACATCCTACTTTTTCACTACCTGTCAGTGTCTGCATTAAAAATAAGAAATCTTGTCTTTTGCACAGGGCTAAAATTTAACCTTTTTTGTCGCGCTTGCAAGTTTTGGTAGGTAGAAGAAATTTCAAATTTAACTTTCATTTGTTTTCAAATTACTCATGTACATCTATTTTACTTGTCTGACAAGTCCCTGCTCTTTGTAGATACATCATCAGTTGGCAATACAAAATTAATGTATCAATTGAAATGTCATCAATTTATGGATATTTTCTTTTTACTGTTCTCACAGAAACCTGCCAGTTTGAGAAAAACTACTTGCATGTTTCATTTTTACTTGCATTTTGTGAGTTTGTGAAAGTTAAATTCAAGCCCTGTTGCATGATACCACATAGTTCATGAAGTCCAAGGATAAATAGTTTATAATGCAGTCATCGATATTAGACTTTTGGATGAACAAGCCCGAATTCTTATTGTATTGCTTGGCATAAAAGTTTTGAACAAGCCCTGCTATATAATATTCAGAATTTGAGCAAGCCCGGAAGACATTTTACCAGTGCAGGGCTTGCGGGCTTGTGCTAATTTCGACCACTGATAATGTAGAAAATATCTGTTGCCCGTAAAACACAACTGAACGAATACTTGAATAGCAGTGTGGTTAGAGCACATGAAACAAAACAAGAGGTTATGAGTTCGAGTTCAACATCTATATTGTCTAATTTCATAAATTTTTAGTCCCTTTTAGTTTACATAGAAGGGGACTTTAGGTTTGGCCTCTGTCAGTCAGTCCGTTTTCAAAATGTGGATTCCATGATAACTCTGAAACAAACAAGCTAGCTCGACGAAAGTTGGTATGTGAATAGGCGGCAATGTAGAGATGATGCTGTCACTTTGGATTATGGTTCAGGTCAAGCTGTTGAAGGTCACTGATACTTAAAATAGAAAATTTTGTAACCTGCGACTTCTCAATATGAAACAAGCTAGCTAGCTTGATGAAGTAATATGACAAGTTTGGCAATGTTTATTCTCAATGCGTAGATTATGCTTGTTATATATTCAATTTAAGTTCAGGTCAAGGTCACTACCCCCAACATTCAGACAGGGTCCTTGGTGAAATGAGTTATGACTGACATTTAGTTGTTGTTGAGAAAATGTCCTTTCATTTGAGAAAATTTAATTAAAAATCTATTACAGGTTTGTAACATTTGATCAGCTGGAGGATGTCCTGGAGAGGTATGTAAAAAAGTCAGAGTTCGAAGATTTCGGAAGAGATTTGACAGTCAGGAGCCTGCCAACGAAACTGAAAAAGAAGTGGAAAAAATTATAACTGAGCAGAAGGGGGCCTTTGAGGCAGTGGAGGCAGGGCTCAAACACTTCTTCACCATCGAAGAAATTCAAAACCATAGTGCAACTGGTAAAAAGGCCAACAAAGACCATGCTGTTAAACCAAAGTTTGATCCTGCCAAATTTAACTTAATCAGCAAGCTCGTTCAGAAACATTTTGATATCACTCACAAGGAAGTGGTCATCAAGACACAAAATGTGAAGCGGAAGTATTCCAAGTGACAATGTTAATTAAGTATTCATAATGAAAATTACTTTTGTGTTGAAAAAAAAAGAAAGAAAAGAAATAAAAAAGAATTGTGTCCAGGGTTCTGATCTCAAAAAGTGTAATTTAAGTTTTACCTCATCTGAGCTCACAGTACTCGAGATGAACTTTTGTGATTTGCCTTTGTCTGTTGACCTGTGCTGATGTAAAACAATGTCAGCTCTGTTCTTTTGGAAATGTTTGAACATGTTTGAAAATGTCAAATGTCCCCTTGATTTGGATATATTAGAACATGTTCCACCATGTTATGGGATCTTGATTTGTATATGTTTAAACATGTTTAGATGTGTTTGGATCGTGGTGCCATTTAACGTGCATGTTTAAACATGTTCCATCATGTTTTGGGGACATTTTTAAACATGTTTAGATGTGTTTGACAGTAAAGTAGTAGTTACATGATCAACCATATTAAAACATGTTCTGTGAACGTTTTCAAACATGTCCAAAGCATGATAGCTGGATAGAACAAAAACATGTCAAAATGTGATTGACCATGTTACTCTTTTTTTTGATCATCAAACATGACTAATCACGATTGTTGACTGATCATGTTAGATCGTGGTGCCATTTAACGTGCATGTTTAAACATGTTTAAAACATGTTCAAAACATGTTCAAACATTTTGAAATAACATGTTAGAAAGTGTTTAAAACATGTTAAGACATGTTTCAATCATGAAATTTTCGCTATGGTAGTTAGCCGCTACAATGTTATAGCACGTATGGAGTATGACGTCGGTTTCGCGCTTTTGTTATAATTTTACTGTGGAACAGGCGCCATATTGAAATCGGAGCGATAGTCGAGTTTGCGTCAGGTCAATTCGTTCTATCGATCTTCTTAGTTGAGTTGTTGTATTTTTATGAATGGCCGAAGAAACTATATTATTGATATATTGATAGCGTTGTGGCTACAGAGTATAGCCTGTTTGTATTTAACGATTTTTGGGCTTTATAATAGCGACCACGGCGATGACCTACATTAGCAATGCTAAATCAATTAGAATTGCGTCCCTTGAATGAATCTAATGAATATATATGAAGCTTGGTACAAAAAAACAAAAATAATATCAAGTCCACTTACCTGGTGGAAGATCACTAGATAATGTTATATACCAAATAAGTTTTCCTATATACGCCTTTGTAAAACAAATGATCCCCCCCCCCCGGGGCACAGTCAATTTTGACCCCAGGGGCATAATTTGAACAAACTTTGAAGAGGTCTACTAGGCAATGCTACATGCTGAATATCTAAGCTCTAGGCCTTGTGGTTTCAGAGAAAAAGATTTTTAAAGTTTTCCCTATATAAGCCTATGTAAAACTAAGTGACCCCCCGTGCGGGGTCAATTTTGATGTGAGGGTCATTATTTGAACAATCTTGGTAGAGGTCCACTAGCCAATGCTACATGCAAAATATCTAAGCTCTAGGCCTCGTGGTTTCAGAGAAGAAAATTTTAAAAGTTTTTCCTATATATTCCTATGCAAAACTAAGTGACCCCCGGTGTGGGGTCAATTTTGACCCGGGGGTCATAATTTGAACAATCTTGGTAGAGGTCCACTAGCCAATGCTACATGCCAAATATCTAAGCTCTAGGCCATGTGGTTTCAGAGAAGATTTTTAAAGTTTTTCCTATATATTCCTATGCAAAACTAAGTGACCCCCGCAGCGGGGTCAATTTTGACCCGGGGGTCATAATTTGAACAATCTTGGTAGAGGTCTACTAGCCAATGCTACATGCCAAATATCTTAGCTCTAGGCCTTGTGGTTTCAGAGAAGAAGATTTTTAAAGTTTTTCCTATTTGTTGCCATAGCAACCAGAGTTCGGAATGGAATGGAATTCTTTGAGCAATTTTTGTAAAGCTTCATGCAAGGAACATTCCTGCATAGTTTTATCAACATTGGCCTAGGGGTTTCATAGGAGATGTCATTTGAATCAAAATGTTGACGGACGACGGACAATCATCGATCAGAAAAGCTCACCCTGGCGTAGCCAGGTGAGCTAAAAAGCCAAAATGGTGGTAGTTACGAAAAATTAAATCCCTGTCAGACTACATAATTTTTAGTCTGCTTTTCCATGCAGTAACAGGGAGTTAGTTATGGGAGATAGAGCGTCGGTGTACGTAACATGACGTCATTAATGAATATGCAGGAAAGAACAATAGAAAAATATAATTTTTTTAACATCTTTTTGGAATAGGCGCATGTTATTTTTTTCAGTGTACTATGTTTAAATTATTGTAAGGCAAATTGCATGTCAATATCTTGTTGGTGAAATTTTATTTTTTTTACCAGCTGGAAAACCAGAAAGTTATGTTTTTATCAGGTCTGTATAAATCAGATAAATATTCTGTGAAAATTTAACTTGCTCTTTTTCTTTCAAAAAAAAAAAAAAACCTTATTTAAAAAATTTTACTTTTCGATTGTTATCAGCCCGTTTTAACTCATTTGGGGTATATACCCCAATCGGGAGATTTGCTACAGCCGTGGCCATTATTCTGTACACTGTAATGTAATACAGTAATCGTCTCATATAACTGTTAAGTTATAATTTTCTTGTTTAAATACTGTAAATATGTTAAAGCTGCTCGCTCTCAGTTACTGTTGAAAAAAATATTTTTCAAAAAAATTGACATTCTTATTCATTAATATAAAACTAATGGCTAGGGAAAAAAATAAGCAAAAATCTAGGTAGGAATTTCGCAGAAATCGATTGAAAAGGTCGGTTACACGGCACCGCTACACTATATGTTTATATTGAAATTTCAAAAGCGTTTGCAACGCTTTTGAATTTGGTAGCGTATTTTTTGAAATTTAGAGATACACGTGACATAAATTTATACTGGAGCCTTTTTATATCACCGTATGTTCTAAAATACGTTATTTACATACAGTTTGAAGAACTTTATTTTTTTACTAAAATCTCAGAGCGAGCAGCTTTAAAGTTAAAAATAGTTGTTTCCATAAAATAGTTACATAGTTCAAAACTGTTGCATAGTTTAATGACACATGTTGCAAGGTATGAATAGAAAGGTTTTTTTTTTTTTTTTTTTTACAAACAGATTTAGTTGAACAGTAACTCTTGTTTATTTGATACTGGAACACACTTCATGAAATGGACTGTTGAATTATGCACTGTTCTTTAACTTAACATTGATTGGCAAAATAAGCTGCTCACTCTCAGAATTTGGTAAAAAAAATAAAGTTCTTCAAACTGTATGGAAGTAACATATTTTAGAACATGAAGTCATATAAAAAAGCTCCAGTATAAATTCCTGTAAAGTTTATCTTTATATTTGAATTCTAACACGACCAGTGAATAACCTGCATACATGTAGAAAAAAATCTTGTTGGGTCATTCTGCAATAAACCGACCTTGAACGACGCTGCATGCGCAACATGTTTCGGCTGTTAAATTTTCCCGGCGTATAGAGGATCTTACATGGCATACTGTGGATGGCTTGGGGGCAAAGCGGGGGAATCCGATGGATGACACACGTCCAGTTAACTTGATTAATGTTACGATACCATTTACACTCACTTTATTTACTGTTTTGTTGTTATAATATTGCTGTTTTTGTTTACACAGTGACGTCATTAATCAAGAGAAACTGTGACGTCATTTATCTATACCCGTTACTTATATTTTTCGTAACTTGAACCGTTATTGCGTTCCCTAAAAATTCGAACCATTTCTGTTAATGAAATTCCTGTTAGAATCTACATTTACTCGAAAATTATTAAAGTGTTATACCCCCGAAACGAAGTTGGGGGGGGGGGGGTATATAGGAGTCACCCGGTGGTTGATCGGGCGGGTCGGTCCGTTGCATTTTCCTTGTCAGGAGCATAACTTGAAAACTACTAGTTGGAATTCAATACAACTTCATACAATGGTCAAGCACATTGAGAAAAAGTGCAGTGTACAAGAACCATAACTCCATCTTGACTTATTACAGAGTTATTGCCCTTTGTTACTTTTCCTTGTCCGGAGCATAACTTGAAAACTACTGGTTTTACTGGTTGGAATTAAATACAATTTCATACAATAGTCAAGCACAATGAGAGGAAGTGCAGTGTACAAGAACCATAACTCTATCTTAAGTAATTACAGAGTTATTACCCTTTGTTACTTTTTCCTTGTCCGGAGTATAACTTGAAAACTACTGGTTTGAATTCAATACAACTTCATACAATGGTCTAGCACAATAAGAGGAAGTGCAGTGTACAAGAACCATTACTCTATCTTTAGTAATTACAGAGTTATTGCCCTTTGTTACTTTTCCTTGTCCGGAGCATACTTGAAAACTACTGGTTTTTTACTGGATACCAGTGCGGTTTAAAATATACTGCAGTACTGTAAACCATTCAATAATCTATGTAGAGTTGTTGTACAATTAATCTGTGATGGGCGGTTTTTAAGTCCCACTGGGACGAAACTGTTTTGATTTCTGTCCTCTGGCCTGTTTCGTCGGGCCCTTAAGGGTGTTTCTCTTGGTGCTCTGCCTTCTGCAAAGGCATTGAGTACATACGTTTTTTGGTTCTCAAGGTTTGCTTTTTATATATTTATACACGAGCATTTTTGTGTTTTACATACCATGCCTTTTGTTTCCATTGCGTGTGTTAGAGATTCACCTAGCAGGGATTACTTTTATTTACACTGTCCTGTGACTTTGGAACATGGTGGGGGGTAAGAGTGAGGTTGGGTGCGCACCATAAACCGGTTTAAGCTCCCCAGTGGTGTTTTTGCCACTGACCGTTCCAAGGCGGTGCCCCACTGTGTTCCTTTAATTGTTCGTTTTGTCCTCGTGTGTTTGCTTTGTATGCTAGTGTGTGTTGGTAGTGTATATGTGTGTGTGTACATGATTGTGTGTGTGTCGTGTGTGTGTGCGTGTGTGTGTGTGTGTGTGTGTGTGTGTGTGTGTGGGTGGTGGTGTGCACTTCTGGGTGCTGTGGGGTTCGTTTTGGGGAGGCTGCGTTTTTGGTACGTGGCATTCCCTGTTTGATATTATTTTTGTTTTTATTACAGAAAGCCTCTAAGTTGCTTAATTGTGGTAAAATGAGGCATTTTTCGCAAAAGGTTCTTCTTTGAAATTGTATGTATTTATCAGTTTACGTACTTTGAACACATAATCTATGTTTCGAGAATATAATCTGCTAGATGTAGGGAATGCCTCTTTAAACACGATGTATTTCCGGGAAATTCACGTCAAATTTGTGATGTGATATTCTTTCTCAACAACCTTGTAGATACAGAAAGTTCGAGTGGAGCGCAATTCAATTTTCTCCAAGTTCATCAAAACAAAAATAATATCAAACAGGGAATGCCACATACCAAAAACGCAGCCTCCCCAAAACGAGCCCCATAGCCAAGAATTCATCTACGAAAGGTAAAATATTTATGATTATTTTAATTTTTCGAACAAATCCTATAACAATATATAGCAATTTTTATTTAAAGAGGCCCTCCCTACATCAAAGAAGAACCTATGGCGAAAAATGCCTCATTTTACCATAATTAATAAATGTAGAGGCCTTTTGTAATAAATCGCATCCACCCATTAATTGTACAACAACAACATAACATAGATTATTGAATGGTTTACGGTCCTGGAGCATATTTTAAACCGCTGATTTTATCGATGACTGTCCACAGAATGCAGAGCTGAAACTTTTAGGTTAAGTTAGAGCACTTCCAAAGATTCTATTATTTGTGTTTTGGGGGTTATTTGTTCGACATCAGTTATAGGGTATGTCCCTTTAACATTTATGTTTGAAAATGAACTAACCATGCGTTATTATGTGGATTACAGGGCAGATAACTGGATTTCTTTACATGTCGCAGTAGGAGTTACCGTGTTGTTCGGAAATACCCACACTGAAAGTAAAAATCGCGTCTAACGCCGAACATACGTAAAATATTGCAAGATGAAAATAAAATAAATTTATTATACTTTACAGAGCTCTTAGTTAATCCGGCATCATACATTTATTAAAATACGCTAAGTACATGTGTTATATATCTTTGTGTTACCACGAAGGTGGGGAAATATAGAATTTCCATTGTCGGCCCGTGTGTCCGAAAAATATGCGTCATGCGTATCTCCAAAAGTATTTGACTTAGAGTATTGCAACTTCCTAGGAGTATTAATCATTATGACAAATTGAACACCCGCGTCCACTCAGTATGAGCAGAGTTATGGCCCTTTACTTAGAGAACATTGACATAGACCGACGTCTGGTAAAGTTGTATCTCGTGTATTTAATATGGAGGCAAAAAACTGTCTACGAGTATAAATGTGCACTTGTGATTTGTTTGCGCGACAAATCATGAAGAGCAGTTATGGGCGATTCACATGTCCAAGATAGGATACGGACGAACAAGAAAAGAGCTGGCTTTAAAGGGGGTCAATTGCTTTTAAGCCACATTTTATGACAAATTTTACTTTTTGTATATTCTGTAAGAGATTTATTTGATGAACAAAAAGAACCATTTCATAGAGTTAGATCCCTATCAGAAACTTACATTTTATTAACTTTTATTCCCCTTTAATGTGAAAGTATTTAAAACGTTGAGTATGTCTTTTTTATTTCAATATACTTTCTACTTTTACATTTTAATTGGATATACATGTATATACAAATATTTTAACATTCTGAACTAAAATGCAAGTTTTAAAGTTACGTGTAGCTTCTGAATTAATTTCTTTCCAATCTATCTTCGGTGCGCACCCAAGATAGGTAAAGGGAAGTAATTGTATCTTTTCAAATTTGAATTTCTGATGAATTCCATCTAAATATATAATTCTTAATTTAATTATTTCACAAATATAATATAATAGGTCTTATATTTATATCTTTCCTAAGGCAAAAGTATGTGTATCAAATTTTTACTTATGATAAAAGTAACTCTATCTTGGTTGGGCAACCAGGATAGGGAAATCAAATTTTAAAAATACCTCCAGTGAAAGTCTTACTTGAATTAAACGCTAAGTGAACATGAATGAGTGTTAATGATGAGATGTTAAAGTTTCAAACAAATCTGTTACATGGCAAAATTCTAATTATATACCTTTAACTGTAAAAAAAATATTAGATGCGAAAGGCAGGGAAACCGTTTTCAAAAATAACAAACCTGGGAAGGATTGGTTTAAGGCATTTTAAACGTCACCTCAGCTGACACTTCGAACAACAAAAATACAACTCGGAAAGGAGCGTGCATAATATCTCTAGAGAAAATACAAAAATGGTTCTCGTATTTAAAAGATTATATTGAAACACAAATTGGCGACCCGGATTTATTTTCAGATCCATCTAGGATGTATAACGCGGATGAGAGCGGGTTCTCGCTCTGCATGAAGGGAAGCCAAGTCATCGGTTCTAAGGGAACATCCGTAGTTTATCATGTTGGGGACAGCAATTAGACACAGTTGACTGTAATGGCTGCAGCAAGCGCCACCGGACATTACATCACATCCATGATTATTTACTTTGAGATTAATAGTTGCTTAAAAAAGGAAAATCAGTAAAACTGCTGGTAAAATTTCAGTCCAGTTTTCCAAAATGTATTTCTGACCCTGCCGAACCGCTGGTTTTTAGAGGTAGTCATTGTATGGTTCCCCGTTAGATTACTCTACATCCAGCTAATTCCTAAAGAGCAACCGAAAGGGAAAACTGAAGAAAACACCAAAACCTTGGGGGGGGCCCCCCACCCCCCCCAATTTCAAAAAAAACTTCACAGAAATATGAAAGGTTCCTGGGTCAACTCTCATATCAATGTAAGCCATGTTTGTTCAATGGAAGGCAATGTTTGTTATACCGGTTATGAAATCTCCAAAAATATATTCTTAACATTGGCAAGATTTTGAAATAACTTCTTCAGAATAATATCCCCTGACCGTGGGATCTTCTTCAGAATAATTCAGGCCAAGTAGGTCATGTGCAGGGAAAAGGTAGGCCATATGTCTAAATCAAAGAAAACTTCACAACACTAAATTACACAATAATCAGATATTGAACATGGCATTTGTTAATATCAGGATATTTTGGGTTGTAGAGTTTCTGTGACTTTGACACTGTCCTTGTCAGTAAGAAAAAGTCGGTACTCAAATTTTGTATTAAAGTCCACTTTTTTTACACACCGTTCTACGTACAGCTTTGAAATTTTATATAGTTGCCTGACATCATAGAAGCAACCGCAGGGACAAGTTTGGTAACTCCTCACTTTATTTCGTCTAGTTATGCCCCTTTTGATTATGGTTTTTGTTGAAGTAAATCTTTGCTCAAAAACTGTTCAAGGTACAGCGTTGAAACTCGAGAAACTAAAACTATGCCTAGTCACAGCACCCATGTCTTGGATATCAAAAGTTTTAACGCTGCTCGCTCTCAGTTGCCATTGAAAAAAATAAAACTTTCAAAAATGATGTATTTATACATAAAATATAAAAATAGAGGCTAGAATCAACAATAGAAGTAAAAATCTAGGTAGGATTTGAAAATGTTGGTTTTACGGCAACGCTACACTCACTATATAGTTAAATTGGAATTTCAAAAGCGTCTACAACGCTTTATTATTTGGTAGCGTACTGTATTATTTGAAATCTACAGACATCTATAGGAATTTATTCTGGAGCCGTTTTATATGAATATATGTTCTAAAATACGTTGTTTCATACAGTTTGAAGAACTTTATTTTTTTACCAAAATCTGAGCAGCTTAACAGATTCGGTTATGAACACTTCAAAAAACAAACAAGCTGATATATATCTGTAATTTATTCAACGTAGTTAATGTTTGATATGATTGAGCCAATAATCAAACTTGATGGCGATCATGTACCCGTATACAGTATGGTTATGATTTCTGGAGTAACGAGTTTTGTGATACTCTGAAGGTTATTTCTGATTTGATTAAGTTATATAGTTGCACTTATGTGATCATGAGCATACCATAAATGTTTAATTAAGGTAGCATGACAATGGCTAGGATTTCATACCACAATCTTCAAATGTTTATATCGTTTTATAATATGTAAAATGTATGCAAGCCTATACATTTTGCAACGTCTTTTTTAAATTCTAAACAAATGCAGCAAAACAAATGATGGTGCTCATGGTCAAAAAAAAAAAAGAAATACGACAATAAATATTACTTAAAGGGTGTTCATTAGAACGCTTGTGTCGCCCTCTTACGCTCTGTCAGAATAACCAATAATGGTGTGACAAAATGCAATTTGAAAGTTTAATGAAGAAATCTTATGAAATGGCAAAGTTATAGCCAATGCTAAGTTTTCGTGACAAAATCTAAGTTAAAAAAGGGGCATAACTCTGTCAAATATGACCTTGACCTACAAAATTTGGCAACAGCACGATCTTTTTGTCATAAGCAATATAATTGTAATGTTTGATAAAGAAATCTTAAGAAATGGCAAAGTTATAAACAACGTTTATGTGACGGACCGACGAACGGACAAAGCGATCCCTAAATATCGCCTTTTTCTCCGAAAGGGCGACGCAATAAGATGGCATATTTAACAATGCTTACATCCATATGTAATTCTCTATACCAAACGTTTTGTTTCATGTTATACACCATCTCTGCTTGAGGAAACCGTGTCACATATTTCTGATAGCTGTCTTCAGATTCATTTATTAGTTTGTACATGTGCAGTAATAGACGATTATACCCCTTAGCCATACAATAATGGCCATAAAAGTGTAACAAATATCGTTTTCAAAAATCAATGATATAGTTCCCTTTGGCATAGAACGATGTGCAATTTTGGGTATAGCGGTTAACCCTTGATGTAAACCTTGTTAAAAAATTGAGGACTTGTAAGAAATTATATTACATTTATTGGCCTTTACCTTTTTTGTAATACATCTGCCAAACGCAATCATTTTTCGGACAAAACTATTTCCACACCGCTATTCAGCATGGCAAACTCTGATGCTCATTGTGTAAATTGCAATGACATGTTGGTACTGGTTGTAACAGTACATACATGTTTAGTATGACTAACGTTATTAACAATTTAGAATGAAATAAAATGCGTGTACTTGATACTATTTTGTTTTACAGAAGCTTCTTTACATTGAATTCTTTGACACAAAACACTTTCAGTCTCAATCATTACGCATTTTTAATTCTAATTTCTTTAGTAATACTGTGGAGCTAAGGTACGACTGGCATTATTTGACATCTAAATTGTATTGATCATCAAGTTGACGTATGTCTTTGAATCAGCTTCCGAATCGTTGTTATCTGTAAAAAGAGATACGATATTTATATTTATTTTAAAACCTTCAAACATTTCGAATACTGTCTGCTTTTTTATTTAATATAAGGCTTTGGAACTAAGAGAAACAACTTATTACAGTAAATACTTATCTCAAGTAGTAAAGTACTATATATAACATGATTACTGACTTCTTGAAACATTCACAAATGAATATTGTCATGTACAAGTAAAAGAATAGATGTTTTTCATGCTGTCATCGATTCACTGACTTTTTACACGTCTCTTTATACAAATCCAATGGTTATAACTTCGGGATTCTGAAAGACTGAGTTTATTATATTTTTTATGAAATTAATCACTTTTGACATTGTAATTTAAATGTTTACCATGTAGGAAATCATTGGTTTGTAACCTTTTGTTCAATAAAATATCTATGTGTCTTTATCAATTGTAGTTTACACACAAACATAAAACTAGTGCAAACTGACATTGCGATAAAGATAAATCCTCATTATACCTGAAATAATCATTCAGCCTAGGAGAATGTAGCTTGTTCCGTATTTCACGTTATTAACTGTTTATTGTTTCATTATGGGTGTGACCATTTATTTTTGGAAGGAAACCATAAAAACAACTACTTCTATTAAAA
This sequence comes from Saxidomus purpurata, assembly GCA_022818135.1. Taxonomy (NCBI): domain Eukaryota; kingdom Metazoa; phylum Mollusca; class Bivalvia; order Venerida; family Veneridae; genus Saxidomus; species Saxidomus purpurata. Next base: position 33,250,038 of record JAFMSR010000008.1, read on the forward strand.
CCGGAAAGAAATTACTTTACACTTTCAAACTATGTTTGATCGATGATTAATAATTTAAGCTTTCAAAATGTAAAAAAGCTCATAGAGCAATTCTTGCTAAATCGTTAACCAATTGCTCTAGACAATCTACTTCGATCATAATCGACTTGCATCAACTAATTTGCATTATCGAATTTAAGTGTCGTAATTATTCGTATACATGTATCAAGGTTTAACTTGGATGAAGTCAAAAATGTAGCTGCTACACTGTCCGTTCTTTTGAGGCCTTTACATAAATTTATGTTACATCAAGTGTTAATACTTCTTTACATGCTTGCCAAATCGCAAACATAATTTGACAAATGCGGCTACATATGTATACCTTCCAGATTTCGTAACGGTTACAGTAACTTCTAGTTTTTATAACCCTAAAACGAAGTTTGTAAGAGTATATGATAGTCACTCTGTGACCGGTCGGTCAGTCCGTTGTATTTTCCTTGACCGGAGCATATCTTAAAAACTACTGGTTGAAATTCAATACAATTTCATACAATTGTCAAGCACAATAAGATAAAAAGTGCAGTGTACAAGAACCATTATTCTGTCTTGACTATTTACAAAGTTATTGCCCTTAGTAACTTTTCCTTGTCTGGAGAATAACTTTAAAACTTCTAATTGGAATTCAATACAACTTCAAACAAGAATACCATTGATGCAAAGCATCAAAGGGCGCCGAAAATAGTTTTGTACATGTGTGGCGTTAAATAGCTAAAATTAGCTTTTTGATAAGCAATCATTATTAGTTTGATTTGAATGAAAAAATTTATGAATATTTGCAGAAAACATTTAAAATCATGGTGGTTTTAAAGCTGGAAAAAAAAACGGAAGAAAAATTATTTTAAAAAATTGGGTTTGACCGGGATTTGAACTCCACTCGTAAAATTAGGCGGTCATCAGCTTACCCACTACACCACGGAGACTGACTTTAAAGCACGTGGTAAAAAATAAACTGATATTATAATTTTTCAAACCCGATAAGGGAGAAGTTGTTTTACGTTTTCGTATTTTTTCTAAAAGATATGAAAAGGAACATTACAATTAAACAATTACGTTTTAATGAAGGAAATGTGTATAATCAATATTTTAATGTCTATTTCGTATTTTTTTAGCATACAGTTAAAACCATTTTTCTTCGCATTCTAATAACCGCTCCTAGCATGTACTTCCGGAAAAACTATTCCATAATAGGCCGCCGCCGTCATCGGCGGCGCTAACAATCGCCAAGAACAATGAGAACAAGTGAGGTTATTGTACACTGCACTTCCTCTCATTGTGCTTGACCATTGTATGAAATTGTACTGATCAAGCAAATTGAGTGAATTTATATGGTCTGGTCTGCTTAAGAAGGCATGTTTTAAAATTTCACCACTCCACTGGGGCCTCATCTTTAAGGCGTTTTTTTTCTTCAAGTTACCGTCATAAAGGACTGAAATATTGTTGTAATTTAATCAAATCAGTAATACTTTTTTCGGACAACAAGAATTCTTAAGTTTCTATATAGAATAATTATGTAAGAAAAACACTACATCCTCATAAGGACTTCATTTATGTAAATATCTTGTTTCTAAATTTCCCGTTGTTAGAGAACTCAAAGTTGATTCTTTGTGCAAAACAAAATCAAATTCTGACAAACCTTTTCAAAAAAAGCAGCATTTTTAAAATTTCATTTACCCATTGGGGCCTCATCTGTGAGGGGTATTTCTTTGGAATAACTTTAAAACTTCTAATTGGAATTCAATACAACTTCAAACAATCGTCAAGAACAATGAGAACAAGTGAGGTTATTGTACACTGCACTTCCTCTCATTGTGCTTGACCATTGTATGAAATTGTACTGATCAAGCAAATTGAGTGAATTTATATGGTCTGGTCTGCTTAAGAAGGCATGTTTTAAAATTTCACCACTCCACTGGGGCCTCATCTTTAAGGCGTTTTTTTTTTCTTCAAGTTACCGTCATAAAGGACTGAAATATTGTTGTAATTTAATCAAATCAGTAATACTTTTTTCGGACAACAAGAATTCTTAAGTTTCTATATGGAATAATTATGTAAGAAAAACACTACATCCTCATAAGGACTTCATTTATGTAAATATCTAGTTTCTAAATTTCCCGTTGTTAGAGAACTCAAAGTTGATTCTTTGTGCAAAACAAAATCAAATTCTGACAAACCTTTTCAAAAAAAGCAGCATTTTTAAAATTTCATTTACCCACTGGGGCCTCAACTGTGAGGGGTATTTCTTTGGAATAACTTTAAAACTTCTAATTGGAATTCAATACAACTTCAAACAATCGTCAAGAACAATGAGAACAAGTGAGGTTATTGTACACTGCACTTCCTCTCATTGTGCTTGACCATTGTATGACATTGTACTGATCAAGCAAATTGAGTGAATTTATATGGTCTGGTCTGCTTAAGAAGGCATGTTTTAAAATTTCACCACTCCACTGGGGCCTCATCTTTAAGGCGTTTTTTTTCTTCAAGTTACCGTCATAAAGGACTGAAATATTGTTGTAATTTAATCAAATCAGTAATACTTTTTTCGGACAACAAGAATTCTTAAGTTTCTATATAGAATAATTATGTAAGAAAAACACTACATCCTCGTAAGGACTTCATTTATGTAAATATCTAGTTTCTAAATTTCCCGTTGTTAGAGAACTCAAAGTTGATTCTTTGTGCAAATCAAAATCAAATTCTGACAAACCTTTTCAAAAAAAGCAGCATTTTTAAAATTTCATTTACCCATTGGGGCCTCATCTGTGAGGAGTATTTCTTTTTTCTGCATCTTACAGTGCTATAGAAGTTGTTGTAAGTTAAAGTAATCAGTACCGTTATTTTCAGAAATCAAAGTTTCTAAATAGAATATTTAAGAAAAGCGCTACACTCATTTCTAGAAAAACTAGACCTATCACTAAATGTGATTTATTCCCCCGATAGACTACTTTATCAATTGAAGAAGTTAAAAGTCACAGAAAAACTTGCAAAAACCTTAAATAGAGATACGATTCTTGGCAATAACTCAAACTGCCACTCTTGGCAATAACTGTAATTTGTGAAGAGTTACGGTGCTTGTACACTGCACTTCTTCTCATTGTACTTGACCATTGTATGAAGTTGTATTGAATTCAAACCAGTATTTTCAAGTAATGCTCAGAAAAAAGTAAAAGTAACTAAGGGCAATAACTCTGCAATAAGCCAAGATAGAGTTCACATTCTTGTACACTGCACTTTCTCTTATTGTGATTGGCCATTGTATGAAGTTGTATTGAATTCCAACCAATAGTTTTCAAGTTACGCCCCGGACAAGGAAAAGCAACAAAGGGCAATAACTCTGTAATAAGTCACGATAGAGTTACGGTTCCTTCTCAAATTATATTCATTGGTTCTTGAGTTATGACAGACGGAGGGACGGACAACGCAAAAACAATATCCCTCCACCTTTGGCGGGGGAAGGAAAATGTCGTTGAAAGAATGAACCTAAACGACAAATGAATAGTCACAGATGACATGAGAAACAAAAACTAGTTCGGATATGAACGTAAAACGTTAATATAAGAGTAATGGAATAATTAGTCGCGTGTTTTTGACAATTCATCAGCACTATAACATGAATAGAAAATGTCTAAAAACCCGATCAAAGAACAAAAGACTTGCCTTATCCTTCAATGAACTGTAAATGCATGATGTATTAAAATGTATATAAAGGTGTTACCGTGTTGTCGTTGTAGGGATGCGTATACTTGGCTGGTATTCGCGTCACTTGGGAGATTCTGTAGATCAGTATAGTTATGCTCATCTCTGTATAAAGAGTGAAAGGCTTAAAAAGAGAACAACTTGAATCTCAAGTATATCATATATCTATCCATTTATCATGTAATACATATACACCATATATTATATAGTGTATTTCTAAAAATGTACAATGTTAAACTAAAGACTTGCTTAAAGTATGTTGTTTGTATAGTGATTTTGAAACTATTACCCCGTATCCCTCAGCCTTGTAAAAAACTCTAGGAAAATAAAGATTAATAAGCCATATTATTTCAATGTTAAACATTACGTTCACACATATCATGAAAATATTAAAGAGTACTTGTGTCAAAAGTTGAATTCATAAAATAAATTGTTTAAACTGTATTAAGAATGCAAAATCCCTAGCTATATTTTATGCTTATTATTATTATACGAGAATGTGCTGTGTGCCTCGATAGCTCAGTGGTAAAGAACGGAAGGTGCCGGGTTCGAATCCCAGCCGGAGCACGAGGTGTGTCCTTGGGCAAAGACACTGATACCACACGTATCTCAGTCTACCCAGCTGTAAATGGGTAGAAGCAATGAAAACTCGCTGCCTCTTTCTCGCGAGCGTGATGACATCTTGAATGAGTGTTCGAGAGCGATTTAAATAAGCTACGGAGCTTTATTCGTAATCGAACTAAAATAAATTCGTATAAACTAAACAAATACACATTCAATGACACGCCTATCATGTAGTGATATTACTTTACAATTCTACACGAAATATTGCACCTCAGTATATATATTTCTCCAACAACCAAATGTATAATTTGCGATCAACTTCGAGAAAAAACCTCTATGTACAGAAAGTTAACACAAATTCTTTCATTAATTATAACTGTTACAACAGAATTGTACGGAATACTTCCTTCAAGAATAAGAAGTATTTCAAATAATTATCCAGTCTTTTAATTATCATTACTACAGTAGATGTTTTTACTACAATCCGAATACTCTATATTGACACTATATTGTTTATATATATTGTTGTATGCTTGCTTGTATTTAAAATTAAGTGTTTTATTAAAGTGAAAGTATGCACATTTTTTTTTCAAGTAAAATTCCAGCTGAAATAGGTGTGTGTGAAAAGGGTAGAGGAAATAATAACTTTTAACCCAATACCATAACTTTCCAAATATTACTTTTCTTATTTTGACTGGGAGAGTCAATTTAAGAAATAAACAAATGCATGCAATAGTTGCTTCCCTTCCACTGCCGAAATCTCTACTGGCAGCAACACTAATAACACAAGGGTGATCACTGCCAAGAAAGGAATTATTATTTTATTAGTCCATTTTTTCAATTTCTAAAGCGCAAACTTCAAATATTAATGCGGCATTATCATTAGTTTAACAGATTTAAATGCACAGCAATCGAAAACTGCTTTTATAAAACTATCACCAAAATTACACTATGTGCAGTAAGATGTGCATAATGTCACTTTAATGATATATGAATGAAAATAGTACATTTTAATTTCATTTCTATTTCAATTTATTTTGTGCACAGTCCATGTTATCTTTTTCCAGAACGCCACACTGAAAATATTTAAATATCTTGTGTATTTTTCATAATGTACTTACCTTCTTTAAATAAAGATGTTATTATCATGAATTTCATTTTAATTATCATTATTATTATTATTATTATTATTATTACGAATTAAGTATGATGTGTTATTTTTAAAAGTAACACAGTTTTCATATTGCAGTGTATTATAGTTACAAATGTTATCTCTTGTGTTTTTAATGTTGCTGATTCGCTTTGCTTTTTATCAATTTCAATGTTTTGGAACATCTATTTCCTTTGGTTGTCATTCCATAACTGGTTTGAATTGGTATTTTCAATCAATTTAAATATAACATCAAATGCTATTTACAATGTTATAAACAAAACGTTCAATCATTGATAATTTGACTTTAAATAAAAACTACGTCAAAGTTAGTTCAAGACGCCATTGCAAATGATTACAACAAAACTAAGAGAATGGACTAAAATTAAACTTTAGTGCAAGTCTCTCAAAGTTGAAATACATTCAGATATATTTAAAATGTCTACATGTTTTACCTGTCATCTTTCGCATCTTTTCTTTCCCTGTTGAAGATTCCTGTAAGTAAAAATGAAATATACTCATTTAGGTCTGATATTATTTATCTTTAACTAAGAAAAGTTAATTATTTAAAGCATTGTATTCTTTTAAAGCCGTGAACTTGCTCTATGATTCAATAAAACTGTATTATTTGAAATGGTGAAGCGAAATGATATTCGGGTATCCGTGGTAGTGCATTCGATATGAAACTGATTCAATCGAACAAAATACCTTGTGTTGTGTTGATATAAGCAAAACTAATCACTGCTCATTCAAAGGAAAACGGATTCGGCTTCTGTGTGGTATATGATCATTCAGTAATAATTGAGAATACGAGTACAGTCGAAAATGAGCACTCCGTAAAATGTTTATGAATATAACTCCATAGAAGGTTTATGCATAGCACTCCATATATTAATGTTTATGCATATCACATCGAAGATAATGAATTGGCAAACTCTTGCAATTAAATCCTTGAGTTGTAATTTTTTAAAATTTTTGTAATCACACAAAACATTATTTGGTAAAATACATGGCAAGTACGAGTTTGGATAAGGTAAACTGAAAGTTGACGACAAAACAGTTTTATTTAGAGAAGCAAATCAGCGGATACTAATAAAGAAAACATTGAAAATAGAAAAAGAATTGAAAGATTCAAAAATGTACCATCCCAGGTTTTGGTTTTTCGAAACAAAATTACACCAACGACAGCAAGTAGGATACACACTGTAACACCACCGATAACTCCACCAATTAACACGCTGTTGTCCGTATGTTGCTCTTCTTGAAATACTAAAACACAAAACACTAAAGGTAGCGCTTGACAAAAGCTTCATTCTATTTCATTTGCCAAACTCTTCAAATGTTTCGTTTTTTATGTTGAGAAAGTATGTAAACCTATATATGTTTGTAAAAATACTTTTCAATATTTTAGCATATCAAGCAAAAATATGATGATATCCATGAGCGAAGAAAAAAAAGGCTACTGAGTGTACACGTAATAAATTGTTCTCTAATAAGGCTCACAGCTAACTAGCGTTATCACCCTTAACACCCTTGCATTTCAAACAATGCTTACTGTTTGAGAGAACGCTTGACACAGATTTGTAAAAACAGTATTTGTTACAATTGTATATCATCTTCCATATAAGCATACACTTAATTTGAAGACAGATATCACAAATCATGGGTCTTGACAAATTTACCAGGGGAGAAATCCCACGGTCGGTTGAAACTTTAAACAATCTAAACGAAAAATAAAATCACTTATCTTTAATACCATAACGGTTTATAAATTACAAATAAAATGTTTGGTGTAGGGGCTACCTCTAGCTGCAAGCCAAGTTAAAAACTGTGATGATTGTTTAGAATAGTCAACGAGCATCTTAAATTTGTTGTTATTGAAAACAACATGTAAATTATTAACGGACATTCGACGGATTAATTGCATATCACTTCAAAAATTAAAATCTGTATATTTATCAGTGCGATTGAAACAAAGGCAACCTTTGTTTAAAGTAAATGTAAATAATTACCTTCTGATATAAGATGATATATTTGTGTGTATGCAACAATACTGTTCATAACAATCAATTTATACTGTCCATAATCTGCGTTTGTGACGTTACTAATAGTTAAGTTTGTCATTAATCCTGATGTCAGTATCCGAGTGGCTGGACTGTTGGTCAATGTTGTCCATTTAATACCGTCATGTTTCTGCCAGGTGACTCCAGACTGGGAAGGAACTGGATAAGCTATGTATGTAGAACTGAGAGTAGCTGGAACATGAAGAGCAGTTACTGTAGTGATGTTATCTTTAACTGATTCTTGTGGTCGCGGTGAGCCTGCAAGTTATAATGTATAGACAATTAAGAACAACATAACTCAGCACAGATAACAAGGATTTGTATATACATGAATATAATATTGGAAAACAATATAAAGAATGCTACAGCTTGATATTTGCAGTCAATGTTAATACAGTGTACATTGTACTATAATCATTATAACCAAATATATAATTATCATAAATAGTGACATATTCGTGAAGGAAAGAAACGGCTATTTGCTTGCATCTGAATTAGCTGAACAATTGTCACGCAAAATCTCAAAACTATATCGTTATATAGTTCATCATGTTGTTTCATGGGTATTTATAGTCTTTAGGGAAATAGTTTGAGTAAGCTTATGTACAGATATTTTCAAAATATTACTCTTGTTTTAGAAACAAACCAAACAGATGTTTTCTAAGAAAATATTCCTTATTCGTTTTTATTTTACGACTCTCATAATTACAAGCACTGCGGACATCTGTGTTTAACTTATATACTTTTTGATATGCAAAGTTACACCTACATCTGACAAACACTGTTAGTTGTCTATTTGACGGCTGTCCGTTGTTATGTTGGTTACCACCAGCACATGTATAAACACCAGCATCAAGACAGGTAGCATTCTCATGTGTGAAATCCAAACGCCTTGTATTACTTTGAGAACGTACAGTTTTTCCTTTAAACTGAAGATATACACTTGATTTTGGGTTACTTTCTACATTACATACAAATGACACCGTGTCATTCTCATTAACTTCTACAGATAATTCACCGCTGTGTCCTTGGATAAAAAATGACGTCACCGATGCTTTGTCTGAAATGACAAGGTGTTGACTTTCAAGTCCCATTTGAATTTGCTCAGATAACAAAGAATTTACCAATAGAATACAAAAAAGTGCCCAATTTATTGATGTTGAAGTTTACCTGTACTGCACAGCTGTAGACACAATTCTTACAGTTCTTTTGGTAACGGAAAACGTGCGGTTAATGTCATGCACTGTTGTTTTTCGAGAATATTTACCTTTTTCGGTGTTTATCCATGATATTCACAGTCATGTGAGTAACGCTAGACTAATAATATCTACAGTAAGTCAATCATGAATCTATAAAAAAAATTGAAAGTGAAGAGCCCTTTTTTCTGATAAACCTTATACATGTATATACACATTTACATTTAAATATGAAAATATATAATTCAAAATTTAGAACTGCATATAGTTTACATGTAATTGCTTTGCAGTAAGCTCCTATAACTCTTTTAAAGACGATGGTTACGGTTCATTACTTTTGTAGCATTAAGACATTTATTTGTGGGGTCACCGACCTTGCTTATGTGAGAGTAGCACTCTCAAATGCAGTCAAAAAAGGAGGACACTATTTCATTTTTGTAATGAGAAAATTAGTTCACCAATTTACCTCTGTCTTTTATATACATGTAACGAGTTTTGCAATTAATCAATTTTCATAAAACAACATGAACTGAGAGTTCAAGACATAGTCACCTAAAAGACAGTATTATATATTCAAAAAGACAATGTAATTGGTCGTCATGCATCCAAAATTGTCCAATGTTCAAACATAAGGAATACCTTTTTGCAGTTCTTGCATCATTAAAGTTAAAATAAATGTAACGAATCATAACTCGTCGGCCTTATACCTGAAATAAATAAACTTTTTCTTGGGTAGGATGGTGGTGGTGTTTGATGGAAGTTTTGCCACTCAAAAAAAGACAGAACTAACTCAATCAAATTTGAATAAAATATTCTAAAACTATTGTCATTTCTTCTTCTTATATAAACATAGACGGATTTGAGCAATACGATATATCACTCTATATAGCTGATTGAACTATGTTTACCTGTTGAAACTTACCCACGCGTATTTTAACAAATTTTATTAAAAGCGTTTAGTAATACACGCATTTATTATTTTGTCGGTTTGTGTATTTTAATGGCAATATAACTTACATAGTCATTACAATTTCGCCAATTGTTAATGTTATTCTTTTTTTTTTTTTGAGTAAAGCACAGTTTTTGGATATTTTATATATCTGTGATGCCTTGAAATGTATTTCTCAATTAATTAACAATACCTACATTTACCCTTTTCAAGGCCGTTTAAAGCCATTCCTGGTTAAATACTGGCTTTTTTGGTGTAAAAGAAAGTGAACTAGTAAATACGAAATCGATTTAAGCTGCAAGTATACATGTAGTTAAATGAATAAAATATATACATTTGTAACATAGAGATATAGCAGCAGTAAATTCTCCTCTTTGTATTTAAACAAATAATAAGTTGTCTATAAACATTACAAAAACACTAAGAATAAAATCACTTTTTTAAATAATAAATGTTAAAACTGTTGTGATGGTCTTTAGGTGACAATTCATATACTTACATAAAACATTTAGACGGAAGAAACCTCTGTCTTCACCATGTTCTACTGAAGCGCCAGTAGGTTCCATTGTGTTCTTTACTATACATGTATATATATCATCATCAGTTTTTGAAATAGTTGTTATATATAGTACGTCTGTGTTCCATTCCTTGTTATCTTTATCCCTTGTCCATTTAAATACTGTCGTTGCAGGGTTTCCTCTTTCTACTGGGCATGAAATGTTTAAAAGAGAGCCTATCAGGAGACTTCTGTCTGTCAACTGTCCTATTGTTGGGGCATCTGCAGGGGGAAGAAAAATCATTTTGTGACAGAAAACAATGTAATGCAACTTGGCTGTAGCAATCAAACATTAAAAAAACAAGTTTCAAATGTGAATGGCCTATTCAGGATTTGTTAAACATAATGTAACATAATTAATGACCCGTCTGTCTGCATAATTTCACAACTTAGAAAGGATTGATGTTAAGCTTGCAAGTTCTGTTTGTATAATTTGTAATTGTAATAAAATAAATATGTGCCTTATGTAATTATTAACAAGGTGTGAAAGATGAAGAAAGTGTAAATGTTATGCCACTTATGATGTTGTGTTTGGTATGTAATTTTACAATCAACCTGTCAGTATTTGCCTGCTGTGGAGTCATCACAAGTACATGTATTGAGGTACATTGTACCTGTAAACAGATAATCAGTAGTACCCTTATATGGCAAATTGTGTGAGACGCTGGCACTGTTCCTGACAATACCTATTACTCAATCATATGATATTCTATATATATTGCAACACGTTCTAAACAGATCATTGAAAATGATAGATGCTTCCTGGAGTAAACGAAAACATTAATGGGTTTAATAAATCTCGTAGTATGACGTTGGCCTGAAGCCATTCCAGTTTGAACATCAGTTCTTTACGCTTTGTTGAAAATCACACATTAAGACATTCCAAACTACAGTAACCTCAATATTCGAATGATAACTTACAGCTAGATAAATGATAACTTACAGCTAGGTACATAAAGAGAAATAAAAAAAAAAAATTCACATGTTTGAAGAAATGTACATAACCTGTCTGTCAACCAGCATAGTGTTATCTTTTAAAGTTACCTTTTAGTCATCTTCAAAACTCTGGTCACAAATAATTTACACTCAAAAAAAACTCGAAAGAAATCTCTTCCAGACATCTTTTAAAACAGAGTTCCATTGCCTAGTAAACACGTGTTAATACTTTGAAAAAATAAAACTGTGCAAATCATAATGGTTAAGTTAGCTCGATATAAGAAAGCATGCAACTGCCAAGGGTGAACAACAAAAAGAACACATAAAAAGAGAAAGTGCAAAAAGCAAGTACATAGAATATTGAAACTAATGACTGCTCTATCTGTCCCGAGTGTCGTGGTTCCATTTGTACGAACCATTGTGTTTTTTGCAATGAACGTGTACATTCCATTCTGATAGTTTCTGATTGTGTCTATTGTAAGTATGGCAGAAGATGACGTTTCAGGTCCTGACCACGAGTAAGAAGCTTCAGGTTTACTAACAGCGTTGCATGTAACTGTAAATGATTTCCCATGTATCACATTTATCTTGTCCGTAACAGTGACTTGAGTTGAGAAACCATACATCAATATACAACTGCCTATCTGTGGAGGATCTGAAAACAGTAACTCTCATTGTGATTGTTTTCAACAATATTTATAAATGTATAATACAATACAGACATAAAATAAATAGCTATTTATATCTACAGAGATGTACTAAAACACTAGGTAAGCTAATACACATGCAGAATGATCAAACAAAGCAAAACTTTTTAACAAGTATTTACCTTTTACTCATAATGTGTGTCTTTAAGAATTTTATGTAGAAGAGTAAAAGTTCTGTCGATTTTGACAAAACTGAAAACCTGAAGAAACTATAAATATTTTTTCAATTTCGAATGTTTAAGTTCTACGCAAGAAATTTGCGAGAAAATTCAACTTACAGAGGGCAATAATCGCTAATGAGGATGCAGCTGATCTTGTCTCAGTCACTCCAAACGTTTCTTGCATCGTGTTTGTTGCTGTGCATGTTCTGTTCTGGTTATTGTTAATTAATGGAACAGTGAGAATACTGTTATCTTGAGAAGATCCACTCCATCTGTAGCTTGGCTTTGGATTCCCCTCCGATTTACACGCAATACTAAACGTATCTCCTCTCACCATATCAATCGAATTTCTGCTAATAGTTTGTCCATTGACAAAATAATGGAATTTTGGGGCGTCAGGAGGAACTAAAGATCACAAAAAGAAGACTTTTTATATGTGTTTAGCACCCATTTAAACGGTAATTTTGTTATATACATGCAGAAAGTGTACTAACCACTGTCTCTGGGAAGGACCAGTACTAGACTACTGTCCTTCATAACAAAAAAGATCAATAAAAGAAAAATATTATGTCCCCTAAATCTCAATGCAGACGTTTAAGTTCCAGTATTGACTGAGTTAAGGACTGGAGCACTGTAATGTACAAATTAAGAAAAGAACTGGTACACTTCATATATTATATTGTTTGCCTACATTTTTGTAAAATGTTGAAAATGTCTACTCAATAAACTTATAAACATTGTATCTTATAGACTATGTGCCTATACATATAGGTCCCTTGTTGTATGATGGTATGATTATTTTGTCTCCTATTATAAAATGATTGTGTTTTACATTCTCTTTAGTTTAATTTCAGACACAATTTTAATTAAATGACTACCTACTAGTTCATGTACCGAACATACCCGAATAAAACTGTCAAATCGCGAAAATACCCCCACATATTACCATTCAACCATAACTACTACTGTAGTATGTAATAAATGAAACAATACTTTAATCAATTATGATTGCAACAAGAACCTAACACTTTAACACTTACCCCCTAAAGTAACCCCAAGCAGATGTATATCACAAATAGTTAAATAAACGTTCAGCATAGATATTTGGTTGGTACATATATTCCTCGCCAAATCAAAATAATACTGTTATAATGACAATATAATAATGAATATGTAAGACAAACAGACTCGCGGTAAAGGGCTTTCTATACTAAATCAAATGAAAAGGAAAAAAGCAAATCCTCAATGGTCGAGGCTGTCATTACATTATTATTATGGATGAGTGTGACTTCAATATACATGTATTCCAATAATAAGTGTATGCTAATCATTTAATCAGTGCTATAAGTCTGCACTGACCACGTGAAAGCCTGATAAAACGTCCTGGAAAGTAAATTAGTGGAAGTTTCACATTTTTATTGGTATATCTCTGGAAAAAACTACAACCGAGGAACATATTATGTACAGGCAAGCCCATTGTGTTCGTATTTGACACAGGGTCATTTAGAACAATGGAAAAATATAATGGCTTCTACAATTTACAATCAAATTAGTTGCATTGGGGTCCCAATTATTGACAGCACTTTTACAGCACTTTTGAAATCATAAAAGTTTTTTAGCACATTTGGTTTATCAATAAAGTGTGAGGTAAAAACATTCAATATAAAACTTTAAGCTAACAACACTAGTCAATAGAGAACATCAATTTATCTTTCTTATTTCCTATCAATTTAATGTAATTACGCAAACAATTAATTAGCAATTTCTGTATTATGTATTTTCAGTATTTAGTGTAACAAAGGGTAAGAGATGAACAAGGTCTTTCAAGTATGTAAAGCAAACTGGAGAAGTGAGTTACATGTTCATAATATGAAGACAGAAGTAAAGGCAGAGAATAGAATGATTTAAGCAAGACTTCTGTAAATGTGACTTACACAACACGTTTATCCTCAAATTTGAGGATTGTGTTCCTCTTTCAGGACTTCCACCTGTTGGTGTCATAAGGTTCTGTGCCTTACAGACATACTGTCCATCATCACTTCTCTGAATGTTGCTCAGTGTCAATTGTTGACCATTTATAATTGTTGAATCAGGCTTTGTCCATGTATAGATGTCCGGAGCAGAGTTTGCAGTACTGTTACAATGTACATATCGTGTCTTGCTTTCAATGAACTTGGCATTCCCAGAAATAATATTTCCATTCACTCTGTATTCAGGCCGATCCGGCGGATCTGAAAGAATAGATTATTGCAATGTCATTAAATAAATGCACTAACATATATGATATGTGTCACGGTAAGGGTTTACTTCACCAATTAAAGAAAATAACAATTACAATTATATGGTCCTATAGTGTGCTATTTCTAGTATTTATACCACATATACCACAACATAACAACAATATGTGCAAGCTGACAGGCTAATGCAAAGGATACATGATGTTATATTTTAAAAAAGATATATGATTCAAATATCTAGTAGCCATGCTCATACAATTATGACATTGCAATGCCGGAAACCGTGAGTGGCCATGAACAGCCATTGTGATACATTATGAAATGTCTATTGCTGCTTTTACTGTTCAAAGTCTCACCTTAGATTGTTATGGCTTATAAAAGTTTGAAAAAGCAGCTACAATGATTGATGTATGCGAATGTACTAACTATAGCACATCGTCATTTACATGTTGAGTACAGTAGTGTAGATCGAGTTAACTTCATTGTGACATTTCCAATTGTGTTTCTGCTCAAATGGACAAATGAATAATGTTGAGCTATTCGATTATTACATAAAGTAACTTTAAATGCAATACTTACACAGAACATCAACTGTGATGGACGCATTTCTAGAAACAGGTGTTAACCCACTCTGTGTTGACTTACAAGTACAGGATCCGATATGATTCCTAGATGCTGTCCATGTAACTTTCTTTATAACTTTTGTAGCAGTTGTTCCAGCATCGTTTTCTGATCCACCATAACAGAACCATTTCAGTGCTGGGCGTGGGTTACCACCAGTATCGTAGCAAGTTAGTTCACCTTGTTTGTTGTCTATTACCTTGTACATACTGTCCTCTTCAACAGTTGGTCCATCTGATAAATCTGTAATTTAACAAAGATTTCTTTCATATACAATTGTTACAGAACAAGGAGGCAGAGGGTGCAAAACGTTCCTCATTTGAGCAAGTTATATTTTATAATCTGGCAAACTGTGATTTTATGTCCTCAGAACCCATGTCAGCAATTTAAAAAGGAATCATGACCCTGTACCTTGAAAGGGCAGCACACTTGTATAAGAGGTTTTAGCAAGAATTCCACTGTCGGCCAGGCTATAAACAATCTTAACAACACCACTAATATTGAGCGCAATTGTCGCAGTAGTTTGTAAAGTTGCACTGCCTAAAATTTTGAATGCTATGACTGTAATACACATACTTGTACAGATGTCTTTATTCTTTTGTTAAACAAAGACATTTTCATTTTCTTTTACTCTGAACGAATCTTTTTACTTTCAATTTACTAACATTTAACATTTAGTTGCACCCTTTTTGACGTGAATATCGTATTAGAATTGTTCGCATTGCAGAATACGGTAATGCCGTTGTCACTTCTGTTTGGTGTATAACTTAGTGTGCTTGTCACAACAGTAAGGTCATCACCACTAGATTTTGGTACTGGCGTTGAAAATGTAGTTATGTTTACATCGTCTGACTTATCGGAAGTGGTTCCTTGATCCTTGTACCACCATACAACAGGCGCTGGTAGACCACCAGACGTTATACATACAAAATCCTGCCTTGTATTCTCAACAATGTCCACCATACTTCCAGCTGGACTTGTCATAGTAACACTCTGTATTGGAACTGTAAAAAACAAGTTGCATAAAGCAGAGGAAACAAAAATCATGTCAAACATGCCCTGAATTTTACGCATGTATGATACAACTGCGGAGGTAGACTCATACAGTGTTTTGAAAGTGTACTCTGTCTAAGATAAAGTGATACAGCTTGGATGACACTTAAGTCTAAACACTGCTTTGTCAGAGAAAACTTGAAAATTAATGTTGTAAGTTGTGCCATTAGTTCCAGAAAAAAACCGTTCTCTACTGCAGATAGGTACATTACATGTATATCTTTGTAAATATTGGAGGATAATTAATAATAGGAGGATCAGTGTTCTTTTTATAGATTTCAAGCATCTGTTATAACTTCCCCATATCACATTACGCAATCGCATAAATACTTCGTCTGACTATCTTTATAATTAGAGACTCCACTAAGATCAATCTATGTGGTTAACATTTAAAGATCTGATTGAATAGAAGTACATGTATGTTCATTGTTAAACCTGCCATATGATGACTTATTATTGAATAAAAAGTTCTGATGTCGGGAATATCTCAGAATAACTATGATTGACACTGTAATATAAAGGCCCACTTGGCCGGTTGTTTTGTTAATTTGATACATAATTTATAGCATATGTCAAAACAAGAAGTTATTTACACGTGCGTCTTTCAGTAAGAATGTACATGTATAAGACTTTATCTGCTCTATATTATTACTTTACATACTGTAAATAACAAATTAGGAAAAAAATTGTGACGGCTGTTACAGACATTTAAACATTTCAATTTCGTATGTCATTCCTGGCAACAAGTACGTAAAAACTGAGGAGCTTTATCACAAATCGTAAACTTTAAGATTGTTTGTGGTTGTATATTTCTTTGTTTCTTTCTTTGTTTCTTTCTTTGTGTGCATAATTTTCAAATTTTATGACATATTAATATCTTCATACTGCTGCTACGTTTCTTTTCCGCCCGAAAAGGATGTGACCTGATAAACTTTATAATGATCATGTCACTCTGTCTTTTCAAATTTGCTTTGCTGACATTGTTTCAAATGCACAAGATATAATTGTTTTTCGCCAGGATACGTTGATGCTATAGATTATGTCCACAATGCATTGACTTTGCCATGCTACACATTCAGACAAATAAAAGTGCAAAGATGGCCCTATATCGCTGACCTGAGTCTTCTAGAGCGTTAAAAAGGTTTACCCTTGATTTTACTGTGGGACCTAGTTTTTGACGCCAGATTAGGAGTTGGTCTAGAACTAATACAATTTCATGATGAGTGTGTAATAAATGTGACTCTAGATTGTAAAGAAGGCTTTCGTTGATTAGACAGTGTGACCTGATTTTTAACCCAAGATCACCCAGATTCGAACTTTGCCTAGAAATCATTTAAAAGAATATTGTGAAAAATTGGATGATGATTCGGCGGTAAATTTCACCTCTATGGTATACACAAGGATTTAGAGTGACCTTGTTTCTAACCCCAGATGACCCATATTCAAACTTGAACCTAGATTTCATCAAGGCAGTCATTCTGATCACGTATTATGCAAATCTAGTGACAAATGCAGACTCCATTGCAAATACAAGGATTTCTATGATTTGACCGGGTGACCTTGTTTTGATCACAGATAATCCATATTCGAACTTAACCTAGATTACATCAAGACAATCATACTGACCAACTTTCATGAAGATCCACTGAAAATACAACTGATTTTGCATACACAAGGATTACCTATGATTTTACCTTGTAACCTAGTTTTTAACTCCAGTTGACCCATATTCAAACTGGATCTAAATTATATCAAGACAATTATATTTACAAAGTTTCATGAAGATCAAATAAAAGTACAACTTATATTGCATACACAAAGTTTTTCTATGATTTTACCTGTCGACCTAGTTCTTAACCCCAGATGACTCATATTCAAACTCGACCTAAATTTTATCAAGGCAGTAATTCTGATTAAAATGAAAATCCAATAAAATTTTAGACTCCATTGAATACACAAGGTTTTTCTATGATTTGACCGAGCAATCTAGGTTTTGACCATACTCGACCTTGACCTAATCAAGATAATCACTCTGGCTAAGTGTCATGAAGATCCAATGAGAAATGCAGCTTTTGACCCCTGATGACCCATATTCGAACTAGACCTAGATTTTATTAAGGCAGTCAGTCTGACAAAGTTTCATTAATAATCCATGAAAATTGCAGCATCTAATGCATGCATACAAAAGGTAAGTGTGAACAGACGACGGACACAAGGCGGTCACAATAACCCACTTTGAGCACTTCGTGCTCAGGTGAGCTAAAAAGACATGTGATAAATATACCTTACTTTAACTATAAGACAGCGGGAATTGTACGAATATATGTTTCGTATTTTCTTTACATTTGTTATAAATGTATATAACAGGACATTTAAACTGTCGTGATCCAAATCTTAGTGAACTGTAGCAGAGGGTGTGTAGTGACTATTCTATTATTGTTGAAATCTTGTTTGTTTTTACATGATAAACAGTTACAGTTTTGAATACTGAATGTGATGGCTTTTCATATGAAAATGTTAATCAATGGCAAAATACACATATAGGCTTAGTATAAATCAATCATGTGAAGTTTCATTTTTTTAGAAAGTAGTTGCCGACAAATAACGCGAACAAAATTTGCTGGGCCGTTACTGAATTCAAAATATTATGAGCGCAACATGCCAATCATATGCACAAAAAGGCTTTGCATCGATTACTTCCGTGATATTTAATTGATTTCCTACCCTTGGCTGCTAAGAAATATCTCAGACAACATTTACTGAAAAAAAGAAATATAAGACTACGCGTCTTTAGCTTTAGGGAATCGGTAAATAAGGGTGATTAGAAGCTAGCACAGGCGACCTATCTTTCCAAACAGAATTCTTGAAGTGAGTTTACAGTTCAACATTAGCTTAAGTGCATGTACCTTCATTCGTCAACTCCGATCAATGTGGTAGTAGGTGTAAGTTACTAACAGTTAAAGATATCCTATGTCATTACTTTCAAACGCGAGCGTTGGAAAGAATTACAACTTTCGGGATAAAAGAGTAGTGTTTATATAAAAGACAATTTATGAAATTCAAAGGGGTTCCATTTCCAATTTTGGAAATGCACAAGTACATATAAGGAACATTTCAACAAATAACGGGTCTAATTAGTGGCATTCTTTTGAAAACCTAGTGTTTCAATGTAACTGCAGGTTGTTAACCATAGAAATGTAACGGGAAAATGTTTCTTGCATATTGATCGGCATTCCGGTGATTTTACTCATACCGGAAAACCACCTTTGCCTGACGACGCTCATGAATTACTTGTGACGTAACATTATAAATATATTAACATGTGTGTAGGGCCCTATTGGAAAACATTTATGTTTACAGTGCTCTACATTTCATGAACATCGGAGTACCTTCTTTTTTTTGTAATAGAGTTTTTTATTATTACAAGTGTAAATATCACTGTTTGTTCAAACTCTTTGAGTTTGTTCATAAAAACCTTGGGATAAATAATGTTTTAAATACGTTTCTATTTGTCCTACAATGTAACGCGGCATGTGCTGTAATTTACATGTACCAGACATGAATTATTTTGTACGAGTATATAGATCTAGAGGGTAATTGTTGGTTTCGATGTGATATCATGTTATAATTTTACCAACTGGGCACCAAACAGTTTTGAAACAGTGTAATATCAATTTTATTTCAATGATATATTTTTCACTGAAAAGCATTAAATAAGTATTTTCTTATTTCAGATTATGTACATGTATAGATCTAATATCTTCCTCGTGATTTTAATACAAGAGCCACAGTTCTTAGATCTAGTGAAATTATTTCCAGGATTATTTCATAAATTACCAAAGTGTCGTTCTTTTTGAAACGATAACAATTTAGTACATTCAGTTGTCTTTAATGTCGATAATATGATATCAGACTTCTGACTAAACATATATGACTTGAAAAAAGTTTAATTTATTGGCATGTTAAAAACAGTACCAACCTTCAACATTAATTTGTACTGTATTGCTGTGTTCGGGACCACTATTTTGTGGATAGATCCTACAAAACCATGCGTCCCCATTAGTTGTTCTTCTAACGCGTTTTAAAGTCCAGGTGAAAGTTCCAGTACCACATCCATATGCATATAATGAAGCGTTTATCTTTGGGCTACCAACATCATTACAGTCGCCGGAGATGAAATAACTCCTTATACCTGCCAGCTGCCATTGACAAGACTGCACCTGTGCTGCCGCATAATATGAGCAAGTCAGTGTCACCGAATTACCTTCTACGATATCGACTGAAGATGGAGACAAAGTAACTCCTTGGGAAGAAACTATCAGTGCACCTGTAATAAATAGATTGTCAATGATTGGATATTTTAGTGTTAAATTGATATGTCCTCTTATTTTAAAATGCAGGGTTGAGCAAGAATTAACCAGACCATGTATCTATTTGACCATCCATGAAACTTCGTTTATACAAAAAAAGCATTTCAGAATCAAACAAAAGCAGCGCACATGTGACAGCGATGTGGTGAGCTTCGTTGAACACACAATGATGTAGTCGCTTAATAAACTGTATTGATTTTACTTTAATTATCAATGATAATGGAGGTGACGCTGACTTTTTTATGTTAAGATTTTCTAATGATTCACATAAAGTCAAAAACAGTCATGCAGTCGTTTGAATGCGAGAAAATTAGATCATTCGTGATTTCATTACTACGCATCCGAACTCCGGACTCATATTATTCAACGACACAATATAGGGACACATTTACTTTTTCTTAATTCAATCACTCAAAAAATAGGAGGAGTTTCGAATATGGAAGTAGCCCTTCGCGGCGTTTCCAGACTGCTCCCGCGCAAACTATACCGTAGCATAAAACAGAAATATCAATAATTTCCTTAAAAAATACATCTGTCACATGTTACTGTCGTGATTAATATACTAGAAATTGTGGCGGCTAAACCTAGGTATATTCTACGTCTAATTTTTATTTAAAATGCCAAGAAATACTTCATCCTGCTGACGTCTTTACTCCTCATGAAAACAATGTACACTTTCATTTCATCGGTAACCACTTAACCCAAGTGTCAATGGTCTGAATCACACACTCTTTCAATACTATTAGATGATTAAATTAAAACCAAGTTTGTATAATACATTTATGAATAATAGCCATTATATGTGCCCTATTACACATTCCCTCCCACTCATAAAGTCAGTAGTAGTTACGCCAATAAGAAATGACAATATATTCAAAGCAGTTGTTGGATAATACGTTAATTCAATATCTTATTATTGCCCTATGCTATATATTTCAAAGTAATCGTATAGGCACGAACACATGAACACTGCGACTCACATACAAGCTTTAACATCTTTTTGTGTGAAGAAGGGCGACAGGCGGGCTATATTAGTAGACGTTCGCATCCACTCAGTACACACAAGTGTGTGTTAACATAATATCATTCCCACTTTGCGACTTGGCAAGGTGGTTGCAAACTTTACGTTGATCCTCTACAGCATCATCAATGGGCCCAATCAATCCTTGATAAAGCATTTTGTGACATGGGTAAACTCACTAGGCAATTACTACAATGTTTACTAAATCTGCATCTCAATCAGGAGGGTAATACTACTTAGATGCTTTGTACATATTTTATCCCGTTGGGCACCCGCAGCGGCCGCTGCTAGAGTTAACAAATATGGCCGATACAGCTTCACATCTCTTTTGAAACACTGGTGAGTTGTGCACATGAGTACAAACTTGGCCAATCTTTAATCAAGATATTCTGTCCAAGTTATATGTACAAGTTACTTACAGATTAAGCAAACAACACTTCATTTTTAAAGACCTTATGTTAAGGTAAACGAGGTATTAAGATGCCAGAGATACATGTACAAGTATTGCAATTCCGATCATATCTGATGAAGGTCTATTTGATGATGAGTACAAATTCGGAACCTAATCCAAGACTGTTTGGTGATGGGGGAACACTTAAAAGATGTTTAAGTAAAAAGAAAAGCAAACTTATGCTATTTAATAATAATTGTATTAAAATAGATTGAAACAGATATTTACACTTCCTGGTCTACTTTCAAAAGTACGGTACATGTATGATCAGTTTATTTGAAATTTTGCTGCACGCATGGCAGGACAACGAGTCATTTTATTTCTTAAATTTCAACACCTACATTTTTTATAATGTCGCCGGTTTAAATGAAAGCTTTTGTTCATCGGAGATGTTAATTGAATATTAAAGTTCATCAAGCAAAATGCATGCATTCATACATTACCAACTGTGAACAGTCTCTTCAGAGTGAACGAACGTTGGTCTTAAGCCATGCACTAGTTTTCACTCTTTAAATTAATAAATGGTTCTATATATATTTCAACTTTCATCATTTCACAGAAACACGTCCTTAGTCAGAATGAATGCGAAAACCAAACACCACTCAAAACGGCGAGTGCCTGTACATCCCGCTCAAGTCCAGCAAGTCCGATACCTTCAAAATTGTGTCCAAATTAACCCCATAACTTTCAATAACCACACTCTGTATCACATTGATTTTCCGCTTATTTCAATGCAGTAGCCGCACGCGTAAGGAAAATTCAAAACGTAAGCTCACCAACTTTCTGTCAATAAATTTGGGCTAGCACATGCGTTTCCGGACATCCGCACATCGAACGTCCGTTCGCACTAACAGTACGGAATTTCATAGTTCCCTTACCGTGTTTATTCAAACCTAATTATTGGTTATGATGTTTAGTATTCCATCTTTTTAAATAACTCTTTTACCTATCAAGGAAACCAGAAAGAAAACACACATCGAAGATTGAGAACATCGTCTTGCCATCATTCAACTTTACATACATCGGACGAAAATTTGTTGATTTTACATAACAGGAAGTTAAATGCAAATATATCAGATTTGTACACAAACATGTAGGGTTTTGCTATGATTGTGATAAATCACGGTTAGTAGACGTGCTTGAATAAAAGCTATGTTAAGGAGTTAATCAACCTATAACAATGACACTTTTATGGGCCTACACATTGTACATTTTAAAAATAGTAACTCTAAAAAAAATTGTAAATATCACTGAAATTACATGAAAATTTTGCGAATGCGCCTTAACTTGTTAAAATTTGTATTGTTGGAAAAGGTTTTGACATGGAAGCTTAGAAATGTGTTACACGATAAGGTCATACAATGTAGAATTATCGCCTTACTTATGTCGGAATATGTAAAGCAAAATCCATAATAAAAAATAAACATTGTGATTTTGGTAAGGCAAAGATTTAAAAACTTTATAAACAGTGCATTTGAAAAAGCGATGTGTGCTATGCCCCAGTCAAAGTGTCACGTTTTGGCCGCGCCGTTGTGCCCGTTTCTGACACTCACGATTTAGAAATTTCAGCCGGGTGCCACGATGTGCAACGTTGTCGACACGTGCTAGACCACGCTGTCGCCTCGTTGTAGTCCCGTCGTGACACAATTGAGATGGGACAACGAATATCAAAGTCGAGTACTGCCTCGCTGCCGCCGAGCTGTCGCCTCGTTGTCGCCACGTTGTTCCAAGCTGTGCTTCATTATGCCTCGCTGCCGCCATGCTGCAACCACGTTCAGTTAAATTTCGTCACGCACTGGCCTCGCACACTTCTTTGACCATATAAGTAATAGTGCTGTCGGCTACTCTGAATAAGTACATTAGCGAGTGGTAGTTGCCTCCAGTGACAAGGTGACAGAGAGTGACCGCAACTTTCCGACCAGGCTGAAGCACCTTCTTTAACCAGATGTCCTTCTTCTTTAATCTTGGGGTCAGCCAGTCCACCAGTCCCTGAAATAGTAGGGGTCAACTCTGAGAAAGTTCTTGAAGGCGGTCACATCCTCCATCCTCAGCTCTTAAATGAGCTGGCTGTACTGGCCGAAATCCTCGCGCCACCGGAGCCAGTCCCTTCAGAACGCTGTCGCGGGGCCCGCTCTCCCCTTCTTCTTCTTCTTCTCTCTTCCCTTTTGAGCAGCACTATATTTTTCAGCATGTCTTGGTCCAGGGTAATGGCAGCATTCGCCAGTTTGAGATCCATGGTAGAGGTTCAGCACTTGGGCTTAAGCAAGAACACAAAGATTCGAGGTCCTATACAGGGATATATATACTATACAAAAATAAGAAACTTCCGGTAAGTTTGCTTGGACATTGCTGGATGAAAACAAACGGTGGAATCATTGTTATATATACGTTTAAAGAGTGTTCCATGATGCTCCGTTAGTGTTATGTAAACAGAATAAGGGGGAAATTTTGACCAAGTGAGGTAGGGACTAAAACAAAAACAACACTTGATAACAGGTATGACCACCTCTTGAGTTGACCACTGCAGTGTATCACCGACGTATAGAATTATCTGAAAATCATTCAAGAAATGAAATTATTGCATTATACTTTAATATGCTGTAATTAAAATGGGTTTTCATTGATTATTCACATTGACGACATATGTATCTAATTTTCAAATTGTTTAAAATCTTCCGAGACGTTTTTCTGAGCTTTGATGAATCTGGTTGTAGGGTCCGTCAACAAAGCTATAAAAAAACCGTAACCTTCAAGTTTGTGGAAAAGTTATCAAATAACCTATGAATATGGCGAAAGTTTTGAAATAACGGCCGAAGACGTATGTATTTTGTATAGTATTGTTTGTAATCAGTTATTACAATTTATTTATTCATTACATGGAGTTTGTTCAAACATAATACATAGTTTTTGTGTGCTGTGTGGTAGTTGTCAACTTTCCTAAAAATTTAGAGAATCGACTACCTTAAGCATTTATAGAATTAACTGGTCATGGAAACGAGTTAATATAAGTGTTGAAAATACTTGTTCTCTAATCCTCTCACGACCATTGTTAATTATTGTCTGTTGTATTAAATGTGTGTCTTTTGAATAAATAGAGTTTAAACTAACTGGTCATGATTGAATATTGGACTTCAGAGTATATTTTCCAACGTTATAAGTTAGAAGGACAACATAAAAATTCGTTTCCTTGTATGATTAAATCAACTAGCTATATAATGTTTGCTACCAATTCTAATCGAATTGTCCGTCCGACCGTCCCATCCATACTTGCTTGTCCGGAGCAAACTAAACAAGTGGCCCAATAGGACCAGAACATTCTACTTGACTGTTCTGAGTAAGTCTTTTTGAAAATCTTTTAGAAAGTTATCAAGAAAAAGCTAACAAAGGTCACTGTGACCTTGACCCCCTGGCCCCAAAAACAGTAGGAATAATTTCAGACCTATTTGAAGACTGTTAGTTTATACACATTTATTTAAGCTCGATTGTGAAGAATGTTTGAAGCTTATCGAGTCACTCTAGAGTCCGCTTCCTAAATTAACCAGAACTGATGTAATATGAGGATGTACGGTCGCGACCAAGGTACATACCGCTCCCCTTAATACTGATATTGATAATTAGATCTCAAAGTATTGAGCGGAAATAATTTTCAAAGTTAGGGTCACTTTTTACCTTGCCCTTTGGTCCACTGACCCCAAAGACAATAGAGGTCATCTACAGGTTGCATGCAACCTTCTGATCAAGTTTCATGAAAGTCAAATGAAAATTGGGACCTGTATAATGTTATTAAGCAATGAATAACGGAGGTCACGTTGACCTTGAATTTTTACCCACTGACTCAAAAAAACAAATTTAAAACAGAAACGATCGACTACTCAGCAAGACCAATCACCCTATGAAGTTTGAAAACTGTGAGTGATATAGATTTCAAGATGTTGGCGGTAACGATTTTTAAAGTTCGGATCACTGTGACCTTGACCTTTGACCGGTAACTCACCCTAAAAACAGTAATGAACGTCTTCGTAGTAAGACCAATCATCTTATGAAGTTTGAAGACTGTGAGTAATAATGATCTCAATATATCACATTTCAAAGTTCGGGTCACAGTAACTTGACATTTGACCCACTGACCCAAAACACAAAAGGGATTATCTACAGGTTTCAGGCAACCTTCTGAGCAAGTTTGATAAAAGTGTGAACTGAAGAGTGCTATCAAGGAAAAGCTAACTGACCATCTACTTTTGGCAGGCAACGTTCTTGGCTCAAGTTCCATGAAAGTCAAATGAAAATTGTGACATGTATAGTGTTATAAAGGTAAAGCTTACGGACAGTCCAGTGTCCAATAACCGGAACTCTACTTTGCTCCATTTTGAATTATCTCGCTATATTTTATTTTACTATGCTTGTCCAAAATATTATTAAATAAAAAATACTTTTAAAGCTGCTCGCTCTCAGATTTTAGTAAAAAAATAAAGTTCTTCAAACTCTATGTAAATAACGTATTTTAGAACATACGGTGATATAAAAAGGCTCCAGTATAAATTTATGTCACGTGTATCTCTAAATTTCAAAAAATACGCTACCAAATTCAAAAGCGTTGCAAACGCTTTTGAAATTTCAATATAAACATATAGTGTAGCGGTGCCGTGTAACCGACCTTTTCAATCGGTTTCTGCGAAATTCCTACCTAGATTTTTGCTTATTTTTTCCCTAGCCATTAGTTTTATATTAATGAATAAGAATGTCAATTTTTTTGAAAAATATATTTTTCAACAGTAACTGAGAGCGAGCAGCTTTAAGACAATTCTAACAGTCTAACTTATTTCTGTAAACACATTAAAATTAAATTCAGAACTGAAATTAATTGTGTTGACATTTAGCAATGTTTGTCTTTTGCTCAGGTTTGGCGGTGCACATTATGTAGGGCCATATTTGTATTTAGACATTGTAGACGAAAATGAGGAAACGAAGGAAGATTACTCTTATCTCCAATATTATTAGTAAATGTGATCAGGCGAAACGGAGAAGTGACGTTACTAATGAAAGTGAGTTTTCAGCTTTCGGTTATCATGATAAAAGAAAAGATTCGTTTTTAAAGTTTAAAAAATCATATGCTATTGTTTCACAAGTTGGGAAGGCTGGCGCTGCGTTGCGTTGATTGAAACTTCTGAAATGCAAGTTTCGCGCGCTGTAATTAACAACATCATCAACGCCCCTTTTACTTGCATTCCAACACGTCCTCAGATTTAATCATTATTAGGTGAGGGACAGTCATCCAGTACAAAAAAAACACGAGGTAATTTGATTTTCCAGACTGTCAAGATGGTCTGTATGACGTCACGGTGAAGACGAGCGTGTGAGAAATTATATATAATGTACTGTCTAAAATGTTGATTAAATACTTGTGTAAAAGCGACCTGTTAGTTTAATTTCATTACACAGTTTCCATGTGTGTGTTCCCAAGACCCAATAATTAATAATAAAACTTGTTATCTGGTTTTACATTTTCTTACTCGAAACTCACCTTTTCTGGCTCGAAACTTACTTTTCGCAACTCGAAACTCACATTTTCTGACTGAAACTCACTTTTTACAACTCGAAATTCACTTTTTCTGACTCGAAACTCACTTTTTCTGACTCGAAACTCACTTTTTCTGACTCGAAACTCAATTTTACTTACTCGAAACTCACTTTTTCTAACTAGAAACTCACTTTTTTTACTCGAAACTCACTTTTTGCAACTCGAAACTCAGTTTTTCTAACTAGCCACTCACTTTTTTTTACTCGAAATTCACTTTTTCTAACTCGAAACTCACTTTTTCTGACTCGAAACTCACATTTTCTAACTCGAAACAAGAAATCCTCACTTTTCTGAACTCCAAAACATAATGACTGAAACGCTTAAATGTAACTAATATTTTATTGTTCGAAAGAAATCGGGTCTGTTCTTTTAAAGTTGACAATATACAAAAGTATCCAAAAATTATACACATTTTGTACACGTGAACAATTATTTAGAACATACTACACACGCTAGTTCTCGGCCTTGAACGTACGGCGGGCAAGGAAGCGATCCACACTGGGCTTCGACAAGATACATTATATGTTGGTCATCGCTGGTTCCACCATGAGGAACAAATTCAGGACTGTAATCCATACACAAGTGGTCATACGCACCAGCTCTGTTGTCATGTCCGGCCATAAGGTAACCCCAGTACTCCATTGTCCATCCTTGGTAGCAATCTTTCCTTGCTGGTATCATCAGGGATATTGAGCGTGGAGATTTGCACACGGCACATGGCATATTCTGACCGCTGACCGCATAAGGAAATATATGATTAGGCTCTACTATGTCAATTTCTGCACCGAAGATATGCGACCTATATCCGTTGAAATTTCCGTCGACGTAATTTCCCCATGTCGGATCATGCGGAAGGCATAAGCTGTTGGAACCACTTCCGGGAGTATTCCAATGTTTCCCGGCTGTGTAACCTACATTAGAAAATGTGGTCGAAAATTACTAAATTTCTCATATCGTCGGCTCAGTCCCTTTATATAATACATGTAATTAATGTTTAACTATGAATAAAAAACACCATTGAAACATGTTATTATGAAATATATTTTTTCGGTCTTGCTCTAGCTGCATTCAAAGCGATCTAAACCATTGAACAGTTACGAAACCGGTTGATGCTCACGTGGATATGTTCTCATGGGGAGCTTTGAGAATTGTCAGTATATCAGCCTTTATGAGACTCACACAGAATACTTCTTGCCACAATTGCCGAGGATCTTTTATTACAATGATATACTTAATGAGATAGAATATGATTACATGATCTTTGTTACGCAAGTAGGATATTACAAATAAATATAATTGTAGTTATGAAACTTATAGAATATGGGGATGTCACCAAAATGAAACAGAAAATTCAAAACACCCAGACTGTGTATCCCTCTTAAATAGTGTTTGATTATTTGTTGAAAACAGTTTTTACCTTACCCATGTGAGTGATAAAGGGAAATTTAAGCCGCCTTGTAATTTCTTGTTCTTGCTTACGAGAGGCGCAATGTAAAATATGTTTATCTATCGAACAATGAGAAAATAATGTCTTACCAACGTAGATGAGGACATTGTCTGCAGGGCAAGAATTTCTACCCCATCTCACGTATGTGGATCCATTTTTCTCTACAAAAACAAAGCATACTGTAAAGAAGCATATTGTAGTATTTTCTCTGTGTAATAGAGTCTAATCAAACTAATGATTTCAAGCCACCACGAAGCTACATTTACCCCGACCCCCTCTGAATTTTAAATGGACTCATCCATCTATCAATTTTATCTACTTACGTCTCCAGGGAGCGCTAACGCTGTTAACGAGATAAATAAAGACGAATATAAGATTCAATGTTGAATGCCACGCATTCATTTCGGCGAATTTACGGCCTTTGTGGTTGAGTAGTTAGAATTTACTCAGACTTGAACACTCAATATAAACTCTTATTTTGTAGGAGCCGCGCTACCGAACATGTCTTTCACGTGAGAAAACTGTCTGTTTCTTGTAGAGAATGAATGTCTAGTTCTAGCACTTTCATAAGAAACAGTTATTAGGTAAACGGCCAGTCTGCAAATGATTTAAATAAAGACAAAACAGGCGTTATATCAATACAAAAATGGTAAAAGATTACCTGAAACAACTAACCTGTATGTTTGGAAGCGTTTTTCAGTGACTCAATCTCTGCTTCTAAAGTAGCAAGTTTTTGTGCAATGTCCTCATCAGAATGAAGTAGAATTCTTTTGTTCTCTGACGATTGTGATTTAGCAATGCATATGACAGCAAGAAGAAGAGGAAAAGTATACATTTCCATTTTGATAGTGAATGTTCAAGATTAAACGATGTTTAGCACGAGAACAGTTGAAAGATAGCACACATTTGAAGCCTTACACATGTATGTTTATCACACAGGCGAGCCATGGAATGCCAGTTCGGACATTTTAATTATTCTAGTAGAGGTAGATGTAGGACTGGCATTTTTTTGTGCAACCAATAACCGAGACAACCAACAACCACACCGCTGATGTCCTAAGATGAAATTGTATGTCAAGGACATAGTTTATTTGCAATTGTAGACTTTAGTAAGCTGTCTCAATTACCACTTCTTAAAGGAAAAGACCCTTTCATATGGTTAACTCTGCTTTTATGACTATTTTAGTAGCTTTATATGATAAATATTAAATTAGACATTTTTGCAGCCTTGGTTATCAGACTGAATAATGAAATTGGCAGAAGTCTATTTATGTCAAATTAATGGCAACCCTGAAAATGTAATTGACACATAATTATAGTAATTAGGACACCTACATGAGAAACAACGATAAATGTGAATGATTCCTACAGGTAGGCCAAACTTTTACATTTATCTTGGACATTTGAAAGCATAGGATATTGTAACTAACGTAAATGACTCATTACCGATCAGGATTCTTATCTGGATCACCAAATGCTTTTTATAGCTCATACATTGTAACTTGTTTTGAAAATACGAGCGACGCTACATAAAACATCATTTAAAATGGGGTCTTCTTACTTTTTATTCAAATCGTGGTGTTTTATGGAATTATTATCCAAAAAGTTAATAACTACTTAAGTCCTAATCACACGACATTATAATTGTATGGATCATTCTATAGCTTTTATACAAGAAGAATAAAATGTGAGTAAAACAAAGCAAAATTCTACTGGATGTACGTCAGTTATTGTAAATAAAAGACAACACAACAAGCTCATGCGTGCATGACTGCAACTGTAGTTTATTTTATCTTAGAGGAATTATTTTTTGTATCTGTGTTTTGACCTTTAAGCAAAGACATAGATCTCTATGGGCAAGAAGGGAGATCTGTTTAAAAGATTCTTGAACATATTACGGCAAGAGAAAATAAATTATACATGGCAAGAAAGGTACTTGTAATATTGTGAATAACCATTTCGGGAATCGACATCTATAAATTTAATCGGGGCGAAATAAATTGTTCAGCTATACAGTATTTTTCTGCTATACGGATATTTTCCTGTAACATGGGCATTTTAGCTACGTATATATTATCCGGCTACACCGTCTACAATCATTGTGAAGGAAAACGGACGACTAGTAAATATTATCTTCTTCTACTGCTCCGTTGTAGGCTCAACGCTAGTAACTAAATGAAAAATAAAGAATGTATAATACATGCATAAGTATCTACTTATAAGCTCTTGTTTGAAACATATTCTCTGTGATGTTTCATTATTTGGGAAACAAGTAAACAACATTTGTTTGTTTGTTTTCCAAAAACTCCCTTTATATTTGTAAAATGTGTTACACATGAACTGAGAAATGAATGATCCATATAAAAATCATTCATAAATGTCAGAAACACTTTTTTCGTTCGACTACTTCTCGTTCTCAGAAACACTGAGGTAAAAAGATCGTTATAACAAGCGGACGAAATCCTTTGCTCTGACCAATTCATTCAACTCCATCTTTTTACAAATGTAGTTCGATTATTCGAAGAATAAGGAGAGCTATTGCAATCACTGACATATCTTACTTAGTACATATAGGAGTAATTACAAAATGTATTTAATCGTTCATGGGACATCAGCCAATAAAGTACTGAATTCAATTTAAATGTTTGCTCTTTTCGTGTCGCCCTTTCGGGGAAAAGGCGATACATAGGGATCGCTTTGTCCGTCCGTCAGTCCGTCACAAAAACTTAACGTTGGCTATTACTTTGCCATTTCATAAGATTTCTTTATTAAACTTTCAAATTGCATTGCTTGTGACAAAAGGGTCGTGATGATTTTATAGGTGAAGGTCATATTTATCAGTGTTATGCCCCTTTTGTGTTTAGATTTTGTCACAAAATTATTGGTAACTCTGACAAAGTGTGAGAGGGCGACACAAGTGTTCTACTGAACACCCATCTAGTTGAAATAAAATTACTTGGTGAAATGTGTTGGTCCAAGTTGCTATCATGGGCATAACACAGTAGTCAGTTATGGGATTCGTTTGAAAATTAAGCAAAAAAACAAAGAGATCCAGGTTAGATAACTTTTGACGGAATTTATTTAGAATCACTGCCCATGTTGGACTATGATTTGGTCAACGTTTTCCGTGCAAGCTGTTTTTAGTAGGCATATCTCAGTAACGTCGTGTGGTATATATTTGCAAATTTATCAACAAGTTCAGAAACATCAAACAAAAAGTTTAGATTACTGTACTGTGAACTGATTTTAATTCAAATTATGACACTTGTACTTTTTAGAAATTTGATTAAAGTTCTGCGTGCAATTCGAAGCTGCTGTCATTGACATACTAGACTGGTAATACTGAAACTACTCTCTGAATTCATCACCTAGCAAGACAACTTTTGACTGCATCAGATTCAGACTATGTTGTAACTTTTTGTCATTTAGGTTTCGGTATTGCCGTGCAAGCTATTGCCATTAACATTCTCAATTGCCATTTGTGAGATTGATTTGAAATTTGCGTGCAAGTTTCTATCTTTCTGTCTTTTTTACCAATTTTATTGTAGAATATCTACATAGTGAAAAGTTATGATTTAATTTTGCTGAAATGTATGTAAACTTAAAGCTTGAGAAAGTTGAAAGTAACGAAGAAATATAACTTTGTTTTTTTTTCTTTTACTTTTGTTTTGGCAGGATATATTAAACATGTAAACAATTATTTATTTTATGTTTATTCCCAGTTTATTCAATAGCTTATTTTCAAAACATTATATTTGCTGACGAAAACTATGCGATACATAACATTTACAACCTACATCTACAAAAAATAACCAGCACAAATATCTCCTAGATTCCCTTATATTATACTTCAACAAATTATTTAGTTACAAGTATTTGATTACTCATATTTAATACACGCAGATCTTGATAACTTGAAAATGTATAAAATATATAAAAGGGGACTAAATCGACTCTGTTCGGGGGTCACTTGATATAGGAAAAACTTTAAAAATCTTCTTCTGCAAAACCACACGGTCTATATCTTAGATGCTTAGTATGTACATGTAGTATTGTCTAGTAAACCTCTACCAAGTGTGTTTAAATATTTCCCCTGGGGTCAATATTGGCCCTGCCCAGGGGTCACTTGTAGACTTATATAGGAAAACCTTCTCCTCAAAAACTTTAAGACAAAGAGCTTAGATATATGGTACGTAGCATTGCCTAATGGTCTTCTACCAGGAATGTTCAAATCAGGTCCCCGAGGTGAAAATTGACCACACCCTCAAGGGGGATTCCTTGTCTGTATATAGAGTAATAGCGAAAACCTAGCTTCCAATGCGTTCCTATAGCAGCCAGCAATTTACCAAGCACCCTTAGCAACCAGTGACTTCCTTAGCCACCAGTATCTTTCCTTAGCAACCAGTGACTTCCCAAAGCAACCAGTGACTTACCCTTGGAACTAGTGACTTCCTTAGCAACTAGTGACTTCCTTAGCAACCAGTGACGGGATGTATGAACTAATGACTTCTTACTATTGACATCTTTAGCCACAACTGTGTCCTCTAGCATAAGTGACTTCCCCTAGCCACCAGTGACTTCATTATCGACAATTGACATCTCAAGAAACTAGTAACAGTTGTCATTGGCAATCAATGACTTCTCGTAGTGATCCACGGAGCAACCACTGACTGCCTCTGGTAGCTGGTGATATTTAGTGACCAGTGACTTCTTTAGCAACCAGTGAGTTTCCCTAGAATCCAGTGACTTCCTTAGCAAATACTGACTCCCTTTACCCACAAGAAGTGCACTGCCGGTCAGGTTAGCGATATAATGCCATCATGGCCGTCTTGTTTGAACTTCTAATTAAAGGACAGTTTGGTGTAAATATGTAGCACCTGCCATTTCACAAGGACCTAAATAGTTAATCGTGATTCAAGATCAAAGAAGGTTATTTCAAAAGTCGGAAGATTGGCAAGTTATAAAGTAGTACATATTTTCTAATCTGAGCGCTGGTTGCACCGGAGTTGTTTTGGTCTATTACACGAACACTATAAGGATTGACGAGTTTCACCGAAGAGCTAGGATAAATCTTACATGACAGAATAAGGCTTACTTTGATAAGAACATAAAAACTCGACAAAGATGAATGCGGCATGCTGAATTCCAAGGGGGTCTGTTTTATGACCAATCATATATAACCTTCATGTAGCCAGCATCGGGCGTACCTATCTCCGGACTATTTCAAGATGTGACTACTAGATGTTTTTCTTATTCTCGGAAGTGTGTCGCTTTTCATCACAACTGAATCATTTACAACTGACTCTGTACACACAACGGAGTTTTTTTCACATGGAAAACTGATGAAATGTCATGTACTGTTCATA
This sequence comes from Saxidomus purpurata, assembly GCA_022818135.1. Classification (NCBI taxonomy): domain Eukaryota; kingdom Metazoa; phylum Mollusca; class Bivalvia; order Venerida; family Veneridae; genus Saxidomus; species Saxidomus purpurata. Next base: position 33,284,199 of record JAFMSR010000008.1, read on the forward strand.
ACATTAAAATACTGATTTGTAAAATACCTTTAAGAATTATTCTTTATCAAAATATCAGATGCTTTGTTTTGATATCCTCAACTCTCTTTGAATAAAACATGTTTTCTTGATTTAAACTGGTTTCTGGTTCATATTAATTAAGGCTCTATGAACGTTTTACATATTCAGTTGTGTCATTGCTTTGTTCAGATTCATTTTATCAGCAACACATCAGTAGATGACATGTTCGAGGCTCATGACAAGGAGCCGACACACGACCTACTCCTATTTCACCTACCAAAGTACCTGTCTTTGTCCAGCGGTAGGCATATCAAATATCAAGAGTTCCAAACGCTTCAGGAAGCAAACTGCAAGTCATGATAATGTTAATCAAAATACGTTCAGTAACATCTACTAACAGTATCTAATAGTGAATTCCAATATAGGATAATGGTTTTTAACTATTAATTTTATGAAAGAATATGAATATTTGGAAATCAGGCGAAGCAAATATTGGAACTAACTAACACTTGTAACATTTCTAAAAGCTACCCTTAATACTGATTACATATTATATTGCATGTTTCGTTCCCTCTTGTGTGTGTCACGTTGTTCTTTTATTTTTAAAATTAATCCACCTTTCAGGTGTTAATTCACTTCGTCACTCTTAGGTATTGCTTAAAACAGATAGTATTCCTCCTTGGTGTTTATACCTTTTTAAATTAATCTTTTGAAGCTCTAATTCTGTGCAGAGACCACAAACCAGAAACGACACCCTGATTGACTATCAGATTTAGTGTTTTATGGTGTGGTAGAAAGACAAAGTCTGGAGAAAGAGTTCAATGAGATGAAACTCAGGATACTAAATCTGCAGAAAACAGATTTTTTGTTTAATGCTTGAGAAGTGCTCAACATTATAAAAGGTACATGAAAAAAAAACTATCAGATTGCATCAAACACAGTATTAGTATCCTTTATTTTTTGTTGTTCGTTTTTTCATTGCACAAACAATAAAGTTGCGGACAGTAGAGCCATCCCTATCAACAATTTCTCCATTTCATTGTCAAGTCCATCCACTCCATCCTGTTCCAAGTCATCCAGAACGGGCCCATTTAAAGGGACATACCCTATAACTGATGGCAAACTAAATAACCTTCAAAACATAATAGTAGAATCTTTGGAAGTATTATAACTTAACCTAAAAGTTTCAGCTATGCATTCCCAGTCATAATCGATAAAATCAGTGGTTTAAAATATACTGCAGTACCGTAAACCATTCAATAATCTATATAGAGTTGTTGTTGTGCATTCCCAGTCATTATAAAATCAGCGGTTTAAGGTAGTAGACCCCTAACGTCATTATAGGCTTTATATTTTCTTAATCTGTATCATTTCCGAGATTTAAAAACAAATTTTAAAAGAAATTTACCGTGAAAAAACAAAGTTATAGGAATTTTAATAACCCTACTCCCATTTTGGAATTATATATAAAATGACATCACATCAGAGATAAGAAAATACACGTATTTCATTTATTATTAAATAATTTGGAACAGATTTGGTATCAGAATAACAAAAACTATATTTTCTTTCAGAAACTAGAACTGCCATTGTCATGGCTTGAATACCCCCGCTTACCGCTTTGTCAGAATCAACAGTGGCCATTTAGAGCTCAAGGAGAACCTTCCTGTTATATCTGAGGGTAGTAAGCCTATGCATTGCTTAGTTATGCATTCTGCATTCTTACAACTTTGTTGTGAGGGGGAATTGGTCATGAACAAACTGAACAAACTGCATTGTGGACAGGCATTCTTAAGAATATTAGCAGACTAGCTTTTTGAAGTCAAGGCCCCTGTGACCTTGACCTTTGACCTGGTGACCTCAAAATGGATAGGGGTCATCTACTAATCATGACTAACCTCCATGCCAAATATGAAGACTGTGGGTCAAAGGAATCTTAAGTTATTGGGCGGACAAGCTTTTTGAAGTCAAGGCCCCTGTGACCTTGACCTTTGACCTGGTGACCTCAAAATGGATAGGGGTCATCTACTAATCAGGACTAACCTCCATGCCAAATATGAAGACTGTGGGTCAAAGGAATCTTAAGTTATTGGGCGGACAAGCTTTTTGAAGTCAAGGCCCCTGTGACCTTGACCTTTGACCTGGTGACCTCAAAATGGATAGGGGTCTTCTACTAATCATGACTAACCTCCATGCCAAATATGAAGACTGTGGGTCAAAGGAATCTTAAGTTATTGGGCGGACAAGCTTTTTGAAGTCAAGGCCCCTGTGACCTTGACCTTTGACCTGGTGACCTCAAAATGGATAGGGGTCTTCTACTAATCATGACTAACCTCCATGCCAAATATGAAGACTGTGGGTCAAAGGAATCTTAAGTTATTGGGCGGACAAGAAAAAACCGACGGACGCCGGACGGCCGGACGGCCGGACGGACAAGCTGATTCCAGTATACCCCCCTTACAACTTTGTTGTGCGGGGGTATAATTATACATCATTTACTATATTATCAACAAGATTGATAAAACTTTTATGAAATTATCAAAGTTTTACAATTTTCATGTACTTTTTTGACCATGTTCAATTTTGAACATCAAAGTTTTTAAGAAAAACCAACATTTTCAAGAAATGGGGCATGACTTTTTGTATATTTATAATTATCTATGACATTTTGGGAACAGCATCCGAAACATTCACAAAGTTTTACCGTTTTCTATTTAAAATAATTAGAATTTGAAAATCTCCATCGGCGATTTGAGACGTGTCTGCAAGTAATAAAATCTTCAAATAAGCTAATATTTACATAACATCTTAAGAATGTTTGTTTTTATATCAAAATGCATCATTTCGGTAAGTTTGTTTTTAAATATCTATTTCAAAGTGCAAGACGGTATGCAAGAAAAAGTTTCTTCCATGAGATACTTGGTTCAGATAGAAATATCCGTCACTTCGGGTAACTGTTTCGCGGGAACGAGGCTCTCGTTCGCCAAAACAGTTACCCTAAGTGACGGATATTTCCATCTGAACCTCGTGCTCATATAAGAAACTAATAAGAATGAATAGGGAAGTAGGTACATGCACTCGTTGTCATGTTCAGCATTTTATTGATTACATGTATTAGGTTACAGTAGTAATGTTGCATGAAATCAGTTTTATCTGTAAGTTAAATTTCTTAAAAAGTTTCTGACAAAACAATCAACTGACTTTCGTAGGTAGAACTAGATGGAAAGTCCTATTAGCCAATTGCAACAATACAACCATACTTCATAGACAAACTGCTTGTCGGAATTTCATTTCATGGTTATGGTACTTTGTTACAGCTATATGTACACACCAATCCGAATTACATATCACAGTGCTAAGAAAACAGGAACGATTTAGATTGTATTATGTGTTTGGTACTTCAGAATTTAATCAGTCGGGCGATTGCTTATGAATTTCATAATGAGCTGATTTTGACATGCGGGTTTTGTCCCTTTAATATAGACTGTCCCTTCTATTTGATTGATCGCGTAATGTCTTTGGTGAAGGTGCCAAGTACATTCAGCTGCTTAACTAGACAAGCTTGGATAGTCTAGACAGTCTATATACCTTCTTGGATATAGGTATAAAGTAAAGTTTTGTTGCAGTAAGGTAAAGTGTACGCTTTGACTTATAGAACGGTAATAATCTCAGGGGTCGTTTTGTAGAGCGTGTATGTCCAGGCCCGTATCATTAGCAGCTGTAATCACATATATCAAGTTCCATACCATTAGCAATTTGTAACAATTTTAACACTCTAAGCGGCTCCGACCTACATCTTAGCCATCGAAAAGCGTCAAAATCGTCACACACTGCACTGTGGAAGCCTTTTCTATTTATGTAGGATCCCTCATCCGTGAACGATGCCTGAATACAGACGTGTGTTCCGTCAATACATTGTGAAAATCTGCCTTTTGGTAGAAGTTGGCTTCAATTTTGTTTTTTCTTCTGTATTTTGCCATTCTACAAAAGTTCCCATATACTTTAAAGGGAAGCAACGACACTGTCTATTGCTCTGCTAACTGTCACCTTGTTAATTCCCATTGTATGTACGATTACTTGGTACATTGAGCCAGTGGCAAAGAAACGTAATGCTAATAATATATGCTCCTTTGGGATTTAGCATAACTTCTGCCGGTAGACCGTTCATTGTCATTCTTTTGTCGTCTACCAAAAAATCTACACCTGGTTTGAAAACCTGTATCTTTGCAGCATTAGTTATACTCATTTAGACTTCCAACGTACGAACTACGTCTGTAATCTCTTGACTTGAAAGAATTTACAATACACACGGCGGCCATCTTGGACAGCTCTTTAAGTTTTAATCGAGGTTTAAACCTCAACTAATTGAACTTGAGAACTGCTGGTTAAAATAGGCGTTAATGCTGCTCGCTCTCGGTTGCCGTTGAAAACAATAGAATTTTCAGAAACGATATACTTATATCTAAGTACTAAAGGCTAGAATCAACAAAAGAAGTAAAAATCTAGGTATGAATTTGCAAAAATCGATTGAAATGCTGGTTTTACGGCACCACTACACTATAATTATTACGTTTATATTGGAATTTCAAAAGCGTTTGCAACGCTTTATTTTTTGGTAGCGTATTATTTCAAATCTAAAGGTACACTTAACAGGAATTTATACTGGAATCTTTTTATATGACTTTATGTTCTAAAATATGTTATTTTCATACAGTTTGAAGAACTTTATTTTTTACCAATATCTGAGAGCGAGCAGCTTTAAAAACACCGATTAAATTCAGGCAACAAAATTCACGAAATGTTAAAATTGAACTGTGCGTTGGTAACCATAACGGCCCGTTACATTTAACGGCCTTTCGAACAACTGTGTCCTGGTTTCGAGACCGGTACATCCCTAGATACAATATAACTAGCGTACTTATGTAGGGATTCTTCATTTTCCCTATTCAAAAGCCTCTACGGTCCAAACGAGGTTTCTTTGGTAGCACATTTACCATTTACGTGGTCTCTAAGAGTCTGATATAAAAAACCTGTCTCTGCTGCAGCATTTCTAATTGAAAAGCCATCCATGATAGTGATATTTTTAGCAGTTAGATATAGATCTTTATGATGGAGTGTCTGTTTTCTTACAGTAGATATTTCTGGCCTGAAAAGATGACAGTTTACAATACATGTATATCAATGATAATTAATCACGATCTGAAGGCTGAACATTTTATAACTCTGAGAAAGTGCCTGCAATTATTACTTTTATAGGGTTTCTTCTATGTTTGTGTTTGGCTATTCCTGTGTGTACTACTGTACATGTTTTCTTTTTCTCCTGATTTAATGTAGAAGTCATAATTTTTTCTTAAAACAATCTGTAAAAAATAATCGTTGACAAATACGCAAACACAACTTCTTTTGCAGCTCGTGGTGATGAGGATGCGGTGTCTGGTTTTATCTAAGGACACCTTTACGATTAAAGACAACAGATTGCCAGCAGATTGGTTGGTTTTGGACGAAAATCTGATAAACAATATTTGTTTATATATATAAGAAAAAAGATGAAACATTTTAAAACGATTTATACTTGGGAACACAACAATTAAGCAATTTCAAACTATCTAGGGGTAAACATTTAGAAAATATTGGATGAATGTTGTTACAGCTCACATGTTTCGTCTGCAACTTAGCATGCACGTGCTTGGATGACACTGACTCTACTGGTGGTTTCCCAAAATACAATGTAGAATGTAAAGGAAAACAAACACAGTACTTTCAGTTATACTGCTTTATTAAAGAAATATTGCAAATCAACAAGAACTATCTTTAAAACAAGATAAATGGTGTTCAGCCGAGGTACATGCTAGTATCAATAGAGGCAGTTGAATGGGAAATCTATCTTTAGATCAGCAGTTACATTATTTATCAATGAAGCGATCACGTAATCAAGAGGGTCATATACAAATTCCATTCACCAACATGTGATTGGTCTAAAAGCAGGTCAGAACCAAGCTTATTCAGCTACGCTAAATTTTGGGCTGACCAAAGCATTGGTAACCTAACACTATTTAAAACATGTAAAATGTGTGACGGAATTTAGGCTAGATCTACGAAACTTTCCAAAGGAATCACTTGATAACAGGAATTATTGGATCTAGGTTAATCATTTTTACTTTACTTAGATTTTAATTTTTAGCGTTACTTTTGTTAAAATAAACCCCATTATCAATAAGACTATCAGAGTATAATTTTGAAATTTTCCACAAATATTGAAAAGAACGTGAACTTCTCCGTAACGGAACAGTAAACGTCAATGGCGTCCTATACTGTATGTAAACAACGGTGAGTATCCATAGAAAAAAAAATAGAAATCGTCATCTTTACCAAATGCCGTCACCGTTTCAAAAAACGCTTGATTTTCCAGATGGTCGCTTTTGTAGATCACAAAAGAGGTAAAATTTATACAAAAACCGTTAAAAATTTTGTTCAGTTCAGGTCAAAATTGGGGATCCAAAGTGGAATGGAACAGACATTAGTGCTAAGAGAAAGAAAGGAATATTTGTATTAATACATGTAACTGATTTGAACAACAAGGAAAATGTTAAAGTGATAATTCTTTTCATTGAAAAAGTAAAGAACATTTTTTTACTTCTCTCAAAAACAAAATGTATTAAAATTCAAACTGTAACATGTATTAAAACTGTTACATATCTTAAAGTGGCCTTACCCTTCAAAATGACCATCATAAATTTACAGGAAACATTTAGCATTAATTTCTACTGTTAGAAAAAGAAGCGTTGGCAAAGTTATAAACACATGTACAATGGCTACTGCATATATCACTATAGGAAAGCTATGTACTATATTTCTGATACATGTAATTGTGTGCACTGTGTGCTGTGGCGGATCTTAACTGTGATTTATCTACGGTAAAAGTCAAATAGTTTATTGGCATAAACATTACAGTGTTCATCGCCACAACATACTGAGGCTTGTCAGTATAAACATATGTACATTAAATTCAATTACAGAAAAGTATGAAACAATATATGGTATAAGTAACAACAGGTTGAAAAGCTAACAGGCACATACATATCAATATTTTACAGTAAGGCTAGTTAGCGCAATCAATTCATTTCACACCTTGCTTCATTTTCTTTGAAGACATCATAATTAATTTGATTTAGCCATGCTCAAAATCACCTTGGAAAATATTTTCCTTTGATCTAATTAGATCTACTGTAGAGAACAGTTACAATAACGCGACAGAGCAAATGTGACATACATTGTACACAATGTAATACATAAAAGATAGAGTACTGTTGACTGGATTAATTGCGTCATTTCTCTTAGGCTACGCTCCTTCGAACACAAAAACAGTACTCTATCTATTACTTAGATATATTGTACGAAAATAAAGTGAGTATTAAGATACAAATTCAAACTTTCTGCAAATCTCGAATGGAAAAAGTGCATGGCTCATGTGGGACAGAAGTGCTGGATATGGAGAAAGAAAGAAGAAAGGAAAGAGATATGTCTTTAGTCACTAAGTTAAACGTGTCTTTGATGTTTTGTTGTTACAATCTATCTTGTTTCGCAGTCAGTAACATCTTATATTTTTCAGGTCCGTCAGCAGTGCTGCTTGCGTTCGTATAAAACACCGTTTTTTAGAGATAAGTTCCCTTTTGTACTTCCATCACACAGTGTCATACTCATGAACATCCTCTAAAGAAAGATATTGTTTTAAGTCTATGTACCCTATTGAAAATAAGTATAAATACCCGTATATATATTGTAACGTACCGGTATTTCGTATGGGCGGCTTACAAACTTTGACATTGTGAAGCGAATAGTCTAAACAATTCTAAAACTAAAACTGCATTTATATTAAAGTATTACTAGCCCACATTTTTCAATTTCTAGAGTATTCCTAAAAATAATACATACATTGTAACTGAAAATATAGTGCCAACTATATTTCTAAAGTTATTTAGATTTGTATAATATTAAATACAACCGGAATAATTATAATACATACCATTTCCAGGCTGGAACGCTTCGTAGGCTTTATTGACATTTCCCCCTGATTTCACATCAGAAGCTACATAAGAGATGATATATGTAAATTATTTATATTGATATTAATGTGACTGTGACTTGGAAATGGGTCCAGATGAGTATTAATTATTATTGCGCAATTGTAAAAAGACAAATAACCATTTTTCACCAAATTTTGACTACACGTAGACATAAACAGAATGATGTTTCATGGAAATGTCATTCATTAATATGCATGAAAATGATTATATGAAGTCTTTATCATAAAGCATATTACCATAGCAACCACTTATTCTTTCACATTCGGAAGAGTAAAAATTAGGGCACAGTCAATCAAAATGAGGATTTATTGAAAAGCTGAGAATTGACAACATAATTGAAACAAGCATAACACTTGACGATAAATCATGTGTTATCAAGTGAAGTTTCAAGAAAAATACCTTCATATGAATGTGTAACATCGCAATCTACAACGTCAAATATACTGACGTTAAAATTACTGTTTTGACGTTACAAACGTCATTATGAAGAATGACAATGGGTGTTCTGAAAACAATCATAATTTTAAAAGTAGTGGGTAGATTCGATTGAAAATTTCAATTCATAGTCAACAAACTTCACACTTAAGACATTTAAAACAATATGTTAGATTTTTGTGACTACGGACGGACCGACGAACAAAGCGATCCCTTTTGTTCGAAAGGTGACACAAAAAGCAGTCACATTTAATAAACAATCGCTCTACACCTGTATACATAAACAACCACTCTCCGTAATTAAGCAGCCAAACTGACATTTTGTACTGAAGCAACTATCTGTGTTAAGCAGCCACATTTTGCCACTCCTTTGGCTGACTGTAACATTACCACGGTTCACAGTCGTGTATACCACATGTACAGGTGTTATGTAAACTATTCCTAATTTACTTTGAGTAACAGAAAAATAACAGCAATACTGTGGATAATGGATTTGAAAATAACTTTTGCGCAAACAGTCAACATCACAAGACGAAGCCAAGGAAACAAAGCTTTGTGTCAAGGGTGTGTCACTAAAAGGTCCAGGTCACAGCTTTTGGTAAAAAGTCACAACAATTGACAGCTTCCTTCAGTAGCTTTGACATTTGTAGGTGGATTTGAAAATTATTTGGCGCTGATACTTAGTTTTGGAACTGAAATCAGTGAAAATAAAAGGTGGATATTTCTATGCTAACACCAAAAAGAAACTGCACTTGTTTAAGAAATAAAAGTTCTATCCTTTGTGAAAGAAATATAGGCAAATTTGGTATTAATATGTTTGGAATTCTTTTCTTTACACGATGCCTTATTTTGGAATCAAATTCAGGTACTTATTAGTGCATTGAACGCTTGAATGAAGTAGGGAGTAAGAGTAAAAGTTGCAAATCTGTATTGTTTTCTAAATGCTTACTTTGCTTCAGGTATTTGTCAAGAAATATGGAAATCAATCACTATCTTTTATGTCCTACTCTTCTACGGCAAGTAATCTCGAACGCATTTAACCTGTGACGTAAGTGTGTCAACGTCATGTATCTATCTTGACGTTCCGTTATCACCTTCGGCCTGCCGGATCGTGGAAGATCTCTACAGCTTCCATTTTGACGGTAACGTTGTCGAAGGTTCATGATGGTATTTATCTGGCAGTTAAACTGCCTAGCGACGTCAGAGACGCTGACGCCGGATGCAACTTGCAGAAGTGCATGAATTTGTTCATTTTCTTGAAGCTGTGGCATCTTGTTAATGAGTGAAATTCAAATATTTTGTGATTTAATTTTTGCGTAGCCAGTAAACATATCGGTCAGTGACAATCTGTACTTGTAAAAATGTTGCACGGGTAGCACGTGCAAAAAGTTGCATAATAGCCTTCGGTCAGTTTGAAGGACATCCACGTGCTTAAATATTGAGTAAATTAGTGTACTGTATGGAACATCATTTTGTTACTCATGATGGTAAAATCTATCTTTTAAAAGCTGCTCGCTCTCAGATTTTGGTAAAAAAATATATTTCTTCAAACTGTACGTAAATAACGTATTTTAGAACATATGGTCATATAAAAAGGCTCCAGTATAAATTCCTGTCGCGTACATCTCTAAATTAAAAAAAATACGCTACCAAATTCAAAAGCGTTGCAAACGGTTTTGAAATTTCAGTATAAACATATAGTGTAGCGATGCCGTGTAACCGACATTTTCAATCGATTTCTGCAAATTCCTACCTAGATTCTTGCTTACATTTTGATTCTAGCCTTTGGTTTTATATTTATGAATAAGTATGTCAATTAAATTTTTTTTTTTCAACGGTAACTGAGAGCGAGCAGCTTTAAACTTAGTAACGAAAAAGTTACGCTCAATATAAAAGTGCACAGTTTCTTTTTGGTGTCAGTATATCAAAGGTCTGTCATAAAATGTGATTTTTGGCATACATAGGGCTGCTGTTGTCCATGCATAATTTGTGTCAGAACTTAACTTTGTCATGCAGGGCAGGATTTTGAAAAAAAAACTTGGCACAAATGTCTACCACATTAACACGATGTTTTGCGTCAATGACCCATTTAGCTCTCATCTCTCCAACTACTGGCAGAAATTCTGTGTTTACCATAAATACTTATTGTAACCCTATTTACAGGTTATTTCAAATGCTCTCTGGTACATCACTAATCAATACAACACGATAAATGATGCTGAGATGGAATGATGCTCTACCAGTACCAGCTGAGTTTGCTGATTTCCAGGATTTAAATTACTTAAATCGTAAAAAACTTAAAAGCCAATCTCTTCAAAGCCACATTCTGAAGCACTGTTCAGCATCTTGTGTAGACCAGTATTTTAGAGTAATCACAAGTGGCGTGATTCCAAACTGTGATTGAAAGACTTGCTAAATGTTTACCTCAGTATACGGGGTATCTGGAAAGACAGCTTGAATACCAGAATAAACGACAGGCTGCCATGAATCCGCCTAAGACTGCTATGAAAGACATTTCTGTTGACTTTAGAAAAGAAACACCAAAAGTTCACGAGAAATACAAACTCTTTGATATTGTAATTAAACCAGCCGTGCTTGACTTTATGTACAAGGAACTGGCAATGGATGCCTCTGCTGCGGCTAATCCTGTTAAACATGGACGTCTCAATATTATTTCATTGGGGAAACTGGGTCTGGCTGCTAAACTGTGGGAACTTAATCCAGGCATACCAGAAGAAAAGTTTGATACCTTCTTCTCCAAAATTGTGGAAGAGGTTGAAAACATTACTGCTGTAGATGATCTTTGGCACGGAACAGCACAACTGAGTACCTTGATTTATCTCAATGACCTCATCCAACAAACTGCTACAGCCTGCCCTGAGGGTACACTTGTTCAATCGAGGTCATTAGTGCTACTTCAGTTTACACCCCGCAACATTTACACACATAGCGCCCTGAACATTACGCAAATAATCGCTGTTCAGTACAAGATCCAAAGGAGGCAATGACGAGTTAACCATACTGATCAGCATTACTGCGCAGCTCAATTTCAATATCTTAAGTCTAAAGCTAAAGTAGAATTTGGCACAGATGCATTGCTAGTGTGCTGTGATGACAAGGCATAAAAGCCTATCGGAGACCCAGGTATACCCGTGTCTATAGGGTTAAGGGGCAAGAAAACCCTTGCTCCAGTAGTAGAAGCTCTGGTTGCTTGTGATCATGATGTGACGAAAAGCAGCATCTGTCCTTCAGTTTATATTGCATGAGAGACACCGAAAGAAGTGGAGAAGTCCTTTGTCAATGGATATTGTGACCTGACCAGTTATTTTAAATGATTCTGTTCTTCAGCAGTCAACACCGTTTTGCACTCAGCAGCTTTATGTAAAATCATCAAAGAGAGGGAAATACCTCCTGTCTTAAAGGGACATACCCTACATCTAGCCGATTATATTCTCGAAACATAGATAATGTGTTCAATGAATGTAAAATGATAAATAAATAAAAGTTTAAAGTACAACATATGGCGAAAAATGCCTCATTTTACCACAATTAACTAATGTAGAGGCATTCTGTTATAAATCGCATCCACCCATTAATTCAACAACTCTACATAGATTATTAAATGGTTTACGGTACTGCTGCATATTTTAAACCGCTGATTTTATCGATAATGACTGGGAAGAGTTCTTCCTTCTTCTTTGAACACAAATAATGTACATTCTTATACCTGAAGAGTATTATACTATTATATTATACACTTATTCATTCTACCAGAATATCAGTTCGGAACGTGATACACTAGTTCATTCTACCAGAATATCAGTTCGGAATGTGATACACTAGTTCATTCTACCAGAATATCAGTTCGGAATCTGTCGGAAATTAAAGCTTAAATTAAAATCAATCATTTTAATACAGTGTTAAACATAGTAATTATTTCAATACTGAATGTCCAATATTCTTCAGATAATTTAATAAATGTAGTCTCCTTTAATCAATCAGCAGCTTCCAACACTGATTGCATCGTTGTCTCTTTATAAAGGGCCCAAGAAGGTCCTACTGACCTTGTAGAGTGTGCTATCACTTTCTTAGATTTGTCATCATATGCTATCTGTATCAGTGCTAATTGTCATGTTTATAAACTTTCCTATGTGGACAGTTTATTGCAATTTACAGACTGTTTTCAGCTTCTTCTGCATCATTTCTGATTTGATTAGTCTATTAAAGATACCAATACAAAGCTCCTTTTGGATCCAACAGTTTGTAATCATTGAAAGCAAAAAAAAAAAAAAAAAAAAAAAAAAAAAAAAAAAAAAAAAAAAAAAAAAAAAAAAAAAAAAACCAAAAAAAAAAAAAAAAAAAAAAAAAAAAAAAAAAAAAAAAAAAAAAAAAAAAAAAAAAAAAAAAAAAAAAAAAAAAAAAAAAAAAAAAAAAAAAAAAAAAAAAAAAAAAAAAAAAAAAAAAAAAAAAAAAAAAAAAAAAAGAAAAGGAGGGGGGGGGGGGGGGGGGGGGGGGGGGGGGGGGGGGGGGGGGGGGGGGGGGGGGGGGGGGGGTTTTTTTTTTTTTTTTTTTTTTTTTTTTTTTTTTTTTTTTTTTTTTTTTTTGGTTTTTGGAAAAGAAATATATTTTTTTTTTTTTTTTTTTTTTTTTTTTTTTAAATAAAAAAGGAGGGGAGGGGAAAGGAAAAAAAAAAAAAAAATTATTTTTTTATAATATTATAAAAAAAAAAATTTAAAAATAAAAATTGTTTTTTTTTGTTGGGTGGGGGGGGGGGGGGGGGGGGGGGGGGGGGGGGGGGGGGGGGGGGGGGGGGGGGGGGGGGGGGAGGGAATTTTTTTTTTTTTTTTTGTGTTTTTTTTTTTTTTTTTTTTTTTTTTTTTTTTTTTTTGTGTGGGGGGGGGGGGGGGGGGGGGGGGGGGGGGGGGGGGGGGGGAGGAGGGGGGGGTTTGTTTTTTTTTTTTTTTTTTTTTTTTTTTTTTTTTTTTTTTTTTTTTTTTTTTGTGGGGGGTTTTTTTTGTTTTTTTTTTTTTTTTTTTTTTTTTTTTTTTTTTTTTTTTTTTTTTTTTGTTTTTTTTTTTTTGGGGGGGGGTTTTTTTTTTTTTTTTTTTTTTTTTTTTTTTATATTTAATTTTGTTTTTTTTTTTTTTTTTTTTTTTTTTTTTTTTTTTTTTTGGGGGGGGGGGGGGGGGGGTTAATTTTTTTTTTTTTTTTTTTTTTTTTTTTTAAAAATTTTTAAAAATAAAAGTTTGGGAAAAAAAAAAAAAATTGAAAAAAGTAAAACCAATAAAATGTAGATGAGGTAAGGAAATTTACAAAAAATCTTCCTTGAGATATGATTAGGCCTATCCTGTTAACTTAAACCTTGCTTAAGAAATGTTACCCCCATTTGATTGAATGGACACTGCTCTCACCAAGTCTCAGTCCTCGGAGGTCTCCTGCCCTACGAAACGTCGTGATAGCTGTAAGAAAAACAGTTTTGTAAGTCAAATATTTGAGACATGTCTTAGACATAGGTTCAAAAGGATATTTCTGAAGTGCAGACAAGACAAGAGGTAAATCCCATTCTGGTAACATTTTAATATGTGGTGGTCTTTCATTAAATACCCCTTTAAGAATTCTAATAATATGGGGATGTTGCCCTATTGGTTTTTTCTGCCACTGGTGGTAACAAAGCAGACACCATATACCTATAACCTGATATAGTATGGTATTGTAAACCCTCATGAAAGAGATTAGCCAAAACATCTGCGCATTGTGTTACGAGCAATTTTGCCTTAACTACACCAGCTATAAAATCTTCTGTACTTTGCATCATAATCTTTTTGTGTACCTGACATCCAACTAGATTTGAGCAATTTTCTAGCCCGTTTTGAAAATCCTTCTGTTCTAAAATATTTGTTGATAGCAACCATGCAGTAAGATTGAATGCCTGAGGGTCGGGATGACACATTTGAGTTTTGGGTTGATGTACCAGATTTGGAATGATTGGGAGTTGAATCGGATTTGCTACTGACAACTGTAGTAACTCTGGGGACAAAGGCCGTCTCGGCCATTTTCGTGTTATCAAGATTATCTTGCAATGAAACTGTTTTATGTACTGAATAACCCTCGGAATCAGACATAACGGGAGGAACGCATATGCAAACATCCTCTTTCATGATGGGGAATCCAAGAACAGAATATTGTAGTCTGTTTGTTCAAATGAGAGGCAAAAATATCCATCATTGGTTGACCTAACTTCCAGAATATCTGATGTTCAACTGACTTTTTTTAGAGTCCATTCTGTTGGGCGTATAATTGTCCTTGATAATTGGTCTGGCAAAATATTGAGCTTGCCCGCAATATGGGCTGCTTTCAGAAATTTATTATGGTGAATGGCTAATGATAAAATATTCCAATTTTGTAGACATATTAACGGGGACCTTGTACCCCCTTGTTTGTTCAGATATTGCACTACTGTTGTATTGTCTAATCGAATCAGAACAGTCTGATTTTCTAATTCCGGCAGAAAATGAAGAAGTGCATTGTACACAGTTTCCATTTCTAGAGAGTTGATATGCATTATCTGATCCATAATTGACCACACCCCCTGGGTAATCTGATTGTCTAGACATGCACCCAAAGGTTTTTGACTGGCATCTGTTTGAAGTGTTATCTTTGCTACCACTTGTTGAAAAGATTTGCCCTGAGAAGAGTTTGGAGTATGTAACACCATTTCAGATGACCTATCGGGTGCACCCATAGTGGGATTTGAAAATTTAGATTTTTTTAACTGGGTTTCCAACAATGTTACAGCTACAATTGAATTGGTATCTTTCGGAGTCTTGCATGAGGTATCAATTCTATGCATGATGCTAACAACCCCAATAGGTGCAGATACTGAAGGGCTGGTGGATTTGACTGAGCTAAAATGGACTTGATTGCTAACCTTAATATCTTTTCTATTCTTTCTGTTGTAGGAAAGACACGCCCTTTCTGGAGATCTAATACACTCCTTATGTATGTGATCTTTCGCACAGACTGTTTGCGTACATGAGACTACTGCTGCAACTAATTTTGTGAAAGTTCGCGGTGCTACTTTTGGCCCAAATGCCATGACTCGCCACTGATAAGCCTGGTTGTTTACACAAAACTAAAGATATGTTTTGTGACCTGGAAAGATTGGGATATGCAAATAAGCAGATCTAGGGAAAAGGCAAAATCTCCTTTTTTGACTAGATTCAACGCCGTTTTGACAGTATCCATTTTGAAGTGTAGAGTGCGTAGAAAGACATTGAGTTTTGGATTCATCACAGGTCTCATACCTCCTGTTTTCTTTGGGACTAGGAAAAATGTAGTCTACTGTAAAAACCTTGATCTATGTTTTGATTTACTGGTTCGATTGCTTGTTTTTGTAATAGAATATGCATATTTTTTTCCTGACATATATGTCTGTTTTATGCCGTTGAACATTGGTATATTTCCATTGATCGTTTGTGATTTTCTCCCAACGTCTTACAAAAAAAACACATAGAGCTAAGATATTTAGCATGTAACATTGTCTAGTAGACCCCTACCAAGATTGTTCAAATTATAACCCCCGGATCGAAATTGACCCTGCCCGGGGGATCACTTGGTTTTACAAAGGCTATATAGGAAAAACTTAAAAATCCTATTATCTGAAACCACGAGGCCTAGAGCTTAGACATTTGGCATGTAGCATTGTCTAGTAAACCTCTACCTTCAAATTATTCCACCAAGGGTCAAAATTGACCCCGCCCGGGGGTCACTTGGTTTTACATAGGCTTATATTGGAAAAACTTTTAAAATCTATTTCTCTCAAACCACAGGGCCTAGAGCTCAGATATTTGGCATGTATCATTGCATATATTGCCTCTACCAAATTATGACCCCTGGGTAAAACTGACCCAACCCGCGGGGTCTCTTGATTTTATATTGGAAAAAACTTTAAAAGTTTTCTTCTCTGAAACCACAAGGCCTTAAACTTGGATATTTGGCATGTAGCATTGCCTTGTGGACTTTTACCAAGATTGTTCATATCATGACTCCCCTGTGAAAATAAACCCTTCCCGGGAGGAGGGGGGAAGGGGAGGGCGGGAGTGGAGAAGGGGGAACGCTCACTTGATTTCGCATAGGCTTATATAGGAAAAAGTCTTTAAAAAAAACACAAGGGCCACAGGCAGAGCTTAGATATTAGGAATGTTACTAAGCATTGTGTAGTGGACCTTTACGAATTATTTTAAAATCATGACCTCTTGTATTCTTGGCAATTGATATACAGGTGAGCAATATAGGGCCCTCTTGGCTCTCTTGTTCTTTGATTTATGTAAAGTGTCTTAACTTTTAACATGTTCAAGGTTAATAATCCTATTTTTTTAAAGTTAAAGGTTTATAGTTCTATCATTTATTTAAATATTTTAAAATATAAATTGATTTATAATTCTGAGAACTTACCTCAGATAAAGATATAAATTTTTTTTATTCATTTTGGGATTAAAAATTATGCTGTTGCTGCTAATACATGTACGTCATTTTATAGATTTCACCCATCATAATTGCAACCGTTGCCCGAACTACACATGACATTCATTTTCAACTTTTACACACTTCAATATTGTCTTTATTGAATTGATTTATATTATATAGCACAACGGCAGACCTGCGACAAATTACTAGTTTCTCCCATGTGCATGCGGTACAGATCAAAATATCCGTCACCTATAGGGTATCTGTTTTAGCGGGAACAAGGTTCTATCGTGGTCCCACGAAACAGTTACCCGAGGTGCTGAACCAAATACCTCATGGTAGAAACTATCTCTTGCATGCCGTCTTGCACTTTAAAATAGATATTTAAATACAAACTTATCGAAATGATGCATTTTAATATGAGAACAAACGTTATTTAGATGCTGTATTCGGGAAAGTGAAGTCACAGTGTTTATAACGTTACGTCACAATTAATATACGAGGGGCGATGTATTATGAGATTTTCCAGCACTGGTGAAAACTGCAAATACCCCGTTCCGGTATGCTAGAATAACCAATATTAGACCAATACATATAAATAAGCATAAAAGAAGCGCCGGTATGTGTAAGTTTTAGGTCTATATAAGAGGAAGCGAGGGTGCATTTGCCAAAATGTCAGGGCACCCTGCTGGCAATTAATGTACCCAATTGTTGTAAAAGCACTAAAAGGTTAAATAACTACCTGAAAGTATTGAACAGCGCACAAACGCGAATTGATATGCCTCGGCCCTGTAACCTGTTTTAAATCTATTTAAAACATAATAACTAAAAATAATTCTGGCAATGTATGTTTAACACTGCACCTGCTCCGAGTTCTCTTTCCTTGTATGCAATTTTTACGATTTTGCATCAGTATATTCAGCATTATATGCTGTAACAAAGGGAGATAATTAAAAAAAACAAGACAACGTAGTGTTATGGCTCTGTGTGTACTTCACTTTCAATTATTATGCTCCTATAACTGTATGAAGTGTCATGAAGTAATTCCGTTTAATGTTCCGGACAAAGAAGTGGGGCGGATGGACGGAATGACGTCACAGTGTCGATTTCTATATGCCGCCCGTTATTTATCAGGACATAGAAACTAAATTTTACACACGTCCATAGAGTTGTATCTGAAGTAATAAACTGAGTAATTTCTATAAAATACATTTTATAATAGGAGAACACGATTCAAAATATGACACAATATCACCACGCTGTATCACATAAATATCATTTAAAGATTTATTTAGAGGGTAAACGTTCTGTTCATGAAACACTCTACGTGTAATTATGCTGAGTACTGATTGGTCAAATCGGTGGCATCGCCCGTCGAATGTTAACTCCATATGACACAGTATCTTCGCTATACTTCCGGGTGGCGCAATACAATCTCTGTTTAAGGCACAGGTTGCCCACGCTTGAACGACAGCACGTGACAGTCGGTCATAGTGAAACATAACCGTTGTCGCCCAAGTCTCTCCGAACGGCCTAAACTTGCAGCGGTCTTCACCTAAGAATGCGAATGTTCTTTTGTCTGTTTGCTTAGTCAAACTCAGTTGTTCTCTGTCAGAAGTGGAAACTGTATACAGCATACTGTATTGTTTAGCATACGTAATTGCCGAATCAATATTGTCAGTTGTAAACCGTACAGAACTATCCATCCACCATACAAAACCATATTCCATCAATAATTGCTGAAAAGGACAAACACATAAAATTGTATAGTTAATATGAATTGAAAAAATACTTAGTATGTGCCACTCGTTGTTTCATAAGCGAAGATTTGTGCATCGGATTTAGGAATAACAAACGAATGCCTCTTTGAAAAAAAAAACGGCTGGATGAATATTTTGTAAATAAACATCAATTTTTAGTAACTATACTTTACATGCTTTACTTTTTTGAGCACCAAAGGCATTTTCAGTTGACGATATAGCTAACTTAAGAAATTATCAGTACAACTCTTTGCAAATTAGAGCTTATTGGTTTTACTTTCAACGTTGCTTATACTCGTATAAAGTTATAAATAGACAATTTGCATCTGATACATGTGAAGATAAGAAGAAACCTATTGGGTTTTTTAAGTCGAACATTGAAATAGCTAAGATGTCTACGGTACCGGAACACACAATCCGATTTGTGAAAATGTCGTTGGAATGATACTGTTTTATACTAGATTTGAGAGACAAAAACATCTACCCAGTGCAGGGTTCGAACCCGCTACCTTCAGATTCAAAGACGGACGCTTTAACCAGCCGAGGTAAGCGTGCTTCTGGTTACTCAGAACTTCAGAAGCCTTCTACTACATTATAGATACCATGTGAAAAGCCTTAAGATGAATAAAGAACAGCCGTGAGTGTTAAATCGTTTTATATAATATTGATTTAATGTATTTAAAACATACATAATGACGACAGCTTATACAAAAAGTAAGCTTTTCATTATTTCTCCTGTTATTAGCTCAACTGAGCACGAAGTGCTCAAAGGTGAGCTTTTGTGATCGCCTGGTGTCCGTCGTCTGTCTGTATGTCCACACTTAATCTTGTGTATGCATTTTTCACTAGATCTTCATGAAACTTGGTCAGTATGACTGCCTTGATAAAATCTAGTTCGAGATTGAATATGGATCATCTTGGGTAAAAAACTAGGTCACGGGGTCAAATCATAGAAAAACCTTGTGTATGCAATAGAGGTTGCATCTTTCATTGTATTTTCATGAAACTTGGTCAGTAGGATTATATTGATAAAATCTAAATCGAGTATGAACATGGGTTATCTAGGGTCAACAGCTAGGTCAATGGTTCAAATCATAGAAAACCCTTGTGTATGCTATAGAGGTTGCATTTTTCATTGGACCTTTATGAAACTTAGTCAGTATGATTGCCTTGATAAAATCTAGGTTGAATTCGAACATGGCTCATCTAGGTCAAAAACTAGGTCACGGGGTAATATTGTAGAAAAACCTTATGATTGCTATAGAGGTTGTATTTTTCATTGGATTTTCATGAAACTTGGTCAGTATGATTGTCTTGATGAAACTTAGGTCAAGTATGAATATGGGTAATCTGAGGTAAAAAACTAGATCACATGGTGGAAAACAGGTGACATTTACAACCCAATAATCTGGTAAATTGGTCAAAAGGTTTGCCTTGTCAAGGTCAAAAAGAATGTTTGTGTTTATGATATATAATTTTGAGTTGAAGTTTTGGTCACATATGGTCATAAGTCGCAGATGAACAATATAGGGCCATCTTGGCCCTCTTGTTGTTTGTTTATTAGGCAAGAAGTACCTTAAAAGTGCCAAATTTACCTGAACAATAATGGGTTTGAATGCGTATGTATTAAGCACTTTCACATGCGGTGGGAATTGGTCAAAAGGAAATCTCCTAACTTCACATCTGCAGTATTTGATGATCTGAAACAAAATACATATTATCTTAAATACAAAAATGTGTCATGTTAAAACATGTAGGCCTATAATGTTTCTGTTTTTCAACATTTCTTTGTTTCCGGAGCATACATATACATTGTACATATACAAATAGACATTTTTACATGTTAGGTTTAAAGTCCAAAAATCACTTTGTATACAGAGTTATAAATACAAAGATAAAATAATGATACATGTAGAATTGTGTTATATTTTGTCTAAACATATTTCTTGCATAGTTTTGTCACTCCTTCATGAAAAAAATATTGTCAGACAGCGTCTAGTTACGTATAGTTTGCAAAATTATTGAAAAAAAGATGCTGCGCTATACTTAAAACATGTACATTCGATTTAAAAAGCAATGTTAGAAATGCTTCTCAAACAAACAAAGGTTAATTTTGCTGGTGAGAAATTTTCCTTAGTATAATATACATCCAAGGTGCAAGTGGGACTTTAACGACAATGAACTATATCTGAATATTGAGAGAAATAACAGTAAAATATTTAGTTATCACACCCATTAGCCTCTGTTAAGAACAAAACGTTTTTAAAGTAAAAATACTCAAATTTGATAACAATGAACTATTTCAAGAATACTCTGTATCTGTTCGTTTTCATTTAAAATCTATGTTGACATCAACCGGATGGGTTTTAAATGTTTAAATTCAGACATACCGAGAGACTGCCACAGAAGAACGTTGGCGGTTTCAGTATTCAAAGTTAGAACTGTTATAAAAGAGATCCTTTAAAATGATTCCAGTATTCAAAAAAGCAAATGAGTTGAAAAGTACCTTTAGTTTGAATATATAGTGCAAACGGTTTATGAAAATAAGCTGCCTTAAAGTTTTCAAATTACAAAGTGCACATTAGTATCATAGAAGCAGAATTCTTGATGCATTTTTTTTCTTGATAAAAGTAAAACGCAGTAGCCTTAAAAACTAACTAGCCATGTACTATGTAATGATCTTACCATCTTAAGTTGTCTTGTCGACAATCCCAGGTCGTAGACAACAATGTGAACATCTTTTCTATACTTAGGATTTGCCAAAAATCTTTTATGAAGTGACTGAAACAAAGCCTGGGATTGTGGGTAATATCGTTTGTTTATTGCAGTCGCGAAAACTGGAAACTTTTTCATGCGGTAAGGCTCGCTCATATTGACGCCAATTTTCCACAGGAATTCGTCTGCTATACCCCGCGGATAGTTCTTTATGACGTTCAGGTTATCTTCAAGTGATCGATTGAAAGTTTCATTACAAAGGAAAGATAGACCTAAAATGAATGAAACAAATATATATTTTATATAATATACTTTGTGTAAACTGACCATGTTGGGATTAAAATCTTAAAACGAAAAAAACTTAAAACTTAACTAATAAATTTGAAAAGAATAACGTTATAACTTAAGATGACCAGAAAACAATCTGTTACAGCAAAAACTGACGTAAAAGTATGTGGAAGAGATCAGGACTTTAAGTGTTAATATCTCTTCGCAAGGACAAAGAACCACAGTCTTTTATTTTTAGAAAATCCCCGACTTACGCTTGGTATCATCTGCTGGAATGAAGGCAGGCGATATGG
This sequence comes from Saxidomus purpurata, assembly GCA_022818135.1. Lineage (NCBI taxonomy): Eukaryota > Metazoa > Mollusca > Bivalvia > Venerida > Veneridae > Saxidomus > Saxidomus purpurata. The sequence goes on from JAFMSR010000008.1 coordinate 33,306,240, forward strand.
ACCAGTCTTGTTTTACTTCTGAAATACAATGCTTAACAAGTAAAAACTACAAGAAATAGTCATGTAATGTAGTAAATTTGAATGTGTTGTAGGATTGAGGTTATCATAGCGTTGTGCGAATGGTAGAAACAAACAGAGCAAGTTACATGCCGCGTGAAACATGCATTCCAATTTGCTTAGGGCTGCCATGAGATTTAGTTTTTCAAGTATCTAAGCTATGGCAGTCTAATTTTGACGGATTGACCAAAAGTAACAGCTTATAATATTCAATTTACGTCCAACAGAGAATCGCAGAAGATGAAATACTTCACTGTAACCACAGAGTGATTAGAGTTTGCATTATTTATAATGTATTCCCCACTTATATATATATGCACTGTTTATCGGACGGTAAAAAAACATGTATGATAATCAGCACACCACAAAAAGCCCCAAAAAATGATCACTTACCACTAACAGTTACACAATACAGGACCAGGAGCAACAACGCCAGTGTAAAGTATAATACAAAAATCTTAGTAAACATACTCATGCCTGAAAAAAAAAACACATTAAGATATTTACAAATTAAACTAAAATGAACAGTTAATAAATATCTGTTCCATTGAGTCATTTCGTGTAGTAACTATGAAACAATCCTTTATCTATACCCTGCTACATTTTTACAGCAAGCTTGTCCAAGTTTGATTTTGGAAGTACCAATTAATTGTTAAAAGGGGTGCTTTCTAAAGTCAAGCAGCTGAACAGCGAATAGTTCACATCATAACTGGACTGCAGGTTGATCATCACCTGTACTCGTTGCAAACGAGAAATATTTGCCACCCTAAGGGAACAACTATAGCGGATTTGCAAAGCTTATGTTTGTTCAGAGAGGAATGAAGTGATACACTGTATACACGTGGGTGAGAGTGTATGATATTTCATATATACGGTACTATTAAACATGAAATGTTATTATACACGTAATAGGTAATTTTGATAAAGAGAAAATGAATAAAGCAATTATGTTTTCCGCTCTCTGCACGGGTTGTATTCTGAACATCCTTCATTGACACCTGCTTCATCAAAAAAGTCAAAACAAGTTTCAATCATAATTTATCGGCTTGAAAAAGCGCGGAAATGTTACAATATTCTACTGAATAACAAGAAAAACTTCATACGGGGAGGTGAAATGTTACAATATTCAAGTCTGTGAAATCGTACATCGACATCAGATCTGTATTTGATAATGCAGATCTAAATCGTAGATGAACATCAGATCTGCAATGTGAATGCAGATCTAGATTGTAGATCGACATCAGATCTGCATTCGATACTGCAGATTTAGATCATTGATCAACATCAGATCTGCAATGTGAATGCAGATCTAGATCGAACATCAACATCAGATCTGCATTCGCGAATGCAGATCTGGATCGTACATCGATATCAGATCTGCATTCAGGAATGCACATCTAGATCGTACATCAACATCAGATCTGCATTCGATATTGCAGATGTAGATCGTAGATCAACTTCAGATCTGCAATGAGAATGCAGATCTAGATCGAACATCGACATAAGATCTGCATCTGATAATGCTGATCTAGATCGTAGATCGACATCAGATCTGTAATGTGAATGCAGATCTAGATCGTACATCGACATCAAATCTGCATTTAATAATGCAGATCTAGATCGTAGATCGACATCAGATCTGCATTCACGAATGCACATCTACTTCGTACATCGACATCAGATCTGTATTCGAGAATGCACATCTAGATCGTACATCGACATCAGATCTGCATTCGATATTGCAGATCAAGATCGTAGATCAACTTCAGAACTGCATTCGCGAATGCAGATCTAGATCGTAGATCGACATCAGATCTGCAATGTCAGTGAAGATCTAGATCGTACATCGACATCAGATCTGCATTCGATATTGCAGATCTAGATCGTAGATCAACATCAGATCTGCATTTGATAATTCAGATTTAGATCGTACATCGACATAAGATCTGCATTTGATAATTCAGATCTAGATCGTAGATCGACATCAGATCTGCATTTGATAATGCAGATCTAGATTCGGGAATGCAGATGTGAATGCAGATCTAGATCGTAGATCGACATCAGATCTGCGAATGCAGATCTAGATCGTAGATCAACATCAGATCTGCATTCACGAATGCAGATCTAGATCGTAGATCGACATCAGATCTGCAATGTGAATGCAGATCTACATTGTACATCGACATCAGATCTGCATTCGCGAATGCAGATCTAGATCGTACATCGACATTAGATCTGTATTCGGGAATGCATATCTAGATCGTAGATCAACATCAGATCTGCTTTCGATATTGCAGATCTAGATCATAGATCAACATCAGACCTGCATTCGCGAATGCAGATCTAGATCATTGATCCACATCAAATCTGCAATGTGAATGCAGATCTAGATCGTACATCGACATTAGATCTGCATTTGATAATGCAGATCTAGATCGTAGATCGACATCAGATCTGCAATGTGAATGCAGATCTAGATCGTAGATCGACATCAGATCTGCATTCGAGATTGCACATCTAGATCGTACATCAACATCAGATCTGCATTCAATATTGCAGATCTAGAATGTAGATCAACTTCAGATCTGCATTCGCGAATGCAGATCTAGATCGTAGATCAACATCAGATCTGTAATGTGAATGCAGATCTAGATCGAACATCGACATCAGATCTGCAATGTGAATGCAGATCTAGATCGTACATCGACATCAGATCTGCAGTTGATAATGCACATCTAGATCGTACATAGACATCAGATCTGCATTCGGGAATGCACATCTAGATCGTAGATCAACATCAGATCTGCATTCGATATTGCAGATCTAGATCGTAGATCGACATCAGATCTGTATCCGCGAATGCAGATCTAGATCGTTCATCGACATCAGATCTGCATTCGGTAATGCACATCTAGATCGTACATCAACATCAGATCTGCATTCGATATTGCAGATGTAGATCGTAGATCAACTTTAGATCTGCATTCGCGAATGCACATCTAGATCGTACATCGACATTAGATCTGCATTCGATATTGCAGATGTAGATCGTAGATCAACTTTAGATCTGCATTCGCGAATGCACATCTAGATCGTACATCGACATCAGATCTGAAATGTGAATGCAGAGCTAGATCGTACATCGACATCAGATCTGCATTCGCAAGTGCAGAGCTAGATCGTACATCGATATCAGATCTGCATTCGCAAATGCAGATCTAGATCGTACATCGACATCAGATCTGCATTCGGGAATCACATCTAGATCGTACATGAACATCAGATCTGCAATGTGAATGCACATCTAGATCGTACATCGACATCAGATCTGCATTTGATAATACACATCTAGATCGTACATAGACATCAGATCTCCCTTCGGGAATGCACATCTAGATCGTAGAACAACATCAGATCTGCATTCGATATTGCATGTGAATGCAGATCTAGATCGTACATCGACATTAGATCTGCATTTGATAATGCAGATCTAGATCGTAGATCGACATCAGATCTGCAATGTGAATGCAGATCTAGATCGTAGATCGACATCAGATCTGCATTCGGGATTGCACATCTAGATCGTACATCAACATCAGATCTGCATTCGATATTGCAGATCTAGATTGAAGATCAACTTCAGATCTGCATTCGCGAATGCAGATCTAGATCGTAGATCAACATCAGATCTGTAATGTGAATGCAGATCTAGATCGAACATCGACATCAGATCTGCATTTGATAATGCAGATCTAGATCGTAGATCACCTACAGATCTGCATTTGCGAATGCAGATCTAGATCGTAGATCAATATCAGATCTGCAATGTCAATGAAGATCTACATCGTACATCGACATCAGATCTGCGTTTGATAATGCAGATCTAGATCGTAGATCGACATCAGATCTGTATTCGCAAATGCAGATCCAGATCGTTCATCGACATCAGATCTGCATTCGGTAATGCACATCTAGATCGTACATCAACATCAGATCTGCATTCAATATTGCAGATGTAGATCGTAGATCAACTTCAGATCTGCATTCGCGAATGCACATCTAGATCGTACATCGACATTAGATCTGCATTCGATATTGCACATCTAGATCGTAGATCAACATCAGATCTGCAATGTGAATGCAGATCTAGATCGTAGATCGACATCGGATCTGCATTCGCGAATGCAGATCTAGATCATAGATCAACATCAGATCTGCAATGTGAATGCAGATCTAGATCGTACATCGACATCAGATCTGCATTTGATAATACACATCTAGATCGTACATAGACATCAGATCTACCTTCGGGAATGCACATCTAGATCGTAGAACAACATCAGATCTGCATTCGATATTGTAGATCTTGATCGTAGATCAACATCAGATCTGCATTCGCGAATGCACATCTAGATCGTAGATCGACATCAGATCTGTATTCGCGAATGCAGATCTAGATCGTACATCGACATCAGATCTGCATTCGGTAATGCACATCTAGATCGTACATCAACATCAGATCTGCATTCGATATTGCAGATGTAGATCGTAAATCAACTTCAGATCTGCATTCGCGAATGCACATCTAGATCGTACATCGACATTATATCTGCATTCGATATTGCAGATCTAGATCGTAGATCAACATCAGATCTGCATTCGCGAATGCAGATCTAGATCGTAGATTAACATCCGATCTGCAATGTAAATGCAGATCTAGCTCGTACATCGACATCAGATCTGCATTTGATAATGCACATCTAGATCGTACATAGACATCAGATCTGCATTTGTGAGTGCAGAGCTAGATCGTACATCGACATCAGATCTGCATGCGGGAATGCACATCTAGATCGTACATCAACATCAGATCTGCAATGTGAATGCAGATCTAGCACGTACATCGACATCAGATCTGCATTTGATAATGCACATCTAGATCGTACATAGACATCAGATCTGCATTCGGGAATGCACATCTAGATCGTAGATCAACATCAGATCTGCATTCGATATTGCAGATCTAGATCGTACATCGACATCAGATCTGCATTCGATATTGCAGATCTTGATCGTAGATCAACATCAGATCTGCATTCGCGAATGCACATCTAGATCGTACATCAACATCAGATCTGCATTCGATACTGCAGTTCTATACTGTAGATCAATATCAGATCTGCATTCGATACTGCAGATCTACATCGTAGATCAACATCAGATCTGCAATCGATTATGCAGATCTAGATCATAGATCAACATGAGATCTGCATTCGATACTGCAGATCTAAATCGTACATCAACATCAGATCTGCAATTGAGAATGCAGATCTAGATCGTACATCAACATCAGATCTCCATTCGAGAATGCAGATCTAGATCGTAGATCAACATCAGATCTCCATTCGAGAATGCAGATCTAGATTGTACATCAATATCAGATCTGCATTCGATACTGCAGATCTAGATCGTAGATCAACATCAGATCTCCATTCGAGAATGCAGATCTAGATCGTAGATCAACATCAGATCTCCATTCGAGAATGCAGATCTAGATCGTAGATCAACATCAGATCTGCATTTGATAACGCATATTTAGGTCATAAATTCGATCGCCATTAGATATGTAAACAACAGATCTAAGATATTTTAATACCCGACTCTTACTTATGACTTATTTATGGATTCAGTTCTTTCTCCTTGAAGTACCTCAACTGCATTTCAACAATTCATACAATGCGTCTTTGCCTACAGAGCATGCTGAAAGTCTCTTCTACTAGTTGAAATACCCTATAATACCGGTATTTCTTAAATGACTTAGTGATGCTGGGACGTTATAATCGACCCACAATGCTTTAGTCCAATTGTTTATATGCCTCTAATGGCCGATTTTGCATTTTTATTAAGTATTTTACCTAGGGCCAAGAAAATGTACAAGTGTTTTTGATATTAGAAGAATACGTAGTGACTAGTCAAGTTTAGTGGAATGTTTTAAAGGTGGTTATTTTCCCTCTATCTGGACATTGCGTGATTTGTTTTCGTCACTCGTCCTATTCATGTATTGTTAAAAATAAACTATCATTTCGACAAAGCAGTATGTATATTTAAACGAAAGTGGTTCCATCTTTGCCTCTCAATGCCGGCCATTTTAATGAAATGGTGATGCCATTAGTATCCGTTGATGTCACATGTCCTTCTTTTGAGGACCGATTATCGCATCAATTTCTCTCACGCACATCTTTATGATGCACTGAATATGCAGCTAATCAACAAAATACTTAACAGGTTTTGTTAGTGTAAATATTTACATATGCATTATTTTTAAGAACATTTTTAGAAGAACTTGTTTCACACTTGTTAACTGTGACTAAATTTGCAAAAACACATGTCATACATAATCACATTGTAAAGCAATGGCATTGCACTCCGTCCTGAGAGTGTATCGACATTCCTTATATCCTTCCTTGTATTTTTGGAAATACAGTTGTAGACGAAGACGTAGGAGAACCGAAAGATGCGTAATAAGAACATATATTCATTCCAGTTGCATCCATAAACCTCTATTAAGTTAGTACACTTACTGAATGGACAATTTTGACCATTATGCATGCATACAAGCGCGCTTAATATATCTATTTCTGTACGCATGTCGTTGATAGGCGGAACTTTTCTTGCACCAGATGGGGATATCTGCAGTTTTTACCACTGCTGGAAAATCTCTTCTTGCATACCAGATAGGGATAGCTGCAGTTTTTACCCCTCATGTTAGACGACTCGCGTGAATTACTTGTGGCGTAACGTTATAAACAATGTGGCGTCACTTTCCCAAACACAGCATCTGAATAACGTTTGTTTTTATATTAAAATGCATCATTTCGATAAATTTGTATTTAAATATCTATTTTAAAGTGCAAGACTGTATGCAAGAAAAAGTTTCTACTGTGAGATACTTGGTTCAGATGGAAATATCCGTCACTTCGGGTAACTGTTTCGCGGGAACTCGGCAGAGATCTTTTTATTCTCTTTATCAATATGAAGTAGATCTATTGCGTTTAGAAAGATAGTTTATTGAACAAAAGGTTACAAACCCATACGTCCGTGCAACGTAAACATATTAGGCAACTAGATGTTGTATCAAGTCGACAATTCAAATTTGAATTTCGAATGCCGCGCTGGCACGACATTCAAACTTTAGAATGTTTTAAGATTTTGAATGTCGAATGTCGTATGTCGCGCTGACACGACATTCAATTTCTGAATGTCAAATGTCGTATTAGATGTTGTAACAAGTCGACATTTCAAATTTTAATTTCGAATGCCGCGCTGACACGACATTCAAATTTTAGCATTTTTGTAGATTTTGAATGTCAAATGTCGTATGTCGCGCTTGCACGACATTCAAACTTTAGCAGTTTTGTAGAGCTTGAATGTCGAATGTCGTATGTTGCGCTGGCACGGCATCCAATTTTTGATTGTCGAATGTCGTATATCGAATGTCGTATGTCGCGCTGGCACGACATTCAAACATCAGCATTTTTGTAGATTTTGAATGTCAAATGTCGCATGTGGCGCTGGCACGACATTCAAATTCTGAATGTCATTTGTCGCTTGTTGAGCTAACTTCACGTAAATTACAATAATCAATACATATTGTCAGAGCTCTAAAATTATAGCAGATGGATTGTCAACGAGAACAGTAAAATGTCATGGAATGATTGACAACACGAACTATTCTTTAATGCCTGTACATGAAACTATTTATTTGCATCCGTCTCCAAAAGATAGTCAATAATCATGTTATATGAACATTTTAGTACTTTATTATTTGAGCAGAAAAGTGTGAACTGTCATAAATGGGTTTTCTCCTTTCAAAAGCCCTAAACACAAAAGTAGACAGTTAAAGCATTTGAGGGCAATTCAACCAAATTAGGACTATTTCGATGTTTCCGATAATATTTATATTGTTCTGTCGTCTGAGGATTTTTTTAACTTTACATTCCAGTATGAAGTTCTTCATTACGAGTGTTGTATATGCATATAAAACAGGTCGTTCATGTCTAGGGAATTGATTTGTTAATTTCATCTGTCCGTTTCTGAAAGTAATCTATGTCCTGATAATTATTGCATAGTTAATGAGAATATGAATTTTGAAACGTTTATGTTACTTGGTTACACTTTAAAACTAATATCAGGAAAACGTTTGTAAGTGGACGCTCGTGAAAAGATTCGTTTAGCTCTGTATTCCAATTTTATATTAAGATGGTTCTAAGCCTTTGATTGAAAAGATTGGTTAGTTCTCAAAATCCTGTAAGCCATAGGATTCTGTAATAATTTTTATTTGGTCTACGCAAGTACTGTATCATTCATCATAATAGTATGACCTTGTTGGATATATTTATTGCTGTTGGTACCAAACTTTTATAACTTGAATTAACCTCATGTTGCGTCAAGATTTTCTTCCTAACTATAGGCTTGACTGAAAGCCGAATATAAATATAGACGACCGTGTATTGTCCAGCAATAAACAAGTGCCGATTAAATACTGCCTTAAATACGTTATTAGGATTTGGACACGTACGCTGCTATGAAGGTATGAATTTGTAACAAGGTATACCCTCCGCCGCAAACTGGAGCATTGAAGGAATTGATATTACCTAGTGAAGTTTTCTCGCAGAGGTACGCAGCATCGTTTTTGTCGAGCCCGCCTGTGGTGAGCTCGAAATAGTTGTCACTTTTGGCGGTTCGGTGTATGTGCGTGCGTCCGTGCGTGCGTCCGTGCGTGCGTCCGTCCGATATTTTCCGGACCATATCTTTTTCACGCATGGAGGGATTTTGATGTTACTTGGCACAAATGTTCACCATCATAAGAAGGAGTGTCATGCACAAGAACCAGGTCCCTAGGTCTAAGGTCAAGGTCACACTTGGAGGTTAAAGGTTAAATTCAAGAATGACTTTGTCCGGAGCATATCTTTTTCATGCATGGAGGGATTTTAATTTAACTTGGCACAAATGTTCACCATCATGAGACGGAGTGTCATGTGCAAGAACCAGGTCCCTAGGTCTAAGGTCAAGGTCACACTTGGAGGTTAAAGGTTGAATTCAAGAATGACTTTGTCCGGAGCATATCTTTTTCATGCATGGATGGATTTTAATTTTACTTGGCACAAATGTTCACCATCATGAGACGGAGTGTCATGCGCAAGAACCAGGTCCCTAGGGCTAAGGTCAAGGTCACACTTAGAGGTTAAAGTTCAAAGTCAAGAATATCTTTGTCTGGAGCATTTCTTCTTCATGCATGGAGGGATTTTGATGTTACTTTGTACAAATGTTCACCACCATGGTCTACCCTTGTTTTTAGAATTACTTCCCTTTGTTGTTACTATAAATAGCTTATATTGTAAGTTTTTTTATTACTGGCCGTAGAGAAAAATCGAGACCAATTTTCTGTGGTACAACATGCATGTTACATCCAATATTTAGGTGTATTTTGACCCATCTCTACTTGGTAAGGAGTTAGCCCTTTTGACATATGGCGGGCTCGACATGTTGCACGTGGGCATCTAGTCTATAAAAGGCACACGAAGTTAGTGATCTGTTAAAGTGGTCAAACTAAAGGCCTGTAAACCAAAAATTTTTCTACCAGTCAGCTTTAGTTAATTTCTAATGCCAAAATCATGGCTACTGAACATCTCGGAGAGATTAATATTTGGTCAGAGTTTTATTCAAATCCATCGAGCGGCTTAGGAGATACTGAGCGGACACAAATTCAAGATTCAAACCTTTGACGTTAACATGTGTCCTTGGCCTCGAGACAGTGTGCTGGATCATAGGTTATACACATTGTCTCAATGAGGTAATCATTTTACAAGAGTTTCATCAAACCGTTAAAAAATGTTGAAAAAAAACAGACGTTTGACCGTAAGTTGTGTCCTTGACCTAAAGCCAGCGTGACCGGCTCGTGGGTTCAGCACATCATCTTTATTAAATGAACGTTTGACCCGAGTTAAAGCAAAATCCTTTAATAGGATTTGCAGCGGACATAAAATGTTCGAAACGTTCACCCTATCTTAAGTTACGACTGACTTTACGGTGGTGCTATTCCAGTAACTCAAAACACATCTTTTATCGACGCCTTACTGATACCGTAACTTACGACGTCGTAAGTAGATAATGTTAGTCTGTAATATGCATACACTTTATCGGCATATTGAGAGTAAATAATATTGGCTTAGAAAACGCAACACGGACATGGGATAAATTACTTTTCGGGCAAAGACAGCGCATTTTTTCATTTGGTTTTAGGTACCTAACATCTGCAGAATTCCAACGGAGTCTTCAATTTATCCTAATGTATCGTGCATATGCCACTTGCACATAACTGTCATAGGGTGAGAAAAATGTGCAGCCTGACCGGGACTCGAACCCGTGACCCTTCGCTTACAGGGCGAATGCTGAGCTATCCGGCCGCCTACATATTTTCTCTCCTTTTTCATAATGAAGTCCGTAACCGTGACATAATCATTTCAAAAGATCTTATTGTTGGCACCTTCAAATGTAAACCCTTCTCCCCTTGCGGGTAAACAATCATGTGTCTATTCGAAATGAAGTTAAGTTTGCAGGGATTAATTGCCATAGTGTCGAAATAATAGTTTTACTGAAAATATTTATATATTACGCGATCTTTTGTATATAAAACAGTATTGAAGCAGCATGGTTGTTTCCTTGTGCTAGAATCACAATGTTATAGTAATATATATTTAAGCAAATGTTCTGCTGAACGCAGGGCCAAACATTTTGCGACGATATGCAACCAATCCGTATGTATGTAATTCTGTCATCATAGTAACATTTAAAGGATTAGCTAACAACATCCTTAGTTCGTCCGTATGCAGATCTGATCTTGATGAACGATCTAGATCTGCATTATCGAATGCAGATCTGATGCTGATGTACGATCTAGATCCGCAGTATCGAGTGCAAATCT
>JAFMSR010000008.1:33317780-33357794 GCA_022818135.1 Saxidomus purpurata
TCATTATTACCATTTCATAGTCTACTCTTGTAGTTCAGTTTTCATCTCTGAACCTCACCCTGTAACTTTACATAGTGATCATAATCATACTTTGTTGTGCATATCATGGTCACATTGCAGTCAGTTGATTTTTCACATAATTGGTTACATGTTGGAGAAGACAAGTTGATTTTTCACATAATTGGTTACATGTTGGAGAAGACATACATTTTATATCAAAACCAGACATCTGTGGTAGTTCTATACTGTACTGTACAGTGTTACTATAACGTAATAAGTCACTATTCAAAAATATTATAACACACAGTAGTACTACAGGCCATTGGTGTGCAGAGTGATCATGATCTGCACTCATTGCAAAGACAGACTGACTTGCAGTCAGTAGGGTAAAGTATAATTGAGCACTGAGTTGTGAATGTACAATTAGCATATTGTAAAACAATGGTAAAAACTGAAGAAGAACATACGGTCATAGCTCAAGGATGATATTCAGACTCTATGATTTAATTTGTTGTTCATAATCTATGCATGTATTATGTTCATCCAGTTGATCTTTTCAACAATGTGTGAAATACCCATTGTATACAAGTGTCCAGATTTCAGACAACAAAATACATTATGTATGACAGCCTGGAGGTAAATTTATAAAGTTTACTGAATATAATAGTTGGTCTGTTTATTCTTGATATAAGAGGATAAGAGGACAAGTGAGATGTATTCTCAAGTAATTGTTGCAAATGTTTACTGCTAAAAGTTTCTAACAGAGTCAAGAGGTGAAGACTGAATTGTACAAATTTAAATTCTTTATGCAGACATACAGAGTGAGAGAAGATGTTAGAAGACTTGATTTACCTGTTGGAGCTGAACACCAAAAGTTTTTTAATGTGGACCCAAAGGAACAAGGTTAATATGCACTTTATTTATAAATGTTTTAGGATTAATGTCACACTCAGTTCTGTAAAGGGTTGTGGGATTTATTTGAAAACTTCAATAAAGTCTTCAGGGATATTAAAGTGTTAAGTTACAAGACAAGACAAGACAAGACAACTCTTTATTAGTATAATCAGGTTACACATGAACATTTTCAATTAATGCATGGGTAACAACAAGATCAAATTTTTCTCAATAGTACAAAGTGTGGTGGACAAAAAATAATTATTTTGATGGTATTAACCAATGTTATAGGTGTTGCAATTTTATGATCCGGTTTCTACGGGGGAAACTTATAACATATAATATCTCATTACCATTTTTATTGGGGTGTATCGTAATCAATTTACTATAACATGGATAAATTAACCCGTGAAAATTCATTTACTCATGCACGAGGAAATCGTGTTCGTATTATCATGATTCTAACAATAGCAGTTTTAACGGGGGGGAACTTTATCAATTGGCGTCGCGGGTAGTAATCTGCGATGTAAATATCAACAAATAGTCGGCAGGTCGTTACAATAGTGACTTACTGGATATTATTTACAGTTTTGAACACGGTAATATTTTATTTTCTAAGCCGTTGAATAGTTATTTGGTGATTTTCAGTATATACGCTATTAATTGTTCAAGGTTTCGTAGCAAGTAGATGTTATCCGTGTTTAGAATTTTCTTAAATGACAGAATATTTGGGTGCTTGATTATGTCTGGGGGGAGTAATTTCTCACGGAGTGATTTAAACCTTTTACAGCATAGAAGTGTGTGAAATTCGTCCCCCAAGTCTGAGAAGCAGAACGTACAGTTTCTGTCATTATATTCTTGATTATTTTTCCAGCGACCTGTTTCTATTGGGAGTTTGTGATTCGCTGTTCTAAATTTAAATAGTGTTAGTCCTTGTTGTCGTGGTAAAATTTTCAGGTAATTTTCAAAGCTTATTGTTTCTTTAAATAGTTTATATGTTCTTCCTTTTGAGGAGTTTTCTAAATTGTTCGACCATTGTTGATAGAATTGATTGATTAGTGTTTCTTTTATTAAGTTTGCACAGTGTCTGAAATCTAGATTCCTTTGATTTAACCATAAGTATGAGCAACCAGTATTATTAAGAATGTCATAAATATGTTTCAACCAGCGGTAATTTTTAAATTCACGCGAGAAAAGCATTGCTTCGTAGCATAGATATGCCAGTTTACTGTTTTTACCGAGCAGAAGCCTGTTCCAAAAAGCTATCATTCGTGATTTAATTGTCAATTCAATGGGGTATCGACCTAATTCTGCGTATAACATGTACATTGGGGTGCTTTTTCGTGTTACAAAACTCTTGACTGAACTTAGGTCCTATTTTATTTTAAACTTGGTTAAAGTGTTGCATGCATTAAATTTAAACTATGAAGGGATCCATGTGTTGGAAAAAGTTCAGTGCATTACCAGAGAATTGCGATCTTCTTGATCTTGATTTTGATTGAATACAGTGATACATCTTACCAACATTATTTCACCATGCTTGCGTCAAGTGTTGGACTATCTATTCACTTTTTCTGATTTCCTTAATAAACATATTCACAGGATTAGTTGATTTCCTGTAATTCTGTATAATTCCATGCGGTAGTAAATTCCAATCCCGTATAGTGTTGGGAAAGAAGCTAAATTTAAAAACATCTGTCCGAGCATAAATTAAGTTGAAATGTTCATTGTGTTTGTTCTTTGTGACACTTACAGGTTTAACAAGATTATTAACAGGTACCCTTTCAGTGTTATTCAAACCTTTGCAGAATAAATTAAGACGACTCTGTTTCCTCTTTCCATTGAAAGAATCTACTTTCAACTTTTCTAAAATTTCAATCATGCTTCCTGGATCGAAGTTGTAATTCGAAGTAATGAATCTTGCTGAGCATTTCTGTACTGCTTCTAATTTGTTTTTTAAATATAACTCATACTGAGCATGCATATTCTAAAACCGGTCTGATGAGTCCCTTATACGCTTGTAGTTTAACTTCTTGTGAGCATTCATGTAGATTTCTCCTTAATGAACCAAAAGTTCTATATGCTTTATTACAAAAATGCGTGTCAGATTGTGTGTCAGATAATTTGTAATAATCCTGAAGTTGCTGTCATTCAACGCCGCCGAGTATTTGGAATGCAAAATAAAATTGATCCATGGACGCAAGTCTATGAATTGCTTCATCAAAAGTTAAAGTTAAACACATATTTTTTCTACATTCGAGGCCTCCGGGGCATAAACTTTGATTAATGCACAAACTTCAAGAAAAGATACGTAAATCAAAAATGTAAATTCTATTCATTCAGTCTGTTATGTGACTAAAATTTCTTTATTTGGCTAAAAGAACAATGGAGAGAGCAATAGTATAGCCACATAAGTATTACTTCGTGAGAATGTTGTTAGTCCGTCTAGTACCATAATTAAGGAACCAATGGATACATATAACCAATTTTGTATTCTGTAACAACAGAAAATTAAGAATTTTGATAAACACAGAAATTAGGCCCTTAAAGTATCTACCCAATATTTTCATAAATGCAAGACACGATAGCTTTCGTGCACTGATTTCATAGCTAAAAATAATTGAAAGGGTCAATATTAATATAAAGATGGAAAAAGGCAGGTGGTGCATTATACATTACGTTTAGTATATAAACATAAATTATCAATAGTTTTTTTTTTTTTTTTTAAATTATCTATTCATTGCACTCTTTAAGATATGTTTATCATTTATTCATGGCAGATTCAAGCTGTGTTGAATATATTAAGTGAAACATACTTTTCACTCCATTTACTTTTGCACTGATACTTCTTTCGTTTTGTGACCAGTGCATAAGCAACTCTGGGTATTGATCACTTCCAGTGATAGCCCCCCACCCTGGTTTGTACATTTTGCAGAATTGTGCTGTTACTTTTGAAACACATGGTTTAAGGAGCACCTATGGATGCTTTTATATACTCTTTATTTCTATTTTCAGGTGAAATTAAGGGGGCATTCTGGTAATTACTTACTACTTTCCATTGATCAAAGGCTTCATCATCTTGACATCAATACAGCCACAGAGGACATGTACACTGTTGAATGTTACAGGTAATGTGTAGTTGTAGTTAATTTTAGTCTGGCAAGAACAGCTACCTGTACTTGCTGGTTGATTCAGCACTTTAGTAAATAGGACTGTTTAGGCAGAAAGAAATTGTAAACATTCTACTCAAAATAGAAGGAAGCCATGTTTTTGAGACAGAATATTACTGGTTAAGAGCATCTTAACAACAATTTATGTCATTAATGTGTATAATATTGCAAAATTGTATGTAAATCCCTTTTGTCTCTTGACCTTATACTTGCACACTTTATTTTATTGTTTCTGTTAGTCAGTTTCAAGTTGGGGTATACCAAGCAGGCTTTCAAATTCAGTCAAAGTGAAGTAGTTAGTGGCCAATGCCTTGCAAGGAAGTGGTTGAGGTAATAGAGGTAAAATGTTATAAACATGAGGTTTTATGGTGCCATAACAGTCTTAATATTATTGAGTTTCTTAGAATTGCTGTGTAGACTTATCATTTTTGACCATAAGGCAGTAGCTTAATTTAAAAACTGATTAAACATCTCATTTCTCATAGGGTGGAAGGATCATTTTAAGGATTGTTTAGGCAACTCATTTTTGACAAAAACTTTTCATCAGGTTCATTTTAGGGACTGTTCTGACCAATTTCTTTTTATAAAAACTTCTTGTTGGTTATAAGATTCACATTAAGAGCAAGTCATTTTTTACAAAAGATCCTGTTTGGAAGAAAGTTCATTTAAAGTACAGGTTGATGCCCATCATTTTCAACAAAAGCATACTACGTAACCAGTAATGGCTTTTGTGTACATGAGCCTTAGTTGGCCTTTGGTTTCTCATCATTGAAAATTATTCATCTTCAACTTTGATTAGCAACAAAATGTGAATCTGTTAAAATTTCATTCATGCCTTTTTTTTGTACAAGTGATAGAAAATCTGAAACTAGCAAGCTTTTTGGGTTAGGCACAAGTTAAGTGCCTTAGAGAAAGATAGCTAGTGGTTAGCATCTTATAAACTGTGTGCACAAAAATAATGTGATGGTTTTTAGGTCAGTCAGTGTACAAATATTTTGATCTTTTGTAAAAAAAATGTAGAGATATTTGTAGGTCTGTAATCTCGATCCTTGCTTTTGCTATTATTTTTGTTGTCATCCCCTGAATACTCCATCTGAATGTGCTTAATGGTAAGTCTGTCTTCAAGTTGGCTATGCCAAGCAGGCTTCCTAGGTTAGGCACACATTTGATATCTTGGTAACAGGATTTAAACAGATATACCCAGTAGGCTGTCCAGTATAGTCATTTTCCAGTATCTTAGTGCTTTGAAGAGAGAAAGCAAGTGGTTGAGATTATATATTATACAATGGTCAAATGGCAAGTAGTCTTGTTTCAGAAACTTAAGCATTTATGCCATTTGAATACTCCTGTTAGGACAATTTTAGGCAAATCATTTTTAACAAAAGCTTCACATTAACCAGTAGGATCATTTAGAGGACTGTTTCGGCCAATCATTTTTCACAAAAATTTTTGTCAAGACAAAACCTTGGTTAAGATAAATTTCCTTTATGTACCATTTTGGCCAATCATTTTTGACAAAAGTTTCTGTTAAGCTGCAAGTTTGTTTCATTATAAGGACTGACCTAAAAACTGATAAAAGTGTTTCATAAAAAAAGGATATAATATGTGCTTTGAAGGAGTTATTCTGTCTAATAAGATGTTTAAAAGTAGGCATTTTATGTATGTGTACTCAGAACAGTTCCATTTACTTCAATATCAGTTTAGAATTTTATGCATTTCATTTGTACAATGTAGTCAGAAACTTCGGTCTTAACACTAATTTGTGACTAAATGGGTAAATTCCTGCTAAATGTTTGTTAAATATTTCTGACATGCTCAACACAAATGGTAAAGTCTTTACATCCCCTTAATTTCATTGTAAGGATTGTTGATGAAACTTATTTTTGACAAAAACTTCTCATAGGGTATAAGGTTCATTTTAAGGGACTGTTCTGACTTATTGTTTTGGACAAAAACTTCTTGTAGTTTAGAAAGTTCATAATAAGGCCAAGTCATTTTTTACAAAAAGATCCTGTAAGGAAATTTTAATGACAGTATATTCCAATCATTTTCAACAAAATCATACTATGTAACCAGTAATGGCTTTTGTGTACATGAGCCTTAATTGGCCTTTGGTTTCTCATCATTGAAAATTATTCATCTTCAACTTTGATTAGCAACAAAATTTGAATTGTTAATATTTCATTTGTGCCTTTATGTACAAATATTAGAAAATCTAAAACTAGCAAGCTTTTTGGGTTAGGCACAAGTTAAGTGCCTTAGAGAAAGAAAGCTAGTGGTTAGCATCTTATAAACTGTGTGCACAAAAATAATGTGATGGTTTTTAGGTCAGTCAGTGTACAAATGTTTTGATCTTTTGTAAATGTTTTAAAAAATGTAGAGATATTTGTAGGTCTGTAATCTCGATCCTTGCTTTTGCTATTTTTTTGTCAACCCCTAAATACTCCATCTGAATGTGCTAAATGGTAAGTCTGTCTTCAAGTTGGCTATGCCAAGCAGGCTTCCTAGGTTAGGCACACATTTAATATCTTGGTAACAGGATTTAAACTGAGATATACCCAGTAGGCTGTCCAGTATAGTCATTTTCCAGTATCTTAGTGCTTTGAAGAGAGAAAGCAAGTGGTTGAGATTATATATTATATAATGGTCAAATGGCAAGATATCTTGTTTCAGAAACTTAAGCATTTATGCCATTTAAATACTCCTGTTAGGACAATTTTAGGCAAATCATTTTTAACAAAAGCTTCACATTAACCAGTAGGATCATTTAGAGGACTGTTTCGGTCAATCATTTTTCACAAAAATTTTGTCAAGACAAAACCTTGGTTAAGATAAATTTCCTTTAAGTACCATTTTGGCCAATCATTTTTGACAAAAGTTTCTGTTAAGCTGCAAGTTTGTTTCATTATAAGGACTGACCTAAAAACTGATAAAAGTGTTTCATATAAAAAGGATATATTATGTGCTTTGAAGGAGTTATTCTGTCTAATAAGATGTTTAAAATTAGGCATTTTATGTATGTGTAATCAGAACAGTTCCGTTTACTTCAATATCAGTTCAGAATTTTATGCATTTCATTTGTTCACTGTAAGTCAGTAACTAGGTCTTAACACTAATTTGTGACTATATGGGTTTCCTGCTTAATGTTTGTTAAATATTTTTGACATGCTCAACACAAATGGTAAAGTCTTTACATCCCCTAAATTTCATTGTAAGGATTGTTTATTCAACTTATTTTTGACAAAACCTTCTCATAGGGTATAAGGTTCATTTTAAGGGACTGTTCTGACTAATTGTTTTTGACAAAAACTTGTTGTAGTTTACTAGAAAGTTCATATTAGGGCCAAGCCATTTTTTACAAAAAGATCCTGTAAGGTATATAATTCATTTTAAGGACAGTTTATTCCAATCATTTTCAACAAAATCATACTATGTAACCAATAATGGCTTTTGTGTACATGAGCCTTAATTGGCCTTTGGTTTCTCATCATTGAAAATGATTCATCTTCAACTTTGATTAGCAACAAAATTTGAATTGTTAATATTTCATTTGTGCCTTTATGTACAAATATTAGAAAATCTAAAACTAGCAAGCTTTTTGGGTTAGGCACAAGTTAAGTGCCTTAGAGAAAGAAAGCTAGTGGTTAGCATCTTATAAACTGTGTGCACAAAAATAATGTGATGGTTTTTAGGTCAGTCAGTGTACAAATGTTTTGATCTTTTGTAAATGTTTTAAAAAATGTAGAGATATTTGTAGGTCTGTAATCTCGATCCTTGCTTTTGCTATTTTTTTGTCAACCCCTAAATACTCCATCTGAATGTGCTAAATGGTAAGTCTGTCTTCAAGTTGGCTATGCCAAGCAGGCTTCCTAGGTTAGGCACACATTTAATATCTTGGTAACAGGATTTAAACTGAGATATACCCAGTAGGCTGTCCAGTATAGTCATTTTCCAGTATCTTAGTGCTTTGAAGAGAGAAAGCAAGTGGTTGAGATTATATATTATATAATGGTCAAATGGCAAGATATCTTGTTTCAGAAACTTAAGCATTTATGCCATTTAAATACTCCTGTTAGGACAATTTTAGGCAAATCATTTTTAACAAAAGCTTCACATTAACCAGTAGGATCATTTAGAGGACTGTTTCGGTCAATCATTTTTCACAAAAATTTTGTCAAGACAAAACCTTGGTTAAGATAAATTTCCTTTAAGTACCATTTTGGCCAATCATTTTTGACAAAAGTTTCTGTTAAGCTGCAAGTTTGTTTCATTATAAGGACTGACCTAAAAACTGATAAAAGTGTTTCATAAAAAAAGGATATATTATGTGCTTTGAAGGAGTTATTCTGTCTAATAAGATGTTTAAAATTAGGCATTTTATGTATGTGTAATCAGAACAGTTCCGTTTACTTCAATATCAGTTCAGAATTTTATGCATTTCATTTGTTCACTGTAAGTCAGTAACTAGGTCTTAACACTAATTTGTGACTATATGGGTTTCCTGCTTAATGTTTGTTAAATATTTTTGACATGCTCAACACAAATGGTAAAGTCTTTACATCCCCTAAATTTCATTGTAAGGATTGTTTATTCAACTTATTTTTGACAAAACCTTCTCATAGGGTATAAGGTTCATTTTAAGGGACTGTTCTGACTAATTGTTTTTGACAAAAACTTGTTGTAGTTTACTAGAAAGTTCATATTAGGGCCAAGCCATTTTTTACAAAAAGATCCTGTAAGGAATATAATTCATTTTAAGGACAGTTTATTCCAATCATTTTCAACAAAATCATACTATGTAACCAATAATGGCTTTTGTGTACATGAGCCTTAATTGGCCTTTGGTTTCTCATCATTGAAAATGATTCATCTTCAACTTTGATTAGCAACAAAATTTGAATATGTTAATATTTCATTTGTGCCTTTATGTACAAATATTAGAAATCTAAAACTAGCAAGCTTTTTGGGTTAGGCACAAGTTAAGTGCCTTAGAGAAAGATAGCTAGTGGTTAGCATCTTACAAACTGTGTGCACAAAAATAATGTGATGGTTTTTAGGTCAGTCAATGTACAAATGTTTTGATCTTTTGTAAATGTTTAAAAAATGTAGAGATATTTGTAGGTCTGTAATCTCAGTCCTTGCTTTTGCTATTTCTTTGTCAACCCCTAAATACTCCATCTGAATGTGCGTAATGGTAAGTCTGTCTTCCAGTTGGCTATGCCAAGCAGGCTTCCTAGGTTAGGCACACATTTGATATCTTGGTAACAGGGTTTAAACTGAGATATACCCAGTAGGCTGTCCAGTATAGTCATTTTCCAGTATCTTAGTGCTTTGAAGAGAGAAAACAAGTGGTTGAGATTATATATTATACAATAGTCAAATGGCAAGATAACTTGTTTAAGAAACTAAAACATTTATGCCATTTAAATACTCCTGTTAGGACAATTTTAGGCAAATCATTTTTAACAAAAGCTTCACGTTAACCAGTAGGATCATTTAGAGGACTTTTTCGTCCAATCATTTTTTACAAAAATTTTTGTCAAGACAAAACCTTGGTTAAGATAAATTTCCTTTAAGTACCATTTTAGCCAATCATTTTTGACAAAAGTTTCTGTTAAGCTGCAAGTTTGTTTCATTATAAGGACTGACCTAAAAACTGATTGGGCAATCATTTGAACAAAGTGTTTTGTTAAAGAAAGGATTTCATTTATGCTTGAAAGTAGTTTATCTTTCTAAAAAGATGTTTAAAATTAGGCATTTTATGTATGTGTACTCAGAACTGTTCCATTTACTTCAATATCAGTTCAGATATGTATTGCATTTGTACAATGTAGCCAGTAAGCAGGTATAAACACTGGATGGTTTTTATTTGTTTGTGTAACAAACAAATTTACTTACCATTTTCCGAAGCCTACTCCTTAAGTACCAAATCTGAAAGTAGCTCCGGCACGTCAGTCAGCATATAATCCCAAATTATGAGTCTTCATTTGAAACCATATTGCAATTGCAGACATGAAAGTTGTATTGTTTAAATATATAATGTTATAAACTCATGCAGCATCAGTTAAACTTTGTAGATATAACTTAAGTAAACTGTTTTTGAATAAGAACCGCGGATGTATTTCATTTTACAATGATGCGTAAAAATAAGGGACAATTTACTATATATATACACCCTATAGAAATAGTTCCGATTTCTTAACCCGCCGGCCATTTCTTAAACCTTGTGCGGAAAGAAAACATATCTTTTGGAGTTTCTGTGACAACAAAATGTCAAACCCTGATCATCATTTTAAAGAATGAAATATTTTGAACAGCCAGGAATATTTACGTGCATGTTTACACATGCTCTTTTTAGCTCACCTGGCTACGCCAGGGTGAGCTTTTCTGATCGATGATTGTCCGTCGTCCGTCCGTCGTCCGTCAACATTTTGATTCAAATGACATCTCCTCTGAAACCTCTAGGCCAATGTTGATTAAACTATGCAGGAATGTTCCTTGCATGAAGCTCTACCAAAATTGTTCAAAGAATTCCATTCCATGCAGAACTCTGGTTGCTATGGCAAAAAATAGGAAAAACTTTAAAAATCTTTTTTTCTAAGGTGGGCCCTTAGTTTTTGCATAGGAATATATAGGGAAAACTTTAAAAATCTTCTTCTCTGAAACCACAAGGCCTAGAGCTAAGATATTTGGCATGTAGCATTGTCTAGTAGACCTCTACCAAGATTGTTCAAATTATATCCCCCGGGTCAAAATTGACCCCGCACCGGGGGTCACTTAGTTTTGCATAGGAATATATAGGAAAAACTTTAAAAATCTTCTTCTCTGAAACCACAAGGCCTAGAGCTTAGATATTTGGCATGTAGCATTAGCTAGTGGACCTCTAGTGAACATTTTGATTCAAATGACATCTCCTCTGAAACCTCTAGGCCAATGTTGATAAAACTATGCAGGAATGTTCCTTGCATGAAGCTCTACCAAAATTGTTCAAAGAATTCCATTCCATGGAGAACTCTGGTTGCTATGGCAAAAAATAGGAAAAACTTTAAAAATCTTCTTCTCTGAAACCACAAGGCCTAGAGCTTAGATATTTGGCATGTAGCATTGGCTAGTGGACCTCTACCAAGATTGTTCAAATTATGAGCCCCGGATCAAAATTGACCCCGCACCGGGGGTCACTTAGTTTTACATAGGCTTATATAGTAAAAACTTTAAAAATCTTCTTCTCTGAAACCACAAGGCCTAGAGCTTAGATATTTGGCATGTAGCATTAGCTAGTGGACCTCTAGTGAACATTTTGATTCAAATGACATCTCCTCTGAAACCTCTAGGCCAATGTTGATAAAACTATGCAGGAATGTTCCTTGCATGAAGCTCTACCAAAATTGTTCAAAGAATTCCATTCCATGCAGAACTCTGGTTGCTATGGCAAAAAATAGGAAAAACTTTAAAAATCTTCTTCTCTGAAACCACAAGGCCTAGAGCTTAGATATTTGGCATGTAGCATTGGCTAGTGGACCTCTACCAAGATTGTTCAAATTATGAGCCCCGGATCAAAATTGACCCCGCACCGGGGGTCACTTAGTTTTACATAGGCTTATATAGTAAAAACTTTAAAAATCTTCTTCTCTGAAACCACAAGGCCTAGAGCTTAGATATTTGGCATGTAGCATTAGCTAGTGGACCTCTACCAATATTGTTCAAATTATGACCCCCGGGTCAAAATTGACCCCGCACTGGGGGTCACTTAGTTTTGCATAGGAATATATAGTAAAAACTTTAAGAATCTTCTTCTCTGAAACCACAAGGCCTAGAGCTTAGATATTTGGCATGTAGCATTGCCTAGTAGACCTCTTTAAAGTTTGTTCAAATTATGACCCTGATGACCCTGGGGTCAAAATTGACCTTGCCCAGGGGGATCATTTGTTTTACAAAGGCGTATATAGGAAAACTTATTTGGTATATAACATTATCTAGTGATCTTCCACCAGGCAAGTGGACTTGTACCAAGGTGAGCGATATAGGGCCATCTTGGCCCTCTTGTTACAATTATATCCTTCTATTCATAAATTTTATTCAATGCGCGGTAAGGGACGTAATTATAACTTTCCGTATTGCTGATATGTTTATTCTGCGGACATAGCGCGAGCTAGTCTGTGTTTCTACATGTATTAGAGTTTAAGTAGAAAACAAGTGTTAGGATACGTTAATGTCGATGTTATATTTCATAGGTGGTGATTGTACAAGTAGAAGGCAATTTACACTATATTCGACTGTAGGCCTTGTTATCTTAAAACGCATCGAATGAGCTATTTTGTTAAAATACATATCAATGACTGCAGAAAAACATTTGAACATCGTTACTTCCTGGTCTCAACCATATTCGTTCTATAAATGTATATTGTGGCATTATAGATACGCATTATTACTTTGTCAGTCCGCACAATAAATTGATCCCCTTATTGATCGGTGCTATTGCCTGCTCGTTTGTGTTATCGAAGCGCCGTAACTACTAACTAGCTGCTCGATCAGTGTCTGATTTTAGACAGTAGAACTGTAGGTGAAAACATTTTATTCAGTACAGTGAAAATCCCTACTGTCTATGTGTACCGGGAATAGAAACAGAGACAATTCGATCCAAAATACGATTTATAACTGTTGCATTCTGTTCATATCTTATTACCAACTGGTATAGCCTTCACTTATGAAGATAACAGACTGAAATAAAAGGCAACACCACAAAGGACAAAATTTTGAATACACAAACAAATCCAGCATCTTCAGCGCTTTGATTCTGCATTAATTTTGTTTAATATTTTTGGTATATAAATAAATATATAACCAAATATATTCATAAAACCTTCAATTTCTAACACTTTTACCTCTTACCTTGACCACTTCTTTGCAAGGCATTGGCTACTGGCTACTTGACTTTAACTGAAGTTGAAAGTGTGCTGCGTATACCCAAGCTTGAAACAGACTAACAGAAACAATAAAACAAAGTTTGTGAGTATAAGGTCAAGAGACAAAAGGGATTTACATTACAGTTTTGCATTTTGATACACATTAATGGCATAAATTGCTGTTAAAATTCTCTTAACAAGTAATGTTAACACAGATTCCTTCTGTTCTGAGTAGAATTTTTACAATTTCTTTCTGCCTAAACAGTCCTAGTTACTAAAGTTCTGAATCAAGCCAGCAAGTACAGGTAGCAGTTCTTGCCATAGTCAAATTCAAGGATCAGTAGTTTTGTCTGTCGCAGCGTCTCAAGTAGTTAGTTAAGTTAAGATACTGTTTTAAAGAGCTATTGCCAATCATATTTGAACAAATTATCTCAATGGTCACAAGTTTAAAGGTCATATTCAAGGAACTCAAAAATACAACTGTCTTGGGTTACTGCCTTTGAGCATCAGTTACCTTAAATGTTTAGTAACACAATAGTAGAGCATTCACCTCAGGATCTGAGGGTCCCGGGTTTGTACCTGCCCATGCTTGTGGTGTCCTTAGACAAGGCACAGATATTTCCCTATTGATTAACTCTCTTCAATGTTGATTCCATTTTGAGTGAAGTAAGAATTATTAGCTCACCTGGCTACGCCAGGGTGAGCTTTTCTGATCGATGATTGTCCGTCGTCCGTCAACATTTTGATTCAAATGACATCTCCTCTGAAACCTCTAGGCCAATGTTGATAAAACTATGCAGGAATGTTCCTTGCATGAAGCTCTACCAAAATTGTTCAAAGAATTCCATTCCATGCAGAACTCTGGTTGCTATGGCAACAAATAGGAAAAACTTTAAAAATCTTCTCTGAAACCACAAGGCCTAGAGCTTAGATATTTGGCATGTAGCATTGTCTAGTGGACCTCTACCAAGATTGTTCAAATTATGACCCCCGGGTCAAAATTGACCCCGCGCGGGTGGGCACTTAGTTTTTGCATAGGCATATATAGGAAAATCTTTAAAAATCTTCTTCTCTGAAACCACAAGGCCTAGAGCTTAGATATTTGGCATGTAGCATTGGCTAGTGGACCTCTACCAAGATTGTTCAAATTATGAGCCCCGGATCAAAATTGACCCCCGCACGGGGGGGTCACTTAGTTTTACATAGGCTTATGTAGGAAAAATTTTAAAAATCTTCTTCTCTGAAACCACAAGGCCTAGAACTTAGATATTTGGCATGTAGCATTGGCTAGTGGATCTCTACCAAGACTGTACAAATTATGACCCCCGGGTCAAAATTGACCCCGCACGGGGGGTCACTTAGTTTTACATAGACTTATATAGTAAAAACTTTAAAAATCTTCTTCTCTGAAACCACAAGGCCTAGAGCTTAGATATTTGGCATGTAGCATTGGCTAGTGTACCTCCACCAAGTTTGTTCAAATTATGACCCCCGGGCCAAAATTGACCCCACATCCGGGGGTCACTTAGTTTTACATAGGCTTATATAGGGAAAACTTTAGAAATCTTTTTCTCTGAAACCACAAGGCCTAGAGCATAGATAATTGGCATGTAGCATTGCCTAGTAGACCTCTACAAAGTTTGTTCAAATTATGCCCCTTGGGTCAAAATTGACCTTGCCCGGGGGGGATCATTTGTTTTACAAAGGCGTATATTGGAAAACTTATTTGGTATATAACATTATCTAGTGATCTTCCACCAGGCAAGTGGACTTGTACCAAGGTGAGCGATATAGGGCCATCTTGGCCCTCTTGTTACTTTCGTAGAATAGACTAAACTAAATATTGTACTCGGACATCAATTGTTTCATACTAATTTGACTATGCATGTTTTGTTAAGACATTAAGATTTGGAAATCTGTATTTAAAAGTAAAGTGCAACACCCACAAATAACCAGACCCACACACAGAAGAGTTAATCATCCAACTATAAGAAATGGCTATGGCAACAAATAGGAAAAACTTTAAAAATCTTCTTCTCTGAAACCACAAGGCCTAGAGCTTAGATATTTGGCATGTAGCATTGTCTAGTGGACCTTTACCAAGATTGTTCAAATTATGAGCCCTGGGTCAAAATTGACCCTGCCAGGGGGGTCACTTGGTTTTACATAGGCTTATATAGTAAAAACTTTAAAAATCTTCTTCTCTGAAACCACAAGGCCTAGAGCTTAGATATTTAGCATGTGGCATTGTCTAGTTGACCTTTACAAAGATTGTTCAAATCATGACCCCCTGGTCAAAATTAACACTTTCTGGGTAGGGGGAAAGCACTTGATTTCACATAGGCTTATATAGGAAAAACTTTTTAAAAAACACAAGGCTGACCGGCAGATAATAGATATTTAAAATGTTACTAAGCATTGTGTAGTGGACCTCTATGAATTATGTTAGAATCATGACTCCTTTTATTATAGCAAATGGCAGTCAGGTGAGCCATATAGGGCCATCATGGCCCTCTTGTTTGTTTTATTTTATTTTCAGGTAAATGGAAAAATTCTTGAAGATGCAAATACTCATCTATACCATTCACCAAAGAATTCCAGTTTTCAATCATGAGGGACACCTTTGTTATTAGCTCCTGCCACACCTTCCAAAAAAACATGCACAACATTCCTTTGAGAAAGTAAGCTATTAAAGGTGGTCAATTACTTTTAGACAACATTTTATGACAATTTTTATCGAGCCCGCTTGTGGTGAGCTCGATATAGTTGTCACTTTTGGCGGTTTGGTGTATGTGCGTGCGTGCGTCCAATTTTGTCCGGACCGTATCTTTTTCATGTCTGGAGGGATTTTGATGTTACTTGGCACAAATGTTCACCATCATGAGACGGAGTGTCATGCGCAAGAACCAGGTCCCTAGGTCTAAGGTCAAGGTCACACTTGGAGGTTAAAGGTCAAATTCAAGAATGACTTAGTCCGGAGCATATCTTTTTCATGCATGGAGGGATTTTAATTTAACTTGGCACAAATGTTCATCATCATGAGACGGATTGTCATGCACAAGAACCAGGTCCCTAGGTCTAAGGTCAAGGTCACACTTAGAGGTTAAAGTTCAAAGTCAAGAATATCTTTGCCTGGAGCATTTCTTCTTCATGCATGGAGGGATTTTGATGTTACTTTGTACAAATGTTCACCACCCTTGTTATGCCCCCAAAGGGAGGCATATTAAAATGGCACTGTCCGTCTGTCCATCCGTTTGTCCGTCCGTCCGTCTGTCCATCCGTCTGTGCGTCCCCACTTACAATTTGTGTCCGGACTGTAACTCTGTCATGCATTGAAGGATTTTAAGATAACTTAGCACACATGTCTAGCACATCAAGACGACGTGTCGCGTGCAAGACCCACATCCCTACCTCAAAGGTCAAGGTCACACTTGGACCATGAAGTTTATGGATTCCTCTATATATGCACACATTCGTGTCCGGACTGTAACTTTGTCATGCATTGAAGGATTTTAAAATAACTTGGCACAAATGTCTAGCACATCAAGACGACGTGTCGCGTACAAGACCCACGTCCCTAACTCAAAGGTCAAGGTCATACTTAGAGTTTGAAGGTAATGGATTCCTCTATATATGCATATATGCACACATTCGTGTCCGGACTGTAACTTTGTCATGCATTGAAGGATTTTAAAATAATTTGGCACAAATGTCTAGCACATCAAGACGACATGTCGCGTACAAGACCCACGTCCCTAGCTCAAAGGTCAAGGTCATACTTAGAGTTTGAAGGTAATGGATTCCTCTATATATGCATATATGTATTATGATGTGAATTTTGGAGCCAAATTGTTGGAAATAAAATTTGGTTATTGTTTAACAAATATGTTGATTTTGGTATCAAAATGTTCAGAATTTACAGTAGATTTTCTATGTAGTAATTTAGGATTTGTTTTATGCAATTTAAATCAATATTTAAAGAAAATTAATTTATTCAAACTTGTAATTTTTGCTAAATGTCAAATCTTTTAAGATGTTGTTAAGTAACTCAAAGCCATAATACCATTTCTGCTCAAGGAAATAGTTTAATTGTTCAGGTATTAATCGTGAAACCCCACTGATTGGCCACCATTCTCAAACAATGACTTTACTAGCTCAAGGCTTATCCAGGCTGCCATGCAATCACTTTGAAGTTAAATCTGTTATTTTGTTTGATTTGTTGTTAAATTTTTATTGTTAAATGAGTTAATAATTTCATAAGTGACAGATAAAATAACACAGAAATATTGGTATATAAACCTCAGAAATTTATAGGTTCAACATTATTTAATTAATTAATATTCAGAAATACTTAAATTAGCTTACTTACTCTGTGTTTTAAAACTTTGTGTTCTAAGTGAAAAACTGGACATTTTCTAATTCTTTGTGACTCTTAAAAATATACGGACTTTGTGTAAATCTATGTGATATTCTAAGTGAACTGTTATTTAAATGAAATAAAGGATTGTCATATTTGCCTGAGTGTCTTACTTGGAACTTAATTTAAAAAGACTCTACCACTCGATATTTATTCGAAATTCCCCGAAACTTTAACGTTAAGAACGACGCTTCTTAATATATGCACACATTCGTGTCCGGACTGTAACTTTGTCATGCATTGAAGGATTTTAAAATAATTTGGCACAAATGTCTAGCACATCAAGATGACGTGTTGCGTGCAAGACCCACGTCCCTAGCTCAAAGGTCAAGGTCACACTTAGAGTTTATAGGTAATGGAATCCTGTATATATGCATACATTTGTGTCCATACTATAACTTTATCATGCTTTGAAGGATTTTAAAATAACTTGGCACAAATGTCTAGCACATCAAGCGGATGTGTCGCGTGCAAGACCCAAGTCCCTACCTCAAAGGTCAAGGTCACACTTAGTGTTTAAAGTAATGGAAAACTGTATGCATGGTTACTCTGTCATGCATGGAAGGATTTTAAAATTACATAGCACATTTATTGAGCACATGGAGAGGACACAGACTGTGAGGCACCTCTTTCGGGGGCATTCGTCACTTGTGAGGGACAGCTCTTGTTTTTAGAATTACTTCCCTTTGTTATTCCCCCGAAGGGCGGCATATTAAAATCGCACCGTCTGTCCATCTGTCTGTCCGAGGCCGCATATGGGCATATATTGGGTACTATATCATTCATTCCATCAGGTAGCCAACAAAAAAAGGGGCACATGTTGGGTACTTTTAATACTTTATATAGTGCCTTGTTGGGTACTTTCTTATCATAGGAGGCAATGGAAAGTACCCAACAAATGCCCATTTGTAGGGCATCTGTGCGTCTCCACTTACAATTTGTGTCCGGACTGTAACTCTGTCATGCATTGAAGGATTTTAAAATAACTTAGCACACATGTCTAGCACATCAAGACGACATGTCGCGTGCAAGACCCACATCCCTACCTCAAAGGTCAAGGTCACACTTGGAGTATGAAGGTTATGGAATCCTCTATATATGCACACATTCATGTCCGGACTGTAACTTTGTCATGCATTGAAGGATTTTAAAATAATTTGGCACAAATGTCTAGCACATCAAGACGACGTGTCGCGTACAAGACCTACGTCCCTAGCTCAAAGGACAAGGTCAAACTTAGAGTTCGAAGGTAACGGATTCCTCTATATATGCATATATGCACACATTCGTGTCCGGACTGTAACTTTGTCATGCATTGAAGGATTTTAAAATAACTTGGCACAAATGTCTAGCACATCAAGACGACGTGTCACGTACAAGACCCACGTCCCTAACTCAAAGGTCAAGGTCATACTTAGAGTTTGAAGGTAATGGATTCCTCTATATATGCATATATGCACACATTCGTGTCCGGACTGTAACTTTGTCATGCATTGAAGGATTTTAAAATAACTTTGCACAGATGTCTAGCACATCAAGACGACATGTCGCGTACAAGACCCACGTCCCTAGCTCAAAGGACAAGGTCAAACTTAGAGTTTGAAGGTAACGGATTCCTCTATATATGCATATATGCACACATTTGTGTCCGGACTGTAACTTTGTCATGCATTGAAGGATTTTAAAATAACTTGGCACAAATGTCTAGCACATCAAGATGACGTGTCGTAGGGATGTAATTGATTAAAATTTTTGTATCGATACATCGATTTAGAAATATCGACGATACAGCGATATATCGATACATGGGCGTAAAAAAGTCACTGACTACATTTTCTACCAAATCTCTTGACTTTATTTGTACTAAACATATGGTTCTGGTCTATAATATATCTCAACCCTTGCAGTGCTGAAATATTTTTGCCTGTGAGACCACATTTCATTAAATTATTATTCGTTAGAAAAACACGGAACTCTGGGTAGGGTGATTGTTTATATTCCGGTTGAGTTTTGAATTGATGGAATTTTCGAACGTGAAACTGTAGATCATTGCACGGTAAAACATTATTCGATATACGATTTTTCAAAATGGCAGTCGATATCGAATCGAAATCGTTTTATCGTTGATTTATCGATATCGTTTGAATCGATTACATCCCTAACGTGTCGCGTGCAAGACCCACGTCCCTAGCTCAAAGGTCAAGGTCACACTTAGAGTTTAAAGGTAATGGATTCTTCTATATATGCATATATGCACACATTCGTGTCCGGACTGTAACTTTGTCATGCATTGAAGGATTTTAAAATAATTTGGCACAAATGTCTAGCACATCAAGATGACATGTCGCGTGCAAGACCCACATCCCTACCACAAAGGTCAAGGTCACACTTAGAGTTTATAGGTAATGGAATCCTGTATATATGCATACATTTGTGTCCGGACTATAACTTTATCATGCTTTGAAGGATTTAAAAATAACTTGGCACAAATGTCTAGCACATCAAGCGGATGTGTCGCGTGCAAGACCCAAGTCCCTACCTCAAAGGTCAAGGTCACACTTAGTGTTTAAAGTAATGGAAAACTGTATGCATGGTTACTCTGTCATGTATGGAAGGATTTTAAAATTACATAGCACATTTATTGAGCACATGGAGAGGACACAGACTGTGAGACACCTCTTTCGGGGGCATTCGTCACTTGTGAGGGACAGCTCTTGTTGTTACTATAAATAGCTTATATTGTAACTTTTTTTTTACTGGCCGTAGAGAAAAATCGAGACCACTTTTCTGTGGTACCACATGGCTTGCATGTTACATCCAATAGTTAGGTTTATTTTGACCCATCTGTACTTGGTAAGGAGTTAGCCCTTTTGACATATGGCGGCCTCGACATGTTGCACGTGGGCATCTAGTTACTTTTTAGCTCACCTGGCACAAAGTGCCAGAGTGAGCTATTAGGATCGCATTCCGTCCGGCGTCCATCGTACGTCCGTCCGTCCGTCCGTCCGTCCGTCCGTCCGTCCACCATTTCCTTCAAACGACATCTCCTCTGAAACCACTAGGCCAATGTTGATGAGACTTTGCAGGGATGTTCCTTGCATGAAGCTCTATCAAAGTTGTTCAAAGAATTCCCTTCCATGCAGAACTCTTGTTGCTATGGCAACAAATAGGAAAAACTTTAAAAATCTTCTTCTCTGAAACCACAAGGCCTAGAGCTTAGATATTTGGCATGTAGCATTGTCTAGTGGACTTCTACCAAGATTGTTCAAATTATGACCCCCGGGTCAAAATTGACCCAGGCGGGTGGGCACTTAGTTTTTGCATAGGCATATATAGGAAAAACTTTAAAAATCTTCTTCTCTGAAACCACAAGGCCTAGAGCTTAGATATTTGGCATGTAGCATTGTCTAGTGGACTTCTACCAAGATTGTTCAAATTATGACCCCCGGGTCAAAATTGACCCTGCGCGGGTGGGCACTTAGTTTTTGCATAGGCATATATAGGAAAAACTTTAAAAATCTTCTTCTCTGAAACCACAAGGCCTAGAGCTTAGATATTTGGCATGTAGCATTGGCTAGTGAACCTCTTCGAAGATTGTTCAAATTATGACCCTCGGATCAAAATTGACCCCGCACTGGGGGTCACTTAGTTTTACATAGGCTTATATAGTAAAAACTTTAAAAATCTTCTCTGAAACCACAAGGCCTAGAACTTAGATATTTGGCATGTAGCATTGGCTGGTGGACCTCTACCAAGATTGTTCAAATTATGACAATCAGATCAAAATTGACCCCGCACGGGGGGTCATTTAGTTTTACATAGACTTATATAGTAAAAACTTTAAAAATCTTCTTTGAAACCACAAGGCTTAATAATAATAATAATAATAATAATAGTCTTTATTTAATGAAGGTGACTCGAATAGGTTGTGACCTATCTTCCTCGAGGCCTTCAAAAACAATAACAACATTCATACAAATGAACAGGCATTCACACAAACATACATCAGACAATGATTAAATGAATAGAATAAAATAAAACTGTCTATCTATTCAAATTGCTTTCAAGACGAAAAGAGCAAAACCTGTTAAGGGCTGCTACTAAGGAGATAAGTTTTAAGTTTTGAACGAAATTGCGTTAACTTATCAGCACTTCGTATTTTAAATGGTAGACTGTTCCACACGTGTGCTGCAAAGTATTGAAAAGTACTTTCTGAAAATCGTGACTTCACAAAAGGTTGAGCTATATCATTTTTACATGAAGATCTGAGCTCATAATGTGTTTTATTAGCACATGTTGCTAAAATATCTTTCATGTACAATGGGGATAAATTATGAAGTGTTTTATACACTAGTATACCAATATGATATTTATTTCTTGCGCAAAAGGGTAGCCATTTTAGTTCTTTAAATAATGGAGCAGATGGGTAATCGTAATTCTTATCGAGTATCATTCTTGCAGCACGCTTTTGAATATTCAAAATTTTGTTTAGGTGCTTCATGCTACTGTTAGACCATACTACGCTTCCATAATCAAAAATTGGTAGAACATATGCATTAAAATAAAGGATTCGCGTATCTAGGCTTAGATCTTAGATATTTGGCATGTAGCATTGGCTAGTGTACCTCCACCAAGTTTGTTCAAATTATGACCCCCGGGTCAAAATTGACCCCGCACCGGGGGTCACTAAGTTTTACATAGGCTTATATAGGGAAAACTTTAAAAATCTTTTTCTCTGAAACCACAAGGCCTAGAGCATAGATAATTGGCATGTAGCATTGCCTAGTAGACCTCTTCAAAGTTTGTTCAGATTATGCCCCTGGGGTCAAAATTGACCTTGCCTGGGGGGGATCATTTGTTTTACAAAGGCGTATATAGGAAAACTTATTTGGTATATAACATTATCTAGTGATCTTCCACCAGGCAAGTGGACTTGTACCAAGGTGAGCGATATAGGGCCATCTTGGCCCTCTTGTTCAAATTATGACCCTCGGATCAAAATTGACCCTGCACCGGGGGTCACTTAGTTTTACATAGGCTTATATAGGGAAAATTTTAAAAATCTTTTTCTCTGAAACCACAAGGCCTAGAGCTTAGATATATGGCATGTAGCATTGCCTAGTAGATCTCTTCAAAGTTTGTTCAAATTATGCCCCTGGGGTCAAAATTGACCTTGCCGGGGGGAATCATTTGTTTTAGAAAGGCCTATATAGGAAAACTTATTTGGTATATAACATTATCTAGTGATCTTCCACCAGGCAATTGGACTTGTACCAAGGTGAGCGATATAGGGCCATCTTGGCCCTCTTGTTGTATATTCTGTTAGAGGTTTATTTAATGAACAAAAAGACCCATTACATAGAGTTAGATCTCTATCAGAAATTTACATTTTATTAACTTTTATAAAATTTTGTTATTACTCCCCTTTAATATCATGAAATATTTAAAACGTTGAGTATTTCTTTTTTATTTCAATATAATTTCTACTTTTACATTTGAATTGGATAGATATACAGATATTTTAACATTCTGAACCAAAATGCAAGTTTGAAACCTATGTGTAGCTTCTGAATTCATTTATTTCCAATCTATCTTGGGTGCGCACCCAAGATAGGTAAAGGGAGGTAATATTATCTGAACTTGAATTTCTAATGAATTCCATCTAAATATATAATTTTTTAATGCAAATATTTCACAAATATAATACAATAGGACTTTTATTTCCTTAGGCAGAGTATGTGTATAAAATTTTTACTTATGATAAATAACTCTATCTTGGTGGGCAACCAGGATAGGGAAATCAAATTTTAAAAATACCTCTAGTGAAAATCTTACTTGAATTAAGGGCTAAGTGAACATAAACGAGTGTCAATGATCAGATGTTAAAGTTTCAAACAAATCTTTTACATGGCCAAATTCTAATTATATACCTTTAAAACAATGAACAATTCTGTCTAGCCTGCTGGCAATTAGTCAACATAGTAACTGTTGTCAGTTTGGGAGTTTACTGTGTGTGCGTCTGCCCGGATGAGCTTATCCAGGTTGTGACTTTGTCATGAATTGAAAGTTTTGAATTGACATGGTTAGCCACATGGGGACAGTGTGTTGTGTGCAAGACACAGGTTCGTAGCTGAAAGGTCAAGGTCACTTAGAGAATAAAGTAAAAATAATGAGACTTTGTCTTGACTGTAACTTCCTCATACAGAGAATTATTATACCCCCTGAAACGAAGTTTAGGGGGGTATATAGGAGTAATCGGGTGGTTGGTTGATCGGTCGGTCAGACGGGCCAGCGGGCGGTCGGTAGGTCAGGCGGTCTGTTGCATTTTCCTTTTTTCGGAACATAATTCGAAAACTGTAGGTTGAAATTCAATAAAACTTCATACAATGGTCAAGCACATTGAGAGGAAGTACAGTGTTATTGCCCTTTGTTACTTTTTCTTGAACTCGAGTACACGGAATAAGAACTGCATTCTTTAAAGGAAATTATGCACATAACTGAATATGTACATTGTACAGGAGTTCGACATCAGTTATTATACCCCCGAAATGAAGTTAAAGGGGGTTTTATAGGAGTCACCCAGTGGTAGGATGGTCGGTCCGTCGGTCGGTTGGTTGGGTGGGCGGTCAGTTGCATTTTTCTTGTCGGGAGCATAACTTGAAAACTTCTAGTTGGAATTCAATATAACTTCATACAATGGTCAGGTGTCACGGTTCGGACTTAGTTCACAATTGGGGAGAAAAATGTGTAGGCGGCCGGATAGCTCAGTCGGTAGACTTCGCCCTGTAAGCGAAGGGTCCCGGGTTCAAGCCCCGGTCTGGCTGCACATTTTTCTCACCCTGTGACATTTGGCGCCCATCGGGGGACTAACGGCATTACAAGATCTGTCTCCGACATCTGTAATTGCTTAATTTGATAGTACTCTCTGATATTCGAGGACGAATTTCAACATATTGGGGAAGTATGTCACGGTTTCGGAGTTAATTGTGAAAAAAGGGGAGAACATGTGTAGGCGGCTGGATAGCTCAGTCGGTAGAGCATTCGCCCTGTAAGCGAAAGGCCCCGGGTTCGAGCCCCGGTCTGGCTGCACATTTTTCTCACCCTGTGACACAGGCACATTGAGAGGAAGTGCAGTGCACATGAACCATAACTCCATCTTGACTCATTACAGAGTTATTGCCCTTTGTTACTTTTCCTTGTCCGGAGCATAACTTGAAAACTACTCGTGGGAATTCAATACAACTTCATACAATGGTCAAGCACAATAAGAGGAAGTGCAGTGCACATGAACCATAACTCTATCTTGACTCATTACAGAGTTATTGCCCTTTGTTACTTTTCCGTGTCCGGAGCATACTTGAAAACTTCTAGTTGGAATTCAGTACAACTTCATACAGTGGTCTAGCACATTGAGAGGAAGTGCAGTGCACAAGAACCATAAATCCATCTTGACTCATTACAGAGTTATTGCCCTTTGTTACTTTTCCTTGTCCGGAGCATAACTTGAAAACTACTCGTGGGAATTCAATACAACTTCATACAATGGTCAAGCACAATAAGAGGAAGTGCAGTGCACAGGAACTATAACTCTATCTTGACTCATTACAGAGTTATTGCCCTTTGTTACCTTTCCTTGTCCGCAGCATGTCTTGAAAACTTCTTGTTGGAATTCAATACAACTTCATACAATGGTCTAGCACAATGAGAGGAAGTGCAGTGTACAAGAACCATAACTCTATCTTGATTATTTACAGAGTTATTGCCCTTTGTTACTTTTCCTTGTCTGCAGCATAACTTGAAAACTACTGGTTTGAATTCAATACAACTTCATACAATGGTCAAGTACATTGAGAGGAAGTGCAGTGCTCAGGAACCATAACTATCTTGACTCATTACAGAGTTATTGCCCATTTTTACTTTTCCTTGTCGCAGAGCATAACTTGAAAACTACTGGTTGGAATGCAATACTTCATACAATGGTCCAGCACAAGGAGAGGGAGTGCAGTGTACAAGAACCATAACTCTATCTTGACTAATTACAGAGTTATTGCCAAGAACAATATCTCTATTTTAATTTTTTATTGCAAGGTATTCTGTTTCTACAAACTTCCTCAGTTTATTAAGCAGTCTTTCAGGGGTATTAATCACATTTAGTGATAGCTCTAGTTATTATTATTATCATTATTATTATAGTAAAATTTTATCTCTCTCTGCAGGACAGTTCACACCTTCAATGTAACACTACACAGACAACGGCAGTATTGAAGTTCAAAATAAGAAGTAATGTGCCATGTGTGAGTTGACATTGTGTGAGCCCTTAAGGTTATTGCTGTTGATGAAATTTTAACTAAGCTTCACCATACTAGGTAAGTCCCATTTAATTTCCTTATTTCATTCCCTCAGTAACCCTTTTTAAATGGGCCTCAAAGAGACTTTAAAGACAATCCTTTATAAGTCATTTAGGAAAGCAACTATTTCACATAACAACAATTTTTATGCCCCCCACAAAGTGGGGTGCATATAGCGTTGCACTTGTCCGTCCGTCCGTCAGTCCGTCCGTACGTCCCGAAATCTTGTGAACGCAACTCCTCTTAAACCGGATGGCAGATTTTGCTTAAACTTCCAGGGATGAACAACCTTAATGTGTAGATGGTAGTAAAGGAAGGAATTTTCGCGGCGACCAAATTTAACAGAATTATGGCCCTTTGTTGATTTTTTCACTGTATATCTTGTGAACGCAACTCCTCTTAAACCGGATGGCAGATTTTGCTTAAACTTCCAGGGATGAACAACCTTAATGTGTAGATGGTAGTAAAGAAAGGAATTTTTGCTGCGACCAAATTTAACAGAATTATGGCCCTTTGTTGATTTTTTCACTATATACTATGTAGAAATTTTGTGAACGCAACTCCTCTTAAACCGGATGGCAGATTTTGCTTAAACTTCCAGGGATGAACAACCTTAATGTGTAGATGGCAGTAAAGGAAGGAATTTTTGCTGCGGCCAAATTTAACAGAATTATGGCCCTTTGTTGATTTTTTCACTATATACCATATAGAAATTTTGTGAACGCAACTCCTCTTAAACTGGTTGGCAGATTTTGCTTAAACTTCCAGGGATGAACAACCTTAATGTGTAGATGGTAGTAAAGGAAGGAATTTTTGTTGCGACCAAATTTAACAGAATTATGGCCCTTTGTTAAGTTTTTCACTATATACCATATAGAAATATTGT
The DNA here is from genome assembly GCA_022818135.1 of Saxidomus purpurata. NCBI lineage: Eukaryota > Metazoa > Mollusca > Bivalvia > Venerida > Veneridae > Saxidomus > Saxidomus purpurata. The sequence continues at coordinate 33,344,399 of JAFMSR010000008.1, forward strand.
GAACGCAACTCCTCTTAAACCGGATGGCAGATTTTGCTTAAACTTCCAGGGATGAACAGCTTTAATGTGTAGATGGTAGTAAAGGAAGAAATTTTTGTTGCGACCAAATTTAACAGAATTATGGCCCTTTGTTGATTTTTTCACTATATACCATATAAATTTGTTGCGACCAAATTTAACAGAATTATGGCCCTTTGTTGATTTTTTCACTATATACCATATAAATAATTGAACATATAAATTTTACATTTGTAATTTAATTTAACATGTACATAAGGTTACCTGTAGATCATTTTAGGTATATGTACAGAAATGAAACAGTGGAATGAAAAAGTTCCACATAAAAATCTTACATACAGATATGCTTGCTCTTGTTTATGAGCACATCTGCACAGTGGGGGCATCCGTGTCCTTTGGACACAATTCTAGTTTGTTTTCAGTATTGTATTCATATTTTATAACAAAGTAAACTGCCTTCTACAAACTGATACAGACATTATTGACTCGATTCTTACAGCCAGAATCAGACACATTTTTATATTTTTAGTTCCTCATCCTGTGACATTATATCCGAGTAATATTATCCAGGATGAAAAATTGCATCCTGTACTGTTTCTTTAGTAGATATTGGTTAAATAAGGTATTTGCATTTGTGTAGCCAGCCAGTCCAGCCAGATGTTTTGTGTAGCCAGCCAGTCCACCCAATTGTTTTGTGTAGCCAGCCAGTCCACCCAGATGTTTTGTGTAGCCAGCCAGTCCAGCCAGATGTTTTGTGTAGCCAGCCAGTCCGCCCAATTGTTTTGTGTAGCCAGCCAGTCCAGCCAGATGTTTTGTGTAGCCAGCCAGTCCAGCCAGATGTTTTGATAATTATGTGCAAGGGAGGCCTTGGAAGTAGATGCAGCTCTTGAGCAAATATAAAGACATGTTTGCGGGTTTGGAAGATTGTATCATTTCCTCTCTACCAGTACTGTTGTAGCAGACTGGGTCACCAGGTGGGAGTCAGAAAAATGCTTATCTTTCCAATTTTATTTGTAAGAGATACTATTTATCTATCAGCAAATTGTAGACTATTCCATAGATAGATGGCTGCAAATTAAAATTTACTTTGGTCAGTAAATAATATTCGATTGATACGTCCAAGCTAAAGACAGGACCATAGACTTATTCAACGCCACCAGGATTTGATCCATGGAGGCGAGTGTATGATTAAATTTGTCAAAAATTTAAACACATAATTTTTCTACATTTGAGGCCTCCAGGGCATGAACTTTAATTTGTACACAAACTTCTCAAGAAAAGATACGTAAATCAAAACCATGTTTGGAAACTAAACTTCTTTTAAAATAGTTTAATACATACAATAACATAACAAAAATTGAATTGCAAGATGAAAATCACACTGAATAGATTTTTCAAAGAGACAAAATATGAATTAGTGCTTTACATCTGTATAAGTTCAATAAAAAATTAACCCAAGGTGTTATATTTTGTATAATTTAATATTTAATTCGTATAAGTTATATTGATAAAGAATACCATTTACGTTCTTATAGATAAAGAGAAATATTTGGCATACATTATGGTCTTACTGTGGTCCTATAACGGAAACGCAGCCCAGTGAAAATGTTTTGATTTTTGTTAATAGATTCTTTATATAACTTGAAATTACTTGTAACGTAATGTTGTGATGTAAAATTAATGTAAGATTCTATGAATAAACGTAGTTAAAACTGCGTCTTCGGATACAAAGGGATAGTAGTTAATATGCTGTTTGTCTTATATTTCAAATGATATGATGAACAAATCCGTCTATGCAACTCCTGTAAAACATTTGCTCATTATACCCCCAAAACGAAGTTAACGGGGGTATATAGGAGTCACCCGGTGGTTGGTTGGTCAGTCAGGCGGGCGGTCCGTTGCATTTTCCTTGTCCGGAGCATAACTTGAAAACTGCTAGTTGGAATTCAATACAACTTCATTCAATGGTCAAGCACATTGAGAGGAAGTGCAGTGCACAAGAACCATAGCTCAATCTTGACTAATTACAGAGTTATTGCCCTTTGTGACTTTTCTTTGTCCGGAGCATAACTTGAAAACTACTAGCACAATGAAAGGAAGTGCAATGTACAAGGACCATAACTCTACCTTGACTCATTACAGAGTTATTGCCTTTGTTACTTTTCCTTGTCCGGAGCATAACTTGAAAACTACTGGTTTGAATTCAATACAACTTCAGACAATGGTCAAGCAAAATAGGAGGAAGTGCAGTGCACAGGAACCATAACTCTAACTTGAGTAATTACAGAGTTATTGCGCTTTGTTACTTTTCCTTGTCCGGAGCATAACTTGAAAACTACTGATTGGAATTCAATACAACTTCATACAATGGTCAAGCACAATGAGAGAAATTACAGTGTACAAGAACCATAACTCTTTCTTTAGTAATTACAGAGTTATTGCCCATTTTAATTTTCCTTGTCGCAGAGCATAACTTGAAAACTACTTGTTGGAATTCAATACAACTTCATACAATGGTCCAGCACAATGAGAGGAAGTGCAGTGTACAAGAACCATAACCCTATGTTGACTTATTACAGAGTTATTGCCAATGACAATATCTCTATTTTAGTTTTTTTTGCAAGGTATTCTGTTACTACGAACTTCCTCCGTTTATAAAGCAGTCTTTTGGGGGTATTAATCACATTTAGTGATAGGTCTAGTTTAATTTTGGGAATGTTTATTGATGTAAGATGTCTTGGATTAGTTATTAGAGTCTAAGCTAGATATAACTGATAGCTAAATATAATATTTTTACTATCACAACATTGCGATGTTAGCTCTTATCAGACACTGAAAATCAAATTGGTGCATTATTGTGAAATATGTATAGTTTAATGGATATATTAGAGAGCTTTACCTGCTGGTGATTTAGTATGTGGCGTTACAAAATAGTGACACATTGAAAAAATCAGACAATTCCCTAGACTGTACACAAAGAGGACAACAAGAAAAGAATTGATGTGAGGCATTAAAGGCCCTGCAAAGAATTCATGTTTTTGTTTATCTTTTGGTAATAGGTTATGTATTGTAATGAGTCATTTAGATAACCCTTAAACATACATTGAATGGTGCGTTTTTATGAAAAGTACATTAAAGTGCTTCGTGCAACAGTTACATTACTTCAGGATTGCTCTGTGGTACAGTGGTTAACGATCTAGACTATCAATCAGAAGGCCTAGTTCAAATCCTAGCCTTGACACTGGAAATTTCAGACTTGCTTTTCAGCTTTTTTTTCACCCATATCGAGATGAACTGGTTAGAAACCCAGAGGTAGTCTTGAGTGTATAGGTGCTATACACCAGGCATGTAAAGAGCCAAGGGGTATTTTCAAAGGGTCTAGTACCTGCAATCCATTGTATCTGTATCTGACTCTTCAACTTGCCCCGAAGTATTGGCAGTTTCTTAAAAAATACAAGGTACAGTCGGTACTATAAACTATAAGATAAAAAATACATGTTCTCCAGTTCTTTGCAACTTTTAAGACATATTCTAGTAAATTGTTCTTGATTTCACAGCTAAATATTATAACAATATTTTGGCATTTTATGGGTGTCATTGAGAAATCTAGTGGTGTCTTTTGGTAAAAGGTCAGCCTGGAAGTTTCAGTCTTGAAATCAATGCAATTTCTTTTTGTTATCGTATTTTACACTTTTCAAAAAATGTGTTTTCAGCTTTTTTTTCACCCATATCGAGATGAACTGGTTAGAAACCCAGAGGTAGTCTTGAGTGTATAGGTGCTATACACCAGGCATGTAAAGAGCCAAGGGGTATTTTCAAAGGGTCTAGTACCTGCAATCCATTGTATCTGTATCTGACTCTTCAACTTGCCCCGAAGTATTGGCAGTTTCTTAAAAAATACAAGGTACAGTCGGTACTATAAACTATAAGATAAAAAATACATGTTCTCCAGTTCTTTGCAACTTTTAAGACATATTCTAGTAAATTGTTCTTGATTTCACAGCTAAATATTATAACAATATTTTGGCATTTTATGGGTGTCATTGAGAAATCTAGTGGTGTCTTTTGGTAAAAGGTCAGCCTGGAAGTTTCAGTCTTGAAATCAATGCAATTTCTTTTTGTTATCGTATTTTACACTTTTCAAAAAATGTGTTTTCAGCTTTTTTTTCACCCATATCGAGATGAACTGGTTAGAAACCCAGAGGTAGTCTTGAGTGTATAGGTGCTATACACCAGGCATGTAAAGAGCCAAGGGGTATTTTCAAAGGGTCTAGTACCTGCAATCCATTGTATCTGTATCTGACTCTTCAACTTGCCCCGAAGTATTGGCAGTTTCTTAAAAAATACAAGGTACAGTCGGTACTATAAACTATAAGATAAAAAATACATGTTCTCCAGTTCTTTGCAACTTTTAAGACATATTCTAGTAAATTGTTCTTGATTTCACAGCTAAATATTATAACAATATTTTGGCATTTTATGGGTGTCATTGAGAAATCTAGTGGTGTCTTTTGGTAAAAGGTCAGCCTGGAAGTTTCAGTCTTGAAATCAATGCAATTTCTTTTTGTTATCGTATTTTACACTTTTCAAAAAATGTGTTGTTGTTTTTGGTATAGATATTGGTAAAATGTTATGCGATTTGGTGCCACCTAATACACTGTCAATTAGCCGACACGGTGTAGTCATTCCAAGATGGCGGACACGGAAACTTGCTGCAGGTAGGTGTCCTTTACTTCTACTGAATTAAAGTATTTTACAGCCTTTATTGAGGTGAATTTCTGTCCACGCGACTCAGAATAGAATAAACATTAGCACAGATACTGGCATTGTGCAAGACATACATTCGAAACATCAGCATTTGTACCAAAATGGTACACATGATCTCCGTTTGAAAATTGAATCGAGGAGACGACAATAAATTACCGTTTAGACACTGATTAGTGCTAATTATGTCCCTAGAATTGACAGTTAATAATGCAGAAAACCCCTCTTTTACTGTCTGCAAGGCGAATATGACATATCTGTTTATTTTCTTGGAGAAAATTTGGATTATTTAAAACGTGCTGTGAACGGTGCAGTCCCCGTGAACGGTTTAGTCAGACTGGAATATTTGTGAACGGAATAGTCACGAAAAGTGAACGTTTTAGTCTGAAAAAGTGAACGGTGTGGTCCAAAACATTTCAACTTCAAATAAGGTCGGCAAGGCTAAGGAATTGAAACAGTACTCTAATGTTTATGCATATCAACTTTTAATACCATATATAATAGTGACATATGTAAATGAGAAAGCCTTTTATTCTGATTTAGATATCAGTTTCATGTTTTTTTTCTTTAAGAGTTGTATACTGCCGTGTTTACACGGGACGTGTTATGGGATCACCTGCGACAGTTTGTTCTTGGGTCAGATATCTTAGCCAAGTTCAATAACAAGCAAAAGCTATTGCCTTTTAATCGGTTAAAATGTACAACTTTAGGGTTAACCAATGACCTGTGTAACTTGTCTCAGTTTGGCTTTCTTGCTTCTTTCTTGTAACTATGATACCCCCCCCCACCCCAACCCCCGCACAATGACATCGTTTGCTTTCCTGTGTTTTCTTGTTTTTAGTTACATTTATTATATAATAGCAAGTAAATGTAACACAATGCTATTTTCTTTTTTTCCCAGAAAATGTTTGGAGTTCTTATGCGGAAGAATATATCATGAAGGCCGAAGAACGACAAAAGCGCTATTCTACCATAAACCAAACTTAAATAGATATTATTTCGATTCTTACACGACTTTATTGAAACAACATTTGAAGAAAATGAGAGAACTATTTTCATCTCAAGCAGCTACACACCTGCATTTTGCCGTTTAAGTTTCTTCCAACGAACATTGTTAAGAGACTATTTCAATGTGACTTTCATTCATGAAAGTGTTTCAGATTTTTCAGCAACGTTAACTACAGTCTCATAAGAAAGAAAAAACTTTAATAAATTATGTAACAGGAAGTTCATTTATAGAAATGGTTCGAATTTTCAGGGTTCTCAATAACGGATCAAGTTACGAAAAATACTGGAAAAGAGTAAAGATAAATGATGTCATTTCTCTTGATAAATGATGTCACTATGTAAACTAAAAAAAAAAAGTAAACAGTTAATAAAGTCAGTGTAAATGGTATCCTAACATTGATAAAGTTAACTGGACGTGTGTCATCTATCGGATCTCCCCGCTTTGCCCTAAGTCATCCACAGTATACCATGTAAGATTTTCTATACGTCGTGTCAGTTGAACAGCTAAAACACGCGCAACATTGTTCAAGGTCAGTTTATTGCCGAATAACCCAAATAGATTTTGTTCTACATGAAACTGATATTTAAATCGGAATAAAAAGCGTTCTCATATACAAATGTCACTGTTGTATATGGTATTAAAATAAGCTGGTCGAGTAAAATTGTGACATTACGGTATAAACATTGTGATGTCACTTTCCCAAACTCAGCATCTGGGTAACGTTTGTTTTTATTTTCAGTAAGTTTGCATTTGAATTTCTATTCTAACACAAGCGGCTGTTTTTCCTATATAAACATATAGGGAAAAGCCTGTATTTTATTTTACGATAAAATACAGCAAGGACGATGTGCCTTAAATGACGTAACGACGTGACGTATGTAAACAAGCGCGTCCAATCGTATCTCGCGTTTTAAGGTTACAATGATGTACTACTATGCGTTAAATAAAGTTCGGGATTGTTTTCAAAGAAAACTAGAACTGTCACAAGAGTGACGAATTATACCCCCACAATACAGCTTTGTCACAGAAGTATGGCAACCATAAGAAAGGAATGGCCACAAGGACATACATTTCAGTTATTATACAATAAGTTGTGTAAATGTATTGTTTTAATAGCACACAAAATATGTAAGGTTGGAAAGTATGGATTATTATTAAATTTAATAGGTTTATTTCAAACATGTTAATATCATTAACCTCCCTATCAAATTTCATGATCCTAGCCCCAAGCGTTCTTAAGTTATCATCCGGAAACCGTTTAACTGTTCCGAGTCATGTGACCTTGACCTACAGACCTCAAAGTCAAACCTGACCTGTATTTCATGATGTTACACCATTGTACCAAAAATTATTTAAATAGGTGAAGCCTTTCATGAGTTATCATCCGGAAACAGTTTTACTGTTCAGGGTCACTGTGACCTTGACCTTTGGCCTACTGACCCCAAAGTCGAACTTGACCTGTATTTCATGATGTTACAGCTGTGTACCAAAAATAATATAAATCGGTCAAGTCGTTCATGAGTTATCATCCGGAAACCGTGTTACTGTTCAGGGTCACTGTGACCTTGGCCTTTGACCTACTGACCCAAAAGTCGAACTTGACCTGTATTTTCAGATGATGCACCTGTGTACCCAAAATTATTTAAATCGGTCAAGTCGTTCATGAGTTACCATCCGGAAACCGTTTTACTGTTCAAGGTCACTGTGACCTTGACCTTTGGCCTACTGACCCCAAAGTCAAACTTGACCTGTATTTCATGATGTTACAGCTGTGTACCAAAAATTATTTAAATTGGTCCAGTCGTTCATGAGTTATCATCTGGAAACTGTTTTACTGTTCAGGGTCACTGTGACCTTGACCTTTGACCTACTGACCCCAAAGTCGAACTTGACCTGTATTTTTTTATGTTGCACCTGTGTACCAAATATTATCTAAATCAGTCAAGTCGTTCATGAGTTATCATCTGGAAACCATAAAACCAACAGACCGACTGAACGACCGACCGACCAACCGACAAGCTCACTCCTATATACCCCCCCCAAACTTCGTTTTGTGGGGGTATAATAACGTGTTAGAATCGAAATAATAAATTGTTCCCTATATTTTATCATTGAATAAAATATAGTCAGGAATTTGGATGCGTATTAATTAAATCACGAGTGCGTAGCATAAACATAAGAGTACTGTTTCAATTATTCCTAAGCCTTACCGACCTTATTTTAAGCTGAAATGTTTTGGACCACACTGTTCACTTTTTCAGACTAAACCGTTCACTTTTCGTGACTATTCCGTTCACAAATATTTCATTCTGACTAAACAGTTCACGGGGACTGCACCGTTCACAGCACGTTTTAAATAATCCAAATTTTCTCCAAGAAAATAAACAGATATGTCATATTCGCCTTGCAGACAGTAAAAGAGGGGTTTTCTGCATGCATGATTAACTGTCAATTCTAGGGACATAATTAGCACTGATCAGTGTCTAAACGGTAATTTATGGTCGTCTCCTCGATTCGATTTTCAAATGGAGATCAGGTGTACCGTTTTGGTACAAATGCTGATGTTTCGAATGCATGTCTTGCATAATGCCAGTATCTGTTCTAATGTTTATTCTATTCTGAGTCGCGTGGACAGAAATTCACCTCAATAAAGGCTGTAAAATACTTTAATTCAGTAGAAGTAAAGGACACTTACCTGCGGCATGTTTCCGTGTTCGCCATCTTGGAATGACTACACCGTGTCGGCTACATGACAGTGTAATACAATTCTTGATGTTTTGGTTTGAATTTACTTTGTAATATTTCAGCTATATCATGTCATCATTAACTTTCCTTAAAGGATCTGATTCATTGTAATCATCATTTGTCTGAATATTGTTATACATTAAATAAATTCCAGTCTGTTCTGGCAAATATTCTGCATTATGATAGAAAATGTTTCTGATGATATAGGCTCATCTAATTAACTGTTCAAGCTATAAAACTGTTTGATTTGGAAAATTTTCCAGACAGTGCTCAAAAAAGTTGGCCTAGGCCTATATATTGAAAGAATTTTCAACCTTTCACAGGCTACTGTATAAAAGATTCCAAGCAATGCTTAAATCTATTGAAGAAATATTCATGAATTCTAGCCTTTAATTTGCTTGAAGTTGAAGATATATGTTGAAATTTAGTACTATGCAATGTGCATCTAGTTCTGTCCTTCTGTGTTGGTTTTCTTGCCATATACAGAAAATATTGGTTAATACTCAACGCAAATTTTATCATGGAAACTCGGATATTTTCATAATAGTGCTATTGAAATTTAAAATTTGAGTCTTTTACCTGAACAAGGAAGTTACTCTTGTCCTAGAATAGAATGTTCATACACATAGCACATAGTTACTCATAGGAGGTGTCAGCATTGGATGTTAAAATACATCTAGATATTTTAGATGATTGAACACAACATATATTTCACTTAGTCTAATGCATAATGGCATTATGGAAGTGGTCCAGTCATTGAGCTTGCCCTGCATGAGGCGATGAAATGTGCGGCATACCTCATGTTTCAAAAAGGACTTGGGAGTATGATGAGTCCAGATACAACAAGAAATACACCCATTCACTGGACCAGTGTATAATCTGTGAGCAGATAGGACAAATTTTGCTTTTTAATCTCTTCATGTATTTTATTAAATAGATAGTTTATCTGATATCTAAAAGTCCAAAATATGTCAAGAAATACAAAACAAGGGCAGAAAAATATCAAAGTTATTCAATACCAGCATGGCCTGGAACATTTTTCGGTAAAGGCTTGAACCATGGAACTATCTGTATTGAAAAAGAATTCAGTCTGGTCACAATAATATAAGTGGTAGTATTGAAACTTAAAATTGAAAGCTTTTGTGGTCTGGGCAAGAACCTACTCCATCAGAGCCTCTTTCCATCGTAGCACAGAATATTTGCCAGGACAGACTTGATTTCGTGTAATGTGTAATAACATACAAACAAATGATGATTATTATATTGAATGAAAAAAAAATGCTGTTTTATTTGTCTCTAGTTTTACTTTAGTAAAGGGAATGATTGAAAAGAATTTAAAGAATTGAAATTTCAATGTAAAATCCATTGAGGTGATTATGACTACTAATTATGCCGTTTTTGGACCAAGGGAATTTCCACCTAGGGGATTTTGAGTGTCTTCCGTTAATCTTGGCATCATGATTTGCAATAAATACATCTTGAAGAAAAACACTTGTGCGTAAACTGTTACATTGAACACAATTTTTTTCACAAAAAGTTATAAATTAATGTTCGTCTTGCGTGAGGTACATTAAATGAATAATTATGCATTGCTCTAATGTATACATTCTTTACTGTTGTATCTGTGCTATACTTTCCTTGTTTCCTAAAATACAGTTTGGGTTTTGTTTAGTGTTGAGTTTCGACGTATACATTCATATTTACACCTCTAGTAGTTGAGGCAAACTCAGATATGATAAAACTAGGCATTTGTTTAACTTTATCATGGGACAGACACACAAAATTAGTGCCAATGAAGTACCTGTAAACGTGTTGTTTATATTTTATCAATGTAAGGGGCTACAAACCCGTTGGACTAGATACTAGTCTGATAAAATTTATGTTTTTATCTCGACTTTTTGAAGAAAAGGGGAGCTATCCTACTCGCCCCGGTGTCGGTGCGGCGTTGGTGTCACACCTTGGTTAAGTTTTTTGTACCACCCCACTTTATTTATCCCCCCCGCCAAAGGTGAAGGGGATATTAGAAATGCCCTTCGTCCGGCCGTCCGTCTGTCCATCCGTCCGTCCGTCCGTGCGTCCGTCCCAATTTTGTCCGAAGCATAACTCCAAAAGTACTTGAGCGATTTTCTTCAAACTTCATACACTGACAGAGCACATTGGGAGGAAGTGCAGTGTGTAAGAAAAATAACTCTACCTTGCCTACTTTTAGAGTTATTCCCCTTTTATCAGATTTACTTGAAAAACTTTGTCCGGAGCATAACTCCAAAAGTACTTGAGGGATTTTCTTCAAACTTAATACACTGACATAGCACATTGGTAGGAAGTGCAGTGTGCAAGAACAATAACTCTACCTTGCCTACTTTTAAAGTTATTCCCCTTTATCAGATTTACTCTAAAAGTTTTGTCCGGAGCATAACTCCAAAAGTACTTGAGGGATTTACTTCAAACTTAATACACTGACATAGCACATTGGTAGGAAGTGCAGTGTGCAAGAACAATAACTCTACCTTGCCTACTTTTAGGATATTCCCCTTTATCAGATTTACTTGTCCGAAGCATAACTCCAAAAGTACTTGAGGGATTTTCTTCAAACTTAATACACTGACATAGCACATTGGTAGGAAGTGCAGTGTGCAAGAACAATAACTCTACCTTGCCTACTTTTAGAGTTATTCCCCTTTATCAGATTTACTTTAAAAGTTTTGTCCAGAGCATAACTCCAAAAGTACTTGAGGGATTTACTTCAAACTTAATACACTGACATAGCACATTGGTAGGAAGTGCAGTGTGCAAGAACAATAACTCTACCTTGCCTACTTTTAGAGTTATTCCCCTTTATCAGATTTACTTGTCCGAAGCATAACTCCAAAAGTACTTGAGGGATTTTCTTCAAACTTAATACACTGACATAGCACATTGGTAGGAAGTGCATTGTGCAAGAACAATAACTCTACCTTGCCTACTTTTAGAGTTATTCCCCTTTATCAGATTTACTTGTCCGAAGCATAACTCCAAAAGTACTTGAGGGATTTTCTTCAAACTTAATACACTGACATAGCACATTGGTAGGAAGTGCAGTGTGCAAGAACAATAACTCTACCTTGCCTACTTTTAGAGTTATTCCCCTTTATCAGATTTACTTTAAAAGTTTTGTCCAGAGCATAACTCCAAAAGTACTTGAGGGATTTACTTCAAACTTAATACACTGACATAGCACATTGGTAGGAAGTGCAGTGTGCAAGAACAATAACTCTACCTTGCCTACTTTTAGAGTTATTCCCCTTTATCAGATTTACTTGTCCGAAGCATAACTCCAAAAGTACTTGAGGGATTTTCTTCAAACTTAATACACTGACATAGCACATTGGTAGGAAGTGCATTGTGCAAGAACAATAACTCTACCTTGCCTACTTTTAGAGTTATTCCCCTTTATCAGATTTACTTGTCCGAAGCATAACTCCAAAAGTACTTGAGGGATTTTCTTCAAACTTAATACACTGACATAGCACATTGGTAGGAAGTGCAGTGTGCAAGAACAATAACTCTACCTTGCCTACTTTTAGAGTTATTCCCCTTTATCAGATTTACTTTAAAAGTTTTGTCCAGAGCATAACTCCAAAAGTACTTGAGGGATTTACTTCAAACTTAATACACTGACATAGCACATTGGTAGGAAGTGCAGTGTGCAAGAACAATAACTCTACCTTCCCTACTTTTAGAGTTATTCCCCTTTATCAGATTTACTTGTCCGAAGCATAACTCCAAAAGTACTTGAGGGATTTTCTTCAAACTTAATACACTGACATAGCACATTGGTAGGAAGTGCATTGTGCAAGAACAATAACTCTACCTTGCCTACTTTTAGAGTTATTCCCCTTTATAAGATTTTCTTTAAAAGTTTTGTCCAGAGCATAACTCCAAAAGTACTTGAGGGATTTTCTACAAACTTAATACACTGACATAGCACATTGGTAGGAAGTGCAGTGTGTAAGAACAATAACTCTACGTTGCCTACTTTTAGAGTTACTCCCCTTTATCAGATTTACTTTAAAAGTTTTGTCCAGAGCATAACTCCAAAAGTACTCGAGAGATTTTCTTCAAACTTAATACACTGACATAGCACATTGGTAGGAAGTGCAGTGTGCAAGAACAATAACTCTACCTTGTCTACTTTTAGTCAAATAGAAAAATATCATACCTATACTGATAATGAACATTAATATAATTTTGCAAACCTTCTCTTCATTGCCTTATTCTTTTTCCACTTACTTGAAAACTGTACTCAGCATGACCATAACTATACGGCTTTTTAAGGATTTCCTCTCACCAAGTAAAATGTACGAAAGTACAACCTTCAGGTAACTTTTTCCTGGCGGGGGGATTAACCATGTGTAACATGGCTCTTGTTTCAAAAGTATTAGCGGTATGGCTTTGAAACTTACCATACTTGTTAACCATCATAACCTCCATGTACAGACAAGAGTACATAACTCTGTCAAGGTTTTTGACAGAATTATGGGCCTATTTATACCCCCGAAACGAAGTTTGGGGGGGTATATAGGAGTCACCCAGTGGTTGGTTGGTCGGTCGGGTGGGCTGGTGGTTGGTTGGTTAGGTGGGCCAGTGGTCAGGCAGTCGGTCAGGCGATCTGTTGCATTTTCCTTGTCTGGAGCATAACTTGAAAACTACAAGTTGGAATTCAATACAACTTCATACAATGGTCAAGCACATTGAGAGGAAGTGCAGTGCACAGGAACTATAACTTCATCTTGACTCATTACAGAGTTATTGCCCTTTGTTACTTTTCCTTGTCCAGAGCATTACTTGAAAACTACTGGTTGGAATTCAATACAACTTCAC
>JAFMSR010000008.1:33358294-33414120 GCA_022818135.1 Saxidomus purpurata
TCACATTGCAGATCTGATGTCGATCTACGATCTAGATCTGCATTATCAAATGCGGATCTGATGTCGATATACGATCTAGATCTGCATTCACATTGCAGATCTGATGTTGATCTACGATCTAGATCTGCAATATCGAATGCAGATCTGATGTCGATCTACGATCTAGATCTGCATTATCAAATGCAGATCTGATGTCGATGTACGATCTAGATCTGCATTCACATTGCAGATCTGATGTTGATCTACGATCTAGATGTGCATTCGCGAATGCAGATCTGATGTTGATCGACGATCTAGATGTGCATTCCCGAATGCAGATCTGATGTCGATGTACGATCTAGATCTGCATTATCAAATGCAGATCTGATGTCGATGTACGATCTAGATCTGCAATATCGAATGCAGATCTGATGTCGATGTACGATCTAGATCTGCATTTCTTTGAATGCAGATCTAATGTCGAGCTGCGATCTAGATATGCAGGACGAAGGAATACAGATCTAATGTCGATGTACGATCTCCGAGCCAACTTCACAGACTTGAACGCTTTGTGGATCTTTCGTGAAAGCAATAGGAACTGGGTCTTATTTGAATTGAAATCAGCCGACTCTGATATTTTCTGCAAATCTGTATTAAGCGATACAGCAGCTAAGATCGGATGATCAACGATTATACAGAGACTAGTGTCGTCAGCAATGAAACGAATCGTGGAACCAATGCCAAGTACATCATCATTTATATAAAAAATAAAGAGAAGAGGACCAAGAATCAAACCCTAAGGAACACCTGCAGTTACAGAGACAATTTTTGGAGAAGATCAAGATAAAACTACCCTTTGCGTTCTACCGGATAGGTAATCCTGAAACCAATCTAATAGTACACCTGTTTTCCGATGCTCTTAGTTCATGCAATAAGCCAATAATCCTCGGTGTCATACGCGGTCGAACGCCTTGTGATATGTCGCAGAAAACTGCTCTATTTCTTTGCCTTCATCGAGTGCTTGGCAGAAGGTATTATAGATGGAAACAAGTTAATTGGTCGTGGAGTCGTTTGGAACGAACCCAGATTGGAGAGAAGTGATAGTGTTGTGTGTTTGAAAAAAATTGAAGACATGTGTACGTATAATTTTTTCTAGAAATTTGCTAATGGTGCTGAGAAGCGATATTGGTCTGTAATTCGATACAACGTAAGGATCGTTTTTCTTATATACAGCGCAAACATGAGCTAGTTTCCAATGTGATGGTACCTTTCCGAGGTTAAAAGATGTTTTGAATATGTGTAGGAAGTTAGCAGTAGCAGTGAGCAGTAGCAGTGAGCAGTAGCTAAATTATAAAATGTGAAGTTGGCAGTAGCAGTAACACAGCAGTAACAGTAGCTTGGCAGTAGCAGTAGCTTAGCAGTAGCAGTAGCAAAATCATAAAACGTGAAGTTGGCAGTAGCAGTAGCTTAGCAGTAGCAGTAGCACAACAGTAGCAGTAGCTGAGCAGTAGCAGTAGCTTAGCAGTAGCAGTAGCACAGCAGTAGCAGTAGCTTAGCAGTAGCAGTAGCACAGCAGTAGCAGTAGCTTAGCAGTAGCAGTAGCTTAGCAGTAGCAGTAGCTGAGCAGTAGCAGTAGCTTAGCAGTAGCAGTAGCACAGCAGTAGCAGTAGCTTAGCAGTAGCAGTAGCACAGCAGTAGCAGTAGCTGAGCAGTAGCAGTAGCTTAGCAGTAGCAGTAGCACAGCAGTAGCAGTAGCTTAGCAGTAGCAGTAGCACAGCAGTAGCAGTAGCAGTAGCTGAGCAGTAGCAGTAGCAGTAGCACAGCAGTAGCAGTAGCAGTAGCTCAACAGTAGCAGTAGCACAGCAGTAGCAGTAGCTCAGCAGTAGCAGTAGCACAACAGTAGCAGTAGCTCAGCAGTAGCAGTAGAGTAGCAGTAGCAGTAGCAGTAGCAGTAGCAGTAGCTTAGCAGTAGCAGTAGCAGTAGCAAAGCAGTAGCAGTAGCAGTAGCAGTAGCAGTAGCAGTAGCAGTAGCACAGCAGTAGCAGTAGCAGTAGCAGTAGCTTAGCAGCAGTAGTAGCTTTTAACTATATAAGCAATAATATGAAGTAAAACTCCCAAAATATGGCAGTTCTAAGTTAAAACGTTGCAGAACTATAACATTTATTGTATAATAACAAACGGGATAGAGTAAATAAATCATTGTACATGTACATGTAAGTGTTATGTTTCATAAAGAAAGAAGAAAAGGTTAACGGGTATAGAATGGTGTTTTCTAAGGTTTTCTAAGGTTTTGTTTATGTTCCTTTAATTCTGCAATCGATGACCGACTGCTGGTCGAACACTTCCGAATGCTCCAGGTTATCGATAAGTTTCATGACCGTTCATAACTACGTAATTTAATAATATATTTCTTATATTTTCACTCTTCCCTATTCAACAGCGGAGATTTTCTGTGGTTGGTGTTATTAATCAGTTTCAGTTGTCAAGTACAAAATTAAATTGTTCTAAGAATCAGGATAAATTTACCAGACTTTCCGTCCTTGATTTCAGAGCTACATTTATATACTTGCTACATTTAAAATTGATTTTTTTCTATGTAGATATTTACAATTTACAATGATACAAAGATGTGCATACTGGGCCATGATGTACAAATGTATTTCTTTCCCAATAATTGATTTCTTATATTACAGTAGAATGAACACCACAATAAAAAGTGATATATTGATTCTATCCTATTAATAATATCATTTAGGAATTGGTGTTAATTTGTAAGACATAAAATATGTATGTATTTTATTTCGATTCTACAGCGGACTTTTTCGTTGTTGTTAACTAAAAACCAATCGCCTTCGGATATGTTTTGATAATTTCTTTCATATCCGTTACAAATCACTGCGCAACCTCTCGTACCTTCATGGTAGCTAATACATTTTGACAATTGCCAAAATGTAGTATCGAGCCCATAAATGTAAAGGTACGATCTACGACATGATTTGTAGTCTAAACATATATATTACATGTTTCGATGGTTGCCTTTTGCAGTATCGGAATATCAGTGGAACATTTAGCATTAGTCACCGTCAGAAAATGTCGCTGCGCGATTTCCTTTTGTCAAATTACTGTATAAATTAAATCTTATTCCGCCGACTTACCTCGGCACTGGAGCAGTCTACTTAAAAAGTACAAAAAACACACATGACCTCGAAATCGAACTGTATAATACATCAAGTAATTTTTAGAGCAATCAAGCAATTGCATCTTCATATTTGAATATTGACAGTTTGTAAATTGATGATGGAACTCAAAATATTTATTTTATTCGATATAAAGCTGAAAAGGTAATACATGTTTATCAGTGGGAAAGAACTATTAAACAACCTCGAGGTTAAGAGGCTTTTTTCTTCTATCAATGTGCATATATGCTTAACAAAACTTGTGACCATGCACACACAGAAGTATCAGTGAGGGCACTAGGCAATATTGGTCACTTTAGAAATGATACTTAATTCAAATTTTAAAGATTTTGAAAGTGAAACGTTTAACCCTTCATCTGATTCTTTACTTAAAGAATGTGAGTTGTGTGCGTTTACACTTTTATAAAAAAGACTATGTATGCATTTGTCAAGAGCGGCTATTATTCTATTCTTTACAAGCAAATAACTACAGTCCGCTGTCGAGTGACTATGCCACTGACTTGAAATCACTGTAAACTCTCAAATTGTACTGACACTGATTGAGGGTTATGGGTTCGAGCTCTCCTACCGACCATGTCTGTTTATGTGAGAAAGTTGTCAGTTTCGTACGGGGGATCGGAGTCTAATATTGGTTCTTTCTAGGAACGATGGTCAGGTAAACTGCCCGCCTGTAAACAACTGAA
Organism: Saxidomus purpurata; assembly: GCA_022818135.1. NCBI lineage: Eukaryota > Metazoa > Mollusca > Bivalvia > Venerida > Veneridae > Saxidomus > Saxidomus purpurata. The sequence continues at coordinate 33,362,154 of JAFMSR010000008.1, forward strand.
ATACTGTTGAAAACGACCGTTAAACCTCGAACAAACAAACACAATGGGCCAGAACTAGTTCTTTCATAATTTTGTCTTCGGGGTTATGTTGATAAAAGGCAGAACGTTATTTCTGAAAAATCCATTTTTGACTATCATTCGACATAATATTTCTTATAGTAGATAAATTCGGATATACATGACTTGTACATGTGCATAGCATGTGTGGGGGTCTTGTAAAACACAACAGACACTTTTCCAAAATGTACGAGGTGCATGAAAAGTTTGTAAGTTGATAACAGAACGCAGTTCAGATTTGTTACTGATACAAGTATCTTAGAAAACAGCAACATTTCATTGACGATTACAAGGAATATAATTGAACAACAAGTTTTAGCATTTCCAACAAAAAATGCTGATGATTACCGTCAGCCGAGTGTTGTACTTCAGTATGAATAGTGGAAAACTGTTGACACCAAGATGAAGAGTGTGCTGTTGACACTAAGATGAATATAATTTTATCAAGGTCCGTCCATGAGAGCATTTGTGTTAGCGTATGTTCGTGGATGAGACTACGGCATATCTCTCATCATGCCTATATTACCGAAATGAGCTTTTTGGAGTCAAAAGTAGAAGAAATTTTACAGTCAATAGTTGCCAAAATTGTTTTGATTGGTTGACGAAAGTGGGTCAACCGCGGCGACCATTCAGATCTGTTTGTGCGGTTGACCCAGATAGTAATAGCAGTTCTGAATGTGGTGATCCTTGTTTTCTGCCCGGAAAGTACCGTTTGTAATGGGATATATACAGTCCCTTATACTAATGTCTGGTACATAGCAAATCAAGGTGCTGCTAAAATCGGCCTGTGTTTACGAAAAAGTATTCGGATCATAGTCTCTTTTTAAAGCTAAAATCTCTGGTTTCTGATAGACAAAATGTGATCATAAGTTTACTCAATGTGAGTCCGTTACAGGCCTGAAAGATGAGTTTGTTCTCGAAATAAAGTTTTATAAGCACGGGACCAGAAACTCTTTTTTTCATGATGGTAATGATTCAGAAACAAAACTTCACAGAATACACCATGCAAATCTCTGCCAATGATTGAACCATTTTACACAACCTTCACACTCTAAACTGTATCTCGCCTGAAGTCGGTCTGGAGTGATTATAAAAATGTAATGTTTACATGGGTGATTGATGTTTATTCTTGAATCTATATAACATCATCGATTCTTAAAACACGGTCAAATTTTCGAAACAGTTAATGATAACAATGATCATACCTACATCTCATGTAGACTTGTATACATGATTGTGTGCATTCTTTGATAAACCTCCTGTGTTATCACACAGTAGGAATTTTACGTGCACGTGAACGAGATATCAAACTATGTAAACTATATAACTGTCCATTCGCTATATTAAAGTAAATGTTGCTTAGTTAATACTAGTAAATAGAAAGTTTTTGGGCGAACGTGCGTACAAAATTTATCATAAATCTACTAAGTTCAACTTGATTGAATCTCGTTTAATATGAGTCGGGTCACAACTTTGGGTGAAAAAATGGGAGAATTTTCAGTATTAAACGTTTTGCGTAGGAAGTAATGACGACAAAAACATCTAAAAATTTATATGTGCGTATTTCGGAGATTGAAAGCGGCTAGCACATTGTGTGTTTGGAATAACAATAGGGGCATTTTTGAACAAATTTTGCATGTAAAACGTCTATTTTACACCATTGACATTCGACGTCGCGTTCTAGGAAACGAAGTGAAAAATAGAAAAAAGTAAAGAAAGTAAAATACTAACAAAATGATAGAGAACCATTATGCAAAATTTCATTACAATCAAAGAAAACTTGCTTTTTGACGTCTGAGAACGTAGTTATCACAGTCGTAAATGAGCCGTGGAGAGTATTCGTTCGAGTACTAAACGAATGACATTTTTATGATTAGATATTCCTTTTCATTGTTTAAATCATAAACAGTTGCATAGCATTTAGTATGTTTGGAATCCCTGTTCCATGGCAAGACAATAATAATTTATTTCCACAGGTTTTAATATAAATAACTTCGCCAATGATTATTGATATATATACTTCTTGATTATTCATTGTATTTCATAACGCTACAAATTCTTCAATTTTTCGTATGCAAGGGCTCATACATTTTAGACGTTATTAATCCGTGGTGTAATAACTGATCCTCAGCCGCAATCGACCCGAGTGCTGTGTTGACAACAATACAGAATTACGCAATATATATAATTTAGTTACTGATGACTTCAGTCGGGAAATTTACGTCTACAACAATTTTGTGGAGAAAAAAAAAAAAATATGTCAACACTCAAATGTACATAGTCGCATTCTCTTCATCGCCATTGAAACAAATGCATGTACATGGAACGTTTAGTACATATGTAGGGAGGCCCATAATAAGTAATGAATGTGATTGCGGCGTGGTCGGGTCGGTAAGGTAGCTGACTTGTAATCACAATGATCATGAGTTCGAGCCCGGCTACTAATCACGACTCTGTGAGAAAGTTTGCAGTTCCATACGCAGGATAAAGGTCTCGTACTGTTCCTTACCAGGAACAATGCTGAGTTCTACTGTCCGCCTGTACATGACTGAAATAGTGTTGAAGAACGGAAGTTTAACTGAAACCTAACCTAAAACATTTACATAATTATCGCGAAAGTGGTTTCTTATAGTGCCGAGTACTAGCATATTTCTTTCTGACGTACATGTCGTTTGTACATTTTAACGATTCGGTACAAGACTTTCGATTTCAGTGTACGCACATTTACCTATCATGGTTGTTGTTTCGTTTTCTAAAATCACTGGCAAACTTAGTTTACTTTCAAATCTTTAGCAGATATTTGTACATCGCATTAAATACAATCCCTTTAGTGCAACAAGGTTGTAACTCATATATTAAAGTAAGAAGGAAATATGACCGTGTTTGTACTAAAGAAAATAGGGTCATATAGACTGTGTATATCGTTTTCATACACAAATTATATATCTATTAAAGGTAAAACAATACATGTAGCACATGTTTCGGAAAACTGGGATTTTTGCGAGTGGTCTGTAAAAAAACTTGAGAATTGATAGAATTTAGAAAAAACTTTAGAACGATAGAATTTATATTCTATGCATTCAAGAAGCTGCTTCAAAACAAAAAAAACACATTTACTTAGATGTATTCTCGTAAAAGAAGACTTTGGAACCGTCCTTTAATGAAAACGACGTTTTGAAAAAAAAAAAATTTTATAAGGTATAGGGTTATGCGATGATGAAGTGGTTATCGATTTGGATTACCAATAATTGTGATTCCCGGTTCACATCCCGGCCTGCGCCATGGACATTTAGAAAAAATGATCAGTGTTTGCCACCCATCTAGATATGAACTGGTTAGAAACCCGGAGGTAGTCTCGTGCAGATAAGTGTTACACCGTCCGGCACGTTAGAGAGCAAAGGGGTGTTTTCGTAAAGAGCTAAGCTGTGCACGTTATTACATTGTACCAGCGAATGTTCAACATACAAGCAAACCTGTGTTAAGGCTACACATTCAGAGACAAAGATGTGTTTAAACATGTACGTCTTCCAATTCTAACATCACTGAAATGTTTCTGCACTTTCTGTAGACCCCGGAAAAATTTATTATTTTAAGGCCTGTAATTTACATACATATAACGGGAAGTATGGATTATATTATGGACTCCTTCCCAAGTCAACTTTACATACGATGTACAAACTTTAGGAAAAACTTTCTTCTTTCACAGTATCTTAATGAAAGAAGTCATACAGTGTCCACTTGACAGTCTCGTTCCCAGATAACACTAGATTAATTGAATTATTACTTTCGCACCCATCAAATTCAAGCAAAATGTTATTTAAAAGCATATACATGTACATGTAGTTCATACAGTCATATATGTCACATCATAGCATGTAATTCATAAAATAATCTTTTATTTCCGGGCTCCCCTGACATTCGAGAAATAGTCAAAGGTATGCCACTATAATGATTTACATTTTCAATAACATATACTATCATTGAAATCAGACGGACATATCCATACTAAATTGTTATTACTTTATTAGCACCGCGCATTCTGATGTTATAAACGCACATCATTTACGTTTATTTATAATGATGATGAATGATGATTTAGAAAACTGAAAATCTACTGCTACTTCTACTGCTGAGCAACTGCTACTGCAGAGCTACTGCTACTGCTAAGCTTCTGCTACTGCTACTGCTGGGCTACTGCTACTGCTGTGTTACTGCTACTGCTACTGCTGAGCTACTGCTACTGCTGTGTTACTGCTACTGCTGAGCTACTGCTACTGCTAAGCTACTGCTACTGCTACTGCTGAGCTATTGCTACTGCTACTGCTGAGCTACTGCTACTGCTGTGCTACTGCTACTGCTACTGCTACTGCTGTGCTACTGCTACTGCTGTGCTACTGCTACTGCTGAGCTACTGCTACTGCTACTGCTGTGCTACTGCTACTGCTGAGCTACTGCTACTGCTGTGCTACTGCTACTGCTACTGCTGAGCTACTGCTACTGCTGTGCTACTGCTACTGCTGTGCTACTGCTACTGCTCAGCTACTGCTACTGCTAGGCTACTGCTACTGCCAACTTCACGTTTTATAATTTTGCTACTGCTACTGCTAAGCTACTGCTACTGCTGAGCTACTGCTACTGCTGTGCTACTGCTACTGCCAACTTCACGTTTCCTACTGATGAGCTACTGCTACTGCCTACTTCCTACACATGTTTTGAATAGGTTGTAGAGTGGATTAACCGATTCTCGAGACAGTTCCTTTAATATTCTGTTGTTGACATTATCAGGCACCTATAACATTAATTTCATAGAATCTAAAAATATTAAATCAACGTTAATATTGTCCAAAAACAAATCTGTCGTTATTTTTGTTAATAATCCAAGTTGCATTTTGACAGTTATAATAAAAAATAGCAGATATGAAAAAAGATACAATAGAAACCTTTGTGTGATTTGGGATACGTTGACATTCCAAATAGAATAACGTTTCAATAAACGGTCGCTCTGTACGAAGAAATATCATTACCAATTTTGGTAAAGCACACAGTGCTTATATAGACAGACGATATGACCATAGACTTACTCCTACATGTATATCATATGGCAGCAAATGCATGCTTGTTAAAAGCAGAGTCAATACAAAGAAAAGGACAATCGATAAAAATAGAGAGACTTATGTACATAAATGAAATATAAAGTAACAGCAATATCGACTGCGTGTGTGTGTGTGTGTGTGTGTGTAGTGTGGCGGGGGAGGGGGTCATTAATCCATTGGTTTCAAAATACTTCCTTACACCGGCAATTCAAATGTTCTTATTTAACCTGAAAAACACACCATTAGCTGCTTAAACATAACTTTTTCTGTCAAAATGTTTCAATTTCACTGTGACTGATGCCTCAAATTGATAAAAACACTGGACAGTACATGTTGCTTTTATAGAATTTTGCCAAACAACTACTTAGTTTGATTTAAAGTTTTATAAATTTACATTTAATATCTATTTTATTTCAAAGACGAAATATCTTGCCATTATAACGTACTTTCTTGAATTCCGTAATGATCATTCTTGTAACAAGCTAACAGTACCATAATTTGCAGAGAAATTATAGCGTGATAATTAAAGTTTTATATGTATTTGGAAACAAGGTTGGGGCGGTGGTCGGGTGGTTAATGGTTCGAATGCCGACCGGGGCACTCGAAATTTCAGAAACGATTTCAGTGTTTCCCATCCATCTAGAGATGAACTGGTTGCAACCCAGAGGTTGACTCCAAGTGTACGCCAAGGGAAATAAACAAATACAAAATATAAAAGTATTCCTAAGAAATATTTTTTATGTGCTGTAAACGTCACAATCTCATTATTACATTGAAGGAATAGATTTAAAAAGTAAGTCTGGAAAAGATGGTGTCAAACTGATCTTTGAATTACTGTAACTTGAAAAGAAAATAAGTACAGTTTTCGATGTAAACTGACATATTTAGTAATTAAGGATGACCAGTTTAACAGATAAAGATTTACAGCTGTTGGTCTATCCAACTGATTAATCTTAGAAAAGTGGAATGTATCTTTTATGCACATACCACTTTTTATTAATTTCTTAGTCCAGTATGATTGTTGATTTCGACACATTTGAACATCCTTATTAGAGGCCCTCTAGACAATGCTACATGCCAAATATCTAAGATCTGAACGTTCCGGTTTTAGAGCTTCACGCAAGGAACATCCCTGTTGTCAAATTTCATCAACATCGGTATCAGAGATGTCGTTTGAAGGAAATGATGGACGGACAGACAGAACGATGAAGTACTACGGACAATGAGCGATCCTGATAGCTAAAAAGTAAATGTGGAAAATGGTGTCAAAACTTCTGACTGAAGTTACACGAGAACTTACGTTAAGGTTGCATACAATCTTTCATCTGCATATTTAGAAAAGTGCAGTGTATCTTTTATGCACATTCCACTTTATATTTAACACATATTATTAGTACAATGTAAAATAATGTTGATTTTGACAAATAAAAATTCAAACATAATTATTCTGTTTGTCCGAACTTTGTTTCAACTGGCACATATTATCTATTAGTCTGCCTGGCTTCAGTGATGTTACAATATCTGAAAATACAAAGACACAATGGAATCAGTGTGATTAGTGTTTCATTGTTGTCATTCAATTACTGTAACTGGAAAACAAAATATGTAAAGTTTGCGATGTAAACTAACATATTTAGTAATTAAGGATGCCTTTTTTAACAGATAAAGATTTTCAGCCGTTGACTCATAAATGTTTTTAATAATTTAGCTACAGACTTGACCCTTCTGCAGAAATATTAATCAGCATGAGAAATTGTGCACACGTGGTTCTGTTTGTTACTGCACATGGTAAGTTATTGTCTTCGACTAAATTGTCTTAGTGGTCTATTGATTACTGGGTGATTTCATTTTTGAGTGAAAACAAGAGACTCGGTGTCAAACTCTATCAAGCCTTTTATAGCTTACGTCACATTCAAAGTGATAACTCTTGACTGACTAAGCAATCTGGTTGGTTATCGAACTTGGCCGAGACAGTGTGCGGATAAACGTTAACACAAAGTTTACTTAAGAGCTCAGACATTGGAGTTGAAATGTAGCATTATTTGGCAATTAAAGGGCAATTACTCCAAAGTGACTGGGGCGGTTTGACCATTATCAAACGTTGCCCAGGTATTATATATGTATGGCAACTAGGAAGATTGGTTAGAAATGGTGGAGTTTAGACAGCGAGCAACTGTAAATTGGTCCAATTTTGGTAATTAAAGGGCAATATCCAACTTAATCGAGATATTAGGCAAATACAAACATTTACAGTAAGTTTGGTGAAGATAAATTAAAAACAATTTCAGTTAAAGACCAGACAACTTCAAATTTGTCAAATTTTGACAATTAAAAAGCAATTTGCTGGTCACTTAACTTAGCTGAGGTTCCATAATACGGCCCGTCAATCAGCTAAAATTAGTCATTAAATGTTTCCGGTAAATGAAGTGAGTTCTAAGTTACAGTAAGTCAGTCTTTGTCAGTCAGACAGTCAAATGACCTCAAGTCATTTAATAAATGATAATATTCAAAATGCAGACAATTTTGTTCACTGATTTAAGTGTCCTTTATCATTGTGTACAGTATATTGAATGATGAGGCAGTTCTGCGCTGATGACAAAGACGGATGGCAAGGAGTTGACTACATGCACACATTTTAAGAAGAAAAAATAGTTATACCCTCTCAAATGTGGTTACCTTTAAGGTCACAGATTATTCCTGGTCAGGGAAAGGCTGCCATGTCAGCATCTTCCTGCACCTGTAATGTTGTGCTAACCATCTGTGTTTGTAGTTTAGCGTCCTTTTAGTCATATACAGGCGGGAAGTTAACCTAGCGATCGTTCCTAGGAAGGACCAGTACTAGACCCCTATCCTTCAACAGAAACTGTCATCTTTCTAACATAACGAGTCGTGGTCGGTAGTAGCGTGTCAATCTATCACCTAGACGCTTTATGATTTAATTAAAGTCACATACAATGACACAATCTCGCGAGATATCCTATAGTATTGATTATAACGGTTTCTTTCAAAGTTTTTTTTTACTTCAGGTCGTTGTTATAAATAAATCTTCAAGTCTTTAAATTTGTACAAGCATGACTAAAAAGGTAAAGGTATATTTCTTTTCTAATGCATTTAATGTAATTAAATTATGACCATCGAATCTTTAAAAGAACAATAGTGCATATGTAATGTAATTTACTTCTTCTTTCGTTTTCAGGCTAAAGAACCTAAATGTAGTCATAAAGTGAATCAAACAAGAGAAAGTGTCAACTGGAAAGAACTATTATGGGGTTCGTCTGCTATTGTGTTAATAAACTTATAACCTTGTCGTAATATGTTTACCTGTTATGTTTGGCTATGATTTAAGAATATCAATTACTTTTTGTCATTTGTGCGGTAAGTATCGCGCAAATCAATAAGCCGCATTTCAAAACAGTATCTAAATAGAATTTATTATTCATAGTGAACTTAACAATAATAACTTACCTTTCAGGTGTTTTGTCATCAGTCAGATGTCAAACCATTGAAATACTCAGCAAAGTTAATGGTTGTTACTGATGTTTCGTCGAATTAGGTCAAGTTACTTTAGGTAGTTCATTAGATACGTTCTGATACAAATTCATAAAATGTCTACATGTGTGCAGTTGCAATGCATAAACCGGCACTCTCAAAGAATTCTAGTAACCCCGTACCGTTATACAAAGAATCTCTGAAGTATCCTGTCTTCAGATACTTATTCAAGGAGACACGCTATAAGGTATTACGTAGAAATCTTTATTGCAGCAAATACAATTGATTGGTTCAATGTATACATAAGCACATAATTATATAGCAATAAACATGTTTTGTCTTTTGGTACTTTCAGACACCTTTTGCAGTTTGGCAAAGCTACTGGATATGTTCCCGAGTAGTATCATTTGGCTAAGTGTCGTTGTATATCGGTAGGTAAAGTATGTTTATATTTCACGGCAACTTTAAAGAACATACTGACCCTATATGATTGCAACTTATCCGATATACAATTTAACTACTTGGGAGTAGGAAAAAAGAATATATATGATTATTGTATATTTTATAATATAATGATGGATTATATCCCAGTTAACTCACTGTCTATCAAACATTTCTACTCGGGTAACTTAAAAATGTATACGAGTGTAATAAATGCCGGAAACCATACGATGATGATGTCGTTAAACTTTTGTGTCATGTTTGTTATGCTTTCCTGTGACATTTCCCGCTCATTGAAAAAATTTCAACAAAAATAGAGTTTGAGACATAAAATAAATAGAAGTAGTGTTGGTATCGATGTAATATCACGATAATTTCACTCGTGAACACCAAACAAAAGTAGCTATTTTCACTCGTGGATGCGTACATGTAACTCGTGAAACTATCACTTTTGGTGCCCACTCGGTGAAATTATAACGTGATATAACATCGAAACCAACAATTATACTCTATTCAATGTGTATTATAACTTGTCATTACACGTTGTTTCCAGATCTGTAGTTGGAAGATGGCCCTTATTTCTAAAAGAATTCGACACACTAAAAAAAAGCAATCATTCTAAAGAAACTGAAATACAACTATTAAAGAGTTTGATAGAAAGAAAAGACAACGATAAAGAGAAGGAAGTCCGACAATCAAAGAAGTTGATAGAAAGTAAAAACAAAGAAAGTAGATTAAGCAAAGACAGGGAAATTGAACATTTAAAGAATGTGATAGAAAGTAAAGACAAAGAAAGCGAATTAAAATCAAAAATGATCAAGTCTCTGGAAGACGAAGTGAATCAGGTGAACCACAACTTGAAAACAAAGGTAACTGAAAATGCAGAACTCGAGGCGGAGAAGAAAGAGGCACTTAGAAGGTATGTCCAGTTATGTTTTATATCAGACATTTATAATTGAGTTCTTCAGCTTATAAAAAGAAACACGTGGCAGTGACATCAATATATATGCCGAACCGTTTAGAAAGAAAGTAGCAAAATTAATAACTTGATTATCGTGAATATGTAACACATACCTCCTTTTAGAATGTATATAAAGCAGAAAGCACAAACTGCAAACCTTAAATTCGTAATTAAGCACTTTATCAAGATTGAAAATGTAAACAAACTAAACAAGGTATAAGATTGTTATTGTAAGGTTATCTAAGATATTTAATGCAACTCAACGATAACCTCATAATAACCGTATAATTGGCAGTTTGTTGAGTTTGCAAGAGAAACTCATGAGTATTAACAATAGTTTATTAAAATCAAGTGAAATATGAAAATAGCAAAGCTTTGTTACACCGGATACAGCTCCTTTGGATAACAGCTCCCCGGGGAGCTGTATTCGCTGCACATTAACGAATACAGCTCCCTTGATGTAGCGGAGCTGTATTCGAACCAAAGCATATGCACATTCGAATAAAGCTCCCTATGTTTGATCATACAGATGATCAAACGGATTAATAACAGAAGTCTGAGTACGTGGTGATGTGTCTTTTGGCCAAATTAATTTATGTCTCCACTTTAGTAAGAAGCTTTGCCATTCCGAAAACCTTTAAGTGCATGTCCAAATTTTAGTTCGAAAGCTTAGGTCCGTCTGTCCGAACATATGTCTTTTGTCCTATCCTGTATGTTGTCTTATCATTCCGTCTGTCGGGTCTTACGCCCTGGTGTGAATGTGCTTCATTCCGTCAACAATTTATTTATGAAATGAAGTACAAAACCAGTTAAACTGCCGCCTTATGTGCAACACTCATGTATGAAAAATGTAGATTTATTGAAAGAAATCAACTCTTCAATGCCAACAAAAAAGTCATTAAACCTCTAAGTTTCGTTCAATCGTCCGTCCAACACGGACGGACTAAAAGACAAACATCCCAGGGCTAAGTACTGCATCCTGAATAGCGGGATGGATCCTTATTATTCTATAATAAATTCTGTGCCGCAATGATACGCCTTAAATATACGTCTATGTTTCATCTGGTCACTGCGGAGCTCTATTCGAAAAAAAGGTACAAGAACCCCGAATACAGCTCCCATTTGATTAGGGGAGCTGTATTCGTTAATGCACGCCGAATACAGCTCTCCGGGGAGCTGTATTCGTTAATGTGCACCGGATACAGCTCTCCGGGGAGCTGTATTCGTTAATGAGCACCGGATACAGCTCTCCGGGGAGATGTATTCGTTAATGAGCACCGAATACAGCTCTCCGGGGAGCTGTATTCGAAAGGAGCTGTATCCGGTGTTACAAAGCTTCAAGGGCGAATATTTTTGTCCAGGGATAAGTAAATATAATTTGATAGTAATTGTATGAGTTCAATGTAATGCATAAAGTAATTTGAGTCAAGTGTTGCCTTAAAAAAGTTTTGCAAAAGACCATTCTTCGTTGTTTCTTTTCATAAAAAAAGCAATGATTCTAAAGAAACTGAAATACAACAATTAAAGAGTTTGATAGAAAGAAAAGACAAAGAAAGCAGAGAAGATAAAGAAAAGGAAGTACGACAATTAAAGAAGTTGATAGAAAGTAAAAACAAAGAAAGTAGATTAAGCAAAGATAGGGAAATTCAACATTTAAAGAATGTGATAGAAAGTAAAGACAAAGAAAGCGGATTAAAATCAAAAATGATCAAGTCTCTGGAAGACGAAGTGAATCAGGTGAACCACAACTTGAAAACAAAGGTAACTGAAAATGCAGAACTCGAGGCGGAGAAGAAAGAGGCACTTAGAAGGTATGTCCAGTTATGTTTTATATCAGACATTTATAATTGAGTTCATCAGCTTATAAAAAGAAACACGTGGCAGTGACATCAATATATATGCCGAACTGTTTAGAAAGAAAGTAGCAAAATTAATAACTTGATTATCGTGAATATGTAACACATACCTCCTTTTAGAATGTATATAAAGCAGAAAGCACAAACTGCAAACTTGAAATTCGTAATTAAGCACTTTATCAAGATTGAAACTGTAAACAAACTAAACAAGGTATGAGTTTGTTATTGTTACTGATAAATGAGAAGGTTATCTAAGATATTTAATGCAACTCATCGATAACCTCATAACAACCGTATAATTGGCAGTTTGTTGAGTTTGCAAGAGAAACTCATGAGTATTAACAAAAGTTTATTAAAATCAAGTGAAATATGAAAATAGCAAAGCTTCAAGGGCGATTATTTTTGTCCAGTGATAAGTAAATATAATTTGATAGTAATTGTTATGAGTTCAATGTAATGCATAAAGTGATTTGAGTCAAGTGTTGCCTGAAAATAGTTTTGCAAAATACAATTCTTCGTTGTCTCTTTCCATAACGAATAGTGATGTCTGTCAATAACATTTGAAAACAAAAATACTTGACACATACATTTTTATCTCTCAGATTAAGTGAAGAGGTTTCTATCAAACTGCGAGATAACAATCCTAACGTCGTGGACTTAAAAGACCCATGCCGACCGACGAAACTGGCCGAGATGTTCAGCGAGTTATACGATAACGAATGGACTTCCGCCTATTTCGTGCTTGCAGAGACTTTCTCGGAGAAATATGCAATCTCCATACTTCTGCATGCAGTTATGGTAATGTCTTAATCATATGAACACTGTCGTTTCTAATGGTCTTTCAAAGAGGCGTAGGCAGTCCTAACAGTCGTTTACAGTACCGGTACAAGTAAACCATTATTCTGTAATATATTAAATATCTTCAGTCAAGTTTGTAAATGTTTGAATCTAATTTTATACATGTTCACTGAATCCTAATGCACTAGGTTTCTTAGAAATATTTTAAACATTTTCTAGTCTGCGTATGAAGTCAGTAAGGGAAGAGCTGAGGAATCCTGGCAAATTCTAAGAGACTGGTTTCTAGATGAGGTATTTCGGTTTATCTAGAGCAATTATATATCATATGTAAGATACATTGTATTCTAACACAAGCGGCTGCTTTTCCTATATAAACATATAGGGAAAAGCCTGTATTTTATTTTACGATAAAATACAGCACGTTTTTCCAAGGACGACGTGCGGTAAATGACGTAACGACGTGACGTATGTAAACAAGCGCGTCCAATCGTATCTCGCGTTTTAAGGTTACAATGGTGTACTACTACGCGTTAAATAAAGTTCGGGATTGTTTTCAAAGAAAATAACATGTTAGAATCGAAATAATAAATTGTTCCCTATATTTTATCGTTGAATAAAATATAGTCAGTCATTTGCATGCGAATAATTAAATCACTCGTGCTACGCACTCGTGATTTAATTACTACGCATCCAAATTCCTGACTATATTTTATTCAACGATAAAATACAGGGAGGCATTTATTATTTCTTAAATAAAGTAAACTTATTTTATATTTCTGATCGATGTTTGTCTTACTTCAATAATGTTTAAAGTGTTTCACTTGTATTTTCAACGATTAAAGAAGTAATGACATATGATTAAGTTTTATAATTCTAAAAACCGATGTCAAGTTCTGAAATAGGGGGAAATCACAATTTTGTGTACTGAATAATGATTCAACCAAATTCAAACGCAATTTACTTTCTGTTATGTCGTCCAGAGTCTTCCTGGTGCAGAGCTAACGACGAAATGGTTAAAAGACAGTCGTAAAATCAATGTCAAGAGAAAAGTGTCGGAAATAGGGACGGTATGTATTAACACCAATTTAGAAATGTCAGTATTACTTGTAATTCACATTTCAAGCTGTTTAATTGTCTACACAAAAGATTGTAAGCACATGCTTACGATGTCTGAATCAAATTGTTGCTGTTAGGTTATCAAATATATAGTCTAACCTCTCAGAACAACACCTCTGAAGAGCAAAAACCTCTCTACAAAGACAGATGTTTTATTTCCCAAACCAGATATATATCTGAACAAATTAACTTCCCCAGAGCAACAACCTCTCCATACCAAACAAAAATTTGATATTCCCTTTGGTGTTGTTGTGGAGAGGTTGTACTGTATATCAAATCAACGGTTTCCTTTTTTAACGTGATTTCAAACAGAAGAATTCTTATATTGGCATTAACATATATATATATATATAATGAATAAACTGTTTACGTTTTGAACAGGATTTCAAAGAGAAGGATTTCAAAGTGTATCTATCAAGCATGTGCGGCGACTACAAGGTGAAAACATTTTTATCAGACGGTGCCATAGACACATACCTTTTGAAATGCATAGAATTGTGTCTGTTGATGGTTTCTACAGACCCACCCGTTGTTCTTGCGTGTCCTGGCTGGGAAAGTACGCATACTTTGCATATACACGATACAAACATGGAAGAATCTTCCTTAAATGAGAGAAGAGAAGGTCAGAACTGCGTGGTAGAAAATTGGTCAGCAGATGATAGAAATATGACACAACAAAATCTATACGATCAGCATATACAGTCTGGGAGAGAAGAGCAAAAGGCTATTCGGGAGAAATCACTTACTGGAAGAAAAAATGCTATAGAAAGAGGAAAAACGCAAAAACTTACTGAGCAGAGAGTGTCATTCGATAAAGAGCTCTTTAAAAAGTACACAAGTCGAGGCAATTATATTGACTATGTTGTTTGGCCGGCAATGCTTCTACATACGGACGGACCTCTGTTAAGAAAAGGCATCGCGCAAGGTACTTAGACAACGATATAATGCAGCAATGAAATGGTGTGCACCTGGAGATGATTAAATTAATGTTGCATTTGTAGTAAAAACATATTGCCGACCTTTTTGTATTTTTGTTACTACAATGTATGAAATGATTACTTGTATTCCGTATGAGATTCAAACTTATGGAACGCGATGTATCAAGGTAAGAATGCAAAAAATCATCAGAAGCTCTTCCACGATCCACTTAATGATGTTTATGATATGTATATCCCCCACTTGTCTGTCAGTCTGTCACAAAGTTTGTCCGCGCAACACCTCCTACACGCCTGGATGAATTTTACTAAAACCTGGTAGAATTTGGTACAATGAGTGGTTCTGTATATCGTCAGGATTTTCCGCTTCTGGACCACTGATGTTTTCATAAGATGTGGGACTTTGAAGATGTTTGGCGTACTTAAATGACATCCTGGTATTTAGTAAGATATTTTCCTCGCTTCTTCTCCAATATCGCTTGCTGAATTTTCATAAAACTTTGCAGGAGGGCAATGTAATTGGGGTCACTAACGCAAAGGTCAAAGTCACTGGGACTTGTAAACAGAAAATGTTGTCCATGCTTCTTCTCCAAAACCCTAGCTGAATTTTCCTTAACTTTTGCCGGAAGTATCTGTATGAAGTCTTGTTGTGCATATTATAATTTGGGGTCACTAGCTCAAAGGAAAAGGTCAAAGGGACCTGAAAACTTAATGTCAAGGTCTTAGGAGTCGGATACATACGTTCTTTTGTAAAAACTATATCTAGTTAGTGGTATTCTGTTCTCTCTTCAAGATTCTCTAGCAAATATCTTTTTGTTTCATATTGAGTCGGAGAAAAAAATCACTGTTAGAGCGATGACGTCATCATCGCTCTATAGTTAACAGTATTATATACCAGAAAATACAGAAATTTGCCTCTGACCAAAGTACAATATGATTTTCATGTCTCCGCGTCTGTAGTTAAAAGTTCCGTAAGTTTATACAAACCATTCCATAAAAAACATGCATGGGATGAAACAATACACATGTACATATGTACCTATCTCAATTCGAAACCTTGTTATGATAAGGCTGGTGGCGGTGACCTAAGTTTTTGGTTTTAGTTGGATGGATTAAATTATTACGCCACAATGCGGTCGCTTATATCCAAGCAAAAACAATATACGGAAAAGTATCTATCACTTCTTTAAAGTTCTATCTAATTATATTTATATCTTTTCTATTAGTAATTTCAGACCTGACTATAACCTTTGGACACCGGCATATTTTGTTACACACTCGACAGACATGCATGCGTTTTTGTAAACACTGTACATCACGTTTTGGCTACTTTCGGTTTACTGCGCGTGTTGTATACGTCAGCAAATAGATTGAGCTGTAACATGAAAGTAAAATTTCCATTGGCCCACCTACAGAGGTCACGCGCAGGGGTCACCCTGCCTGCTAACCTGCGCATGGACTTTTTTTTTTTTTTTTTTTTTTTTTGCTAACGGGAGGTCAATTTCAAGCGTTCTCATAAGATGTCAATATACCTAGGTTTGAGTACGACATGTCTGCTTTATGTCTGTGAAAAAATATTTGCACGCGCTCAAAACACTATCCCACAGGGGCCTGTACGCGAACGTTGGTAAAATGAAAATTTTCAAAGCTGGTAAAATTGTGTCCAAGGTCATTTTCAAGGTCGTGTAAAAGTGTCAGCATTTGCCTCGGACGTCTGAGTTTTCAACAGTCAGGAGCTGTCGGCATAGCCTTTAAATTCATACAGACAAAACGTGTTCCATACGGTCACTGTCACTTCTATGGAAGGCCAAACCTGTCTTAACCCGCGTATACGTTTTATTACGTTACAGGTGTTCAAAGGATATCTAGAATATACTTCAATAGTAAATTTTACTTTTGTTTGGGACTCGAAAACGAAAGTAGTTTAATTAAATTCGCTCGGTCATCGGTTACACTGAATACCGGAATCGATTTTTTTTTGCCGGAATCTGCCAAATTGTCTTTCGATTACCGGAATCTACTTCGTACAGGCGTTCTATATTCTTAATTTTATTAAATACATATAAATATGATCATTCGGTGTTTATATATATTCGTCATTATTTGCCCTGTTTACCAAGAACTTAGGGTCAACTACATAAAAACATCCAAGCATGTTTAAGTTTACTCAACTGCTTATCAGTGTCAATGTATCAGAATTCAGTCCTACAAAAATGTGCCTTGGACCTGCTAGATTTCAGCAAGGGCTTATCAGTGTAACTAATCACTGGTTACAGTAAACACCTCATAAAACCCCAGGAACCTGCTGTGCTGACCAACTAGCCTCACATTCATTGCCAGATGTTATATTTGAGAATTCATTGACCTTTATTCTAGTACTTGTGCAAAATAACTGGAGAGAAAATACATTTATGAGATTCATTTGTTTTTTGCTAAAAGTCAGAGACATCTCTGTAAATTATATTTCTGTTAACAGAGATATCTCTCACGTTTTTTAAGATATCTCCCAAAACTTGAGCTATTTTTTAATGTTAAAAAGATATATTTCAATGAAATAGATATTTCTTGGAGTTAATGAGATTTTTTTCTGAAGTACAAAGACCTCTCTCAGTGTGAAAGAGATATCTCGTTTTACCGGTATAATAAAATACATCTCTTTAATACAAGAGATAATATCTTTTACTATTTCATTAAAACAAAGATGTATATCTGATTCCATACAGATATCTTCTTGAATAAGGGAGATGTCTCTAAAAATCAGAGACATCTCTGTAAATTATTGTAGCTTTTTTGGCGTTTTGGCTTTTTTGGCGTTTTGGCAAAAACTTATAAATATTTTGTGTGAAAAAAAATGTTTTAGAGTCCTTGACTTGTCAAATAAAGATAAAGGAAATTGAAAAAGAATTGTTCAAATTTATTAGAAAAACACTAAATTAATCAAGTGAAATAAAGAAATATATCTTACACTTTGTTATTTGTGACATAGTTTCACTTAAATTTCCTAAATCAAGAGAAATTTTGATATTGTTTATTAATTATCATTATACAACTGCAGCAATGCTCAAACAGATTGCTAGGAGAATTATAACTAGATTGACCCTCTGTAATTTGATAGGGCTATTAATGTCCGATCAGATGGTGTTTAGATCATTTATCAGGGAGGTGTTTATTGATACAATTCCATGCTGATGATTACCTGGCAGATAGAAATTCTTGGGAAATAAGGGAGTTTGGCACATTTTTGTAGGTCTGAATTAAGAAATTTGAGTATTTTCACTTACCATGCTTTTAAGATAAGACAGCAGCTTCAACCCAGCAAACATGCATATATGGGTCCCATATGGGCTACTTCTGGGCAAGCCCATATGGGTATGCCCATATTGGACCCATATGGGACCATTGTGGGCAAGCCCATGTGTGTTTGCCCATAAGGGTCCCAGATGGGTCCCATATTACACCACTTTTAGAAAAAACGAAAATTCATTTATTAATGTATTTCAAACTCATTTACTTTGAACTTTTATGTGACTACCTTGATCTAAACTTCTATCATTTAATCTAAAATTAGTAATTCAACACATACGTGTATGTTTTACATCCCACGTGGGACCCATATGGGTCCCATTTGGGCCTCCCGATAACGTCAAAACCCCTGGTTAGGTGCGCGAAATTAATATAATTATAAGTTTTAATTTTTATACATAAAATATAGTATATTATTTAGAAATAATTATTAAACTTATTTTCAAGGATGTATCGCATGATAATATAATTTATATGAATAAAATAAATTTCGAGCATGCGCAGACGCGACTTCCGCTTCCGCCAAATTTAACCGCAGACTTGAAACAAGGGCATTTGAAAAGGTAAATATTGTAAATTTGTACATATAGATAATATTTCTTTTGAATTCAGAACCACGATCTCACATTATCGACCTGTCACTTTAAATTCATGCACATACTGTGTGTATATGAAAGTTGTAAACGCATTTTAAGTTTTTGTTTTGCCTTTGCAATGTATTTTCGCGAAAGTCAGTGGTCAATATTCATGTTGGTGACATTATCTATATAAACTGTCCAAGTCAAGGGGCATTTTTGCCTGTTTCAAGTGCACTGGTATATTTGTCAGAGGTCATAATTACTTAATTGTGTGGTAAATGCTGCTTACATTCAAGCACCAACCAATTTATTTTCTTATTATTGTAAATAGGCCAGCAAAAAGGCTATATGATTCGTTTGAGGATGATGGAACAGATGGTGACGTGGATGATGAGAATGAGGGGGACACTGTGAGCAGGCCACCATAATCTGAAATACCTGCCCCAGTCACAACACTGAAACAGACACCTGCTGGAGGTGAATTTTCACCTTTGCCTCTTTTAATGTCACGGGCACTGTGAGAGTCCAGCAATGAAGTGGGGAGGCTGGTTTGGCGATTACTCCACTATGAAGATCCGAAGCGCCGTCCCGTGGGCAGAATATCTGGCCTAGTAAGTAATTTTAGTGCTGTGATTATTTATGTTTTATACCTATAAATGTTCTGTCTACAATACAAGCCAACCACAACTGTATTTTGGTTGAAAATGTGTATTCTTTTCATAATGATAAAAGGTATACAGTACACGCAAAGTGTTTTTCCAATTTTCACCTATCACCGCGATGTCCAGCCATCGTGTCCACGCCAATTTGGTTACCCAAATGCCCCCCAGAGTCAGCCCAATTCGAGTGTCAGTTCGCGGTGACCATTTGTCACTGCGAATCGCAGTAACTGGGCACGGTGTTTCGTGGTGTCCACATTCGGGTCGCAACTTTTGATTTTTACGGCACATTGTTTACGTAAATAATTACTTTAAATCTACATAAACATAGTATTTACAGAGATTTATGTATTCTACATTTTGCACTTCAATAAATATAATAAAATAGTTGTCAAATTCTTTATTTTAGTCGAGTTGGTCACCAAGATTCACCGTGACAGGCCACTGTGAATCACCGCAACCACATATTTCAGCGCATCGTAAGTTCACGATGGCTATTTAGGTGACCAAAACATTTTTAGAATGACCACGTTACCGTGTCTGGTAACCGAGAATACATTTTGCGTGTACTGTACATTATTTTAAAATACTTGAAGTACTGTAATGACTACAATACTTATTAAAATGCCTATTACATCATAATAAAACAAAGTAAGAATATGACATTTACAGGAATTTATGAATCCATCACTATTGTAGTGATAGTTCCTATTAAACACATTTTTGACATCGTTTTTCAGCTGTCGTAACACAGATTCTCGTGGTGTTGGAGACGATGAGAATTAAAAGATGAAGAGAATGCTGCAGCGGTTGTTGGCCAGGTTAGCAACAGATGACCAGCCACTGCAGTTCCCCGAGTGAGGACCTCTTTTTTCCGAGATGGAAGCATTTGACGAACTTCTAGGAGATCAAACAAAGCTGTAATCTGAGGTAAGCAAAGTGTTAGCCATGTATATGAATCTTTTAAAGTTATTTAATCAGTACCGTAGCTGAACAAACTACAATGCTGACCTCATATCCACTAACCTAAATGCGCAGAAACATAATGGTCTGTTGTGAGCACATGCATCTTTTTCCTTTATCATTCTGCTATAATAAATTTATGGTAAATATTGCACGGTGAACAAAAACTTCGCTGCATTAATTGCGAAACTGAAAAATGTCATGTTTTAATTAATTGGTTCATTCAGTTTCCCCAGTCCTTTCTTTTAAATATGCCATAAAAGCCATGTGCACAACATAATTTTGAAAATTCATAGTGTTAACATCTCTATTTAAAAACAAGTTTATGCATTCATTTAAGGTGAGGTATCTTTCCATGTTTGGTGGGGCGGACGTGCGTGAAACGACTGACTGCTTGATGAAAGAGGCCGTGCCAAACCAGCTTGCCAGGGAATACAATATGAAGGGGCTTAAGAGAAAGAAGAAATTTACATAGTATAAACAGTATTACATTCAATGTTGCTACTTTAGTGTACCAAAGTAATACTTGATGTAAAAAAAACTTCAGTATTTTAAAAATTTAAAATTGTGTATGCCAAAATGAAATTCCGTGGATTTACAAAAACACAGTTTCCTGGGATGTTTATTTGGTGTACTTACGTAAGTATTAAAACATTGTCAAATGTTTCTTTGTTGATTCACGTACAAGACGTCCACAGAATGTAAGCTACAGTAGTGGGTAATATTGGTTATTGCAGTTATGTCTCTTGATTTTAGAAATTAAGATTTGTATTATGATACACTATTATAAATACATGACATGTAGTTAACATAGACTTTTCTCTTCAAATATGTTGTTTTAAAGGTTGAATTTTGACTTATTTCTTATTCTGATTATATGCATGCCTGTATATGAACCATGCATGAGATTAGTTAATAAAGTTTTAGTGTTAAAGGATATAGTGTTTTGTTTTCTTGCAGGATGATATTATAATATAGTCCTTTGCCCGATATGTCTCTGTTCCAGGAAAAGAAAGAGTTAAAGCATAAAAAAATAAAAATGGAAGTACAAGAATCATGCACCTGATGTTACAATCCAGCTTAAAGAATTTCGCATGTGTGTGTGTCCAATGTTTCTGACAAATTGTTGTTTATTGAAAGTTCAGCAAACTTAAAATGGAAGTAAATGCAAATGGTTCTAGCCAAGAAATGCAAGATTTGTCCAAAATGGAAGTATTTGGGCTGCCCACGTGGGACCCATATGGGTCCCATATTGGTTGTTTATGGGGCAGCCCATATGGGACCCATGTGGAACCCGGTTGCACATCCCATATGGGTCCCATATGGGCAGCCCATATGGGACCCATATAGGTGCCCATAAGGGACCCATATGGGTCCCATATAGATTGCTATCTGGGAAAATGCTCTCATATGAACGTTTTAATATATGTTTCTACGAGACTCAAATCATATACCATAACGCATTTATTCAAATGATTAAATGCAGATGTAGAATCACCAAATCGAGGTAAAAAAAATACAAGTGTCATACATGTAGTATATGTATTGGAATGCGTAGAATGAATTTATATGTGATAGTAATTTTTATCAGAAATTTTATATAGAGACTATGTTACATGTTGTAAACTGTCTCTCCCGAGGTGGCATGTATTTCAAACTACAAAAGAATTTTTAATGAAATTCTAAAGGTTTGTGGCAAATAAATTAGAAGTAAATCTTTCTATAATAACTTTAAACGATAGAAATTAATAATAATAATAATAATAATAATAATAACAAGAGCTGTCACATGACAGCACGCTCGACTATTCGAAAGGTTGTTGGTAAAATGGGTTTTTTGTCAAAGAACAGGAGTATTGTGTAATTGTCTGTAAGAATTAAGGTCAAAGATATGAAACTTGTTCAAAGACCTTTGTAAATGTACATTACATTCAAAGCCTTACTCTGGATTCTGTTAGGGATGTAATCGATTCGAACGATATCGATATATCAACGATAAAACACTTTCGATTCGATATCGATTGCCGTTTTGAAAAATTGTATATCGAATCATGTTATACCGTGTAATGATCTACAGTTTCACGTTCTAAAATTCCATCAAAACTCAACCAGAATATTTTTCAGCACTGCAAGGGTTATTATATATTATAGACCAGAACCATATGTTTAGCACAAATAAAATCAAAGGATTTGGTAGAAAATGTAGTCAGTGACTTTAATACGCCCATGTATCGATATATCGCTGTATCGTCGATATTTCTAAATCGATGTATCGATACAAAAATTTTAATCACTTACATCCCTAGATTCTGTAAGCCAAGTGGAGGGAGGAGGGGATAATTTCAAAGAAATACATAACCTTGTAAATTTGATCATGAATAACTTTGTAACTTTTCAAAATTGAAATGTATTGAATTAAAAAAGCATGACCGCTGCATGCTGCATAATTATTCTATGATATTTCAAAAGAAAGCCATTTCGAGTATTTCCATGTAAGTCTGGTAAAAACTGTGACAAAATTCTAAGTTAAAAGGGGCATAAATGTCAAAAATCAAAAATATTGGTGAAGATGTTGACAGTAAACATACATTTTAAGTCCATAAAAAAAATCAAAGTTAAAAAGGGGCATAAATCTGTCAAAAATCAAAACAGAGTTATGGGGATTGTTTCCTCAGATGTAGATGTTGATGGTAGACACATACTTTGAGTTTCAAGTCAATACCTTTGATAGTATTCAAAACATTTGACTTTATAAAATCTTTTACCAAATATTCTAAGTTAAAAAGGGGCATAAATCTGTCAAAAATAAAAACAGAGTTATGGGGATTGTTTCCTCAGGTGTAGATGTTGATTGTAGACACATACTTTGAATTTCAAGTCAATACCTTTGATAGTATTCAAGATATTTGAATTTATAAAAATCTTTAAAAAAAATCTACGTTAAAAAGGGGCATAAATCTGTCAAAAATCAAAACGGAGTTACGAGGATTGTTTCCTCAGGTGTAGATGCTGATGGTAAAGATATATTTTGAGTTTCAAGTCAATACCTTTGATAATTTGCAAGATATTTGAATCTATAAAAAACTTTAACAAAAAATTCTAAGTTAAAAAGGGGCATAAATCTGTCAAAAATCAAAACAGAGTTATGGGGATTGTTTCCTCAGGTGTAGATGTTGATGGTAAACATACAGTTTGAGTTTCAAGTCAATACCTTTGATAGTATTCAGGATATTTGACTTTATTAAAAACTTTAACAAAAAATTCTAAGTTAAAAAGGGGCATAAATCTGTCAAAAATCAAAACAGAGTTATGGGGATTGTTTCCTCAGGTGTAGATGTTGATGGTAAAGATATATTTTGAGTTTCAAGCCAATACCTTTGAAAATATGCAAGATATTTGAATTTATAAAAAACTTTAACCAAAAATTCTAAGTTAAAAAGGGGCATAAATCTGTCAAAAATCAAAACAGAGTTATGGGGATTGTTTCCTCAGGTGTAGATGTTGATGGTAAAGATATATTTTGAGTTTAAAGTCAATACCTTTGATAGTATTCAAGACATTTGACTTTATTAAAAACTTTAACCAACGCAGACGCCGACGCCGACGCCGGGGCGAGTGCAATAGTCTCCTTATTCTTCGAATAGTCGAGCTAAAAACAAGATAAATACATGCTATCTCGCTATATGGTCGCCATCATGCCATGGACCTATTAGTATGCATACACATTTGTATTGAATGTAAATATGTTTTGCTTATAACTCTTGTTAGGGTTCAATAGCAAATAAACTTTTTCTATAACATCTGCGAACCTATGAGAATCATAACTAAATTGAACGTGTACATTTTTGAAGAAAGAAATCATTCAGTGCTAAACAACCAGCGATCCACACATAATATTAAGAAAAGAAAATTAAGGAATACCCCGAGTATTAACATTACGTTAACCTATTATCAACAGTAGACCATATAACACTGACAATATAACACCATTGAGCAGTCAGTTCACGTGACTTTAACCCTGTAGTAGTCATTTCAACTCTTCATTAACTTTGTGTGCACTGTGGGAGTTATCCGTTGTGAAACAGGCTGAAGAAACAGATGAGGCTGAAGAAACAGATGCATACAAGGGAATACGGGTACCAGACTCTGGTGGTACTTTCATACACCCAGTGTACAGCACAGATACACGATGTACACGCGAGACTATATATATTTTTTCTTTGATTGTTTAATAGTCCTGGTCGACCCTCGGACTTCTTCCTGGGCCCCTGACAGTCGCAGGTTGAAGAGACAGAGAGAGAGATAGATGCAGATACACGGGAGTCCGCGTACCAGACCCTAGCTTTTTTACGAATTGACCCCTTGGTTCTTTTACATGCCCGGGTATATAGCACTGAGAGTGTTATTGAAATTTCCAGTGCCCCGGCTGGGATTCAAACTTGGGACCCCCAGATTGGTAGTCCAGACCGTTAACTACTCAATCACCGCACCTAGAATACTTGACCTCTTTGTTTTAAATTTGTTGATCTGTAGATAGGTGGTAATAGGGCGGATCAGTGGTTCAGTGGTAACGCACTGGACAAATGTAATCCAGGGATCACGGGCTCAATCCCCAGCTCCTCCACTAACATAACTAACGGTTTTACAGAAAAGACCTACACACTAAGGTCCTATGTATCTGTGCGTGTCTCTAAAATGGGACACATTCTGCATCTTGCACTTCCCATGAAAGCTAAATTATTTAAAACTCTTCTACTGGTGTTGGTCATATGGGTACCAATGGTAAAATTTCATACATACAAACATATGGGTTGGAAAACACTGAAAAGCGTTTTTGTAATTCCAAGGATCCCGATCAGAATTCGAACCTTAGATCTTCGGATTGGTAGTCCTAAGCGTAACATCACAGGACCACGAAGTTCTCTTTTTTTAACTTGTTTAATATGATTGATAATGGGCATCAGACATTATGAGAAATAGCTTTATAGCAAAAATATGAAATGAAATGTGATGAATTAAGTCGAAATACTTAAATAATTTAATAACAAGAGCTGTCACATGACAGCACGCTCGACTATTCGAAAGGTTGTTGGTAAAATGGGTTTTTTGTCAAAGAACAGGAGTATTGTGTAATTGTCTGTAAGAATTAAGGTCAAAGATATGAAACTTGTTCAAAGACCTTTGTAAATGTACATTACATTCAAAGCCTTACTCTGGATTCTGTAAGCCAAGTGGAGGGAGGAGGGGATAATTTCAAAGAAATACATAACCTTGTAAATTTGATCATGAATAACTCTGTAACTTTTCAAAATTGAAATGTATAGAATTAAAAAAGCATGACCGCTGCATGCTGCATAATTATTCTATGATATTTCAAAAGAAAGCCATTTCGAGTATTTCCATGTTAGTCTGGTAAAAACTGTGACAAAATTCTAAGTTAAAAGGGGCATAAATGTCAAAAATCAAAAACATTGGTGAAGATGTTGACAGTAAAAAAATCAAAGTTAAAAAGGGGCATAAATCTGTCAAAAATCAAAACAGAGTTATGGGGATTGTTTCCTCAGATGTAGATGTTGATGGTAGACACATACTTTGAGTTTCAAGTCAATACCTTTGATAGTATTCAAAACATTTGACTTTATAAAATCTTTTACCAAATATTCTAAGTTAAAAAGGGGCATAAATCTGTCAAAAATAAAAACAGAGTTATGGGGATTGTTTCCTCAGGTGTAGATGTTGATTGTAGACACATACTTTGAGTTTCAAGTCAATACCTTTGATAGTATTCAAGATATTTGAATTTATAAAAATCTTTAACAAAAAAATCTACGTTAAAAAGGGGCATAAATCTGTCAAAAATCAAAACAGAGTTATGGGGATTGTTTCCTCAGGTGTAGATGTTGATGGTAAACAAACAGTTTGAGTTTCAAGTCAATACCTTTGATAGTATTCAGGATATTTGACTTTATTAAAAACTTTAACCAAAAATTCTAAGTTAAAAAGGGGCATAAATCTGTCAAAAATCAAAACAGAGTTATGAGGATTGTTTCCTCAGGTGTAGATGTTGATGGTAAACAAACAGTTTGAGTTTCAAGTCAATACCTTTGATAGTATTCAGGATATTTGACTTTATTAAAAACTTTAACCAAAAATTCTAAGTTAAAAAGGGCCATAAATCTGTCAAAAATCAAAACAGAGTTATGGGGATTGTTTCCTCAGGTGTAGATGTTGATGGTAAACAAACAGTTTGAGTTTCAAGTCAATACCTTTGATAGTATTCAGGATATTTGACTCTATTAAAAACTTTAACCAAAAATTCTAAGTTAAAAAGGGCCATAAATCTGTCAAAAATCAAAACAGAGTTATGGGGATTGTTTCCTCGGGTGTAGATGTTGATGGTAAAGATATATTTTGAGTTTCAAGTCAATACCTTTGATAGTATTCAAGATATTTGACTTTATTAAAAACTTTAACCAACGCAGACGCCGACGCCGACGCCGACACCGACGCCGACGCCGACGCCGACGCCGGGGCGAGTGCAATAGTCTCCTTATTCTTCGAATAGTCGAGCTAAAAATGTCAATCTGATGAAACTATTGTGCCATGGTTTATCACGTGACAAAAATCAAAACGGCACATCAAAACAGATACATGTACATGGATTGCGAAATTTCCATTTGGTTCTGGCTTTTAGTACGCGCGAGTAGGTGAACGATAATAATATGGGTGTAAGAAAATGCCAACTACATGTATGTCATAAAAATTTTCAAAGGGGTTCACCACAAGTATTTTTATCAACAGTGATTTTCGTCATTACACAAAATTACGTACGTTATGCCAATAATGGAGAACTCCTTGAATTATATCACTGTCAACAATTAGAAATTCAGACTTTTCCATCGTATGAGGCGATAGCATCGAAATAGTGCATGTAATCGGTGGGTTTACTGTTATTTTATAAATTTGTGTTCGGGTGTGCCAAATACTGTTCTGAAGTAATTTGAAAAAGCTTACTGAAAAACTCAAACAGCTACTTCCGACGCTAGCACTTGAAATTGGCTTTCATCATCCTCTTTGTCTACAGTTAAAGTTATCAATTCTTTTAAATGGCAATTGTTTTTATCACGCCTTCCTTTCCCCTGTATGCTTGCTTAAACTAGATTCCAGTCTAGGTTCGCTTTCATGTTATCTGTTGTATGTACTGTATAGAAAATTAGACATATGACTATTTCATGATTTTCCGAAGGAATTAAAAAATTCCCAACAAGATGGCATAAGTGCATATATGCAGATGGTGAATACTTCGTAAAAGAGTAAAGAGATTGTTCCGAATGATACCAAAAGTCCTCATATTTTCCAACAACAATTTCAATAAAATATTTATGTTACATTTCCGATAAAGTTTAGAATTTCGAGTTGAGTATGTAACATTGCACATTAGCAAATAACTAATGCATGTATACACATTTGATCGCGGTTTTGTGTAGCTATCTGTTGGGGTTTGGTGAATATGCCTATTGCACACTGAAGTCGTGTATGACTTTGTTTTATACAAAATGCATACATCACGCATGCATATTAAGTGTTGTATCCTCGACATCTGCTGGTAGAATATGATATTACCTTTATTATATTCTTATATACTTGTATTTTTTGGCAAAAATCTTCCATAAAGTTTTAACATGTAAAACGTTGGCAGTTTATAGCACAGTAACAGTCCGAGGGTTGCATTAATTTTATTTTATTCCGTTTTCCAAAGCAAAATGGGTGTCCCATCTGTACGTAGTAAAGCTGAAACATAGATCTTTTTTCTTTATGCTTGCGTACGTATATGTGTGTGTGACAACAATGACAACATACCGCTTTAAATTAACAGAACTTTTGATTTGAATAGATTGTGCTACTTTTCTTTTCTAAAGAGCAAATGAGAAAATCCAGTTTCTAAATATTTTCCATTGTTTGAGAATACAAATTTGTGCCAAACGTAATCATATTCTGAAAAGAAGTTTCACCATCTCTTCTAGGAGGGGATCATTTTTTCTGCAAGTTACAGTTAAAAGAACAGTAAGAAGACAAGAATATTTGAGAGGAGCTCTGCACCAATCTTTAGGAAGTCAAGAATATCTGCTTGACTACGAAGTTGACTACCTGTGCCAAACATAATAAAATTATGACAAGAATTTTTAGAAAAAAGGAAAACATTCTAAATATCTGCCCCAACCCTACCTCGCCCACTGGTGTATAGGGGTAACAGCAAGGATATTACAAGAGTCATCATAAGATTATTTGAGCAAACTACAATTACATTTTGATAACCGGTTTCAGAGAAATAGAATTTTGACGTTTTTGTTATTTTACACATTAGAAAAAAAAACACTTAAAAGTATTTGATGTTTCAAGAAATTTACTAATTAATTCCAAGGGAAATTAAATGGTTTTTTTTTTTAGATGAAAACGTATAAAAGTACCATAACTCTGCTATAAATAAGTGGATTTTGACGACATTTGCTGGGGATCATTCCCCTCTGACGAACCAGAACCAATATATGGTTGTGGACAGAAAAGTGTGACGAACAGAAGAAAAACACCAAAACAATATGCCTCCTCCGCCTTTGATGGTTGATAGTAATAATAGTTGCAGACAAAGCGTGTTATCTATGACATCATAACGTTCAACACTTTATTATGACAAAATATCCAGAAAACATCTTTAAAAACTGAAAAGATCATTACATATGTATCGAATCTTTTTACCCCTCCCCCACCCCCTTCACCCCACCCTTCGTATCAATAGATTGGATAGGATATTTGTGAGATTCTAAGCTAGATATAACTGAAAGTTAATTATAAGATTTTTACTATAATCACAACATTACAACGTAGTTACTTATCAAACACTGAATATCAAATTGATGCATCATTGTGAAATATGTGTAAGACTTTAGTAATGTGTATATGTATAAGTAAATGATTAAAAAAGAGAGCTTTACCTACTGGAGACATGGTATGTGGCAACAAAAAAAGGTAACGCATGGAAACGAATCAAGGCGATTCCCTATACTGTACACAAAGAGGACAACAAGAAATAAATGATTGCGAGGTTACTAAGACTAATTTCTTTTTTTATATATATTAGGCAATGTGTTTTGAATGAGGCATTTACATCACCCTTAATGTCCGTTTATCTATACCTAATAGTGTTTTTATGGAAAGCGCATGAAAATGCTAGATGCAATGGTTAAATTACTTATCTAGCGTAGATTATTACCTTCTTTGCAAAAAGATATATACTTGCTCTTCAATTCTTTGCAAAATTGTAGATGTATATTTAATAAAAATGTTTCTTATTTTACATCTTAGTTAAAGAAAACTACATTTATAACAATACTTTGGTGTTTTCGGTTGTCTTTAGGTAGTCTATGTGTGTTTTCTGTTAAATAGTCGGCCCAAAAGTTTTTGAAGTCAATACGATTTTTTTTCGGTTTGCACTGACTTTATCTGAGGTAAAATTGTCCCAGACTGGGTCCCCATATTCCAGTAGAGGTCAAAGATCAAAGCAAACATTCTGACCTTTTTTCATGATTTGTTATGAAATGGGTGCTCAAAAAAAATCTTTTAAAATTGACTTTATTCTCCTGATGTGCAGTTTCAAATTTACTCAAAAGAGTAAACATTTTATTATCATTTATAGTAGTCTACCGGTTTGACTGACTATGCGCAGGGTGAGAAAGTTGGTGTATTCTACAAATGCCATCTTTCATTTTCCTGAAAGGATTTTGCTCATTGGAATCATCGTAACTTTGTTATTACATATTACACGAATTCCAGTGTGTCCTGGCAAATATTTCGTGCTGAGATGGAAAAGGCTCTGGCCAAGCCCCAAAAAGCTTAATAGGAAGTTAATTTCAATGCTAGCACTTAAATAGTTTTTGCGAGACTGAAATTTATTCCATGCAGATAGTTCTATTGGTTCATGCTTACACCGAAAAATGTTCGTTGCTGTGCTGGAATTTGGTACCTTTGATATTTTTCTGTGCTAGTATTCTTATAATTTTGAACTCAAATAGCTTAGCTAAACCTTCTATATAATCCAAAGTATGAAGATAATTGAAAATTCTCAAGTTGTCCTATCTGCCGCCGGATTATACACAAGTCCAGAGACAGTGATCTTTTTGTTTGATGTCTCTGGACCCATCATATTCCCAAGTCCTTTCTGGAACATGAGATATGCCGCACATTTCATCGCCTGATGCAGGACAGACTCATTGATTGAACCACATTCATAATGTCATATATATGCTTAAGTGAAATATATGTTGTGTTCAATCATCTACAATATAAAGATGTATTTTAACATCCAATGCTGAAACCTGCTTTGAGTAACTATGTGCTATGTGTATGAACATTCTATTTTAGGACAAGAATGATTTCACTGTTAAACTAAAAGACTGTTTTTAAATTTCAAGGGCACTGTTCATATGCAAATATCTATTAAATTCCACGATAGATTTGCGAGGAGATTTAACCAATATTTCCCATATCTAGCAAGAAACCCCACATAGAATCTCGGAACTAGAGACCACATTCCAGAGTACTAAATTCCAACATAGTCCAGAACATCTTCAAACAAAGAATGCAATTCATGACTGTATCTTCAGCATATTTATGCATGGCCTGGGATAGTCCAACTGATGAACATTCTTTCATAACTATGTCAGCACTGTCTGGAACATTTCCAGTAGATTTAATCAGTTAAACAGATTAACGACGATCATAAATGATTCGATTTATACAGGAAAATTTAGATAACATGTGATAGAAGACAAGAACTTGGCGTTGCCCTTTTCCCGCATGTCAATGACAGGACAAGTCACACATGCTGAAACAGTTACTTTAAAATAAAGGTTTTTCGCCAAAAAAGATTTGATTACAAAAAATAAAAACCTACCAAAAATAACATCTATTATGAAAAGTTAAAAATAACACTGATAAAAAGAATCGTATCAACTTCAAAATAGATAACCAGATACAACAATAAACTACCTAAAGACACCCGAAAAAAAAAAACGAAAAAATAAAAATTAACATATTTTTTTATTATTATTTAGATGCTAAATCTGAAACATCTTATTAAAAACACGATTACAATGTTGCAAAGAACTGGAGAACATGTATGTATCTTCATCAAAGGAAGGTATCTACGACGGATAAGTAATTTAACTATTGCATCTAGAGTTTCCACGTGCTTTTCATAAAAAAGCACAATTGGGCATAGATACACCGACATTAAGAATAATCTTAATGCATTATTCAAATACAATGCCTGATACCAAACAATTAACAAAGCAAGAGGGCCAAGATAGCCCTATATCGCTCACCTGACCACCAATTACCATTGGCTATAATACAAGGGGTCATGACTTTAACATAATTTGTAGAGGTCCACTACACAATGCTAAGTAACATTCAAAATATCTAAGCTCTGCCTGTAGGCCTAGTGTTTTTATAAGTTTTCCCTTTATAAGCCTATGTGAAATCAAGTGACCCCCCCCCCCCCCGATTCTCCCAAGAAGGGTTAATTTTGACCCGGGGGTCATGATTTGAACAATCTTGGTAAATGTCCAAAAGGCAATGCTACATGCTAAATATCTCAGCTCTAGGCCTTGTGGTTTAAGAGAAAAAGATTTTTAAAGTTTTTCCTATGTAAGCCTATGTAAAATTAAGTGACCCCCTCAGGGAGGGCCAGTTTTGACCTGGAGGGCATAATTTGAACATCTTAGTTGAGGTCCACTAGGCATTTCTACATGCCAAATATCTAATCTTTAGGCCTTGCGGTTTCAGAGAAAAAGATTTTTAAAGTTTTCAATATATAAACCTATGTAAAACCAAGTAACCCCCGGATGGGGTTAATTTTGACCTGGGGTTCACAATTCAAACAATCTTGGTAGAGGTCCGCTAGACAATGCCACATGCTAAATATCTAAGCTCTATGCCTTGTGGTTTCAAAGGAGAAGATTGTTTAAGTTTATCCTATGTATTTCCTATGAGGTCTCCTTTGAACAATTTTGATTGTAGCTTCATGCAAGAACCATCCCTGCAAAGTTTCATCAACATCGGCCCGGTGGTTTCAGAGGAGATGTCGTTTGAAAGGAATGGTGGACGGACAGACAGACGGACGTCCCCACATATGGATACTTATGTGGGTACTCTATCGTTCTCTGTATTGTTCTTTTAGCCACGTAAGAGAAAAAATAGCCACGTAAGAGCTCCCGGAATTAATGACATCAAAGAGTATAAACTGTTACCTATTGTTCCTATAGCTCCAAATGTGCACAAATGGACCCCGAACGTTGAGTGATCCAAATAGCTCACCCTTGCACTTTGTGCCAGGTGAGCTAACAATGAATTATTTTCGGGCCCCTTGATTCCTCGCATCAGCTTTTTTCTTGTGCTCCTCTTTCAAACCTTGATTTGTTTTCATGTGTTACCTTTGTTGTTGCCAAATGCCATATCACCAGCAGGTAAAGCTTTCTTTTATATCCATGTACTTTTCCGTATTTCAATATTACGAATCAATTTAATTTTTAGCGTTTGATAAGTACATTGTAACTGATGTCAAAATGTTGCGATAGTAAAAATCTTGTAATTAGCTTTAGGTTATATTTAGCTTAGAATTTAACAAATATCTTACCAAATTTACTTCTACAAGGGGGATTCAAAATGCTCCAATGCGGACGTCATAATCTTTTCAGTTTTAAGTTTTTTTTCTTGAAATTTTGTCAAAATGAATCGTTAAGACATCGTGCACCAATAGATATTCGTAAAATGGAATTACTTTATCATGTTCGTACTTTAACATCTCTATAGTAACAAAAGGAATGACTTTAGGGCGCAACCCAAATGATTTTGTATATTGTTGCTTCTTTGTGTGGTTACATTTAAAAGAACTTCGCCAAAATAACATGGCTAGTAGCTAATAGAAACACCTACTTATTGAAATTATGTTGATGACAATTTATGATGTCATTAAATGTTTTGACATCATACACCACACACTATGCCTACATCTTTTATTCTTATTTTAAGTACTCTTATCAAGTCTGAAATACTTTGATGTTCATTCTGGCATGGCCAAATTGCTATCTGCTCATAGATTGTCTTGTACCTTTAGAAAACTTTTATGAAAATCAAGAAAAGAAGACAAACTTTTATGAAAATCATTGTAAGAACTCGTGTGTCCATTTCAGACCTTTCAGCAACAGACCATGACCTTACACACAACACGCTGTCCCATTGTGAACAATTATGCTAAGTCAATTCAAACTCCTTCCATTCCCGAGGAAGTTACAGCCAGGAAGCTCATCCTGACGGACGGAACACTCACCTACATTAAACCGCCAAAGTGAGAAGTTGACACAAAGCCAGCATTGAAGAAAAAACACTTAACTTTCTCAATGGAACATTGTGCAGGTTGTCTTTTCTGAAGTGTGATAGAGGCAAAAACGAATGTGTCCCTCATGATGAGCAACTAGAATTCTTTGTTGAATAGTGCACAGGAGTACTTGCATCTTCAATAATGTCCTTGTTTATCTGAAATAAAACAAAAAAGGCTTTGTAGGTAGCTTTATTTTCCAATGAAAACGGGCTTTACATGTACATTCCTTTTCATTTGAAAGCAAATAAAGCTGCCCACTGAATATTCATATGTACTAAATTAAACATTGTACTCAAACAGTTTCATATTTATTTAATATTGCTGTGTTTGTTCTGTGCATCGTGACCCCTGTGGTTTTAAGTCTGTAATGGTCTCTACTTATTGTACTAGACTCAAGTGTTGCCCTCTTAGTTAACATTATTGCTGTAATTTGTGCCTTGACTGTTTCGATTTTAATTAACGTGAAACCATTAAATTACAGAAGCTTTCTTACCAAAATTAAATTGACATTTTAACCTCAAGTGAAGCGTTCTCTAAACATAAACGACTTGTTTAGACTTAAAAAGAAAACCGCTTCACATAACATATGATTTTTTTAGCATTTCAACTGATATATCTCCTTAACAATTCAACTGATCTTTGAGTAACAAATTTTTTTCTGAATTAATAATATGAACTTTCAACTTGTGACTATGAGAAAATACGGTAATCCCAAAACCAACTGTCCATACCAGTCCTTAACACAATCACAAACTTTACTGCTGACCAAAGAGATATTTTAGTAGTCTTTATTGTCTGATTTCCCTTCAAACTGTTAATAAAACTTATGCTGTTGTTTTGTGAAAAATCTGAATTTAACTCATCAATTGCTAATCAAAGAAAAGGATGAGTTTTTTATGAGTAGTAACCTCATGCAAATTAAGGCTCAGTGTTTAGAAATATTTCTATTTTACTTTATGCTGATATTTTAAAACTTTAATTTTCTTTTAGTTTTATGTTTTAATTTTCTTTGCTTAAATTCATTTATTTATCTATTAATTTATTAACAATATTTAGGTGTGTTTAAAACTTTATCAATGTAACATACATTTATCTGACTGAAAAAGTGAATACAGCATTACAATTGTCATATAAAAGACGCTCAACTACAAATTGTTAATGTATGATAACTAAAATATAGCCATAAACGTGTTTACGACCATTTCTACAGACTATAAAATCTGAATCAAGAATAATGCACATGTAAGTAAAAGCAGATGTGAATGAGGACCACTTGTAAACTAAGACCAGTTTTCAGGTATTCCATGATCTTTGTTCCAAGATTTTACCGCATATATCAATATAAATATTATCAAACGCATCAAACCCACACAAGTACAGCATTACATGGTTACACAAATTACCTTGTTATTTTAAAATCTGTTTTTGGTTTCGTTATTAAATGGACTACAACCAACTATACATTACCTGTAACATCTACTGCATTGATCTCAAGATGATCAAGCCCCTGGTCAATGGAAAGACAGCTAAACATGTACTCTGCCTCCTCACAACTAGAAAGTAATACTGTGTTTCATTTCACATGAAAATAGAAATAAAAGAAACATAAGTCTAGAAATTTAACTTTTTCTTTTTCTTATATAAGCTTATGCCAAAACTGGTGACCCCTGGGGCAACACGATTTTGACCCAGTGGTCGACCCAGTGGTCATGATTTCAACAATCTTGATAGATGTCCACAAGGAGATGGTACATGTCAAATATCTAAGCTTATGCCTTTTGGTTTTGTAAAATATATTTTTCTAAATATTTTCCTGTATAACACCGTGTTAAATTGAGTGACCCGGGGCAATTTGACCCAGGAGTGATGATCTGATTTACAATTAGTAGAGGACCACTACACAAAACAACATCTGAGCCTTGTGGTTTTTAGACAAGAAAAAGTTTTATTTATCCTTATTTTAGCCTATGTAAAATATGAGCCCCAGTGCTGGGTCATGATTTGAATAATCTTGGCAGGGGTCCATTAGGCAGTGCTACATGCAAAACATCTAAGCTCATGGCCTTGTGGTTACCGACAATATTTATGTAGATTTACTATAGGACTATTCCTGTGAAGTTTGATCAAAATTGGCCTAATACTTTAAGCAAAATGTTGACTGACGCACGAACGGACGACACTGTACGTTAGACAGCTGCTGACCATAGTAGTTCACCCTGATCATTTTGTGTTCAGGTGAGCTTATAAAAAAGTTCTCTTTCATATGCAACATAGGTAAGATTTGAACAAGCTTGGTAGAGATCTACTAGACAATGCTACATACCTAATATCTAAGCTGTAGGCTGTGTGGTTTTACAGAAGAAAAATTTTAAAGGTTACATAAGTTTATGTCAAACAAATGACCCATGGGCAGGGTCAATTTTGACCCAGGGTTCATGGTTTGAACAATCTGATGTTAAATAAAGTGACGCCTCGGGCGAAGTCAATCATAACCGAGGGATCATGATTTGAACACTCTTGGTAGAAGTCAACTAGACGATGCTACATGCTAAATATGTAAGGTCTACCCTTCTCGGGATTGAGAAGGTTTTTCAAGATTTTTACCTGGATATTTAATTAATTAAACTTGATTTTTTTAACAGAGAAGTGCAGGTTTTCGCAAGCTGACATCTCTCGAAATCGCATTCCACCTCTGTATAGTTTTCTTATTGTGTTAACTTTCCCCATGACTACCCGTCTAATATGGCTAATACCAAATGTTTGTTTTTCAAAGATTTGTTATTCTTATTGTAAAAGTCATCATTGTTTTACTATGCATTTCGTTTTTTTTTATTGTATGGAATACAATAACAAGTATTGAATAACAATAATAAACATACAATGACAATCACCTGACAATAACGAAATACAGAAAAAACAATAAAGACTTTTACAATAAGAATAAATGAAACATTTAACAACCGCTACAAACATAATATTGTACTCTAATGCTGACAATATAAGCCTCCTAATGTTTATAAATGAAGCGCATATTTACCATTGGTCCACACTTGGGTCTTCAGCTCCAGCAGGTAAACCAGCGGTTTTCTAGCATCTTTTACACTCTATGTCTGCATAAAGATTTTAAATTTGTACAATTCAGCGTTCACGTGTTTACTCTGTTAAAAACTTTTAAAGATTACTGGTAGAAGTCAACAACTTCTTGAGAATACATCTCACGTTTCCCCTGAGAGCAAATAAGTCTTAATCCTTTAATATCACTACTTTTATATTCAATCCACATTATAACTTGTATTGTAACCATCATAGGGATTTTATCCCTGGGTAATCATACTCTCTAAGGCAAAGTGAACGGGGCAATGTGAAATTATATAATTAAAAGGTTATTGAACTTGTATGGTGAAATATTACTTGGAACTCGTTGATTTGGCGGGAACAACTCGCAAGCTCCTTGTTCCCGCCAAATCAACACGTATCACCTATAATATATAGATTGAAGTTTCATGATAATTAAGACATTATAATTGTTATAAATGTAATACACACCTTACCTACAATGAGGATACACATCTTGAGCCATGAGAATTTCAAGTCAACAATAAAATAATCACTGTCCATACTAGTTAAGGTGTTATAAATACCTACCATGATAACATATATAAACATTCAATGCATCATTATGATGTTACAGAATGAAATTTTAAAAAAGAACAAAAACAAAACAAAAACAACTTTGTATCTCATAATTATGCTCGTGATGCCCGAGCCCGGTGTACGACCCGAAAACCTACAAAAATAAAGTATTGTTTCGCGCTAAAACCTTCGAGTGTCATGTATAAACTTTTGAACTGATATAAAAATCTTTAAATTATCTTTTTCTGAGATTACGTCTTTTCCGCTAAGCAACGAATTTACGCTTAATAGATGATAACGTCGTGTTTCTCTAAAGAGTACTGATCATTGATCTGGATATAAAATGATCTGGATATAAAATCTCACTAAAATACTCATCTTAAATATCAGAGGCAGTAAAATGCATATAATTGTATTATGTATGTCATTTGTTATATCTTTGGAGTGGTATATCGGGTTATAAAGATTCTACCCACCTAGATTTATACCCGATCCTTTAGGCGAGGGTAGGCCTACTATTATGACGAGGCGGGTACTATATCCCCATATACCACGTAAAAAAACAAATAACAATTTATTACCCTTCCCTTTCTTAAATTTTGAAAAAATCGGTTCATTTTAAATTCATTTAACGTTTGAACGTTAGCAGACTTATGATACCTAAATGTCACTTCGTGACGTCACAAAACAACGTCACACAAGTTATTGAACTTGCCTGTCCACCATCTTATTTTGAAAAACGCAATCATTTTCATATAGAGTGGTGGAACCTATGCTGGCGGTATCCCTATGCTGGTGGTATCTTTGAAAAACGGCTTTTTACAGAAAAACAGATGAAGAAAAAAATTTCAGGGTATATTCAGCATTGACAGTCGATGAAATGCTTTTACAGCAAATGTAGTGATAGCCGCGGATGCAGCTCTGTGACGTCACAGCAGCCGATACAATTGTACTCGATCCATTCACTAGGAAAATTATTAAATATAGACATCAAAATCACCCGATTAAAGTTAGCATTTTTGATAAAACTTATTTCTTTTGTAAAAAAAATATATATTCTATGGAAACTGTTATCTCTTGTTAGTTAGTATTTAGGCCCTAAAAACTGTTTCCCACCTGTTGGTTGTCAAATATCACATACCGCCAGCATTGGTTCCCTTCGTGGTGAAATTTCAAGTTTTGACATGTGTCGTGAACAACATAGTCACGTGATAACGCACATCAACATCTTGTTTCGATTTAGCAGGGATAACATTATGTTTTCCCTGAGGCAAATCAAAATTGTTAGGATTTCCTGCTTTCTGAACAGCTGATATACATTCAAAATACCTCCAGCATAGGTTCCCCCACTCTACATTCCTAAAAACTTTATCTCTTTCTTATACCTGCATACGAAACCTCATTCTTCTTCTCAATCAATGCTTCGTTGCTTTACGTATCAATAATTTTCGTAACCAGTGCCGTTATCGTGTACCTTAAAGTGAAATTATGCGTATCTTACTGCACATAGTGTATTTTTGGTGACAGTTTTATAAAAGCAATTTTCGGTTGCTGTGCATTTAAATGTGTTAAACTAATGATAATGCCGCATAAGTATTTAGAAATAAAAAAAAATGGACTAATAAAATAATAGTTCTTTTCTTCGCAGTGATCTCCCTTGTGTTATTGTTGTTGTTGGTAGATATTTCGGCAGCCAGTGGAAGGGAAGCAACTCCTGCATGCAGTTGTTTTTTTTTTTTAATTGACTCTTCCAGTCAAAATAAGAAAAGTAATATTTGGCAAGTTATTATTTCGTACAGGAAGCAGTAAGAGTTTGGTGTATTGGGTTAAAAGTTATTATTTTCTCTACCCTTTATACACACACATATTTCAGCTGGATTTAACTTGAAAAAAATGTGCATAATTCCACTTTAAAAATTTCTAACAATTTAGCGTGAGGTACAATGACGAGGTATGCCAAGTGTATATTACCGACTAGCCCGTTAATATCAATTTCTATTTACGGATCATTGGCCAATCAAACGGCTAGAAATTTCCTAGCAGGGTAATAAATGCTTCTATTTGCTTTCATGTATAAATTTTACTTTAAATATAAGATAGATTTAGAAGTGTAAACAGAAGAAAGTTCAAACATTAACTTGTAACTTATTTTCAAAACGATGATATTTGTTATCGGAAGTGTTTTGTTTCTCCATTATTTGCAAACTCCATCATTTTCAAACAAAATCCATTGATGATGGTTCCAATGCAGAAAAGGTATTGACGTTTAAATGGAAACCGGTAGCTTATCTTGAAACATTTCTATCAGAACAAATCACAAGTTATTGAACGTTGATCGATATTCATCAAAACGAATTCTACCTAATAAGGCCAAAACTTAAATTAACGGCTCCCAGGCCATCAGTTTTTTAAGAAAGGTTTATTTAAACATAATTCTCTGTGTTTCAGGGCTATATTGCCAACATAAAAACTGTTACTGACCATTCATTTGTTGATATGTTCACAAAAGATTAGACATTTGGTTTATTTTGAAACTAGAGCCCTGCAGTATGTCGCGCAAAAGTTTCTATTTTCCCGGCCTTTGAAGAGAACGGACAGTTCAGAATCAATTTTAAAAGACCTGTGTGACAAATATGAGATGTTTTGTGACAGACTATATTCTTTAACTGGATACTAAGAGACACGATATTAATACAGGTAAGTGCCTTTATTGAATAGTTTTTTTAAAGGGACAGTACGCCACCTCAAAGAATTAGACACTCTACTTCTTAAAATGAAATGCTATCTAAAAATTATATTAAAATATTTATGTATCGGGCGTTGGGAAAATAAAGGTTTGTTCTCCTTTCTGCGACTGCAACTGATTGCTATTTTTATAAAAAGGCCATTGAAATAATGTTTTTATTTTACAACACCATAATATCATGTATGAGCTTGTAAATACCATGTATCATTCTAGTAAATGAAAGATGGCAGAGATGGTGATGTGTTACGCCATAGTGCTGGTTCTCTGTTCAGTCGTGCCAGGTAATTACAATGATTTTTAGCTCACCTGGCTACGCCAGGTTGAGCTTTTCTGATCGATGATTGTCCGTCGTCCGTCGTCTGTCGTCCGTCGTCCGTCAACATTTTGATTCAAATAACATCTCCTCTGAAACCTCTAGGCCAATGTTGATAAAACTATGCAGGAATGTACCTTGCATGAAGCTCTACCAAAATTGTTAAAAAAAATTCAATTCCATGCAGAACTCTGGTTGCTAGGGCAAAAAATAGGAAAAGCTTTAAAAATCTTCTCCTCTGAAACCACAAAGCCTAGAGCTTAGATATTTGGCACGTAGCATTGTCTAGTGGGCCTCTACCAAGATTGTTCAAATTATGACCCCCGGGTCAAACTTGACCCCGCGCGGGTGGGCCCTTAGTTTTTGCAAAGGCATATATAGGAAAAACTTTAAAAATCTTCTTCCCTGAAAGCACAAGGCCTAGAGCTAAGATATTTGGCATATAGCATTGGCTAGTGGACCTCTACCAAGATTGTTCAAATTATGACCCCCGGATCAAAATTGACCCCGCACGGTGGGTCACTTAGTTTTGCTTAGGCATATATAGGAAAAACTTTAAAAATCTTCTTCTCTGAAACCACAAGGCCTAGAGCTAAGATATTTGGCATATAGCATTGGCTAGTGGACCTCTACCAAGATTGATAGTTCAAATTATTACCCCCGGGTCAAAATTGACCCCGCACCGGGGGTCACTTAGTTTAACATAGGCTTATACACGAAAAAGTAGACCTCTTCAAAGTTTGTTCAAATTATGCCCCTGGGGTCAACATTGACCTTGCCCGGGGGGGGTCACTTGTTTTACAAAGGCGTATATAGGAAAACCTATTTGGTATATAACATTATCTAGTGATCTTCCACCAGGCAAGTGGACTTGTACCAAGGTGAGCGATATTGGGCCATCTTGGCCCTCCTGTTTGAAAATGATTGTTAACTTATTATTATTTATGTTGTCCTTCTCAGGAGTACTTCTTAATGAAAAAAGGAAATAATTCTTTGACATTCGCTAACAGTAAATCCATACAACACAAATAGCAAAGTTATTTTACAGACGAGTTCCCGTAACAAGACCACTGTACAAGTAATCATTTTAATTTGTTTTATTGCTTATTGCCGAGACCTTTAATACTATAAACTGATCATTTGGGTCTAAAATGTTTGCTCTTAATATCGAAAGTGGGGCTTTAAAGTATTACTTTTCAGTGATTTTTTAGCAAAACCAGTTGAAATCAGGCATATTCGATAATGCGTACATAAGATACAATGAACTCAATCCCATTTCTCATGATAGGATATTGTATTACATGTTTTGGTTATCACACTGTCAGTCTGTAGCAGTAACCAAAACTGGTTTTCAGTTTCAGATGCTGCCGAAACGAAATACATTCTTCCTGCACTTGGGTTAGGAGGCGATAGTGAAGACAGTGGTGTCAAAATTACTTTACTTATTTCAAATCTCAACAGTGCAGATATTTACCCTTTATCAAAGCTTACATACAACGACACTGATGTCGCTTCGTCTGACGTTAAAGTGTGTGGTCAGGAGGTCAAGTCACACACTCTGGAAAATTTTGAAGAAAGCGCCCTTCTAAATGGGTCAGAGTTAGCAAATAAATCAATCGAGGTCATAGATAGCAGTTATTCGTTCAATCTTCATGTAATATATGAAAAGAATGGATATGCTGAAGGATACGCCGCCATTCCCATCGCAGATGTTGGGCGCGAGTATTACGTCAGCACTTTCTGTGCACTCGGTGGATATTGTCAGATTGCTGTGGCACCAGTTCAATCGGATCTTACACTTGTGTACATCAAGCTTCCAGATGAAGTTGATGAAGTTGTGATCTGTATCGGAAAGTTGTTTTGGAGAAGCTCACATCATACAACCTTCAACCTGACTTATCCCGAGACTTTGCAGATTGAGACAACTCATGATCTAACAGGTACATCTCAGTATAGTAGAGTTTATATCTCACAGGACTTTTCATTTAACTCAGCCGAGCATTTGTGAAGGGTGAGAGATTCTCAGTATAAGTCGTATGCAAGCAATTTCTAACTTTCCAAATTTATTCTTGCCCAAACCGCAAAGTGCAGATGATGTGTTGTTGTTGTCGTTGTTATTGAAGAGGTTTAACGCACATTTCAACCGTAGGCTATTTCAGTCTTTTTTACAGGCAGTTTTCTCCTAACCATCGTCCCGTACTAGAGCCTTTCCTTCATATAAGTAATTGTCAACTTTCTCACATAAAACGACTTAGCCAACACTGTCTAGGTGAATTTCTCAAATATTGTTTACAACTGCTTTGAGATAAAAATTGGTACCATCTAGAGCAATGGCGCGAAAATTCGACTATTTGTTTAAAAAGGGAGAAATTACGTTTCATGACCTCGGATTACAGAGCAATAAATGTTTGCTTCGTGTTTTGAATAAATAATGATCACATTAATTTCAGGAACTTTAATCTACTCTGATAGACCTATATCTGTTATTGCTGGTACCCGATCAATGCCTGGTCCGAATGGTTCCCAGTTACACTTCATGGAGCAGCTTGCGCCAGTTACACACTGGGGTACGGAGTTTATTGTCAGGGGATTCGAAACGGCATATGGATGCGTCATCCATATAACTTCAAGCAAAAGAAAAACTGTGGTCAAAATGAGTGGATTCAAAACGGTTGAAATGTCCGGTAATGGTCAGACCTTGAAAAGGAGGCTAGAAGATACAACGGTGTGCTATATCAAGTCAAGTAAGCCCGTCCAAGTCATGATGTACGTCGGACTCACGTACGGGTCATATGACGTCATTCAGTCTGTCGGAATGACGTTAGTTCCTGCAACGGAGCATTACCAAGCAACATACGTTTATCTCATTAACTGCAATACAAGTCCCGACACGTTCTTCCAGTATGTATTAGAAGGTGATGACTCTGTCCCAAATCACGGCAACAGTATTAGTACAAAGGTTAGTTCTTATAAATTACATGTGATACCTCTTCCTGTTGACTAAGGGAACTAAAAATAATTCTAATATGACTCACGATTTTGTCTCTTTATACAAATAGTGGTAACAGTTATGTTTTATTATGCCATAAACAAAGCAAGAGCCGATATGCCGTCAAAATGAGGTCATATTGTGCCGCATGACGTTAAACGAATATCCGCGTAGAAAATAACGCTTTGTGATTTATTCACCTTTTGTACTATGTGGTCATGTTAGAATCGAAATAACATCCTTTCCAGCGTAGTTATCGTATTATAAACAACTCTTTGTCGTCCTGATGCGCATTTATAAACTGATACTAGTAGATTGGACTTTGAGGGGATGTACACCGAGACTTTAGTTTATCATACTTAAGACTGATTACAAAATTCGAAGGATTGTTTCGTTAAGGGAGACTCAATTTATTGCCTTATTCTTGACGTTACTTTGAATTT
Source organism: Saxidomus purpurata (assembly GCA_022818135.1). Classification (NCBI taxonomy): domain Eukaryota; kingdom Metazoa; phylum Mollusca; class Bivalvia; order Venerida; family Veneridae; genus Saxidomus; species Saxidomus purpurata. The sequence continues at coordinate 33,405,962 of JAFMSR010000008.1, forward strand.
GCTTTTCTAGAGCATTTTAATTATTATGTTTCATTTCAAAATTGTCGGTGTAATCTGTGTCATTAAATGTTGCCTTAGTGTGGCAGATATTGTCTTGTAATAAAGAAATTTCAGCAACTTCTTCTAACTCATTCTATCATAGGCTGTTTATAAGTGAGTTGAGTTTTCTATATTGTCAGGTAATAACTACAAAGTACCGAGTGAACACGAAAACTGTGTCCTCTGGAGTAACTGTATCGCCTTTCATGACATACGGTGTCTTGCCGTTCGGAGGTATATTTCAATGCAATACTGCTGTATTTCCAATGGCTCCTACCATAACCGTGAGTTTATGCAAAATTTCGGTCTAAAAAAAACCTCTCTAAATTTCTATTTTCTGTAACATATTCTTCTTACACCTTACATCAACATTCAGTGGGAAAATGATACACGGGATCTTACGTCCAAGTTCCGGTTATACATGTAAACATAATTTATAACCTATATTTCTAATGGATTCTTGACATAATTGATTTTTTGAATTTGTTCTTTTTTGAGCACGTCTGTTTTGAAATAGAGTCGCCTTTAAAATTTGTGTTAAAATATATAATAAAACTGAGTAGTTCATCCAGGCCCTGTTTTCTTAAGGTTTTAGATATAACTACAGTTTGTTTTGTACATGGTGTTTTAAAGATCGCCCGAAAACAGCATTGTTATTAATTACAATTTGTTTTATTAAAATCACCATTAAATCACCATATATGATTTTATGTAATCTGTAAGTTTTTTTTTATCCCAGGTACAAGTCGGCTGTACATATAACGTGTCGAGAATGAGTGTAGGAGATGGTGTTGACAATGACTGTGACGGAGACATTGATGAGGACTATTGTTTTGGTAAAACACACAAAATATGTACACTATATATCAACATCATGCCATTATCCCTACCCCGCTACATTTCCAGAAAAATACTTGTTCATCTTTTAAAGTTGACAACACCACAAGTTTTTAAAGAGGTGTTCAGTTAAGCACTATATTTTGCAACAGATTCAAATTTTGCCTGAAGACAAAGAAATGTATATGCATCTAGTAAATCCTTTTTTGCGAAACAAATATGTAACTTTCACAAAACTGTAAGTTACTACATCATTTTGATTATTTATTAGTTATCAAAAGATTCACGTTTTCAAGACTTTTCCCTCCAGAAAATGCACAGATTACGGCAACATTTATATCCGGTGTCTCAGACGAAATACCAGCATACACTTCAAATATTACTGGCTTCTATGAGATGTTATTCAGAGTGCAGTCTTGTGGATCAACACAAATAGAACTGAGGGACGACAACGATGGAAAGATTGTGATACACATGTCTTGGTCACAAATTCTACTGTACCAGTGTTTCCCGGAATGTGATACGTTTCAAGCAATTAATACTACGGACATGCTGCGCAATATTAACTGCTCGAGGTAAAAATGTTCCAAACAAATCATAAATACAAATTAAAATTAATCATTCATATTAACTTATCTTAATACACGTATTTTTTAGTTAAATTATTACTAGACTATAGAATTTTTTCATGCATTCCTGGACATTTTTGTGATCAAAACGATTCCATATGTGCAAATATGTGCTGCCAATTTCAAATCCTTTCGCCACCCTACAGGCTTTGTCGCATTGTCGACACTTCAGGGAGACAAACCCTGGTTTTTGCTAACATGTTAAAGCTCTTCATGGTCAGCAAGGTTATCCAGAAATATCTTATTTATTATATTTAGTATGGTGTATAAATGCAAGCATGAATAATAAACAACAACTGATTGCCTCAGAAAAGGGAGTCTGCTTCACAACGGACACTCTTCTTAAGACATTAGCTGAACAGATTTGGAGAGAGGCGACCATGCTATGCATCCTAAAATAGGGGAAGGCTCGTAGTAAAGCTTCAAGATAATGTCCCGTCAGTCTCCGCAGTGTGTTTGGGAGAAGCCTGGGAAAACTCTGGGGAGCATTGTGTATCAGCGAATGAAGTGGTATTTGCAGACTACTCTGCTACAGTAGCTATACAAGATGGTGGTGCTGGTATTTTCATCATGAACGACTTGTGGGTCAGAGACAGATAAGATACAAACAGGCAAGCACTGTACCAACTACAAAACAGAAGTAGATTCCATCACAAAGTCATAAAAACTATTGAAGAGTCAAAATAGGACTGTCGACAGGCGGGCATTCTAACAGTCTCTATTAGTCCTGGAAGAATTGGCTAATGGCAAACTACCACCCCTAACAGTATAGTTTAACAGGCTCAATAAGAAGCAGAAAATGCCACTTCAGAGGGTAGCCGCACACGTTGGTGTTAGTGGCAATGAGATGGCGGACCAATTAGCAATACAAGGAGCTATAAGCGACACTTAAGAAGAAAAGCTAGCGATTATTCAGACTCTTATAAGAGCGAAGATACAGATAGATGACTTCCATCTACTTTACACACGACAACGTGTCATTCTGTTCAGGCTTCGCACATGGCACAGCTGGCTCAACGCACGTATGTATGAAAAAGATTGAAGCTGTACCCATCACCGATATACTCATGGTCTTTCAGACCAAACAGCTGAGCATTTACTTCAGATACACCCCTTATATGAATAGCCTAGAAAAAGTGTGTGACCAGACTGTACCGCATTGGAAAAGGTATTGAAAGGCAGCATTGAATAGCTCAAAATGACAGCTTTCTTCATTGGTGTGATCAGGGTGACGGTGTAGAGTGTGAATGCGGAAAGAGATATAGTATTTGAGTAAACTGAACAGCTGCTGTGTTCTCATTGCTATAATACATTATTATTATTATCAATCATTTCAGTGATGTTATTTCTTACTGGGTAATGCAAGAGTCTGGAAAGTTCTGCATCGATATAGGTCGTAGAAATATGTATGGCTATTGTACAGGTAAAAGTGCAGAAATATCCTTGACCTCTGACCTCGTTGAAATGAAGCTCAGTGGTCTGATGAACAACGCTACCATATGGTATGGTAAGTAAAAGTAATTTAATTTGAATCCTGATTTTAGAAAATAGTAAGTTGTTTTTGGCTGCTTTATGTCGTTATTACTTTGTGAATATCAAATTACATTTTACATATCGCTTCAATCATGATTTACCCTGCGCCTGCACACATGTTTAGTGTAGAATGATAATTACAATGTATTTATTTTTTATCATCGTGTAGCAGAGAAACAATTCATAGCATACTCTCTATTATACTGATGTTACCCTTAATGAAATACTTTATTGTAATAAAAACATATACTAATGGTATGTCATGAATAATTTCACCACACTATTTAGTAAAGAGTGATCAGTGTTTTAATGGCATGTGCTATATGTTTATATGTTTTAGATATGTACAAGACAGATTGCGGAAAATTTAGCTCAGGTTGGTATTATACTATCACTGAAGTAAAACTAACGCGTCTATTTTTTTTTCAAATTTGTTTATTTGTCTGCTATATTACCACTTCCAATCATTATTTCAAATGTCTGTTTAGCTTGACAAACACCACTTTACAAAAGTACATATTCATTTAAAGCAATTTTCATAGACTACAACAATCCTGTACATGTCATTACCTTAAACTATTTTATAGACTGGCGATGTCACGACGCCGTTGGAAACTGTTTCGAGTATCAGGACGACTTGTGCACAAATTCTAGTTATTCTGTCTGGGTAGACCAAAACTGCAAGAAATTTTGCGGCCTTTGTAAGTACACGCAGTAAACTTCTCCAAATGGCATATAACGTGATGAGTGTGATTTTAATGAAAAAATGTATAGGCTTGAAAAAAGGCAGTTCTTTCTCCAGCGGGCTGATCTCACAGTATAATTTAAGACCACCAGTTATATACTTGAATTTATAAGACTTCGGATTTGTATATTAGATAAGTCGTTGTATCAAATTGTGGTTTCCATCGTATTTGAGTATGGATAACGTCCTCCCTATATCCAGTGAGATGATTGTGTTGCAAAATTTGTTTACAGTGTAGATTTTGTAAGATGACTGACGGTACATCTACGGAACGTATGTACATGTGTTTTGAAGTTCATACAAGAATATTTATCCTTACAGTCACTGTTCCCTAAATCTCTGTGAAAATTAATTTATTTTGCAAACGACAGTACATACATACTGCCTGTAAGGACAATAAGGCTTGTATGAACTTGAAAAGCATGTACTTACGTTCTCGTAGATGTCACCTCCGCCATCTAACAAAATCTATACTGCAAACATGTTTTTTTCTGCATTGCAACACAAATCATGACAATGATGTCTGAGAATTGATCGTTTCGCGATCTTGTTTATTCGGGTATTCTTAGTGATTTGCGAACGAGTGTAAAAGAACTAAAGAAAAGTTATGTCCTTTCTAAAGGCAGAAACTCGGTTGATGGATTTACCAATGGTTCATTCTCGAAAATTATAGAAATAAAAACTTTGTGAATAAATTAAACCGATATTGAATATACAAAATTTCATATGAATGACTTAAGAAACGTTACTGGTTGCCAGGTAGTATTTGTTGGTATTAATGTGAAACTATAACCGAAGACATTATCAACTTCCTCTTACAAATTCTAAATAGTTTAAAGTTTTCTCCAGGTACACCAGACAGTTTTGGAAGAATGTTTGTTTATGATCCCGCTCCGTGGGCCCCTCTGGCGAGTTTACAGTATTTCAAAATTGTTGGAAGTAATGCTGAATCCACCAGATCAGGTACATTAGTAACTGATTCATAGAAAATTAATCAAAATATATCGAATGAATCAAATAAAAGAAATTGGAGAATGATTGTTGTTTCCAATGTACGAGTGGGCATCAAAACTGATATTTTCACGAGTGGCGCAGCCTAAAATGAAAATAACTTATTTTGGTGTTCACAAAGTGACAAAATACATGTGCAGACACAGAGCAAGAATAAAACGAACCGACAAGTCATAATTATGCGAATTCTGAATGAAAACGAACATGGAGTTGAGTACTGTCTGTAAAATTTATTTGAGCCAATGTTCAATTATTTGTACAATTTACTGAATTTTTATATGAACTACTTTCAATAGTTTGCATATTTTCATTTTATCTGCAACATTACTGTGCACTTGTCTGTACTATTTCTTTTTCAGGTATAGGGACAGCAAGTAGGTTTGAAAGCTCGTTTCCATTGTTTGTAGAGGAACGTCCACCAGCAAACATGTCTTTCTACAGTGTTTTAATTCCCATCACATATGAACCAGTTTTCATTTTTACCGAAGACGACACTGCAATTTACTTTAGTTTCGAATGGAATAGTATCAAATCAAGCTTACTTCAGCCACTTGACGCTCTTGGCACAGAGTACATGACAATATCTTTGGATTCCTCATTGTTACAGTGTAACGCAGTGGCCGTTGAACCGGGAACAACGATTGATGTATATACTAGCAGTTCGATGACGTCATACGTCGACTATTTGTCATTTTCTGAATATTTGTCTGTCGATCAAACTGGTACACTTATGATCGGAAACAAGCCATTTGCGGTTTTTTGTGGGACGGATGAGTCTTCAGAATATGGAGCTTCCTGGTTTCAGTTACCAGCAACAAAGACATGGGGAACACATTACACAACACCCACCCTTGGTAGTAAGTACAGCACAGATATACGCTCAAAGATCAAAGTTGTTGCAAACAGCAATAATACAGTTATAGAGGTTCATGGAGATTATGACGGAATTTATCTTCTCTTGGCGCGCGGAGATTCAAAAGAATTGATAGCAGACCCATCAGTTACATACAACATTTCATCAAATTTCCCCGTTGGTGTCGCCCTGATATTTTACAGTACCACCAAGGCAAATTCTAGTGTCCATATCATTCCACCAGCAGAAAGCTTCATGGCTAATCCAGTACTCCTTGGATACACTGATTTCATTGACAACGTTACTTCCTTGATCGAAACTTCCAGTGTTGGTAACGCCACTGAGTACACGTTCAACGATACCGACTTACCTGCTGGCGATTTCTTCTTCAAATTAGAAAATACAAACTCATTCCTTCTGTTCTTGCGTGAACTTCCTAACGGATTGGATGTTACGCCATCACCATCCCTATTCAAGGATTTATCCCTGGTAAGCCAATTAGTTACTTTCAGTATTCCGATAAGAAGTCACCAGTTATATAAATTATTATAATACATGTACTGACCATTCAGAAGCTTTGTAAGGAATGTTTTGACCCCAGAATACATTCATCGAAATTGCAATCACTAGGTTTGTGAAGCCAGTTGAGGTTGCAAACTTTTAGTGATGAGTATTGCAAACAGTTTTTGAGATGTATTAATTTCAGTCTGGTCAGTCTAGGACATTTACTTTTATGTGAACTTATGTCTTGCTTATGTTCAAGGATCAGATTTGCCGCCTTGGTGACAGCGCTGTAGGAGATGGTACTGATACAGACTGCGACGGACTAACCGACGAAGAAAGTGTGTGTTACATTGGCTACGGCTCTACAAAACAAGGTAGCTCCTGTTTTATTTTATGAAGTCTTCGTAAAATATACGGCAGTTGACGTGACCATATTGCAAAAATCTCAACAGTTGATATTACGTATATTATGCGATATCTTTAACAATGAGTCGCGAAGACAAAATTCCAACAAAGGGATTTCAGCCTTACTCCTCCCATCATTATGTTTAATTCATTATTGTAGATTCTGATTTGGATGGAGCATTTGGAGAAGACTGTGAAACAACTGAGGAAGGTAGAGAAACCACTGCAGTTAATGTTTTTCTGCAAACAGAACTATTTCAAGAAACGGAAAGAGAAAAGGAACAAGACATTGAACTGTAGTCTTAAAACAATTCAGCTAGTTTGTAATGCAGTAGAAATATCCTGAAAACACAATAAAAAGTAGTACAATATGATTATGCTTTCCCCCTAATTTTCAAACTGATTGCATGTCAGTATACTTTTTAATGTCTTTAAAGCGAAATGTTATATAGTCTGATCATTGCAAGTTAATAGCCAATTATTTCTCAAACTTTACACACACACACTGTTTTGGTCATTCACGTGCATAGTTTTTTTAATGTTCACATAATAAACGATTTTTTTAAAATTGTCTATTTTGTAGACTCTGACGTTGCGCAATACAAGCAGTACTGGAAATAAAGTAAAGACATAATGCAGCCTAATTTTATATTATTCTAGGGTCAAGTAGCTTGACTGTGCCAGAGGAGCCGCTGTGTGCACCAGTTCTTATACAGAACGAGACAGATTGCTGGAAGGACTGCCAGTGTAGATGTTCCTGGGCTGCCAAGCTTGAACAATACCAGAAAATGAACAAGTCCGAGCAAGATGCCTATAACGAAGCTGAATCGGAAAAGTACCAGTGAGTTGTAGAAAACGTCTAATATAGATGTTATTTAGTGTCATAAATGAGTAGGCTAGGATTAGACGGATGGCGCTCAACCTATACAAAATATTTGTGTTTTTGTTGAGATCGAACAGTGTCATATCAGAAATAAGTTTTGCAGATCCATTTTAGTCAAATGATGTCTGGGCTAGACGTGTCTACTCGGCAATTTTCGGTAAACTTCGTACAAATTCGCTGAAGTTATGTGGTCGCTGCTCCACATTGTAAAATATTTTATCCATAGGATTTTTCTATAGACGAAATGGCATTATCATTTGAAAAACTGCACTATCGACTTTAATCTATAATTTATAAATTCTTTAATATAATTTTCATAGAACTTTAAACATTGTAATTTCTGATTTTCTTTCCAGGAAGGATATGGAAGTAGACGAAGAGAGTTTATCTTCCTCCGTGGCAGCCAAGCAAAGCGCCGAAGATAAGCGTACGTCATCACAGAGTATCGGCGTTGCTGGATGTGCTTTCATAGTTGTGGTCCTTGGTGTTGTTGTGATATTCGATCTCATAAGCATCATCCAGAAAATAAGAGCAAGAAAAAGCCAAAGTGAGGTGAAGGAATTGACATAAAAGGCCCCACGACGCCCCCTTTACCCATAAAATTCTGTCATGGTACCATTGTAGGAGTTGGTTTGGGGGAGCGAACGTTATTCTGAAGTGGACCGTCATAGCAAGTTTTTGTGGTGTTTCTATTTGTTGTGTAACGCAACGGGTGTTAAA
>JAFMSR010000008.1:33414620-33425795 GCA_022818135.1 Saxidomus purpurata
CAATATCAGCTGGGATCTACAATATATGGTCTCTTTTATCCAAACCTTTTCAAAAGGAAGTACTTCAAATAGCAATTTCATAATAAATATGGTATTCCACAAAATAACAAGAAGAACACTTCCAATGCAAAGAGTAAAATGAAACTATTCTAGGTTTTGTTAGCGAATTCCAATTTACACTAGCTTCATTATGAAGAAAGCTGCAATATTCTACTCCTGGGGCCTGCTTTCGCAGGATAGCTAGGGTCTGTGTCTTATGAGAAAGTGTGTATGTTACCCAAGGTGAGGTTTGAACCCAGCATTTCCTGGTTGTGCTGATTACACCTTAGCCTCTACACTATACTGGCTCCATTAAATCCCACAAGTAAAAGGCTATTTCCAAAATCTACCTTATTTTCTTTGTGCCATCAGCATTTTCTACCATTTTCAGCCCTGAGATCCGTAAAGAGCCCAGGAAAGGGATTGAACTCTGAGTAGGTACAAACTTCACACCAGCACTGTCCAATTTCTGCCACACAGGCTCCTGTAATATTGAAGGAATAATGAAAATAAAAGTACATGTACTAAACCTACTGTGTATCTCCTTGAAATATGTGCCTTTTACTTATGCAGTTGTGACTTTTACTTATGCAGTCATGACTACTTTAAATGCAGTTGCTCGGCTTCAACTTGTGTAAGTGATCACCTTAACTAGGCTACCACCTGTCCTATGCAACATAATAACCTGAACAGCCTGATTCAATATCAATATGTCTTTAGAGAAAACCATCTACTTCTAATCAACCTTTAACCTGTTACATTTCTAATATGGACTAGCCGATCTTTTAAATTGGGCAATAACGTGAGTTGTGTACTGACTGAATAGCAAACAGTGCAGATCATGATCAGAATGCACAGGCCCCGATTTCACGAAAATACTTAAGTAATTGCTCAGCTGAGTATATTATTTTAAAGTCAAATTGTCAATAAAAATAAGGATATTTCTTGTTGTCATTTTTAACGATAGTCTATTTTTAAATGAATTAACATGCTGAAAGAAAAAAATGTTGTATAATACTACCCGGTAAATGCAAGTCAGATATAGCGAAAATTTCATTTGAGTACAAGTTAAGAATTTTAAGAATTTACTTAAGTAAATTACTTGCTAAAAAACAATATTTCCTGCAAAAATTCTGACAAGTGTATAATAATTGTAATAAATGGGTAAATATGACTCTGACAAACTTGAATTCTTTAAATGAATAAACATGCAAGGGCCTGATAAGTGTTGAAATAAGTTGAGCATGTTACTGAGTAATTACTTAAAGGGTACCGAAAGTCAGAAAACTCGACAGCGAAATTCAAACGAGCCTGTCATTTTATTTCATTTCCAAAAATGCGTTTGAATGTGGTCAACTGCGTTTTAATGATTTATTCAATTTTTCATTGAAATTACGTGCTTTCCATCTGGTTTAAGGACGCCGCCATTGATAGCTTTAAAGCCTTATTGCGCCTGCGCCAAGTAACCAGATGTGACGTAACACTGCGCTGTCTAAATTACGGAAGTACATCGAGGTCTTTCACGCACCTGCTAACTGGATGTCGGCCGTTTTGAGGCAAACCATTTCATATAATACATTGTACATTTTTACTTATTACAATGTCTTAGCGATGTTTATGTCAGGTTTTTCTTTAAAAAAATATCTTGAAAATGATTGTTTAATGACGTTCGGTGAAATATCATGCATGACAAGACAGAAATGCATTTTACATTCGGCTTTTGTGAAATGATCTATATATTTTAATCATTTTCTTTAAGTTTCTAATATTACAAAAGAATTTAAATATTTCACACTTATGCCATCTTCATTTAGATTTTCCAAAGTGCACAACTTTTCTCCTATAACTAAATCATGCCGAAACACATCATTTTACGAGAATGTTAGGTTGAAACTACTGTAACGAAACGTATTTTATTACAGGACCATATGCTATTATTTAAGACACAGATTTGTTTTTTTAGATCTAGATTCTAGTCTATATAAAGGGCTGGCATTTATATTCAAAATAATTTCCAAAAATCATGTTGTTACAGTAAATGTGCAAAAGATAATATAGAAGATACTTACATGTTGCGGAACACTGAAAGCTGATCTTCTTTAAATTCCTTAAAATTAAATTTTCGCTTTCAATAAAATCAAAACACAAACAATATCTCATTTTGACAACGTTGCCATGGAAAATAATTAGCGTGGTTCTAACCATTGAAGGAATTTGATTGGATATAGCCCAAGGGCATATTTCACAACAAAAGATGCGATATGATTTGTTGTTAATTGGCGACCCCTGTCAACAATCTAACTGGTCACACATTATTGCATATTGCACACTGGTCAATTGCATTTGATAATTACACAACAAAATGCAGAGTGCCTAATTTAAATTATGCAACATTTTTGGATTGCACGATCGAGGTAATTTACATATGAATTTATCACTGTGATTAAAACTAACCATATATTTAATGAATGATAGGCCGATATAAAGTTTATACATATACATTATTTGTCACTAACCTTCGAGTAACATTTATAATGTATGATCAAGTTTGCATAAAAATATTATTTAGTCATCTAACATAAATATGCCTTAGTAAAAAACATTTCAGCAAATGAAAGTTTCCAGCATCCCTACAAATGTTCAGAAAATATACCATTTTTGCTGTTGATGACAAAAATTCTGTACTCTGATGAAACGTTTTTCTATGAAATGGCGTACCCGGATAAAAATGAAGTATACGCACAGTTGTGCTAGGGGGGTTCCCCCGGAAAAAAATGAAATCTAACATTGCATCTGGTGCATTCTAGGGGCACTTTTAGCACGTACAGAAAGCACAAACAAGATATAACCACATGTAAATTTATTGCATCACATGTATCAAAATTGACTCGGTACAACTTGAAAAAGAGAACAATCAATATCAATATGAAGCGATAATATATATATATGATTTTAACACGATCATCTATATTTTGTCCCCATGTAACAAAGAGGGATCTGGTGTGCATTTAGATTGCATAAATTGCTCTAGAGAGTGCAGTTCTTCCTCCATGTACTCGGGTTCAAAATTATACGGTACAAGTCCGTGATCATCAATTATAAAATATGTGTTTTACTTGCAAATGCTGCACAAATACTTTTGACGTAAATTGAAATTAATCTTCGCACTTTGTCTCATTTGTTTATAAGTAACGGGTGAAAATTGCGCTGCAATTATCGGTCCTTAAAAAATCTAATTATGTAGGATCGAAAGGAATTTGTCGTGAAAACTGTGAAAGGCCATAATGGTAAAGAAGCTCGTAATAGATAATATAAGTTTTTTTTGTTATGGATCAAATGAAAATTTCAATTATATACTATCAGCAATCAAAAGAAAAAGGTAGCGGTCGCTGGTCTCCGAAACTGATCAGCGCAGTGTGACGTCACACATAGTGGGTCACGTGACTCTATAAAGCAAATATGGCGGATTACATTGAGCGACCGACCGGCTAAAAATTGACGTTTTAAATCAAGTATATCAAAATTAATATCGCATTAATTTTGATTGCAAATAAGCGATTCTGTATTAAATTGTACGGACTACAACATGGGAATAATTTTTTTTTTGACTTTCGGTTCCCTTTAAGTTTTTTCGTGAAATCGGGGTCTGGTCACAAACACTGTACATTTGTCGCCAGGAATGTAAAGATTAAGTGGTGACTGGTGAGACTTGAACAACATTCCTGTAACAGGTAAGTTTTATTTATTTTCTTTGAGTTTCTGACATACCAGTCAGCTTTCAAAATGCTTCCCAACCTGTTTATAACTAAAGACATCAACAAATTTGGCTTGTGATACTATTTAGGTAAGGTTTACCTTTGCTACAACTCTGCATATTGTTGTCATCACATGCTTTGCTATGTCTTTGGGATCCGAACTGGCATCAAAGGGTATCATGACTTGACTGCATCCCGAGGACACCATACTGTCCAGGAGGCACTGAAATATCGAACAAATATTTACAATGAATAACACACAAAACTGTCTTACTAAAGAAACTTCTGACTTGAAAAGATACAATATATACATGTAATCACCATCAAACACAGCACTCCCCAATAGCCAGACTTACACATGATAGAACTGGTGTTACCTTTATTAACATTGTCACAGGTGAGAAAAATGTGCAGCCCGACTATGACGTTAACCCAGGACCCTTCGCTTACAGGAACAATTATGTACAGATTAGCTATTAGGTGGCTTACATATTTTCTCCCCCATCAATTAATTAAGACCATAACCCTGACAATATCAATTCAACATTCAGAAGCACGTATACTTTCTATCATATATTTTAAAGTAGTTTACAACCACTTGGAACAACCTGCCTCATAATAATCACAGTCCAATCATGTAAATACACAGTTCTTGAAAAGCAGCAATGAAAACCAAGATCTTGAATCTATAAAATTCTTTTTCTTGCACAAATAAAGTAAATTGCACCAAAGCTTATTGCAAATGTTTTTTCTTTCTGGTTGATTAAAAAAAAAGGCTGATGGTTCCATGTAAACAGTTGAAATTCCTTTGTTTCATACAAGTTTCAACTGCTTTTCCATGGAACCCTCGATATATAAAGACCAGTTTAACTCATAATTATGAGTCACACTGCGCAGAATCCATCTATATTTTAGTGCAGTATGACCTAGATCAGGCTGTCAAACCATCACTGAACCTTACATGGTATTGTTATAAATCAAAGGCATTTGTTTCCATGGTAACAATGTTGGTAGATCTGTATTTACAATCACTGCAATAGTCTATATTCTTATTTATTCTCTAAACAACCATATACTTACACTAGATGGATTTATCTCTGTCAACGACATTGTCCAGTCACCAACTTTCAGGTCTGTCTTGTGAAATGTTCCACTTTTATCTGCTATCTTTCCTGAGTATAGATATTCACCAATACTTGTTGCTAAATGTGGGTGGGGTACGATTAAAGCCTGGCCTCGAAGGTAATCTTCATCTGGAAAAAGAAATTTCTTCAATTAAACTTACAGTAACTGTTGTTAAAATTGCCAATGCTAATATTCACTTCCTTTATAGCCTAGTGGGTAGACAACTGCTTAACAATTAGTAGCTCTAACAGTATGTCCCTTTGTCGTAGCTCAGTTACCACTCTGTAAAGATATTGAAATTTTACTTGAAACCGAAAGTATTTAGCATCCACATGTCTCTATGCTATAGCAGGCGCTGGTCAGTTAAGAAACTGTAACATTTACCTGTAGCCATGCAACTGTACAGGACAACCAGATGTGTCTATGCTGTAACAGATACCAGTCTATACAGAAGTGTAACATTTACCTGCAGCCAAGAGTACAGGACATCCAGATGTGTCTATGCTGTAACAGATACCAGTCTATACAGAAGTGTAACATTTACCTGTAGCCAACTGTACAGGACATCCAGATGTTTCTATGCTGTAACAGATACCAGTCTATACAGGAAGTGTAACATTTACCTGCAGCCAAGAGTACAGGACATGCTGGAGTAGATACCAGTCTATACAGGAAGTGTAACATTTACCTGTAGCCAAGAGTACAGGACATCCAGATGTATCTAAACTGTAACAGGTACCAGTCTGTAGAGATACTGAAGATCCTTTCATATTGCACTTGATTTTGTTATTGTCTTTTATTATGTCTCTCAACATAGAGAATGTACTGTCTGTCAGTAATTCACAGCCTCCCAAATTCACCTATTAATTCAAGAATTATCAAACTAAATTATGTTATTCATAAACTTTGAGTTTAGGCTTAATGAAAGAAAGAAATGTGGAAGTTTAGAAGTACTTGGCTATGTTTTCAGTGTTAAAATACAGAAAAGTCTGTAGTTCTATCCAGGGTTTAAATTTCAAATGTATTTTGCACCTTATAATTGAATCTTAACTACAAGTGAAGAATAATATTATATCAAGTTATCAGAATGAAAATGTAATGTGTATCTTTGTTTGAGAATTTTTTATTTCTCACTGTTTCAATATTTTCCAGGAGAGAAGATTTTTTATTTACTGATCTGTCAAAAAAGTGTTTTCCAGTCCTTAGCCTTTTACTGTCGACATCAAACATTTTAATGAGCAAATGATCAAGAACATAAATTTTCAAGCATTTCTGAGTTTAAAGAAGGCAAAATAAAATAAACAAGAGCTGTCCATAAGACAGCAAGCTTGACTATTGTGGGTGCTTGCTAATAAAACAAAACTTTTATCACTTTAAAAGCAAAACAAAATTCTGCTATTGCAAGCAAAACTTTAACCAAATTTTCAAAGTCAAATAAGGGCCATAATTTGTATCAAATTTATACAAGAGTTATCTGTCTTGACTGTGTGACACCACTTAAAACATTAACAAAGTTTCAAGTTAATATCATATGAGGTTACTCAGATATGTGCATGATAGTACCTAACAGGCAAAACTTTAACCAAATTTTCAAAGTCAAACAAGGGCCATAATTTGTACTAAATTTATACAAGAGTTATCTGACTTGACTGTGTGACACCCCTAGAGACATTAACGAAGTTTCAAGTCAATATCATAGGTGGTTACTGAAATATGTGCATGATAGTACTTTGCAGGCAAAACTTTAACCAAAGCTGCAACGCAGACGCCGACGCACAAGTGACTGTAATAGCTCTCCATATTCTCCGAGTAGTCGAGCTAATAAAAATCTGCCAACCGACTGACCTTAATTTTTACACATTCTAATTTGGCCTATGAGCTTTTTACAGATAGCAAATTGTGTGCTGGACAATATATAGAAAACAAATTATTCATACCAAGTTATGTGTTTCTGACAATATGACCATATTCGAAATTCTTTTTATATCAATTACGCTAAATATCATTTAACATATTGCTAGCCGGCAGTTATCATACCTCAGTCAAGCTATCGGAGTACTTGAGGCACTGGACCAGTGCTTGTATACCATGGTCAGTGATCAGGTTGCACCCAAGCAGATCCACCTTCCTCAAGTTGCCGAAAGTGTCCTGAAATTTATTTTTATCAGTGATGTACTAGGAAGTGAAATGTATTAGATAGTTAAGGAGCAAGGGGTATCTAAGCTCTACTGTGCACAGGTCATAGGTGAAAAGCTTGTAACATTTAACCTAAACATGGGAACCATCAATGATCACGTTTCTTTTTTTGAGTTTTTTTTTGCAATATTCAATTATACAATGTGCTAAATTAAATAGATACATATTTTAAATATAAAATGTAAAATGTTTTTTAATCAAACACTATGTCAAAAATGTTATCTATATATTCATATAGTGTCATTATCTAAATCAAACTGTAAACAGCTACTTATAATTATGTTACCTGATTCGAGGAATATTTGTCATTGAGCAAGTGTAAAACAGCATCTGTGAGGTAGCCATTTCCTTCAAATGTGATCTCTTCTATTTTTCCCTGGCCTGATATATCCTGCAATTATAGTAGAAAAATGTGGGATACAAATCAGGTATTAGATATTACAGCAAAATACATTACTGCAACACTGAATTAAAAATTTAAAACACTTTTTCTTTTTCTGTTACTTCATAAAGTAGATGATAACTTGTTCTAAGATATGTACATGTATGTATCAGACGTATGTATTGGGCAAGTATGTAGCAAGTATATACCTCTGAACGGAATCTTTGGACAGTATAAGACTCCTTGCAGGCTACAGGTAAAAGCTGACATTCCACTCTATCAGTCGATGAGACTACTAAGCCAGTCCCTTGTACAAAATTAGTTAACCCTTACCCTACTGGCAACAAGTGATTTTACCTTTGTGACAACTGCAGATTGTGATGTGTTGGATGATCATGATCTGCAGTTGTCATAAAGGCAGAATCACACGAGTTGTAAAGGTTACGTAGTAATTTGTCTCTGAGCAATTAATGGTACTGTCCAAACTTACATGTATAGTTGAACAAGTCTATTATCAAGCTGACTTCCAGCGTAAAATTGGTGCATTACATGGAGGTATAAATTCAACTCACAAGTGCACCAAATTTTGACTGAGGAGTAAATCCATGAGTTTCTTCACTATCACTAATATCATATTTTTATATGACAAAGACTTTCAATTCGGTATAGTCAAACCTGAGAAAGTTGTCACCAAGATTTCATTTATGATTAGGCACATATCCAATCCAGGCATACACACATACGCTAATGCCAACAGTCAGCCAGTCAGCAAAGGTGAAATGTATTAAAAGTGCTACAAAATATTGCATCCAAAACTATTATCCATCTTAGACTATGTTAAATGGTCACATTGTGTCACAACATGTTGAGCACAAGTTTGACTGTATTTCATACAATTATTATTTTCGACAACTTAATTATTACAATTATTGAAACATTAAATGTGGTATTCCTAAACTTTCAAAGTTTGAATTCCAACATGATAATGTAAGCAAACAAAAAAAAAATTGATAAACTATTATATATATATTGATATGTTTTTCGCAAACTAATCATTACTTACCAGAGCTTGGACAGGGATGTAGCCCCTTAAAAGGGACTCCTCCCTGTCTGCAGTAAGTGTTTTTGTGGTCATGTTGAAGTTTACATCACAAAGCAACAGTTACATCACAATCATGCATGTAATATCCTGAAATTCAATACATAAATTCTTAATATTCAATAGTAACATCCAGTTACATAGCTGTTCCCGAGAAAAGCAGTTTTTGCAAACCCTACAAATGTTCACAAGACTCTATCACAATATATTCACAGAACTTTGATAGCTATAAAAAAACTGGCTTCTAGTCTTCACAGTAACTTCCACTCATCACTGTCTTCAGGCAAACCATTTCCCATTGCTCAACACAATTTATATAAATATTTGGAGTTGGTTTTATAAAATTTACATTTAAATCCACACATAATTAAATGTCCACCGATTTAAGCCATTCTGTAAAGTCATGTAAATTAAGTTCCAATCAGTTAGCTTCAGAACAACATGTGTTTGTCTGCGTATAACTTTAGTGTTAAACATTGCAGATACAGCATTTATTACAAGAGAATTCAACGATCGAATTTCAAGAAACAAATAGGTCAGACTATGCCAACTGAACTGTAAAGTATACTTTGACTATATTGATTTAAAGGCTTGGCTTGTAACCATTATTGATTATGATCTTTTTTCAAGGCCGCATTCCATAAAACCTGCCACACTATTAAATATAAGTGCAAAAATTGATCAGCGACAGGCCTTCTTGCAAAATATATCAATATTAGTTTTTTACAATTTTAAGTTATAGATCAGTATAAAATAATCCCTGATTACTTGATGACCAAGGAAATTTGATGTTACCTTTTTATCTTCGTTCGCGTGAAACCTCTACAACAAATCAAGCTTATCTCAATGTTTATATATACAGCATTAAAATTCATTCAGACGTGGAGATTCAATAATTTGTTTAGCAGTTTGATTTAAATAAAAGAAAACATTTTGATGTATAATAAGAACAGAAATCCCAATATGACATCAAACACAGCAATAACTGGACCGTTAAGAAAAAATAGAGGAATGGATCCTTACCGAGAACAGGTCATTAACAAGCTACACAGTACTTGTAACATCTCTAATAATTAACTATATAATTGCAACGTAACAGTAAAAGAATCACAGACACAAAACTGTGGCTACCGGAACTCTGCAAATTGCACAGAACAAATAATAAGTTACAGACTGAAACAATTCAGTATACAATACTATACATTCTACGTATCATTATATTTTTATGCAGTTTCCTATATTTTTATCATTTGAATTTCTGGCAGGTTTCACAATAACCCTAGTTTAGAACTACTATAGAAAAAGGGAATTCATCAGAAAATACTTATAAGCAAGTGCGGCAGAGATTGAAGATGGAAAATAGTCAAATAAGAAATGTTTAATAATCTAAATACTGACCATTCGGACAAGTACAACAGACCAGTATTGAAAGTATTGATCAAATGTCTTTAACACTGTCAGAGGTAGTTTTGATAATGAAATAAAATGAATTGAACAAATTTAATAGAACAGCATTATGTCTTATTTCATTCAATTTTAAATAGAACATTGAAAATGATCAAAATTTTAACAGGTCAATGTGAAACTATCCTATCTGCTTCTAGTTCTTTATACATTTAAAATATTTTCACATTCACCCTTTAATTTAATTTACTATAAATTATTAGATTTGTGATAACAAGAGAAAAGCAAGATAATCAATCATATTGGTAATGAAATTGATTGTTGACCCGTTTGCACAACTGCGCCTTTATTAAAGATACACAGAATCAGGTGGCATTAGAACCACTTAAAGACAATTAAAATGCAACTGTAAGCTTCTTCTAACTGTACTTTCTAATCAAGCATTAAGAGCTTTGTACTTGCTAAATGCATTATTTGATGTTATCAAGTTGAATATAACAGAAAAGATTAGATTATTTGAAAGTATGATCATGCCAATTTTATCATATGGTTCAGAAATATGGGGATTTCATAAAGCAGCAGATATTGAAAAAGTCCATTTTAAATTCCTTAAACAGTTATTGGGTGTACGGCAACAAACGACTAATTCTGCTGTTTTGGGTGAATTTGGCAGATTCCCATTGTCACTAATTTGCAAAATTAGAATAATAAAATATTGACATAAAATTATTGAAAATCCAACATCACTAGCATATAAAATTATGCATACGTTGGATTCAAATGGCAATATACTTGGACTAAAAATGTAAAAAAGCTATTAGCTGAATTAGGCTTCCCATATCTATGGAATGGTTTAAATGTAAATTCAGTAAATATCAATAGTATCATTCAGAGACTTTGTGATCAATACCTACAACAATGGTGTTCTGAAATAAATAGTTATTCTAAATTAGAGAGTTACAACATGTTCAAAACCGACTTTGTACAAGAAAAATATCTAACTGTTGTTGAAAATGAAAAACACAGGAAAGCTTTAGCACGCTTTGAATGTTCTTCACATAAATTAGCAATTGAAGAGGAAAGGTTTAGAAAGATTGATAGAAGCCAATGTTTTTGTACAATGTGTAACATGCGTCAAGTGGAGTCAGAATATCATTTTCTACTTATATGCCCCT
>JAFMSR010000008.1:33435798-33462891 GCA_022818135.1 Saxidomus purpurata
CACTCATACATTGTATGAGAACTGGATTTTACTGCAAAAGTCTGCTTATATGTGCAACTTTTGGTGTGTGTTATTTCTAAACTTTGTGTGTCATTTAAATATGGCTTTAGACTTAAAATTCAATCATTTCAAACATCAATCTTCTTTCTTGATCTGTTTGATATTTCTTAGAATATAAGAATAAAACCTTACCTATCTTCCATAGTAAACTCTGGAACATACCAGGAAGGAAAATAGGAAGAAGAACCAGATTGCCTAGCTATTGAAAGCTGTTTCGTAAATTCTGAGAAAATAGTCCTAAAGTTGAGCACATGATAATAAGTTAATCATCTTCTTTTCTAATATTACCAGTTTTTGTTTCTCAGATTTTCCAGTGTCTGTTATCCAAATTGACCCACAAACTGTCAGAAGAAGAAATGCAGCAAGTAGCGGATGCTGCCCATGGTTATGTAGGAGCAGATTTAACTGCTCTGTGTAAAGAAGGTATTTTGCTTTTCATGGTAGATGAACATACAGCTAGTCTGGAAGCAGGATTGATGTTGAATTGCATCAGTTGTTGACACCAAAATATCAGGGATTGAAAAGCAGAAAATTAAAGGATTGTTAATTGATGTACTGCTTGAGGAAGTTGAAAGTCCAGATGAGTGTAAAAAAGACCCTGTTCTTAACATTTTGCTACAGGATAAATAAGCAAGATGATGTGGTGTAGAGGCAGAGCATCAGACTCCTGACCAGGTGGTTGAGGATTTAAATCCTGTCTATGGAATTTTACCTTGACTTTAACTGTCCTTTCTTTTGGTGGGAGTACTGGTCAAAATTCCTGGCAGAAGTCATCAATATAAAGAAAAGTAGTCAATATAAATTGTCAGAACTTGAGTCTACATTTGAAGTGAAATGAATAAGATTAAACTATGCTAATACATTTGTAATATGTTATCAAGTTTAATTGAGAAAGTGTTGTGCATATGAAACTATTGAGTAGCACATTTTGGTTTAAGTTTCCTCATTTCATTTGTTCACATACTAAGTCTTATTAGTCACAGTTTTCTTGCAATTTGAATCAACTGTTTTCCTTTGTTCATCTCTAACAGACTGAGGTCAAGGTCAAATTTCAATGTCAGGTAGAGAGTCCTCTTGTCATTGAAGGCTGTATTTATCCTATATAAATTCTAGTTTTGTCATTTGTAGGTCAAGGTCATTCTTTCAAGGTGAGATAATTTATCTGATCTTCCTGTGTTGGGTGATAGTTTTCTTTCAGACTGCCTTGCGTGATGTTTTGTTCTTTGCCTTTCAGCAAGCCTGCATTGTATGAAGCAGCTAAGACAAGGTCATGACCCACCCAGCTTGACACTGGATGATTTTAGATATGCTATGGAAATGGTTCAACCCAGTGCTATGAGGGAAGTACAGCTGGAAGTTCCAAAGGTAATGTAATCACCTAATCCTTTGTGTTGTTATTTAATTTATTGTAAATTCTGTAGTTCTTTAATGCATTTTAAGGAATGTGTTTTATGTTATAAGCTGGTGCTAGTGGGAACAAATTACAACATTTCTGTGACATTTTTTGTTGACAGCAAGAAAAGGTGTGTTGGTATAAATGTTTAAAACTTTGTACACAGAAGATATGATTTTCAATGTGAAATCAGGGCTCTTGTCACCTTGCCTGATATTGGTCCGATTTCTTTAATGTAAAATAACAGCATTTTTCCATGTTTGAGGTGGATATATTTCTTCCTTTTCTCACCAGTGTAGATAATCAACAGCTTGTTCAAATTATAAACTATTTGAACAAAACACATCAGTGTAGTCTGATTATGAAATAAGCTGAGATAAGAACTCTTACTAGTACTGTCTTAACTGAGAGGTGGACACTTTCAGAAAGGAAATGTAAGGGGAAGGGTTTAAAAGTCAAAAACAAGTACAAATGTACTTATTTTATGATATCAGAGTCTGCTTTTCTCTTATGAAATTAAGTATTACAGACCCTACCTTGTTGTAAAGAAAAAAATATAAATTTAAGGTTTACAGCATTTAGCAATATTATTTTATCACTTTATGGGTGTTTCTATTTATAATAGTGGATACAGGGTAATTTTGCAGCATCCATCTGTCCGTATTAGTGCTTCCATTATAACTTCGCCCTGTATACTGCACTTTTAAATAGCTTGGCACTGCCAGCAAAATTTGACAGCTTACTAATAAGCTTAATATGGACATTTATTATTCATATGAAGACAGACATGAATGTTTTCTGATATTGAGGCTGTTATGATAACAGTGTGAAAGGTCATACACATGTGTTTGTTATTCAGGTGTTATGGAGTGATATTGGGGGACAAGAACAGATCAAGCTCAAGCTAAAGCAAGCTGTAGAGTGGCCATTAAAACACCCAGAGGCTTTTACAAGGATGGGTATTTCCCCACCCAGAGGAATATTGATGTATGGACCACCAGGTTGTTCCAAGACTATGATTGCCAAAGCTTTAGCTACAGAAAGTGGGCTTAACTTCCTTGCTGTGAAGGTGTGCATTTTGTAACAACACTGTTCTACAAACTATTACTAAAGCTAAATCATATTTACTTAGTTTATTTGTAATGTAACATGAACTATAGATTTATGGAGTATAACACACGAGTATTTCCTGGTAACATCATAAAAGCTTGCATAGTGATAGTATGATGTTGTTGCTGACACTAATTTGAAAAAGTTGGCAGTTTCTTACATATGATTGGAGTTTAGTACTGGTCATTCACAAAATGATGGTCAGGTAACCTGACTGCATGTAAAGAGCTGAAATACTGTGAAATTGGCAGTAAACCAAAGAAAAAACGTGATTCATAAATGCATACCTTAAGGTATCTTTAGTAAACATCGTTGGCAGTTGTGTAGAAAATGTATTAGAAGCTAAAGTAACAGTATGGAGCCTTGTTCCTGTTGAGAAAGTTGAGAAAGATGCAGAAACTTATGTCAAGACTTTATTTTAACACTGTTGTAAGTACTTTAGGGACTACAATACTTATGCTGTGAAGATGTAATGATGCTATCATGACAGGGTATATGTAAGTAATTAAATGTAAATCAGTGTGGCCAAGTGCTTTTAAAATACTTCTCGTGCAAAGTCATATAGTTATATTCGTTGCAAATTTTGAAAAAGCCAACTGAAACAAACTAATCATTAAGTTATAAATTTTTGAAATTCCTTGAATGATTTATTTGAAACACATGTTCTTTTACCGTCAGGGACCAGAGTTATTCAGTAAGTGGGTTGGTGAGTCCGAGCGAGCTGTGAGAGAGGTATTCAGGAAAGCAAGGGCAGCTTCACCTGCTATCATATTCTTTGATGAAATAGATGCTCTAGCAATAGAGAGAGGCAGGTGAGACTTCAAACAAAGATGCACCTTTCATAGTTACCTGATTTTTCGTGCTTTGTATTGTACATCTGAAACATACCACAAATTGATTTACTTGGAGGTAGCATGTGAAGTTTTAAAAAACACAGTGAAGCTAAACATACATTTATGTTTAAGAAATCTGGTTATTATTTCTAATGTTTTTCAGTTTTACCTGTGAGTTTTATTGATTTTAGAAAGTTTGTTGCTTTTTTCTTGACCTTGTCATAAAGGTTGTTGTCTTATAAAATCACTGTCACCTTTCAACTGAAAGTTTGTTGCTTTTTCCTTGATCTTGTTATTATAAAGGTTGTTGACATATAAAATCACTGTCACCTTTCAACTGGAAGGTCTTGGGTTTGAGCCATGCTTACAGTCTGACCCTTAATATGAGAAAGTTTGCAAAGGAAAGACTTTTGTACTGGTTTATTTTAGAGAAGACTGTATGGTAAACTGCCCTGTTGTTATGTAGCCCTGATGGTATTTAAAACAAGATCTAAAATTTTTTGAAACAAACAAAGTATCAGAAAGCATGTTTGCTGTTTTGCAGTTCATCTGGAAGTAGTAATGTTGCTGATCGTGTACTAGCACAGCTACTTACAGAGATTGATGGTGTAGAGACACTGAGAGATGTAACTATTGTAGCTGCCACTAACAGACCAGATATGATCGACAAGGTATCTCCCTCATTTTGTAGATTCCCTTTAAATTGTAGTTGACTTTCATAATGAAATCATGATATTTTAATTTTCACATATTTTATGTACACATTATCTTGTCCAAAGATGGTTGAAGCTGTTTGCTGAAACAAAAACCCATGACCCTCAATCAGTAAGAGGTTTTTTGATCCAGGTTGGTGACCATTACCACTCCACCATGGAAATAGTATATGATTAAAGTTAAACCATTTACATTCTTAAAGTATAAAATAGAAGTCGTGTTTGAGTTATCATTGTTCAAAAGCTGGAAAGGAGTCACCATGGTCAAAGGATAGAGAGTTGAATTCCTAACTTTGAGGCTATTAATTTTTAATTTGGATCCAATCAGCAGAATTCGAGTAGTATCACCACAATCCCTTAATTAGCAGGAGTACTGGACAGTTTTAACTCAACTAAAACCTACTGTTTCAATTAGCAGAAAGCTCTAGAACAAAATTGTTATAGACTCAGTGTAGATATTAATACTGATATTTTGCTTTTCTACAACAGGCATTGCTGAGGCCAGGACGATTTGATAGGGTATTGTATGTTCCATTGCCTGATTTATCAACTAGGGTGCAAATATTCCAGATTAATTTACGTAAAATGCCAGTCGACTCGGAGTGTACAGCAACATGGCTGGCAGAAAATACTTCTGGTTATTCAGGGGCAGAGGTAAGTTTAACTACTATGTTTCATTAGCTCACCTAGCTTTGCCAAGGTGAGCTTTTAGGATGGATGAGTGTCTGTCGCCTGTCGTCCGTCAACATTTTGATTCAAACGACATCTCCTCTGAAACCACTAGGCCAATATTGATGAAACTATGCAGGGATGTTCCTAGCATGAAGCTCTACCAAACTTGTTCAAAGAATTCCATTCCATGCAGAACTCTGGTTGCTATGGCAAAAAATAGGAAAAATTTTAAAAATCTTCTTCTCTGAAACCACAAGGCCTAGAGCTTTGATATTTGGCTTGTAGCATTTAGTACAGTCATCCTAGCTCAAAAATATGCCAAAGTGGGAAAAAATTTGAACAGAAATGAAACATGTATTTTCAGTATCACAAACATCTGTAGTTTCAGAAACAACAAAGTTCCCAAAAGTTCCATTTGTGGAAATGGGTGTTTTCAAGGTCACAGTAAAATAAGATTAAATTCACCATTACTTATTGCATCTTTTGCAATAATGAGATATATTTTAATGGTTTTTGTATTATTTCTTTCAAACATTTTGATAAGCAATATATTTTAAACATTTTACAGACATTTTTACACATGACCTCTAACTGAAGGTCAAGGTCAAATGGTTGTTCTTAGTAACAAACACGTAATTTAACTTTGTATTGCATGGTCATTTGTTTATTTTCACTTTTCACCTGTTTCTTTTTTTGATTAATGAAAAGTTACTACTTTTGCACAAAAAAACACTTACAGTGATAAAAAATAAAGATATAGATTCTAAGCTGAATAAAAAAATATATAAACATGTTAATTTTGTCATATAAAATGTCAGGTAGGCAGCGGGCTCAATGCTATCACCTTCAACCAAAAGGGTGAATTATCTAGAGTCTGCAATCTTAAGCACATGACTAGTAGCAGAAACAATACACGAAATAAATCAAAGTGCTGAAGGGATTTATGTTGTTCAGGAATGCAGAATGTTAGGAATAATTGTTTATGGGAAACCTTAAAACTAATTTTGAAAGCCTTCGTCATCTCAGTTTATTCAAGTAAATCTATTGTTTTTTAATCAAGATTTAATAAAATTTTATGTTGAGGTAATGTCTACATAACTTTTGTTTTTGCAGCAAATATAGGTCAAAACAAGAAAGTATATTTAATCTCATTTTCATTCACAAATTCTTCATAGTACTAATGGCAAATGCTTTCTGCATCGAAATTCCCTATGGTATTAATGTATGTTGACTGTAATCAAACTTGACAATCTATTCACAGAAATTCCCACTTTAAACATTAAAAAGATGGTTAGGATAGATAAATGTTCTCTACATTTGGTTAAGAATCAAGCTGCTAGTAGTACTGAATAGAAAAATATGAATGAAATTTATATTTGCTGATAATAATTAAACTTGAAATATTCAAATACAGCAACTCCTACTTTAAACATAAAATTGCCAAGGCAATGCTCAAAAACACTGATCAAGAGAGAGAAATTTTCATCAAAATAGGTATAAAATCAAGCTATTAGTAGTACTGAATAGAAAAACATGAAAGAAATTAATACATGTTGGGAATACTCAAAGTTTAAATTCTTATTACAGAAATTCCTACTTTAATAAGTTCACCAACATAGGTATGGAATCAAGCTATACGTAGTATTGCATAGAAAAATATGAAACAAATTGATTTACTGGTATGTTAGTAATCATCCAACTTCAAAATACAATTACAGAAATTCCCACTTAAAACATCAAAAAAACATGAAAATGCCCCAAAAAGTCGATGAATGTAGACAATATTCACCAAAATATTTTTTATTTCATAGTTATAATAGTTCTGAATCGAAAAATAAAAACAACATAAATATTTGTTGACAACAATCAAAATGAGAAATACAATTACAGAAATTCCCACTTAAAACATAAAAAAAACATGAAAATGCCCCAAAATAACATTTCCACCACACATATCAATGGGAACTTTTCTTTATGTTAAAAGGTAGTCCATTTGCAAAGTCATGGTGAAGGATTCATTTCTGTTCAAATTTTTTCCCGGTCCAACCCCAGAATGACTGTACTAATTGTCTAGTGAACCTCTACCAAGATTGTTCAAATTATGACCCCCGGATCAAAATTAACCCCACCCAGGGGATCACTTAGTTTTACATAGTCTTATGTAGGAAAAACATTGAAAATCTTCTTCTCTGAAACCACAGGGCCTAAAGCTTAGATATTTGGCATGTAGCATTGCCTAGTAGACCTCTTCAAAGTCTGTTCAAATTATGCCCCTGGGGTCAATATTGGCCCTGCCCAGGGGGTCACTTGTTTTACAAAGATGTATATAGGAAAACCTTTCAAAATCTTCTCTTCCCAAACCACAAGGTTTAGAGCCTAGATATTTAATGTGTAACAGTTTCTAGTGGACCTCTTCAAAGTGTTTAAATCATGCCAACAGGGTCAAAATTTATCCTACCCAGGGGGTCATTTGGTATAGAAAAAGCTTTTCTAAAACTACATGGCCTAGAACTTAGATATTTGGTTTGTAACATTGTCTAGTTGTCTTCCACCTAATTTGTTCAAATCGTGCCTCTTGGGTCTAAATTGACCACACCCACCAGGCAAGTGGACTTGTACTAAGGTGAGCGATATAGGGTCATCATGGCCCTCTTGTCTGAAATAGTCACAATTTGAAGTTAAAGAAGAGAGTCCTAATTTAAGAGCTTTATGAATGTAGGCGTTAGCTATTTATGTGTGCTTGCTAAAATGTGACAGACCTTACAGGCACTTTCACATTTGTATTTTGCAGCATACATGATATAGAGGATAATTGTTGGTTTCGGTGTAAGATCACGTTATAATTTCACCGAGTGGGCACCAAAAGTGATATTTTCACGAGTGGCGCAGCCACGAGTGAAAATAACAACTTTTGGTGTTCACGAGTGAAATTAACGTGATATTACACCGATACCAACAATTTTTCTGTTTATTTTATGGTTAGAACTCTACTTTTATTGAGCCTGTTTCTACAAAATATCGAAAATCGCGGGAAACGTCACCAGAAACATAGCGCAAATGACGTCATTTAAACGACGTCATCGTCGCATGGTTTCCAGCATTAATTAAGCTCGGTATACTTTTTGGCGTAAAACCGGGTTAAAGATTGCAAAACAGTGAAAAATAAAAATGGTAATCCACTGTTTCAAAACTGTGGATTATCACTTTTATTTCACTGAGAAAACTCTATAATTCACTGAAAAACATAAAATAAAATGTTATTTTCTGTTTTCAGATCTCGTCAGTTTGTCATGAAGCGGCCCTATTTGCATTACAAGAGGATATAACAAGTCAAGTAGTGAAGAAATCTCACTTTCTGCAATCTCTTCAACTTGTTACGCCTCGTATTAATGACTCTCTTATCAAATTCTATGATGAATATCAACAGAAAAGTGGAATGCATACTATATGATAGTAATAAAAATGGTGCTGACTGCTTTAATATTGTTATATTTTAATGACTAGAACAGAAAAGTCCAGTAAAGCGATACTATCCTTTTTGGGCCTCTTAGTACATCTTCCAAAAGCTTCTCGGGAAGGTACTTGTGTGCCAGATAGATACACGTTAGTTCGCTCACCGGCGGAAAATGAAATATAGAACCTGAATCATAAGGAAAAGGACCCAAGTTTTATGGTGACATTAGTTTCAGACAAAACCGTCGCTGCTTATGAAGGTACCTGAAACCTCGGAGGTAGGGAGGAGGGCCTCATTCGTTGAGAGGATTACCTCATAAGTTAGGAGTGTCTAAAACGCTAGGTGCGGCAGAGGGGGAGTGCCTCATTTATGTCTGAAAGGCAGGGTAGCTTATTTTCAATAAGGTTGAATAAATGTTATACCTACAATAGTCTTCTACAACATGCTTTGAGACAAATGTGTAGTTAATTTGGACTTGTCCATTTCACTGAGAACTATTCTCAACATGTTTGCAATCACAAAACAGAACGGCCCCAAAAATGAACGTTGGAGCATATAAAGTTGAGGCAAATAAAGTTACAGATCTGCTCAAGTGGTCCAAAAAATACATCTGTAAAGTAGGGATGTGTAGGCTTTGTGAGCGGACAGATTTAAATCTTTGACCTTAAGTTGTGACCGTGACCTTCAGTCTGCGTGTCAAGATCATGGCTTCTGTCTTGATGAGGTAACACTTCACAACAGTTTCATCAAAATCCTTCCAAGTGTTAAGGAGATATGGAGCGGACAGGAAATTTAAGACTCAAAGGTTTGACCTGAAGTGACCTTAACCCAACATGACCAGATCATGGGTTCTGATTATCGTATTTAAATGGTGAATATCTGACTTGAGTTTCATCAAAATCTGTCGGTGGGGTGAACGAAATATGGAGATGACACGAGTTTCAAAACTCGAACATTTGACCTTAAGTTGTGATATTGACCTAGAGCCAGTGTGACCGGCTCATGTGTTCTGTACATCGTCATGATGGGGTGAACATCTGACCTGAGTTAATCCTTCAAGAGGTTAATGAGTTATGGAGCGGACAGAAACGTCCGTTTAACTTTGAAATCCATATGACCCACAGTCTTGATTGGTCTAACAAAATAGATGATCCCTATTGCTTTTGGTAAGTAAATCAATGGTCAAGTTCACAGTGAATTATGCATTAAATTTTCCCCTAGGGCTATACAGTCGGGAGACATGCGTTTTTTCAAAACCAAATCTAGTATTAAATTGTTGTTTTTTTTGCCTTGAATACCAGAGTTCTACATGGAATGCAATTCTTTGAACAATTTTGGTAGAGGACAAAACAAGGACTGTCTATGCTCAGTTTCATCAAACTTCCATTAAGTGGTTTTAGGGGAGATGTCGCATGAAAATGGTGACGTACGTACGCCGGACGAATGGGTGTCAGAAAGGCCCATACCAGAAACGACCAGTTTTATTTTATATGTTAAATAGTTACTTGGGGTAATAAAGGATTAAAAAAGCATATGTTCATAGAGAATCTAATTTATACAACCAAAATGTAATGGAAAATCAAATAACAGTGCAAAGTGTAAAGCAAACAATGAGGTGCATAAGAAGAATAACAATGGTGATATGAATGATTTTTTAAAAAAATAATCCGAAATCGGCATTAAAACAAGTTTTTAAAAAAAGACATGATTAAAACACATTTATTAACTAAATAATAATCAACATTTAAACAGAAGTTCAAACTTAAAAAAACAACACATGATTAAAACACATTATATAGTATCCAAAAATGGGCCTTTCTGTTACCTTTGAAAAATGGGCCTTTTAGGACTGGGTCTTTCTGGTAGTGGGCCTTTCTGGATCCCTACCTACAGACCCGCCGGACTATGAGTGGTCACAATAGCTCACCTGCGCATATATTAGATGCACAGAAGATCATGAGCATTACATACTGTTATAAGATTTAATTCGATTTGAAGTTGTGGACCGAAATACCGAAATCCACCGTAATTATGAGTTTTACAAATATGTCTTGGTGTGTATCAAGTTTATCACCTTCGCAGTCAAGGCTGTCTAAAACAATTCTCAGGACTTCGATTGTAATGCCTTGTATGGCTTAAAGTGTTACCGCTATTCGTACGTCCTTGCAAAAGTTTCCTTTCCGATTAATAACATAAGAAAGGTTGCATAGATTTGATGTGTAGGTTTATGATCATAAAATAAAGGTAAAGTACGATTTTGATTACAGTCCGTAATTGCTACAGGAGTTATGGCCCCTTATCGACTTAAATTTCATATAAAGTGTGGTTTCCGATCAATAAATTTTGAAAGATTGCATGGATTTAATTCCGATTTTACACGTATGTTCAGGAACATAGAAAATACAGGTCAAGCTCACACGGTAGCGAAACCTGTCGTGACATGTACAAAAAAAAGAAATACCGCGTTAATGGCGGCGTCCTGGGTGGTTATTTTGTCGCCGGACACACTTCGCTTCAGCATTAGTAAATTATCTTTGAATTATAGAGCCAGGGAATATGATAGGAAGCTCTACAGAAAAAAAGAACGATAGTCATTATAGAACAGCTTTTATTCGGACGTCGTTACGTCTTCCCGTACGTGCAAGGGAAATTGTATGCTACCTTCACAAACACGCTTCTAGGGTAAATGCTTGAACTAAAATGGTTGTCAATCGGATATCAGATATAACGGATCTTTGAGGATCTTTTGCCGATATTGCTTTGAAACTTCCTTGTTAACCACATTACATCCGTGATCAGCAAGAGTACATAACTCTGTCAAGGCCATGATTTGCATAATTGTCTTTTTGAAGACTAAAATCCAGAAAAATTGGCGGGAAAGCAATGAACCTGATCTGCCACATAGAGTTAAGTCCTAACGCTGACTCCTATGCACTGTTGGAAAGGTCTAATATTAAATGAAACATGCAATAAGAAATCCTTGTCAAAAGTAACCCGTTGCTACTGAAATTAAACGATTTTCAACATTTAGACAAAATCGTCAACTCTAACGCGTCCTCAACATCAGCAGGTTTACTCGAACGATCTGATTGGACAACATTTACATGTGTAATTTTCCCGCAATATGTCATTCGATGCTGACTTTGCTAAAAATGCAGTTACCATAGTAGCTCGCGGTCGGGATTATGTCTTTTCCGGCTTTGTTTTGTCTTTTCACATTTATTTAAGTACTATGATCTGAGAATATGGCCAGGATTCGAACCTGGGATCTCCTGATTGGTAGTTCAGAGCGTTAACCACCCGACCACCGTCATCGAAACTCATGGTTAATTTTGAGTCTTCAACACCACTAGCACGGATTGAAACGTAACTTGGATTTAACCAATGATTATTGTCGTTTCACTGAAGGATCTCAATAAAGCACGCAGTGGTAGAATATTGTTCTTTGCGTTTACTGTACTTTTAAAGAGACATACCCAAAATCTGAGATCAATTTGAATAATCTCAAAACTAGTCCCCCTAATTGTACGCGCGTCGAGATATTGTGTTATTTTTGTATGGGCAATATCTCTACTCTACGCGATTCTGACCCAAAACGAAAATATCTCAGAATCTGCTCAAGACGTCACTTAAATATTTTGACTACCTCAAAACAATATTTCAGTCAAATAATTGAAAGGATTGCCGCCAAACCTGAAAGTTTCAGATAAAAAGTTAAGCAAACATCGGTAAAAACGTGTTGTAGCTTCGTAAAGACCTCCATTAACATAAACACTTATTGCATAATTTTTGAATGGATAAACGCCGCTACATATTATATTGATACACCGTGTGTAAACGAGACAATTATCATGTTCTTCTTGAAATAAGTATTTTACTTTGAGAAATTAATCTGCTCGTTGTAGTCAATGCCCCATCAAAATAACATCAGCACTCAGGCACTTTTATTTGCGTTAAATGAGTAAGTTGGGTGGTCAAAAACAAACCTTAACCAAGATTCCATGTCGATATAAACGAACATAATTCAGAGTAAATGCTTGCAAGAATTGCCTACACTTGCCTACATATGGGGATCATGATTCTAAGTTACAACGCATGTCAAAAATGGGCCATTATTCTCGCAAAACCCTTGACAGAGTTATGTACTCTTACCCGTTGATTAGGGATTACAATGGTTAACATTCAAAGCAATATGGGTAAAATATGGGTCTTTAATTTTTGGCCAGATTAATAACTCGCTCACGTACTTGTGTTGTTATGCTCTCAAATTTTGGGAGAAAAGAAAGTTCTTCTGTTTGAAGTTAACACATTCTTGAATGAATCATTAAATAAAAAGATTCTAGACGGAGTATAAATTCCTGTAAAGTATTTCTGTAATTTTGATGTTATACGCTACCAAAATTATAAAGCGATACAAACGCTGATGTCGATTCTAGCCATTAGTGTTACATTTTACGTTTATTATCATTATTATTGTAATAGTAGATTTGCAGAGTCGGTTATTTTGTCGCCAAACAAACTTCGTTTCAGCATTAGTCAATTTTCTTTGAATTATAGAGCCAGGGAATATGATAGGAATAGATATATTTTAATTCCCAGCTCCCAAAAGCCGAATGTTTGAAGTACAAAATAACAGAAAATGACAGGTCGCACGTCAAAAATATCATTCACTGCCGCAGCGTAACTCTATTTTATATTGTTTGTGTAATCTTGACACACATACTTATCATATCAATATAACGCATACACAATTCTCTTTCCAAAAATGTAAGCTTTCATCCAAAATAGTTTCTCCATTAAAATTACAAAACGCGTATGAATACGTACGTCACAACATCTATTAAATTCGAACATTCACACTAAATCTTATTAAGGTGCATAAATACACCAAGCTTCACCAAAATAATCAGCAAATGTAAATACACAGTCATGCTTACGTCGGCAATTAAAATGATATAATACGCTATGAAGAATCAGTTCACAAGGTTAACGGAAAAAGTGCTACAAAATTGAAGAGAATTCAAACCACGCATTTTAACAGATAATTAAAAATTTTTCTAACTGTTTGATTCTTATATAGAAGTAATTATATTTGAAATATAGCTTACAAACAGTTAAATATTTCTAACATTTTAGTAATGAACATATTTAATGGAGTGCTTTTTGTCCAACAATTTGTAACATACGTAAAAATAACATTTCCGAGATAATTGTTTAATTTTCAAAGTGTTTTTAAAATGTTTAATTCTATTTCACGACAAAAAAGAACTTATGCCAGATACTGTTTTTACTTAGTAACTATGAAATGATAGCTTAGTCTTTTAAATCGGTCAGCACTTGAACAAACGGCGTAATCTTTATGTCGGCCAATGTTTTGTCACACGTGCCAAAAGTAGGTCGCGCTTGATTCCTTATTGCTTTACCCTTTACAGACTATCGCATAAAATCGTTTTCAGTGTCCGAAATATTTCCCTTCAAATTGTAAATTTGTTTGATAAAGGAGCTTTTAACGGCGTTTACGTCAAAGATCTTTTACGCAACGGTAGGTGGCATCATGTTCGTGCGACGTGTCAAAACAATAAAAGTAACTTTAGGTAAATACAGAAAAGGCACAGTCGAGTTAGATGGTAGCGAGAACGATAACTCTGCGTATAGATTGCCGAAATCACTTTAAAAAGTGAAAGGAGCAGACAAAGAGGTGCATACAGGATATAATGTTGTGTGCATACAGATGACACACATCCGTTCAGTTGGTCTCATTTGTTAATGGCTGTGTAGAGGCATCGGTCTTCTCTGGTTCAGCTTCGTCTGCACCACTGGTCAGATCTGTGGACACAAGCGATGGCTTGTATTTCTATTGTTGGGACATTCTCTATTGCCTCAGATAAATTCGTCTTTCATTTCCTGTTCTCTGTCTTTGAATGCCGAGGTCACTGCAATTATTAACATGGTAGTCTCTCCGCCAGCAGACGGTTTATCCAGTGGCTGTGTTGGCTTTTCTAAATTTCAAGACAAACAGCCTGAAACTAAAAAAAATGACATCTGAATCGGAACTTTTTGCGTCTATCTTTTTTAAAACAACACTATTGTATTACATGAAGTTTCAATAAATCTTTGTTAACACTCATGTCATATTTTTAAGTCGACTGTTCGAAGAATAAGGAGGTCTATTGCGGTCAGCCTTATGTTAGCGGTGAACAGTTGCTTAAAGTCTTGCACGTAAGCTACTATCATGCGCATACACTGTATCTAATTAAGCACCTATAGATTGGTTGGAGAAAGTCTTCAATGGTATCTGACAGTCAAGTTACATAACTCTTGACGGAATTTAATTTAAATCATAGTCCTTGTTGAACTGAGACATTTTGGTTAAAGTTTTACATGCAAGCTACTACAATTGCACATATATCATCATTAAGTAATGGGATTTATTTAAAACTTCATTAATCTATTCTGGGATATTTGACAGTCAAGTTAGATAACCATTGACTGAATTTTATTCAAATTATGGCTCGTGCTAGACTTAGACATTTTTGTTAAAGTTTAACATACAAGCTACTATCATGCACATATCTCATTAACCAGCTATGGGATTAGATTGAAACTTCATAAAACTCTTCATGGGCACCGACTGTCAAGTTAGATAATTCTTTACCAAATTTGATTCAAATTATGGCCCTTGTTCAACTTAGACATGTTTGTTAAAGTATTGCATGCACGCTCCTATCATAACCCATGGTTGGATTGATTTGAAAAACAGGGTGATCAGACATACTTACCTCTTGAATAAATGTAATGCAGCGTTATTACAATTTTAACTTAGAAATGTTTGTTAAAGTTTTCCATTCATGCTTATGTTATGCTCATGTTAATACTTTAACATAACTTTACTTAAATTTTAATTATTTGGTTTTAAAAATTGTAAACCTTTTTGTTAGAAATGATGTAATTGTACTATCAAAGTGGTTCAAAGAGTCGAGCGTGCTGTCATCTGAAGAGCTTGTGTTGAAACTTGATCACAAAAAGGTTTATAATGCACATGATCAGTAGAGATATCAAAATTGGTTATATTGTAAAATCCTTTAACACTACATCAAATTACAGCATAAACCTATTGCTTTCTTGCTTTTCATAAAACTTCTTTCTTATCTTAATTTTCATAAAAGTTGTCTGAAGGCACAATGCAATCTATGAGTAGATAACAATTTGGCCATGTCTGATGAAAATCTAAAATACAGCATCAAGGTATGTCAGACTTGAGAAGATTATTTTAAATAAGAATAATAGTTGCTGGCATATTGGTTGATGTATGCCGTCATAACGTTTAATGACGTTATAAAGTATGTCATCAACGTAATTGCAATTAGTAAGCGTTTCAATTAGCTACTGGACAGATTATTTTTGGCAAGATTATTTTGAATGTAACCAGACAAAGAAGCAACAATATACAAAATCGTTGAGTTGCGCCCTTCAGTCATTCCTTTTGTTACTGTGGAGTTATAACGTCCGTATCAAAACGTTTTGAACCCCCTCATATAAATACATTGGATATTTGTTAAGATTCTAAGCTAGCTATCACCAAGAGCTATTTATACGATTATTATTATTACATGTACAACATTACTTCCGTAGTTACTTATCAAAATGCTGAAAATCAAATTAATGTATAATTGTGAAATATGTATAAGTTAATGGATATAGAAGAGAGCTTTATCTACTGGTGTCATGGTATATAACCAAAAATGGTACGCGTGCATGGGAACAAATC
This sequence comes from Saxidomus purpurata, assembly GCA_022818135.1. NCBI lineage: Eukaryota > Metazoa > Mollusca > Bivalvia > Venerida > Veneridae > Saxidomus > Saxidomus purpurata. The sequence goes on from JAFMSR010000008.1 coordinate 33,451,802, forward strand.
GAGGCGTTTCCATAGCCTGTATACAAAGATGATGCACGGCATCAAAGGCGACGCAAAAGAATTAATTTATTTGTGTATTGATTTTGGTAGCAGGTAATGTTTTTGAATACGGCATTTAGATCACCCTTTCATGTTCTTATATCTTTGCTAGATGCAAAGGCTAAATTACTTATCCGTCGTAGATTATAACTTTCCTTGGATAAAGATACATACATGTCTCCAGTTCTTTGCAACATTGTAGACCTATTTTTAATAAAACGGTTTCTGATTTGATATATAAATATTAAAAACTGTGCATTTATAACAACATTTTGGCATTTTCGGGTGCCTTCAGATTGTCTATTGATGTCTTCTGGTAAAAAGTCGTCCGGAAAGCCACTACGATTTTTTTATTGATGCACTTTTACACTTTTAAAAACAGAGGTTAATAGGTAACTATGCTACACAATTTCTTGATGTTTCGGTTTGAAAGGACTTCACATTTCGCCTCTCTTCCTAGGTCCAAGACCGAGTTACTATATTCCAGTAGAGGCCGTATGAAGTACACGTAAAGATCAAAATAAACATTCTCACAGTTTTTTAGGATAAAATGACTGTTCAAAAAATTTAGTTTAAACTTGACCAAGTTCATTGCTTTTAATCTCATGATGTGCAGTACCAAATTTGCTCAAATGAGGTGTACGTGTGTGAGCAACAGTTACTCACTAAACAGTACAGAAATACAAATGTATTTATTATCATTTATTGAAGTCTAGCGGGTAAGAGCAGAGTCACTGGCTGACCAAGCGCAGAGTGGGGAAGTAGGTGCATTCATTTTACGAAATTACAATGTCATCTTCAATTTTCCTTAAAAGATCTGATTCATTTTACCCATCGTTCCTTCCGTTTGTTATTACACATTACACGAATCCCAGTGTGTCCTGGGAAATATTCTGCGCTATGAAATAAGATCTGGCCCAGCTCAGAAAAGCTTAGGCATTTGAAATGCTACCACTAAAACATTTTTGGTCAGATTCAAATTTATTCCATGCAGATAGTTCCATGGTCCAAGCCTATACCGAAAACTGTTCGAGGCTATCCTGGCATTTGATACCTTTGATATTTTTTCTGTGTTTAGTTTTGGTTTGCTAGTCAATATTTTTGAAATTTTGAACACATATAGCCAGAATGTATGACGATACTTGTATTCTAGTTGTCCTATCTGCACCCGTATTATACACGAGTCCAGTGACTGGGTGTCTTTTTGTGTGTCGCCTCTGGACCCATCATACTCCCAAGTCCTTTCTGGAACATGAGATATGCTGCACATTTCATCGCCTCATGCAAGGCAGACTCATAGATTGAAACACTTGCTTATGCAATATGCATTAGTGAAATATATGTCGTGTGCAATCTAGATGTATTTTAACATCCATTGCTGACACATGCTATGAGGAACTATGTGCGATGTGTATGAACATTCTATCTAGGACAAGAGTAAAATCTTACTTTTTAAATTTTAAAGGGCACTGTTAATATGAAAATATCTATGAAATTCCACGATAAAAGTTGCGTGAAATATAAACCAGTATTTTCCATATCTAGCAAATAAAAACCACGTAGAAGCATGGACATATTCTTTCAGTAGCTAGGCTGAACTCTTTCAAGTACTGTCTGGAATTTAAAACAGATGAACGACGATCGCAACGAATCAGAATCACACAGGAGAAACGAAGATAGCATGTGGTGGAAGACAATAACCTATAACTTTACTGGCACCGTCCTTGAGGGTTGGGTATTACAAGGACTTCATTTTCCGAAAAAAACGATTGTTTCCAAAGAGTACATTATTAAAAAAAAACTTATTCCTATATCGAAAATAACATCTGTTTTAGAAAGTGTAAAAAAAAGATTGTTTCCAAACAGTATATAATTTTTTAAAAAAATAAAGAAAGAATAACATGTACAATGTATTTTGAAAAGTGTAAGACTCCGCCAATAAAGAAAGAAATCGTAAATTGACTTCAAAACTGATCCTTCCATGTCGACTATATACAAGAGTAGACACCCATAGACTACCCAACGACAGCTGAAAAATGACAAGATACTGTTATAAATGCAGTTTTTAATATTGATATGTCAAATCAGAAACATTTTACTGAAAAGTTGCAAAAGACATGTATGTATCTTTATTCAAGGGCGGTATCTCTGGCGGTTACGTAATTTAAAGGTCCAATACTAACGAAAGCAAAAAATTCAAATATACTTTAAAAAACACAAAAATGAGTTATTTTTAATATAAAATGAAAGTTGGTATGTAGAAATTCTAATTAAACCACAGTACATGTACAATTATTTTTCTATGCATTATGAAGAAAGTTAAAAAGACCTGGGTAGTCATTTTGTCGAATCACTGAGATTTCAACATAATACACATACTTTTCTTCGTGTTCCAAACACTTTCTGTAAATTTTAACCTGACATTCTTCATTATTTAGTGTCTTGCATAAGGTAATGTACTTGCCATTGAAATAACTGTCAAATAATTTTCGCTTAGTAGTGGACCTTTAACCGTTGCATCAAGCAATGTCATATGCTTTTTATAAAATAAAGCACAATTCGTCGAAGGTAAACTGACATGAAGGTTGATCTAAATGCCGCTTTCGAAAACATTACCTGCTACCAAAACAAATACACAAATAAATGAATTCTTTGCGTTCCTTGCATCATTTTTTTTGTTGTCCTCTTTGTATACAGTCTATAGAATCGCCTCTGTCTGTTCTCATGCGTTACCTTTTTATGCCCCCGAAGGGTGGCATATTAAAATCGCACCGTCCGTCTGTCCGTCCGTCCGTCCGTCTGTGCGTCCCCACTTACAAATTCGTGTCCGGACTGTAACTCTGTCATGCATTGAAGGATTTTAAAATAATTTGGCACACATGTCTAGCACATCAAGACGACGTGTTGCGTGCAAGACCCACATTCCTACCTCAAAGGTCAAGGTCACACTTAGAGTATGAAGGTTATGGAATCCTTATATATCCCCCCCCTCCCCCCCTCCTTTTTTTTTTTTCTTCCCTTGAAGGACTTTAAAATAACTTGGCAAATGTCTCAGAAACGTGTCGCGTGCAAGACCCACTCAAAGGTCAAGGTCATACTTAGAGTTTGAAGATAATGGAATCCTCTTATATATGCAATACACACATTCGTGTCCGGACTGTAACTTTGTCATGCATTGAAGGATTTTAAAATAACTAGGCACAAATGTCTAGCACATCAAGACGACGTGTCGCGTGCGAGACGAACATCCCTAGCTCAAAGGTCAAGGTCATAGTTAGATATTAAAGGTAATGGATTCCTCTATATATGCATATATGCACACATTCGTGTCCGGACTGTAACTTTGTCATGCATTGAAGGATTTTAAAATAACTTGGCACAAATGTCTAGCACATCAAGACGACGTGTCGCGTGCAAGACCCCTGTCCCTAGCTCAAAGGTCAAGGTCACACTTAGAGTTTGAAGGTAATGGATTCCTCTATATATGCATATATGCACACATTCGTGTCCGGACTGTAACTTTGTCATGCATTGAAGGATTTTGAAATAATTTGGCACAAATGTCTAGCACATCCAGATGACGTGTCGCGTGCAAGACCCACATCCCTAACACAAAGATCAAGGTCACACTTAGAGTTTATAGGTAATGGAATCCTGTATATATGCATACATTTGTGTCCGGACTATACTTTATCATGCTTTGAAGGATTTTAAAATAACTTGGCACAAATGTCTAGCACATCAAGCGGATGTGTCGCGTGCAAGACATAAGTCCCTACCTCAAAGATCAAGGTCACACTTAGTGTTTAAAGTAGTGGAAAACTGTATGCATGGTTACTCTGTCATGCATGGAAGGATTTTAAAATTACATAGCACATTTATTGAGCACATGGAGAGGACACAGACTGTGAGGCACCTTTTTCGGGGGCATTCGTCGCTTGTGAGGGACAGCTCTTGTTTGTTATATTATACAATTATAGACTAATTTTGAGGTCAATATATAGTTTTGCGGACCTATTAAAAGTGATATTGACCGAGGACGAAGTCCGAGGTCAATATCATTTTTCACAGGTCCGCAAAACTATATATTGACCGAAACATTAGTCTAAAATCATTATATCGTATACCTCATAAAAGTAGCGAAAATTACACGAAAATATTACAGAAATGACATCTTGAAATCCGTGCAGGTCTACACATCATTTTCCAGGTCCATACAGAAATGACATCTTGAAATCCGTGCAGGTCTACACATCATTTTCCAGGTCCACACATATATACCTTTGCGGACCCGGTACGTGAGCGCTATCGGCCAATCAGGATTAAGTATTTTTGACAGGTATACGATATTTTCTTTTTATGCATTAACTTGTACATATTTCACAATTATACACCAATTTGATTTTCAGCATTTTAATAGGTAACTACGGTCGTGATGTTATAATAATAATAATCTTATAAATAGCTTTCAGTAATATCTAGCTTAGAATCTTAACAAATATCTAATCCAATGTATTTATACGAGGGGGTTCAAAAAGTTCTGATACGGACATCATAACTGTTTTAGTTTCAAATTGCTTTTATTAAAATTTTGTCAAAATGAAGCGTTAGACATCTTACACAAATAGATGATCGAAAAATGAAATTATCATACATGTTAATTTCATCATCTCCACACTAACAAAAGGAATGACTTAGGCCGCAAACAAACGATTTTGTATACTGTTGCTTCTTTTTGTTGTTACATTTAAAAGATTGTCGCCGAAAATAACCTGACCAGTAGCTAATTGAAGCACTTACTAATTGCAATTACGTTGATAACATAACTTGCGACCTCATTTAACGCAGTGATGTCATACATCACACACTATGTCATCAAGTATTATTCTTATTTTAATTACTCTTCTCAAGTCTGACATACTTTGATGTTGTATTTTAGATTTTCATCAGACATGGCCAAATTGTTATCTACTCGTAGATTGCCTTGTGCCGTCAGACAACTTTTATGAAAATCAAGATAAGAAAGAAGTTAAACTTTTACGAAAAGCAAGAAAAGCAATCGATATACATGTATGCTGTAATTTGATGTAGTGTTGAAGGCTTTCACGATATAACCAACTATCTATACTGATCATGTGCATAATAGTCTGTATTTTGTGATCAAGTCTGACATACTTTGATGCTGTATTTTAGATTTTCATCAGACATGGCCAAATTGTTATCTACTCATAGATTGTCTTGTGACTTCAGACAAACTTTTATGAAAACCAAGAAAAGAAAGAAGGTTAACTTTTATGAAAATCAAGAAAAGCAAAAGGTCTATGCTATAATTTGATGTAGTGTTAAAAGATTTTAAACTATAACCAATTTTAATATCTATACTGATCATGTACATTATAACTTTATTTTGTGATCAAGTTTCAACACAAGCTCTTCAGATGACAGCACGCTCGACTCTTTTGAGTCGCTTAGATAGAACAATTACAACATTTCTGACAAAAAGGTTGAACAATTTTAAAATCACATTATTAAAGTCAAATTATTAAAGCTGAAGTAAAGTTATGTTAAAGTAATGGCATGTTACCATAACAAAACTTTGACAAAAAATTATAAGTGACCACTTTCATAATGCTGCATTTAATTAAATCAAAATCTAAGTAACTTAAATGTCTGATCACCTTGAAGGCTTAACTAAAGTATCAAATCAATCCAATCATTGGTTTTTAAGAAATAAGGCCGACAGGAGCTTGCATTCAAAACTTTAACTAATTTTTTTAAGTTGAACAAGGGCCATAATTTGAATCAAATTTGGTGAAGAGTTATCTAACTTGATTGCCTGATACCCATGAAAAGTTTTATGAAGTTTAAAACTAATCCCATCGCTGGTTAATGAGATATGTGCATGATAGTAGCTTGCATGTAAAACTTTAACAAAGTCCAACACGAGCCATAATTTGAATAAAATTCAGTCAAGGGTTATCTAACTTAACTATCAGATGTTCCAGAATAGATTAATGAAGTTTTAAATCCATCCCATTACTTGATAAAGATATATGTGCAATCGTAGTAGCTTGCATGTAAAACTTTAACCAAAATGTCTTATTCCACCAAGGACCATGATCTGAATTAAATACCGCCAAGAGTTATGTAACTTGACTGTCAGGTATCACTGAAAACTTTTTCCAAGTACCAACCAATTCTATAGGTGCTTATTGAGATACATTGTATGTGTATGAAAGTAGCTTGCATGTAAAACTTTAACAAAACTATATTCAAAACTTCAGTCGAACAATGGCCATAATTTGATTAAATTCTGTCAAGAGTGATGCGACATTTATCATCAGTTATGTGAAACACTTCAATCAGTTTATTTTTTCTCTCCTTTCACTTCGTAGGAGTGTTCATATATATGTTGTCAATACGCAAGTACATACTGTTTTATAGAATAAAGTCACAATACTTCTCTGCTAGTTCAGATAATGCTTTCCTGGTAGTTATGGTGATGTACTTCTTATCTTCTAGCGCCAGTTAAATTTGCTTAAGGGCTGCTGTGATATTTCTTTACTACCACTTAACAAGTAGCTCCTGCTCCGTCCACTTTCTGGCGGCTCCTTAAAAGATATCAAAATTAATTGAGACGTTGCAAATACTGAACACGGGAATTTGTAATAATATTTATTAGCAAGCCTAACTCTCATACAGGAACTATATAAAGAGACGGGCACTGACGTCATTTACACGTGACCTATTTCAGTGTCATGCTAGATTACATCAATGACATGCACTGTAAAGCTGAACATAAAAACGTGGCGATTCTTTGACGTTTAAGAAGAGTTTAAACACCCCGGGTATTCGACTACTTCGAACGCAGATGGGTACTACTGACGACAGATGTATATACATGAACGTCCTGACATGTAAGCTGGAAAATACCTTATATCTTCTCTTTTTTATTCATTTTCACAATGTTTTCGTTCAATATGAGTTTCAATATATTTGTACTAGGCAATGCTCAATTGTTTAGCTGAAAAATGACCGACGTGTTGTTACGATTACGGAAATCAGACCAGAAATTGCAATTTTTCGGATTTTTAACAGAATTTTAAGAAATCTAATAATCGAAAGAGTCCAAAACTGCATGAATCGTACAACTACACATTTTCTGTAGCAGAAAAACATATTTTCTTTTCGCTATGACTGATACAGCAGCTGCAGTTGACACTTAAACAAGCATGGTGTTCTATTTAAGGGTACTTATGACGACAGATGAAAATATTATAGGGTACGTATGAACGCAGACGGTAGATACGTAAAACGCCATACAAACTGCAGATACGCAAAAGATGAAACATAAGTCTTATGATGGGAATACTGTTGATAACTTTAGTTTTTATCTTAAACTGAAAAACTATGTAATAAAAGTTAATTTTAAGTCAAGGCTAAATAGAAAAAACTTCAGTATCATTATATGATTTTTGTAAAATTATCTTTTATTAATGAGGTACCGGACTTTTAACTTTTTGTTACAAAATCATAATACAAATAGAGGCATTACTCCGCATAAATGTATGTGACTTGCTGCATTTGTATGTATTACCATGAGAAGCAAGTATGGCAGGAGTTTTTAAAAGTCGATACGTCTGCCGGTTTTGAAGTTATTAATATTAATAACACGTCTTTGATCAACGCAAAAGCTGGGGCGAGTACAACAACCCTCCTCATTCTTAAAAATGTAATTACAAATGTATATAACATTTTACATGAGCGTTATACCTGTGGATTATTTGTAGTAACATTGTCTCTAACATGTTTCTACAACTTTCATATCAGATGTAAATACTCGAATACGTATACGATAGTTAGTAATGAATTGATCATTGACTAGTTACTAGTGTATGGGAAACTTGACATCGATGATTTAAAGACTTCGTTGCAGGAGACTTAGAGACCCCATTATCAATTCATTCTCTATACTAGAGATTACCTTTCACAACCCCCCCCACACACACATGTCTCCTAATATTCAGCATTATTCAGTAGAATTGAAAATGCATACCACTAAACTGTAACAATCTGATGATATACATAAGTTCAGGCTTCGCACCGATCACTTCAGTGTAGTTTTGTAGTTTTCTGATCAGCGATATAGAATTAGTCGCACAAGCATATTAGAATATGAGACATCAAAAGACATAGTTCCGCAAAATTTATTGAACCGTAACATGCTAACGAAAATGTACAACTACGCTTGACAATGACCACTCAAGTGACTTTTGGTAAAATTCAACTCCAACGTTTAAGAGAATTAGTAACTTTAGACATTATGAAATATGACACATCAGGGTTGCAACTTCCCTTGAAATCAATGAATCGGTACATGCCGACGACAACTTGTGTTCTATTAGGTTTAGTGGAAATCTGGCCAATGGTAGAGGAGAAGTAGCAAAAATATCATTATAAATTTGAAGAATCAATGGCCATACAATGTAAATCCCCTGAAAATCACTGAACCGGATGTGACGGCGATATGCATAACTAAGCTTGGCACTGCTCAATTATCTTAGGTTGAGTGGAAATCTGTTGGATGTTATAGGAGAATTAGCCATAACATCATAAAATTATATGTATCAAGGGCGGTTTTTCCACTGAAAATCATTGAACCGGAACATGCCGATAGTATGCACAACTACGCTTATATGAAGTTTGGTGTAAATCCACCACGTGGTATCAGAGGAGCTGCGTGGACATTCTTAATGACAAAAACAGTGACAGACATGTATCACTAATAAATAATTATGTCTCTCACGGAGGTTGAATACATAATTATTATCAGTATATACATGCTACATCCTTCTGCACAGACTAAACATCTGCCATACTGAATGTAATTAGTTTAAAACCAATATTTATCCTGATTGGAAAACACCTATTTACACTTACTACTTGTTACACATCTGCCGTTATACGTATCCTCATTTCATATTAATCTGCGTTCGTACGTATCTCCTTCGGTCGTCAGACGTATCCGTTTAACTTCACCGACCTCTATAAATTTGCTTATATCAAAACGATACCACTTATTCCAAAGTCTAGGGCTGTTTGTATTGATACCTTATACATTTGTCTGTATACGTGTCTAAGGTCATTTATATATATTGTTATTATAAGCAATTAAATGTCATATTTGGCAACATTACTGTAGTTTTTTCAACATTTTAGGGAAATTCGTTAATCAAAAGGCATCAGTTTATCATAAAACATCATACATGCTTAGTTAAAACATATTACTACCTATATCAAGCAAAAGATCGGAGCAATAAAGAGAAATAATAAAAATATCGGGGTTATTCCAGCGTGCCTGTCATGACGGTCATGTATATACATCTGTCGTCAGTAGTACCCATCTGCGTTCGAAGTAGTCGAATACCCGGGGTGTTAAATGTATACTGGAGTCTGGAACATCTGAGTGGAGATTAACCTATCAACATACTAATGCACCACCTACTAAGACCCTTTGGACAATATTCCTTATATGACTGTATCCAAATATTCTGGTAAGAAAACAGGAACAATTTTGATATAATACAGTGTTACTTTTACAAGTTCTGATCATGCCTGGTATGTTCAAATACTTTTAAAAAAAAGAAATCAATTTTTAAATTGATCTATATTTAGTCAGACATTTTGTATTGTTCGACTATACAGTAAAGTCTGTATACAACGACTCCGGATATATTGAGTAACTTGTACCACACATAATGAACTATCTACCACACATACATGTAATTAAATATCTACTGCATATAATAACAGATGAAATATGCACCGCATATAAGCAAACAAGTCATGATAGGACGGTCATGGCGTTCCATACAAAATCATTAATATTGATAATATTGAAAAAACAAGCTATTATATTCAAATTATCAAATTATCCTACTCCAATACGTGAGGCAATTCAGTCAACATTGGTCAAGTTGTACCAGCTATTATTAATCTAAGAAGTGTTTAGAACTGAAGGGGTTGATCAGTCAGTGTACATTATGTAAATAGTGATAAATTATGAAGTATACATGTAAGTGCAAATATATATATGTATGAACATTGAAGATATAACAATGCTAAATTTGGCAACCATCATCGAAAAGGCCAAAGAAACCATTGGTTTAATGATTGTGCCTTTATATAAAACATCACAGGTCTACAGTACTGCAGTATGAACAAATTACAAGACCCACAATTCTTTGACAATTCCCTGAACTCCCTGACGTTTTTTTCCAACACATGGACTTCCGAAGTAACGTGCATGCAACACTTTAACCAAATGTCTTAAGCTGTAAAATAGGATCCACATTCAGTCAAATAGTTATGTAACTTAACTCTGTAATATCCCTGAAGATTTTATTGAAATTTTCAAATCAATCCCATAATCCTTTACAGAATTAATGTATGATTCTGACATTAATTTTCCTAATATATAGGAAGCGCATTTTTACCTTTGGTCCGCTTGAATCTTCAGCTGCAATAGGTAAATCAGAGGTCTTCCGACATCTTCTTTCATACTGTATGTCTGCATATAGAATAAAATCTTGTACAATTCAGTGTTCACCTATGTACTATGTTAGAAACTTCTTCTTTCAAGTCAACAACAATACAATACAAAACAGTTTCTCAGTGAGAATGAGAATATATCTCACTTTTCCACAGAGAGCAAAATTAATCCTTAATCCTTTAATATCAAGGCTAAACTGAAACCTGTTATATTCACTCAACATTATAACTTGCAACCCCTATCAATTACAGTGATTTTACCCCTGAGCATTATTGCATTGGTCGGCTATAAATGTTGTGTAATATTTGATGCCAAATAAAGTATTATTGTTGTTGTTATTGCATTACGTGTACCATTGTATATTTCACAAATTGTTGAAAAGATAAACTGAACTTAACACATATACTTTCAAAGTTTCTAATTAAAAACAAATTAACCCGTAAGCGAGTCTGCCTCTGCAACAAGTGCAGATCATGATCACTCTGTACATCAATGGCCT
>JAFMSR010000008.1:33463391-33480891 GCA_022818135.1 Saxidomus purpurata
GTTTCTGATATCATAACAGTTTCTACTGATTTCATTTAATTTTGGATCTGATTGGTCATACCTGAAATTAACTAATTACTATGGAATAAAACACTGAATGTTACCTATTACAGAAAATCATTACCAACTTACTGTTGTCTTGCATCTTCAAAAATAGTCCGCAGCTTTGTCTCTGTCTCACCATAAAATCTGAAACAGGTTTATAATGTACTACTTGTCAATGAGTAGATTTTCTAAAATTCAACCATTACCCTCCTAATTATTCAAAATGGACTTGTCCATTATCAGTTTAGACTCTACCATTAATTGTTCTTTGGGATGCTCAATGAAAATCTATAGACTGGAAAGTGCAGATCCTGCTCGCATTGTACAGATGTGCAGTCCAATCATGATCTACATTGAGCTCAAAGGCAGTATCATTTCCATCCTTCAGAGTAAAGGTTAAAGCCTCATTCTTACAATAGATTTTTACACAAACCAATAATATATGACCTTCGACACGCGAAAATGTACCTTCGGACATTTGTTACATTATTCGACAATACTTGATTAAAAACCCATAAAATTTACATTTTTGTCACCCTCTTGAAATGCAAAACCAATGATAAAAACTGATAGCTAATATATTTTCCTCAACAGAAACATACTATTTGCTTCAAAATCCTCCAAGACCATTACTATGGCAACAGCGATTTGAAATTATTCTTTTTTTCTAATCTTGGCTATACCCTATGAAAAAAGCAGATCGTGGAAAGAAGACATGAAACAGTTCACCAGATATGATATATATTAAAAGAGTATACAATGTTGCAACCAAAAATAAATGATGCTGTTAGGAAATGATTACCTGGATAGTTTACTGCCCATGTAAATTGAAGTTAGTTTTGACGTCAAATTGTGGTATGTGACGTCATTTTTAGAGTGAACAATGACGCCTTAGGTATACTTTTTCAAAATGTTGTAGTTTTGTATGTACTGAACGTAGGTAACTGAAATTTTCCAATATTGATAATGAAATATTGTTTGTTCAAATATGCAAGAAAGCTAGTTTCCAAATATTTTGTCCGAAGGCCCATTTTCCCGTGTCGCTGGTCAATTATGCTATACAATTGAAGCTCATTTTCATAAGTGTATAGTTCATTTTTTCTAATGAAATGCACCATTGATGTAACACATATTTCGCATGGCTTGCAGTGTGCACCTTCACTTTTCTTTTTTCATCATGTTTTTGTTTCATTGTAAAATTGCTTGCCAATTTGGTGGAAATAATTTTAAACCAAACAAACTTTCATGTTTTGACTGTTCATAAGCAAATAAAAGAGCAACAATTAAACAAAAGGGCCATGATGGCCCTTTATCGCTCACCCGAGTACAACTGCTTTTAACAAAGTTGCTAGAAATCATCGAAACAACCTTTCTGACAAATTTCCAGGATATTTGGGCTGAAAATGTTACCTCTAGAGTGTTAACAAGGTTTTTCCATATTTGGGCTCTGTGACCTAGTTTTTGACCCAAGATGACCCATATTCGAACTTGAGCTAGAAATCATCGAAACAACCTTTCTGACAAATTTCCAGGATATTTGGGCTGAAAATGTTACCTCTAGAGTATTAACAAGGCTTTTCCATATTTTGGCTCTGTGACCTAGTTTTTGACCCCAGATGACCCATATTGAAACTTGAGCTAGAAATCATTGAAACAATCTTTCTGACAAATTTCCAGGATATTTGGGCTGAAAATGTAACCTCTAGAGTGTTAACAAGGTTTTTCCACATTTGGGCTCTGTGACCTAGTTTTTGACCCCAGATGACCCATATTCGAACTTGAGCTAGAAATCATCAAAACAACCTTTCCGACAAATTTCCAGGATATTTGGGCTGAAAATGTTACCTCTAGAGTGTTAACAAGGCTTTTCCATATTTAGGCTGTGCGACCTAGTTTTTGACCCCAGATGACCCATATTCAAACTTGAGCTACAAATCATCAAAACAACCTTTCTGACAAATTTCAAGGATATCTGGGCTGAAAATGTAACATCTAGAGTGTTAACAAGGTTTTTCCATATTTGGGCTCTGTGACCTAGTTTTTGACCCCAGATGACCCATATTCAAACTTGGGCTAGAAATCATTGAAACAAACTTTCTGACAAATTTCCAGGATATTTGGGCTGAAAATGTTACCTCTAGAGTGTTACAAGGTTTTTCCTTATTTGGGCTGTGTGACCTAGTTTTTGACCCCAGGTGACCCATATTATAACTTGAGCTAGAAATCAACCAAACAACCTTTCTGACAAATTGCCAGGATATTTGGACTGAAACAGTAGCCTCTAGAGCCTTAACAAGATTTTTCTATTTTTGGGTCATGTGACCTAGTTTTTCATCCGAGATGACCCATATTCGAACTCGTCCGAGTAATTACTGGGACAAACATCCTGACCAAGTTTCGTGACAATTGAGGCAAAAATGTGACCACTAGAGTGTTAACGAACTAAGTGTGGACGGACGACGGACATTCATCGATCCCAATAGCTCACCCTGAGCCAGCTCAGGTGAGCTAAAAACACTTCTGAATCAATGGACATAGCAGTATGCTGACTTTTATGTACGCAACTGTTTGAAAACACATAATACTGCAAATTAGGTAATTTTTGTGCGACAACAGTTTCATGACTTGTGAGACTAAGACTTATTTGTGAAATGAATCTTTGAAAGGTGTGTGGGAAATTGTTAACATAGCAGAAATTAAACAATCCCAAATACTACTCAATTTACAATACATGCAGAAGTATAGTAACTAAAACAAAAACAAAATTTAGCTTACTTGCTCCATATTTCTGGTCCAGATACATTCACTACATTGATGTTTATTTCTGACACAACAGCTTTCACAAGCATTGACTTTCCACATCCGCTTGGACCAAACAATAAAACACCACTTGGTGGAGGAAGGCCTAGATAAAACAAACATAGATCTCATTTAGTTCATACATTGCATTACAAAACTTCTGAATACAACTACATCACTTAACATGAGAATGGCTTTGTATGGCTCTAGATCAGACTGACAGAATGTGCAGACTAACTAGCTAATTGGAGTTCATGCTTAATAGCCCATTTTCATAGAATCTTGCTCCTGTCTTGTCTGGTATAAGATGACCGTTTGTATCTGATTCTCTACATACTTTATTGTTTTGTCTGTTTGTATAAGCTTTAACTGACCAATCACTGATGTCAAATAACAAACTACAGTATCCAACATATCCAATGAAGAGCAGATTTTACTTCAGACAAACAAATCCAAATTCTGACATAATTTATTCTTCAATGAGCTGTATTTTCTAAGTCTGCCACATACATAGTATGCATACAGTGCATAGTTATTTCTTCACTGTCAATTGTAAGTCCTATGTCTTTACCCAACTTAACACATATATAATTCCTCATATTGACATTAATGAAAAGACTAGGACATTGTTATGGTTTTATGAACTTATCACATCACATCACAAGGTGCCAATACATTCATTACAAATACTTACACTACCCTTAACTACAACTAGGATGCAAGCAAATGAGGCAAGCAAGAAACAAAAGGGCAAAGATGGCCCTACATTGCTCACCTGGCTACATTTGGTTATAATACCATGTCAACAATGGAAAGGGTCAATGTTGACAGACGGGGTGGGGTCCTGATTTGAACAATCTTGGTTGAGGTCTACTAGGCAATGCTACATGCTAAATATCTGAGCTCTAGACCTTGTGGTTTCAGAGAAGATTTTTTTTTCGCATTTCCTAGAATATGTAAGCCTATATAAAAACTTAAATCAAGTGACGTCTGGGCAGGGTCAATTTCTACCTGGGGGTCATGATTTAAGCAATCTTAGTAGAGGTCCACTAGGCAATACATAGCACATGCTAAATATCAAAGCTCTAGACCTTGTGGTTTCAGAGAAGAAGATTTTCAAAGTTTTCCTACAAAAGCCTATGTGAAATAAAGTTACCAGCCGAGAGGGGTCAATATTGACCCAGGGGTCATAATTTCAACAATCTTGGCAGAGGTAGAGGCAGAGGCAATGCTACATGCTAAATATCTAAGCTCTAGGCCTTGTGGTTTCAGAGAAGATGTTTTAAGTTTTTCCTATATAAGCATATGTAAAATCAAGTGACCAACCGGGCAGGGTCAATTTTGACCTTGGGGTCATAATTTGAACAATCTTGGTAGAGGCGTATTAGACAGTGCTACAGGCCAATTATTATGTAACCTCTGGGCTTCGGGCTTTTGAGAATAAGATTTTTAAAGTTTTTCCTTTCCGTTGACCTGGCAACAAAAGTTCTGCAAGGAATGGAATTATTTAACAACTTTGATAGAGCTTCTTACAAGGAACATCCCTGCCAAGTTTCATCAACATTGGCCCTGTGACTTCATAGGAGATGTTGTTTTAAGGAACAAGAGGGCCAAGTTGGCCCAGTATTGATCACCTGTGTACTATTGGCTATAATACAGCCTCAACAATCTGTCACAGAAAGGGTCTATTTTGACCTGGGGGTCCTGACTCTCAATGTCCTCTATCAAAATAATCCCTTAGTACATAGGTTTCAAATTATGCTCCTGACAAGCATATTTCATAAAGAGAGATAATTATAACATGAAGCTAAAGTTTTGTTTCTTTGTCACTGGACTTCCTCTCAATGACCTCTATGTGTGAAATGTCAAGTAAATCCCTCACATACTTTCAAGTTACAATGTATGCTCTGGACAAGCTTTTTACATAATGGGGTAAGATTAAAAAATGGAGTAAACTAAAGTTATGGTTCCTGGTCATTGCATTTTCTCTCAATGACATCTATCAATGTTCTAAGTATCAACTAAATCCCTTTTCAAGTTATGCACCGGACAAGATATATCCAGACGGACAAAAAAACAGCGACTATATCCTCCCCCTTCAGGGAGCATAAAAATTAATTTTCCCATAGTAACCAATGCTACTTACCATAAACCTTAAATAGTTCTGGCTGTTCTATTGGAGTATGAACCATCTCTTTCAGCATGGCAATCTGTTTTGACATTCCACCAATATCTGAGTACCTAACTGTCCCTTTCTTCAAGACTTCAGACCCATTTTCACCACTATCACTTACATCTTCAATCACAAATTTAGTTCTTGCTGTTACTTTATAAAAACTATGTGAAATATTCCTGTCCATACCCTTTTCAACTTTTGGTGTGCAGAAATGGTCCTGTAGGTTAAAAGATCTATCACTGAGTGGAGTTTTTGGGGTAGATGTCTTGTCAGTTGATCTGTTTTTGTCTCTCACGGGTGTTTTCAATTTATCTAGTGAAATGTCTGATTCAGAGCACTGTGTTACACTCTCATCCCCAGCTCCAGACTGGTTTAATGATGATTTACTGAGACTGCGCATTGAAGAGTCGGCACTACACAATTCACAGCTGCTAGAATCATCGAGTACGCTATTTAATTCAGCTTTAGGTGAATCACCTAAACTTAAATTTGCTATACTGTCTGACAAACATTCAGATTCATTTTTTGCGTAGGGTCCTGACAACTGAAAAGACTGAGATAGTATAGACTGTCCTAATATCTTTTTCACCAGAAACGCAAACCTTTGTCCATAGTACTGTACTGTTGTTTCACAACCTTCACAGATGTTTTTTCTTTCTGTAAAGCAGAAAAAGAACAATTTACACATGTTACCCTGATTTTGAAAATGTGCAACATCAAAGAAATGCAACAGCTGCTCCTTGTGTCTGGAGAGCAACTCTATGTGTCTAGAGAGCAACTCTATGCGTCTAGAGAGCAACTCTAGGATAGTAGAGGATAACAGTATACAAAACCAAGCAGCTGATGTCCTCGTCCACATACAATGTACATTACAAATCTGTAGGAAATATAATTTTTAAGCATTACCTGAACACAAGCCACTTTCTACACTTGATTAAACTTTCTGGTATATAGATTCCATTAAACGAAATGAAGTCTTCTGATTTTTCAGTGAAGTGGAAAATAATATTAGTGTCAGACATATCTCTTCCAAAATAAATCAGTTCCAGCCATATACTTGGTGAATGATTCGAATTTGAGTCATTTTCTTCAGATGTTTGGCTAGTAGTTTTGTCATACAGAAGTTCCAGCTCTTCTGCTGTTAAGTGGGCCATATTAATTTTAATATTTTTGGTATATGTATAAACTGACGATAGCAAGAGTTTTTCAAAATATCAAAAGAACACACATTTTCCACAGGACTTGCATGTGCACATCCTGCAAATTGTGCTAAATTCAAGATGGATGAAGAGTTTTACTGTCAATTGTAAAATGTGCACAATTTTCTTATGCGAGTTTCCATGGAAGCTCCTCATGTCAAAAAATTAAACGAATTGAATCAGAAATAAGAAAGTTACATAAAATGTAGTAGTCCCAAGTTTTGTCAAGTGTACAATTGAAACAACTGACTGCTATATTACATTATAAAAAGAATTAGCTAACCACTGCTTCATTTTATCTTGATATAAAGATGTAAATTAATGCAATGGTAAAATAGGGAAGGTCACTAAAACTGATATAAATACCACAAAGATTGACTGAATGAACATAGGGTTACTAGATGCTTTTTTATTTTGCTCCGGGGGGTGGGTAGCTAATTTTGCATCTGATTGAAGTCCTGCTGTGAAGAATTTATCAAATCTTGGGGTATTAAATGACATCTTTTAAAATAACAGGTTTCCAATGTTCACAAACAACTGCCTTACCTATTGATCTGGCCATAAAATGCAAGAACTTGTCATCTTTGAATAACGGACTACACTCACTGAAAAATGAAGAATATAACAAAATCTGGATGTGTGAAAGCATATTGAAAAGCCCCTGTACTTGCTCTATCTTCAAAATAAACAATACATTCACACGAATGTTACCCATACAGCCCAACACCATGCACACAAGAATGCAATTTTTAGCAAACTTTAGTTTTTGGTTTGGTTGACATGTATATTAAAAACAAAACATTTCTTCTTCCCAGCAGTGTGAAATTTTGCATAATTCTCAGTCCAAAATAAAAATATGTGTGTTTCCGGTCTAATAACAGACCTTTTTACTGTTGACCTTAAACTTTGTTCATGCAAATAGACCTGAAGCATACATATCTTTTAGTTTACCGGATTTGATCTACCGGTACATGATTGTACAGGTTATTTATCGTCCAAACAGTATCAAATTCTCAAAGACAGAAGAATTGTCGATAGTCCATCATAATAACATGTACCGGTGTGAGCCTGTTTTACAAAACAAAATTTTGTCTTAACAAGAGCTTGTCCCTCACAAGTGACGATATGCCCCGAAAGAGGTGGCTCAAAGTCTGTGTCCCTCCATGTGCCAACAAATGTGCTATGTAATTTAAAATCAATCCATGCATGACAAAGTAATCATACATACAGTACTTCCAATTACTTTAAACACAAAAGTGACTCTTGGTTACCTTTGAGTTGTAAGGAGTTAGGTCTCACTGCATGCGACATGCATCTGCTTGATGTGCGGGTAGACATTTGTTCACGAGTTAGTTTAAATCCTTCAAAGCATAATAAAGTTATAGTCCTTGACACAAATGTATTTAGGCATATATATAGGTATTCCATTACCTATAAACTCTAAGTGTGACCTTGACCTTGTGGTAGGGATGTGGTTTGAACAAACTACAAGCGTCTTGATGTGCTAGACATTTGTGCCAAATTATTTTAAAATCCTTCAAGGCATGACAAAGTTACAGTCCAGACACGAATGTGTGCATATATGCATATATAGAAGAGTCCATTACCTTCTAAACCTAAATGTGACCTTGACCTTTGAGCTAGGGACCTGGGTCTTGCAGTCGACACGAAGTCTTGATGTGCTAGATATTTGTGCCAAGTTATTTTAAAATCCTTCAATGCATGACAAAGTTACAGTCTGGATCAGGCTTGATGTGTATATATGCATATATTTAGAGGAATGCATTACCTTCAAACTCTAAGTATGACCTTGACCGGGTTTGAAATATGGGACTAGGCTTGAAAGCAAAACATCTCTTGATGTGCCAGACATGTGTGCCATTATTTTACATAATTCAAATTCCAAAGCATAACAAAGTTTACAGTCCAGGACACGAATGTTTGCACATATTGACGATTCCATAACTTTTTTACTGCAAATATGACCTTAAGCACCTTAGCTAGGGATGTTTTGAGTTTACCGGTCTTGATGTGCCTGTACATGATGTGCCAGGTTATTTTAAAATCCTTCAAACAGCATGACAAATTCTCAAAGACAGATGGTTTGCTTGATGTCCCTCATACCAGCATGTACCGGTGTGAGTCTGTTTTACAACACAAAATTTTGTCTTAAAAATACAAGTTTGCTTCAAAATAGGATCAAAATGGTAACATTATATAATTTTCTTTTTACTATAAAGGTATTTTCAATACAAGTACCAAGAATAACTAAATAAAGAGCAAGCTCTTATTTTCATTGTCACATTTGTCCTTAAGACAGAAGCTGATACAAGGGAATCTTGGTACCAGACTCTAGCTCTTACAAATAGACACTTTGGTTCTATTGCATGCCAGGTGTATAGCACTGATACACACAAGACTACCTCTGGGTTTCTAACCAGTTCATCTCTAGATGGGTGGGAAACACAGAAAAGCCCTTCCGAAATTTCCAGTGCCCTGGCTGGGAATCGAACCAGGTACCTCCGGATTGGTAGTCCAAAGCAATAACCACTTGACCACCCAACATGACTTAAATCATATTTCTAAATTGCTAAATGATATTAGATCATGACTGTACTCCATTACCAACCTAGAAGACAGAGTAACTTCTACAGCCCACTGTAGCGGGTCTTGAAACAACTGTACTGAGATAAGATTCCCGGGTTTCACACTCTCTTGTGCAATCACAGTATCAGAAAGACCCACTGAGGACAGGCCAACACTTGCACATGGCCAGCAAGTTCTGATGCTACACTTGTTCACAACACATAGTCCACCAATATGAAATCCACATAACTGCATCACAGATGGGTTCATCAATACCAGATCTTTCTTTATGTGACTTGGCACAGCAATTTTATCACCTGCAAGGAAAAGCAACAGCTTTTTCCACCTTTGAGATACATATTTCCCGCATTTTTCCATGTGAGGATAAACTTATCTCACATCGCTTATCTTTCGAAAAAAATAAAAAATGCTCTAAAAATGGTCATTTTGATAAACATAAGGTTGTTGGTATTCATTTTTTAGTTAGATCATTGTTATCATCACATCATTTTTAAGTAAAATTCGAAAAAAGTTGATTTTCATTTCATCCCCATCCTGTATTTGCAGTTATTCCTTCTTTCTTGTGTGAAAATGCGATTTAAACGGTGAGAAAATAAATCTACCATGTCCATTGAGTTGTGGATAAGGAAATCCCACCCTCGAGCCTCGTTTTTGGACGTATCTCAACCCTCGGGTGGGATTTCTTTATCCACAATTCATGAACATGTTAGATTCACTTTATCTGTAAAAAATAAATGCTCATGGTAAAGACATAATGCATTCTTTTTTTTATCATGGTTATAACATATTTTTAAACATCAACAAAGGGACATGGTACAATGCAACGCATTGTGTCACTCGTTGTACTGAAAGTGTAAGGTCTGCCATCACAAATAAATAACTCAAGTTTCAAGCCAATACCTTGGGACATTAACTACATTGTAAGAAATTGGATTTTATAAATCTTTTACCTAAAATTCTTGGTTATAAAATGGCATAATTATATTGTTTCCACTGATGCAGGTGTTAACAATTAATAAATATTTAAATTTCATGCCAATGCCTTGAGTTTTTAAAAAACTTAAACCTAAAATTCTATGTCAAGAAGGGGCATAATTCTGTGAAAAATCAAAATAGTTATTGGAATGCAGATATTGATAATAGACAAGGAATCTAAACTATGTCTCTGGTATAAGTAACTAATCTTGGGAGCTGAGGTGTAGAAGTGAAGGTGTTTGCCGCTCATACCGGAGGTTGCAGGTTCTAGCCCCTATGGGGTCACGACCGTACCTCCCCATATGACACAAGTACTCGTTTTTCCAGGAAGCGGACTCGAGAGTGACTCGATAAGCTTCAAGCTTTCTTCACAATCGAGCTAAAATAAATTAGTATAAACTAAACTAAATTAGTGTTACTACCTGTGTCACTCAAACCTTACCTAATTCAAGTGGCTGGGCAATCTTTACATTACTTGATATAATTCAAATTAAAATTGATTTTATGGCCCGCTGCATTTCATTATATCAGACAGATATGCAGCATATGCCATTCAGTTGCGGGAACCCGACTTGCATTAGTTTCGCTCTCTAATGTGTGACTACATGCCCTGGTTGCACCAGATTTATAAGACTTACCTTGCAAATGCATGATTTTAACATGGGGGACAGTGAAGTGAAACAAATGCCAGATTTCATCAAAATTAACATGTACATATTAATATGAGCGGAAGGACAAAGGGCGCCAAGCGCACTTTGGGCAAAGTCCAACTATAGGTTAACATACAAGTAATTAATTGAATACTGAAAACAATTACAATAACTCAATTGACATAATTATACTCATGCAAAATCAGAATGTGTCGACTTCATGAAAATATTACAACATAAACTTTATGTAATGCTGCATCGTATTTACAACATCCACTGGGGACGGTATAAAGCACAGACCACATAGAAATAGAACTGCAGACCTTAATTAAATAATGTCACAATTTTCGAACTATAACTGGAGTTTTGACCAAGTTGAAACATAGTTATGTTGTATAAAGAAAAAAGTGCATTTTCATACTTAAAGAGGTAACTCCTATGAGAATATCACACCCAAATGTTGGAGTTGTCTCCCATATCTCCTATGTTTTATTTAAGTATATGCTTTGCAACATTCCGGTATTGACTATTTTCATCCGAATGCGGACTTACAAACGTACCTTTTGTATGTTATGAAGTATTTAATTGAACGTACCTTGAAAGCAATAAAAGGTAGATGTATTCACCATTACTCCCATGGAAGATTTCAATTTGTCCCACCTATGGACGATACAATAAAATAACATGGCAGGTTGTGAACGATCATCGTCTAGTACACAATCGCAATGTCTTGGCAGAATGAAGGGATGAAGGTGTCAATAAGTTTTATTGCAAGCTGATACTCTGTTGTTTGTTTGTCATTAAATGTCTGCAATTTTTGTGTATTGAAAATTTTTGCAACATCTTTGGTTTTGGCTTACTGAAATTTAAAGAGATCCTAGTCAATTACAAATCTGATAAAGTTTGATGCTCTTTCTTGTGACACAAAAAAAGCACCATTGATTAATTCAACAAACCCTACAAGTATGACTCTATGGATATTGTTTACCAGGAATTTTCGGAACTTGAACCGCTTTTGGGCCTCCCTAATTTCTAAAGTTATGCAAACGCCCAATTATACTAGTTAAACCTAGGTTTTCCATAGGAAGATCACCGATTCTCAGGATGTTGAACGTGGTCGAATTCAAAATTTACATTGAATACACACAGCAAAATTAAAATTATGTGAATTTGTGATTACCCATGGAAGATTTAAAGTGTCCACAGTACTAAGGGAGGTAACATACTTATGACAATATCACACACAACATTTGGTTTTGTCAGTCACACAACCTTGATTTATGATTCAATGGATATTCGATATCAATAATTTTCGGTAATTTGAAACGATTTTCATACCCCTGGGCCCTGAAAATTCATACCATTTTTAAAAATAAATTCACTGTTATACTTAAGCACATATAGGTAATGCCTATTTTCATATTACGCATGGAAGATTTCAAGCCGCAGCCCTGGGTGAAGCGATAACCATAGTTATAATGTATGCACGGTATTTAATTGAATACTTGAAAGCAATAAAATTAATTAATTCCGATTACCCAAAATGAAGATTTCAATTTGTCGCACCAATGGACATAGGATAACATATTTATATTACGTGCACCGTCTGTACGCAATCGCAATGTCTCGGCAGAATGAAGGGTAAGGAAATTTGCCGAAGACTTCCGATTGTGTCTACAGGTACTCTGTTGTTGTTGTCATTTAATGTCTGCAATTTTTGTGTTTGAAAATGCAACACGTCAGCTTTGTACTTTGAAATGTAAAGAGATCCTATTTATACACATTCCTAAAGTTTGATGCCCTTTCTTGTGAGTAAAAAGCACCATTTCTTTTCGCAATCAACGCTTGATGCCTTACCAGGATATTCGTGAAATAATTTGAACGAAGTATTTAATTGAATACCTTGAAAAGCACCATAAAATTATGAAATTCCCGATTAGTTTCGCCCATGGAAGGTATTTCAATTTGTCATTATTCAGTCACGACACATGTAGGTACGTGAAATGTTGCTTATACAGAACGAGCGCAACGCCCTTAACTTCCGCATGCAAATGACCATATCTGAAGTACTGAAAGCATTAATGTGATTTGTGTTACCCTAGATCAAACGCACCTGGACGAAAACAAACTTCTACCGAGCGTGTTTCCCGATTGGCAAATGACGTCATTTATGTGACGTCATTAAATGTCAGCCATTTTTGTGATTTGAAAAAATGCAACATCTTTTCGTTTAATGCAGGTTTGTACTTTGGAAATATAAAGAGATTCTATTTTGTACACATTCCTAAAGTTTGATACCCTTCCTGTTACGCCACAAAAAGTAACATTTCTTTTAGCAGTCAATACCTTGATTCATGATTCAATGGATATTCAATATCAATATTTTTCAACTTCAAAAGTTTTTGGGCCCTGGGCCCTGAAAATTCGTAACATTTTTAAAAATAAATTACTGTTATGCTTTCGCCCGATATAGGTTTTGCCTATTTTCATATTATTACAGATACACGACACATGTAGGTACTGTGAAATGTTGGCCTTATAGTTATACAAACCTAATCCCTCTGGGTATGGGGAGACCACTGCATAAAATATGTCGCGAAGAATGTGTCCATGGGAAATTGAGTTATCTGTTGTGCACTCATCCTTGTGCTTTGTCAAGTCTCTGAAACAAATTATTCTATCACATTTCAGGCACTGGCTCCAGTCTGGAGTGGGTTGTTTGCTCTTAGAAGGCATTTTACAAATAATTAATGTAATCTACACATTTTTTAGTAAAACACATGA
The DNA here is from genome assembly GCA_022818135.1 of Saxidomus purpurata. NCBI lineage: Eukaryota > Metazoa > Mollusca > Bivalvia > Venerida > Veneridae > Saxidomus > Saxidomus purpurata. Next base: position 33,476,627 of record JAFMSR010000008.1, read on the forward strand.
CATTATTATTAATACAAGCACCGGCCGTGGCATAGACTAAAACAAGGACGGCTTACGCCGAAAAATATAAACATAGAGACCGGTCATAGGCACGTGGTTTTAAATTAATCTATATATGTGTTTTTTCTTTCCTGCACATTCTCACTTACATACTAAAACTATGGAATGCGGGTTGGGACATGCCACATGCTAATTGCTACTTGCTAATTGCTAATTGCCACTTGCTTATTGCTAATTGCTACTTGATATTACCATTTGCTTATTGCTACTTGCTTATTGCCACTTGCTTATTGCTAATTGCGAGTTGGGACATGCCACGTGCTAATGGCTACTTGCTTTTTGCTTATTGCGGGTTGGGACATTCTACTTGCTAATTGCCACTTGCTTATGGCTAGTTTGGACATGTCATTTGCTAACTGCCACTTGCAACTTGACACTTGCTTGTTGCGGGTTTGGACAAGCCACTTGCTAATTGCCACATGCTAATTGCCACTTGCTTATTGCCACTTGCAAATTGCCACTTGCATTTTGCCACTTTTTAACATCTGAAAGACTGTTAAGACTTCAGCTGCAAGATTATTTGTATCAAATATATTTTCAGTATGAAACTTTATTAATGATTCATACTAAACTAATATGATTTCAAAATCTATACATACACCATTTTACATGTCTTGTTTACTTATAATAGTAACTCATGTCCGATGTTCACAAACATGAATCAGATCACGCGTGTTGAAATTGTAAAAATTAAAAGCTAAAAATGTGATTGAATATTTTTTTTTTTTGTATGCATGTTCCATTTTAAAGGTCCATTGCCAAGACAAAATCGAATTTTCTTTTAAGTCTGGAATCGTAACAGGGACATACAGTTTGATACTGGTTTCTAAAACTTTACAATAGCCGTGGAGTACTGCTGCTGCAAAAAACACGTGAATGTTTTTGTATTTCCTTAGATTGACTTGGGTGGTCTTTTTGTCCTACATGTACTTTCACTTTATGGTATGTTGTAAACAGTCAGAGATATACGTTGCACATCATTGGAAGTAAAGTGCTTTCAGCTATGATTTAATGCTTTATAATGTACAACCTATTTGCAGCCTCTCTCTGTGAGACTTCTGGAAAATTACAAAGATATTTGAAACTGGAAAACCTACTTTCGTTTTTGAAGGTGCAAAATATAATTTATCAGTTCTTTTGTTAAACTCAAATTTTCAACACAATATCGTCACATTTGACGATAAATGTCATATCTATTCTTCTGAGAAGGCGCCCGTTACAATTACGATTTAAAAGAAAAAGCGATTTGGTCTTAGTAATGGACCTTTCATCAAACTATTAATGTTTTACTTCAATAAAATAATATAGCTAATGCTCGTTATTTCCTAGGCATGTTCGGTAGTCATACCATTAAGCAATTTGCAACTAGCATTAAACTATAAGTCAAAGGCAATAAGCAATTGGCAAGTAACAAGTGGCAAATAGCGATTGGATTGTCCCAACTAGCAATTAGCAATAAGCAAGTGGCAATTAGCAAGTGGTATGTCCCAACTAGCAATAAGCAATAAGCAAGTGGCAAATAACAAGTGGCATGTCCCAATTAGCAAAACCCAAGTGGCAAATAACAAGTGGCATGTCCCAACTAGCAATTAGCAATAAGTAAATGGCAAGTAGCAATTAACATGTCCCAACTAGCAATTAGCAATAAGCAAGTAGCAAGTGGCAATTAGCAGGTGACATGCCCAAACATGCAATTAGCAATAAGCAAGTGACAATAAGCAAGTGTTAACTAACAAGTGGCATGTCCAAACCTGCAATTAGCAATAAGTAAGTGGTAATTAGCAAATGGCGATTAGCAAGTGGCATGTCCCAACCCGCATTCCATACTAAAACACATTGTATACTTTAAAAAAAGCCGACAAATTGACCCAGAGTGCCCCAGTCATGTGGACAAATGGCAGCGACCCAAAGTACCCCAGTCATCCCTTTTCAAAACAAAACATTACCTTGCAATTCTTTCCAACATAAATATAAGTTAACATTTGGTACATTGTTTATAACTGATGTCATATTGGATACTATAGAAGCTGAAAATATTGAAAACAGTTTTCATTAATGATTTTTTTAGAATTTCACTTGAAGTTTAAAAAAGACATTTCCCTCGCCAAGACTTTTAGATTCAAATTTCCGCTATGAAACTTTTGAAAGGAAAAAGCTTGTCAAAACCAATCTTCAGTGCGATAGAGATTAAAATCAAAGTAATGTACTCTAATATCTTAATGTTCCACTGTGCCCCTTGTCCCAGATTTCCTCAGTCTCCCCTACATGAAGCAACTTTTGTAAACATACATTTTACAAGGCGATTCCATATATTGTTAGATATAGCTTTTCAACTTTCTTCGTTTTGAATATTGTGCCGATAACCATGCATTTTAATTTAGCAGGGTGTAAGGACTTCTATAGTTAATTGATAAGTTGCTTTGTGTTGAACAGAAAACTAAATAAATTTTTAATTAAACGGTGAAATGTCTTTAAATTTTGCAAACTAGTCAGTTAACAGATGTAGATTATAAAAATATTAAGTTTAATGTGATTTGGAATAGTGTCCATTAGACCCCCACTACCTTTATCCAATACTGGGATGTACATCTGACAAAATTGGATCAAAGTCATTAACATAAAAACAAAAATAATATCAAACAGGGAATGCCACGTACCAAAAACGCAGCCTCCCCAAAACGAGCCCCACAGCACCCAGAAGTGCACACCACCAACACACACACACACACACACACACACACACACACACGCACACGCACACGCACACGCACACACACAACACACACACAATCATGTACACACACAAACATACACTACCAACACACACAAGCATACAAAGCAAACACACGAGGACAAAACGAACAATTAACGGAACACAGTGGGGCACCGCCTTGGAACGGTCAGTAGCAAAAACACCACTGGGGAGCTTAAACTGGTATGTAAAACACAAAAATGCTTGTGTATAAATATATAAAAAAAGCAAACCTTGAGAACCAAAAAACGTATGTACTCAATGCCTTTGCAGAAGGCAGAGCACCAAGAGAAACACCCTTAAGGGCCCGACGAAACAGGCCAGAGGACAGAAATCAAAACAGTTTCGTCCCAGTGGGATTTAAAAACTGCCCATCACAGAGTCCTCCCCCTCTTCCGTCAGACACAATCAAAGAGGGAAGCATAGCGTCCAACTGTAAACGGGTTGAACACCAAACATGCGGTGTGTCTCAAAACAGTATGAGAAAACAGTTACTTGAAACTCACTTATGAGAAAACAGTTACTGGGAGATAGTAAAACATAATCAAGCAAACTTCTTTTGTCACATGTATTTCCCCCAATATATATGTCATTTCCACATCTACTATTAGCAATACTAATTAACACATATCAATAAGGCGGTAACTGTAACTATTGATATTGTCATTATGTTCGGAATGACACTCAAGTTGGACATTTAATTTGTATAATCTATGCGCCGGTGATTCCTGCAATGGAACATGTACACCAACATTTTCAACAATAATTGGATCGTATTTTAAGATATCAGTTCATTTGCCTGTTTTGTGATATGTCGACATATTGAGATTTAATATCAACAATACTGCTCTCCAACGTATCAAAGCTATATAGTGACGCATAAGCAGAACCCTCTGGTGGTAAATAGACACTAGCAAATATGTAATCCTACTTCTTAAGTTTATACTATAAGCAATTTTCATTGCTTTCCTTCAAAACAGTAATATCTTTAACTATATTATCCTTTACAAATAATCCAACGCCCCCAGACTTACTTAAATATTTCACGATTTTTACCAATAAAATAAAGGACAAATAACAAACTTCAGTTAGTTCAAAACTCATGTCTTCTTGGTATGGAATAACTGCAAATGTTGTGCATGTCAAAATTAATATCGTATTTATCTCTTTAATGTTGTCACAATTTTTTATATAAGTGACATAGATTTGTACCAGCTTTAATAATTTCAACTTTGTGTGTTAGCTAGTATAAACATGTATATGTCACCTTGCCATTTTCTTTCAGGCTTTTACAAAGGTGTTTATATGTCGTTATTGTAGTAGTCGGTTAAAATGCCCATCCAGGGCATATGTTATTTGTTGTACTCTTGCCGACTGAAAATAAGGCTTATCTAATCTTAACAATGTCCTGTTCTTTTTTAAAGTTAATAAAGTCTAGTATATCAAGTCTTGC
>JAFMSR010000008.1:33485891-33503391 GCA_022818135.1 Saxidomus purpurata
ACCCTACTAATGCAAATAACATTCCCTAGCTGTTTCAGAAACATTCATGAAGATTTGCACTGAAAATCTTAAAAAATGTGTTTTTCTGTGATTTCAAACTTATTTTAATTGTGTTAAAAAGTCTCAAGATGACTTTTATTCACTTTTAAATTTATTCTCTACATCTGAACTTTGTGATAGAATGTAAATTGTATGAAATTACTCATTTTTAAAAAAGTTTATTTTTGGAAGCCCGATCGGACAATTGCATCAGACTGTTATATTGTTATCGCACAGAAATATGTGTAATATACAGAATTGTGTTTTGTTCCTCAAATATCACATGTTTATTGTAGCTAGGATATAACAAATGTACATGTTTGTATGATCACATGCTTGTAATAAGCCTTGATCAGAAATAAAACTTGAAACTTGTTTAGCCATGTTTTGCGGAATTAGAAACTTTGCGGGTTTCATAAAATTAAGAGTAGAAAATTTAAATGAAGTTTTGTGGAATGGTAAAGGTCTATTACTAACACCAAATCAAATTTTCTCTTAAATCTGGAATTCTTACTGGGAAATGTGACGGGCGTCTTCTCGGAAGGAAAATATGACATACTGCATCTAATGTGACCATATTGTGTTGAAAATTTGAGTTTAACAAAAGAATTTATAAATTATATTTTGCATAAATTTTCAAAAACGAAAGTAGGTTTTCCAGTTTCCAAATAACTGTAATTGTCCAGAAATCTCACAGAAAGAGGCTGTAAAAAGGTTGTATGTGAATACACATGTCATTTTTAATTGTAGTTTAAAGAAGTTTACAAAATTAGGAGTGATGGTGTTTATAAACAAAATGCCATATTACACAATTTTTGCTACTGGTAAAATAAAACTCCGGTGGACAGCAGTCTGTAGTCCATATTTTTGTATTGTTATTCAGAACTTTCTACAAGCAAAAGATATTTAAAATTTTTTTAAATCACTTTTTTATATCACTGGAAAGCTAATATAATGCATAATTTATACATTTTCAATTTTAGTTTAAATTCAAAATGAAAAAATTGCAAGCGCATAACTTACTCTGTTTTTATCAAAGGTTATTGCAGCAACCTTAATTCTTTTTTTTAAAGATATTTAAATGTGAAAATATGAGTATCAAGAGTATTTCATAACTTTTTGAATTATGAAAATCCTTTGGATTGCAAAAAAGTTACGAAAAATAGAAAATTCCTTACCGATACATTTATATAAACATTGTAAACATAACTGTTATTGCCCACAAGTAATCTTATCAATCTTGGCGAGTGATGTCACCGCGATCTCCCCTATATATAAAACGTTATTTCAGCATCTGTAGTACCATACATGTCACAAGTAGTTGTAGTAATTCCAGGTTTTTTAACAATTATTTTTTTGGTGGAAATCCCAGGATAAAAAACTTTTAAAGCAAGAAAGCATGGGTTTCAAACTCAAAGGACATATTTGATAATTTATTGCGTATTTTACCAAACACACTAATGTCAAACTAAAGTTTACTTCTCTCATAGTAATCATTCACAGAAATATTTACATAGATTTTTGGAAAAGTACGCTGAAAATCTGATGATGATTCCAATGTGCGCATATTTTTTTTAGGAAATGCGGGTCGCAAGTCATTACAATCTACAATACACAGTTTGAAGGCGTCGCCCATTAACCAAACACACCTCAAGGTTTTCTGATAGATTACCACATAGGTGTGTGTTAGGAGTGTAAACACTCAACAATTGATGTATGAATTTGTTAGTGTAAACACTCAACAATTGATGTATGAATTTGTTATGGCGCTGTAACGAAAACACCAAATCTTTTAATTGTGTTAATTGGATTAATGATGATTTAATTAGCAGCAAGTTTGCAGAGTAAGATTTAATAAGCAGCATGTTTGCAGACTGAGAGTAGTGTATATGAATGATTTTAAGATAAACAGTCTACATAAATTTCACAGGCATATTTATTCATTTCAGTATAACAACATTTCAACATGTTGATTGAAGATGTTGAGCAGTTGAAAGAATGGTTGACATCATCATTATCACCAATGTAAGTGATTTTGAAAATTTGCAAGCTATACTGAGAAGATCTGGTATAAAAAAAAAGATCTACTTATCTGTTTACCATCAACAGACAAGAGTACATAACTCTGTCAAGGTTTTTGACAATATGCCCCTTTTTGACTTAGAAAATATATTGAATATGGGTAAAATCCACCTATAGACTTAACCCTTTGGGATATTGCTTTGAAACTTTGAATGCTTATCATTACCCCCATCTGTAGGCAAGAGAAGGTACCTCTGTCAAGGATAAAATTAAGGCCCTTTATCGACTTAGAATCTTGGTTAAGTTTTTCGTACTAGGCCACATTTTGACTGAACTGTTTGAGATTTTACTTTGAAAGTGGGAATACTTGTTAACCATCATGATCCCCAAACATTGGCAGTAGAAGGTAACTCTGTCTAGGATTTCATTTGAATTATGGCCCTTTTCAACTTTTCATTCAAATTTCAAAATTTTCATTCTTGTCCACTTGTTGGCTTTTCCATTTGAGGTATTACTTATGTACCATTATGACACCTGTCTGTAAGCAAGAGAAGATAACCCTGTGAAAATGTTTCTTAATTTGTACTTAGAAATTCATAGTTAAAGTCTTGTGTGCAACTGGCACTGTCGTGCACATATATCATTAAGCACTTGAAGTATTAATCTAAAACTTTGCTGTAGTATTCAGGGATATCAAAGAATTAAGTTTGGTAACTCTTGACTTAATATCTTGCTACTTGGTTGTGGCCCTTGTTTATACACATCCTTGTTTTTTTTTTACTGACAAAGTTTTGTTTTATTGGCAAGCACTGAAAAAAGTCGAGCGCGCTGTCCTACTGACAGCTCTTGTTCAGTTAACTGTCTATCCAGTTAATGAGTAATGAACTGGCATTAAGGTTTGGGGCTTGAACATGTTAGTTATCTGATCATGATAGTTTTTAGAGTCAAGTTAATATGGTAGATAGATAAAAGGGTTAGTATTAGTGTTGGGATTCAGGTTATTTTCTTAAAACACAATATTCAATTACATGCAAAAATAAGAGTGGACAGATTATAAAATTGCTCCCAGTTTTCTCACATGAAGGGTTACTTATTTCGCAAAGTTTAAACCGCTGAACCTTGCATAATGAGAAATTGTACTGACTTAATCCATGCTACATTTACCAATAGCTACCATACAGCATGGTTTAACATACGTCAGTAAAAGAAAATCCTGGGTTATGACATGTAATTTTATGTATTTACATTCCAGTTCCATAACACACCATCACTCAAATAGTTTTCAAAAGTACTAGTTTATTAGTATGAATTCTTCAGTCATACAGTGATACTGAACATGCCTTTAAGCTAACCAGAGTTGGCTCGGGTAAGTGATCGAGGGCAATGTCGGCCCTCTGTATTAAAACAGTAAGTTCTACATGAGTTGTTTGTTTACAGTTGTGAAGCTGATCCAGGAGCATTGGCAAAGTATGTTGTAGCACTGGTGAAAAAAGATAAAGCTCTCCCAGAATTGAAGGACAGCTGTGTTGACCAGTTAGAAGTGTTCTTACAAACAAGTGAGTATTTTAGTCCACAGAAGGTGGATACAAATGTTTTTAATCCTTATTCTGCAGAATTTCTCAAGAAAGCATAATCATCTGATTGATCCATTGTGTTTAAAAGATTTGCTTAGTGATGTAATGAACAGGGTAGACTGTTAACAAACTGCATAGATTACAAGGCTTGGTGTAGTAAACAGTGGTTGCAAAAGCAGAAATATTGGCTTTCAGCAAGGGAAGAAAGTGTAGGGTACCAGTTACCCTACCTGCTTCCTGCTAATTCAGTATTTGTTTAAGCTCAATGTCACAAATTTTAAGTTGTGGGATTTCACATGAGATGTGTAAGACTTGTTCTACTAGATTTGTTGCAGAGCAGAAAGACCTTGGTTGTGGAAAAAGAGTTTCATACACTTAGTCGTTAGATTTACTGACTCGTTAATTTTTTCCTGCAATTACTTAAGACAGAGGTGCATTAAACTGCTTGCCAAGAAACTACTAAAGATGGTAAATTGTTTGCAACAAAGTAACAATTCTAAGTAAAATCAGATGCATCTGACAAGTCAGGCATGTTTCATAACTGACCAGTCGAAAACCGATATTTTAGACTTGTGTAGTGATTACACACAAAAGATTGTGTAGTGATTACACAGAAAAATATTTATTTGTCTTTGAGCATGATTGTGTTAAGAACTGAATACAATTATCATGTCATTTACAAAATTTAATAACCTTCATAGTTCAAACATAAAATATTAAATACCATTAGTAATTACTATACATGTATTACCACATGCCAAAAAATGTATATATATATATTATAATGTTCAGATTTATTAAGTCATTTTAAACAAGCAGTCTGTGGTATTAATTACAAATTTTTACATCCATTTACCTTTCTTTCCTTTTATCATTGTTTAACTTTACAGAAACTAAAGACTTTGTCGAGACATTATTTGAAGCGCTAGAGAACAAAGCCTATGTAGTAAAGACAGAGGAGGCTGCCCCCGCTCCTGCCCCACTCCCTGAAAGTGCACCAGATGTCCCCGCCCCAGAGAATGATGCTACCCCAACCTCTAGCGATCAGCAGCTTGTCACATCAACATCAAAAATCGATATCAAAAGAGAAGAGGTAAATCAATACAATGTAATTGTTATGTATGATAAGAGCTGTCATACATGTACCTTCTGTGTGGTTATTTATAAAACATCTGTTGTATTCATGTACACTGTCATATCATATGGTATTGATCTTATTGAACACTTTCTTAGAAATTTTGTTGAACAAAATACGTGCATCTCCAATCATAAAGCAGTTAACACCTGCTGCATTTAAAGCAATCTGATACTTTTGAGTTAGAGAATAAGACTAGTGTAAACTGAATTAAAAGTACTAAAGTTGGAAAACTTTGTATTTCTAAACGATACAAGTTTACTTTTGTGATACTACTTTTGACAGTTTGCATCTTATGTTGAAGATTGTTCTTTTTATTCTTGAAAAAAATAGTAGAATTATCAATAACACTGATGCAGACTTTGTTGTACCTTTCTGGCATATATCTGGTTCAAAAGGATGAGATTTTTGGATTTAAGCTTGAACAATTCCTCTCATTTAGTTGACGTGTAGATACTGACTTGATATACACATATATTTTCTTTCCAGGACTTGCAGAAAGCTTTCCCTATAGTGCCAGTAGTGCCAGTGGAGAAAAGACCAAAATCAAGATCAAGAAGTGTATCTCCAAGGAATAGACCAAGAGAGTAAGTTGACAAACTAGAACTGAAATAACTTTTACACATTTTATACTTGAATGAAGAAATAATGTCCATTCAAGCGTTCCTATTCTAATAAACAACAATTTGTAATTCTGATGACAGATGTGCTGTACTTAACTAGGAAGGCCATAGGCTTAAAGTAGACTTTTGAATGTAGTTTAACTTCGTGAAATATTTCTTGCTCTATGTAATTTACAGAAATTTCTGATGGTTGACTGTATAATTTTCTCAGTTTTGAGGAATTCCTGCTGATATAAACATTTACAGTTCGTGATTGATTCTCTTGCGATTCAACAGTTCAAATATAAAGATATGACTGCAGCTTTCTTCAAATGGATTGCATCTAAATTATTAAAGGCATATTCACTGAGTAATTTCCTTCCTGTTAAAAATAATATGAAAAATGCATATCTGCAGGGAAGACAGACGACGAAGGCCTGATGAAAGACGTAACTATGATAGAGGATTCCCACGCAGACGTTCAACAAGCCCAAGGTTAAGAAGATTCAGGTCAAGGTCACCATATAGGCGACGGTCACCATTCAGGCCAGTCAGAAGAAGTCCAGGACCTAGAGGTATTGGGAGAGGCCGCTCAAGGTCAAGATCATGGACAAGGAGCAGAAGTTGGTCAAAGTCTCCTAGAAGATCTTGGTCTAGAAGTAGGTCAAGAGAGAGAATGAGGTCGCCAGGGGGTCGTTTACGGTCAAGGTCTCCTGGAGGACGAATAAGATCTAGGTCACCAGGTGGACGTATTAGATCACGATCACCAGGGGGTCGCATAAGATCAAAATCTCCAAGCGGACGTATAAGATCTAGGTCGCCTGGTGGGCTTCTAAGGCCCAGGTCTCCAGGTGGTTGTTCACCGAGACGTGAAGTCAGAGCAAGGTCGCCGATAGGAAGATCTCCATATAGACGCTCAGTATCACCACGTTTTAGGTCCAGATCACCAAGGAAAAGATCAAGATCTCCAGGTTATGGAGGGTCAAGGAGTCCAAGGTCAAGGTCTTCACTATCACCTATTAGGTCTAGATCAAGATCGCCTTTAAGAAAGGGTAATATTTAGTTTACAATACTATCAATATTAAAATCATTCTAGTAATATTTTGTTTCCATTATTAACTGCAACTTCTCTTAATCTGAAAGATAAAAACATTTTTAAAAAAGCATAATTATGATTTGAGATATTTAAGCTATAAATTCGAAAATTTTGTAACTTTCTGCAATTAGAAATAGGTCATTTTATTTGTTGTTTTGTTTTGCTAGTGAGACGGAGCAGTCAGGACAGCAGAGGTCCAACACCTACACAAGAAAATGGTTTTGTAGACAGTACAAACCCTACTCCAACAGATTCTCACAGTTCCATATCCGTGGTGACACATACAACTAGGAGATACGGGGAAGAACAGTCAGCTTCCAGAATGAGATGCAGAGATTACGATGGTTTGTCATCTTTAATTTTTCAGAAAGAGAAGCCCTTATAATGTCACTATTAGTACAAGTTTTCTTTAAATAAAAAACAATAGCATTTTCATTATAACATTAATAACTGATTATAGATAAATGGTTCATCTATGTTTCACATTCTTCATATGTTGGGAAACTGTACTTTCTTCAATGCTGTATTTATTATTGTTTTGCAGAATAGTATAAATGTGGTCTGAATGTTTTTCAGAGAAAGGATTTTGTGTTCGGGGAGACCTGTGTGTGTATGACCATGGTAATGATCCAGTAGTGGTGGAGAATGTGTCACAATATCCACCAGGTAAGATCATATCAGTATGTTTATAGTTGTTAAAGTTACGTAAATAGTACTGACAATAATAAATATGCTCAGTGGGGTACAAGGGCTCAATTGCATTTATGAAGGAAGTAAATGTAAGCTTCTATGACAACCCTTTCAGGACAACTCTCTAAATATTGGTACATTTACTGGCTGAAGTCTTGTTAATGAATAGCTGGGTTACATGGTCTTGAAACATATTGAAGCTATTGCGAACAGTGATTTATCAATTTATTGTGCAAAGCATGCCTTTTTCTTCAGATTCAAGGCAAAACATTCCAGGATACTCAAAGACATTCCAGGATACTCAAAGACATTTCAGGATAATGAATTTAAGAACAAAATGTTAATTTTTGTGCTTTATGTAAAATAGAACTAATGCTTCCAGATAGGTCTGTTTACTTCTTAATCACATGCTTGATGTACATGAAAAGAAATGACAATAAATGATTTTGCAGGTCCACCACCTGGGTTGTCAGGACCTCCTCACCCACCAGGGCCACCACCTCCACCAGGACATCCGATGCATATGGGGATACCACCACCAGGCTTCTTCTCTAACAGAATGCCAGGACCACCAATACATGTTCGTCCAGGTAAATAAACTCTATACTGTTTTCAGCTCAGTTTCAAGTTATCTTGTACTACATGGCATCCATTCCTATTCTAGCCATATGTCACATAACTTTTTCAAGTGAAATGAAGTACATTCCGAGGCATACACACAGGAGTTCCAAAAGCAGCATTGTTGGACACTTGTTTTGCCATTGTAGCTGTATATATTGATGATAAATTTTATTCACATGTTCACAAAAGTGATGTACACTAACATGCATCATCTCACTGTGAAAAATATGACATACTGCATTGAACGCGACCATATTGTGTTGAAAATTTGAGTTTAACAAAACAATTAATAAATTATATTTTGCCTTTTCAAAAACTAAAGTAGGTTTTCCCGTTTTCAAATATCTTTGTAATTTTCCAGAAATCTCTTAAGAGAAGAGGCTGTAAATAGATTGTACATAAATAAGCATGCCTATTTTGAATTATAATTGAAGAGCTTTACTTCCAATGATGTGCAATGTATATGTCAGACTGTTAACAACATTCAGTAAACTGAAAATAGGACAAAAAGACCACCCAGGTCAATCTAAGGAAATACACAAACATTCACTCGTTTTTCTGCAGCAGTATTTCAAGCAGGGAAATACTCCACAGTTATTGTAAAGTTTTAGAAGCTAGTTTCAAACTATATTTCCCTGTTACAATTCCAGATGCAAAAGAAAATTCGATTTAGTGTCAGTAATGGACCTTTAATCTTGATGAAAGCTTGCAGAAAGTCAAATCACTGAAGTTTTGTATATAAAGAAAAATTGTATTTGCATTTTGTTTTGGTGCAATTTGTCTGTGATGGGACTGTATGTTTGGTAGCCAACATCTTTTTCTTTTTAACACAATTCTGTATCAGAATTAAGGATGATGCTAAATTCAAAAGTAATTTTCCTGTTGAGAACAGAGGGTATGTAACAGTGAAATGTTTGCATTTCAGATTTCCCTCAGGAACCATATAACCCAGAGGCACCTGGGCTCACTAGACCTGGCCTCAATAGACCTGGCCCACCTCCGTACTGGCCAGGAGGCCCAGACAACATGCCTCCCTTTATGAAAGGACCTCCCCCTCCAGTCTCCTCAGCTAGTCATGTACCTGTGAAGTCTAGACTGGGTAACAGAGATCTTGTCAACCTGACTGTTAGGAGAGAAGTAAAAGGTAGGTGTTGGTTGACATTTAATTGTTGGTCAATTGTTAGCTAGACTATACGAAGAATAAGAAGGCTATTGCACTCGCCCTGGCGTCGGTGTCGGCGTCTGCGTTGGTTAAAGTTTTTTATAAAGTCAAATATCTTGAATATTATCAAAGGTATTAACTTGAAACTCAAAATATATCTTTACCATCAACATCTACACCTAGGAAACAATCCCCATAACTCTGTTTTGATTTTTGACAGATTTTTGCCCCTTTTTAACTTAGAACTTTTGGTTAAAGTTTTTTATAAAGTCAAATATCTTGAATACTATCAAAGGTATTGACTTAAACTCAAAATATGTCTTTACCATCAACATCTACACCTGGGGAAACAATCCCCATAACTCTGTTTTGATTTTTGACAGATTTATGCCCCTTTTTAACTTAGAACTTTTGGTTAAAGATTTTTATAAAGTCAAATATCTTGAATTCTGTCAAAGGTATTGACTTGAAACTCAAAATATATCTTTACCATCATTATCTACACCTAAGGAAACAATCCCCATAACTCTGTTTGGATTTTTTTTACAGATTTATGTCCCTTTTCAGGTTTTTAGTTAAAGATTTTTATAAAGTCATATATCTTGAATACTATCGAACTTATTGACTTGAAACTTAAAATGAATGTTTACTATCAACATCTTCACCACTGTTTTTGATTTTTGACATATTTATGCCCCTTTTTAACTTAAAATTTTTCACAGTCTTTACCAGACTGAAATACTCGAAATGGCTTATTTTTGAAATGTCATAAAATGATTTTGCAGCATGCAGCAGTAATGCTTTTTTAATTTTATGCGTAACAATTTGAAATGTTACAAAGTTACTCATGATCATTCGGTCATGTATTTCTTTGAAATTATTTTTTTTTTTTCCCCCTTTTTGAATTTTTGAACGTGCTGTCATGAGACATGTTTGTCAGATATGAGGGGCAAGGGGCTCAATGTATTGGTGTGTAGCTTTAAAGAATCGTTAGTCTTATGCCTCTAGCTAATGAAGATTTTTAGTTCAGTTGAATTTACATACAATAACATGAATAAAGCATTTTATAACATTGAAGATTAAATCCTTACTTGCTGTGTTCTTATTATAGATGAGCAAGAAGATGAGGACGCCCCAACATCATCTACTAGAACTGTGATAGCCCCTAAAGATGAACCTCCTCTGGCAGTGACAGTCAGTCAGCCCCCACCCCCAGGAGTACCAACATCAGATCCAGTCCCTGCCCAGTCTTCAGCCCCAGGACCACAGCAGGGTTATTACTCTAACCAACAGAGGTTTCATCCATACCAGAGATTCCCTGGACCTAGGAAACCATTTGATTATAATCGCATTGGAGGTTTGTTTATATTCATTTGAATGTCTTAGAACCAAGTGATTGGCACTCCAGCTTCTTAATTATTTTTTCAATCCCAAGTACGGCCACTCTAATTGATCATACGCCTTTGATTAAAAAAGGGATAGTGTTGATGAATTGCAGGAATGGTGAGTTGATATAAATAAAGGAAAGCCAGAAATCCTGATTAAATTACATCACCACCAATGCTGAAATAATTTCTTTACATGTACTAACTTTGTAAAAACACCATTAATTGTTACAGTAGTGAAATAAAGTTGCTATATCATTTCTTGTAGGTTACAGACGTCCAGATCAAACAAATTGTACATTAGAGGTTCGAAAGATACCCCAGGAGTTCAATAACATAGCTAAGTTAAATGAACACTTTGGAAAATTTGGCACTTTGACGAATATACAGGTAATTCATATACAAGGTCATAGTTACATATAGTCACACATAGCTAATTTGTTCTTATAGACCTAATGAAGCTGATGATTTTCATGTTATCATGTGTAAAAGGCAAGCAAAGGATTGCTTTTCAAGTTTCAAACAAATCCACTTGTATTTTAAGATGTTTATGTATCTATCTCTATATAGGAATTATAATTGGACCACATGATATGGGTAAGTGGGGTGGGGACATTAGGGTGCATCCTACAAAGTTGTCAGCTCTCTAAATTGAATATAGAGTACTTCATATCCAAACATTGTCATAGTGTTGATAGGCATCATAACTCTTACCAGGTTTGATAACCAAATAGGTCACCTCCCTCCATTTTGTAGTAAGGCTCCTTACTTGTCAAAATGTCGACATGTTAGTGCTCTTCCTTGGTTATCTGAGAAATCCTTCAAGGATTTTTAAACTCTGATTTGCGGTTCAAAGTTTGGATCCATCCTAGTTGTAAAAATCAGCCTATTTTCCCAATTTTGAGGTTGAATTCATAAAATTCCCAATTTGTAGTAGGTGCCTGTGGTCATTGTACAGTTGCAGCATCTGATTTGTCAAAAGTTGACCAGATTTGGCACTGCCTGTGCCGTATCTCTTTTCTGCTTTCAAATTTTGTTGATAATAATGAATTAAGACAAAGGATGATGTGCTTGATGTTCAGATAAAGTAACCAGTGTATTGTTTTTTCAAATAGAGTTTCTAAATTTGTATTTAGGTAAAGTTTGAAGGTGATCGTGAGGCTGCGGTGGTGACATTTTCAAACAATCAGGAAGCCCTTAGCTGCTATAAGTGCAGTGAACCAGTGTTCAACAACAGGTTTATCAAAGTGTTCTGGCATCAAAAGAACAAAGAAAATGCCAACCAGGTAATTGATTTTAATAATTTTGCACAGAGTAATATTTTGAAAGGCAATTGTATGTGCAGGTTACATTGATTTATTATGCAAACTTCATATTTTCTTTTAAAAGGATTCCACTTACAAATAATTATCAGCCTTTCATGTATTCTATCTGTTGAAGCTTGATACGGAAATAAAGGAAATAGGTAATATTAAAGTGTAGTTGGTCATGAATATTTTTGTCTTGCAGGATGCCTCGTCAGTGTCTACGACCACTCAGGGTGTTTCACAGGAAGAAATTAATCCATCATTTAAGTCACGTCTTGGACCCATACCCCCAGCCAGCAAGATGCAGTTGAATAATCTCACGAAGAAATCCACGGAAGCTACAGTCACTACAGATACTTCACCCACTAACACACAGCCTGATCAGGTACCTCCTCCTTCATACCTTCATGTATGCTAGATTTACATTGTGAACCCCATATTTGAGACAATAAATAAACTCAGAAGTGATGTCAATATTTTTTTGTAGAAGTTGGGTTTAGTTATTTATATGAAGAAACAAATGAAATGTGCAAATGGTTTAAGATGTTATATTCTTTTAATTATTTGTGAAGTATGAAAGCCAACCTGTAGCAGTCTAAGTGCATGCTAAAATATGATGTACAGTGTATCTAGTAAATTGACCTCTTATCTGCTTTTGTTTCAGAGTGTTACATACACATCATCAGTTGGCAATATCAACAAGACAGTATATAACCCTGCTGTATATAACCCTGCTCATGCAGCAATAGCAGCCGCTGCAGCAAAAGCCAAGGCTGCTGCAGCCCAGGCAGCCCAAGATGCTTTCTCAAGCCCTACGGCAGTGAGAGCTGCCGACTTTGTGTCCAAAATGGAGAAAGTAAAACAGATGGAAGCCATGAAAAAGGTTCGTTCTTACAACAATATTCAGTCAAGTTTTATAGGTTGTCGAATCATCATAGCATGTTGAAAATCAAACTTTTACTTGCTTAAAATAATGCTATATATAAACTCGCAACTTTTACTTTAAATTGTGCTACATGCTTGTCTTTTGCAAGTGCCACCCTAGAGGCTTGAATTTACTGATATTTGTTGTTTATGAATGGTTCTATTCTCACCTGTATGAGCATAGCTTTAAGGTAATGGCCACATATTTGTCATTTCACACTTACCTTATGTACAACCTGGGATTTTACATTTTTAGTCCCCGGGGGAGACATATTTGCCCTGTCGTCGTCCGTCCGTCCGTGTCCTTCTTCGTTCGCGAGTTCCTTTGACCTACAGCTCTCAAACTTCATAGGATGAATGGTCTTATTGAGGGGGGGCAGATGATCCCTATTGTTTTTGGGTCGGGTCATAAGGTTCAAGGTCAAAGTCACAGTGACCGTTGGTCAATTTTCCTTTCCGGTTAATAGAGTTCCTTGACCTACAGCCCTCAAACTTCATAGGTTTGGTTTTAGGCTTGATCCCTATGTTTTTGGGGTCATAGGTAAAGGTCAAGGTCACACTGACCGTTGGTCAATTTCGTTCCGGAGATAACTAGAGTTCCTTTAGACCACAGACCTCAAACTCATAGGGATTGGTCTTATAGAGCAGTGATCCCTATTGTTTTTGGGGTCGTAGGTCAAAGGTCAAGGCACAGTGACCGTTGGTCAATTTCTCATTTCCGGATGATAACTAGAGTTCCTTTTGACCTACAACCCTCAAACTGGGGAGTCCGTCAGTCCGTCCGTCCATTCTTCGTTTCGGACGATACTAGAGTTCCTTTTGACCTACAGCTCTCAAACTTCATAGGATGAATGGTCTTATTGAGCAGATGATCCCTATTGTTTTTGGGGTCAGTAGTTCAAAGGTCAAGGTCACAGTGACCGTTGGTCAATTTCGTCCGGATGATAACTAGAGTTCCTTTTGACCTACAGCCCTCAAACTTCATAGGATGATTGGTCTTATAGAGCTGAGATCCCTATTGTTTTTGGGGTCAGTAGGTCAAAGGTCAAGGTCATACGACCGCTTGTCAATTTCTTTTCCGGATGATAACTAGAGTTCCTTTAGACCTACAGACCTCAAACTTCATAGGATGATTGGTCTATGAGCAGATGATCCCTTTGTTTTTGGGGTCAGTGGTTCAAAGGTCAAGGTCACAGTGACCGTTGGTCAATTTCTCGTTATAATTTGGGGTCACTAACTCAAAGGTCAAGGTCATAAGGGGAGGAGACAAGTTTTTTTGTGAAAAACAATCTCTAGTCATATGTTGTTCAGACCTTTTGTGAGTCAAGCTTGAATTCTGTTGATTTGCAGATGTCAAGTTTAAAATAAGAATCTCCTTTACCTGTACCCTAGCAAGTATATTTTGATAAATCCTTTTTTTGGGGGGAGGTGTGGGGGGGGATTGAAATAAGATGTATCATAGAAGTACCAAATCTGGTCAGGCTACTTTGGTCTTTTCTTGTTCAGACCAGACAGGATGTTGTAAAACTTGTGTGATAAAAATAACTTGGTCACTAGGTGACAACTAAATGTGCCAAAAGCTTACATATTGCCTAGTTTTCTTCAGTCAGAATGGCACATGAATGTATGTTCAATGTTTTAATGTTACAGGAAGCAGCTGCCAAGAAGTTAGAGATACAGAAACATAAACAAGAGTTGTTAGAGAAACAAATAGAACAACAAAAGGTACGCAATTAATTTTCTATGTAGGTGTAACTGGACGGTTCTTGTATTCCAAAATCCAATAGTCTGACAGCCAGTAGTAACAGTTTCTTTAAACATTGCAAATGTTGAAAAAAAATCAGTGAAATTACATATTAAAAAAATAGAGGATGTTTGTTTCGAGCTCCGGACCACTTGAGACACCAGTACTGGTTTTTCCCAGGGCTTGAATGTGTTTGAGTAAGTTTCAAACTTCCTTTTCCATTCTTGCTGAAAACATAAGACATGAAGAATTCATTTGAAATCAACTGGCATGTCTTAAAACTGTTGATAAATTTATTATGTACTGTTGCAGAAATTGATAGCTACACTAGAGAAAAATAAAGACATGAAAGAAGCAAACAAAAAGGCAATAATGGAGGTGAGATTTTACTGCATTCATATATACTTATTTCAACACTCTTTATAATATTTCTATCATGCCAAGGAGCATTCGGATCACTCTCTGTCTAGCGTCACTCCCCGTCCCATTTCCTACGACTCTCCTCTAAAACCACTGGGCCAATGTTGATGAAACTTTGCAGGGATGTTCCTTGCATGAAGTTCTATCAAAGTTGTTCAAAGAATTTCATTCCATGCAGAACTCTGGTTGCTATGGCAACAAATAGGAAAAACTTTAAAAGGCTTGTGTTGACCACAAGGCCTAGAGCTTAGATATTTGGCATGTAGCATTGGCTAGTGGACCTCTACCAGGATTGTTCAAATTATGACACCCGGGTCAAAATTGACTCCGCACGGTTGGTCACTAAGTTTGCATAGGCTTATATAAGAAAAACTTTTAAAATCTTCTTCTGAAACCACAAGGCCTTGATCTTAGATATTTGGCATGTAGCATTGTCTAGTGGACCTCTACCAAGAATGTTAAAATTATGACCCCCGGGTCAAAATCGACCCCTTGCGGGTTGTCACTTAGTTTTTCATAGGCTTATACAGGAAAAACTTTTAAAATCTTCTCTGAAACCACAAGGCCTAGAGCTTAGGTATTTAGCATGTGGCATTGTCTAGTGGACCTCTACTAAGATTGTTCAAATTATGAGCCCTGGGTCAAAATTGACGCCACCCGGGGGGTCACTTGGTTTTACATAGGCTTATATAGGAAAAACTTTAAAAATCTTCTTCTCTGAAACCACAAGGCCTAGAGCTTAGATATTTAGCATATGGCATTGTCTAGTGGACTTCTACCAAGATTGTTCAAATCATGTCCCCCTGGTCAAAATTAACCCTTCCCGGGAGGGGGGGGAAAGCACTTGATTACACATAGGCTTATATAGGGAAAACTTTTAAAAAAAAAACACAATGCCGACAGGCAGATAGTAGATATTTGAAATGTTACTTAGCATTGTGTAGTGGACCTCTACAAATTATGTTAGAATCATGACCCCTTTTATGATAGTGGTAGTCAGGTGAGCGATATAGGGCCATCATGGCTCTCTTGTTTTTAATGCTGTCATATGAAGCCTGATTTTAATTGTTTTTACTCATTTTGAAATACAGCTGAACTTCTATGAATGGTCATCTGATTTAGGTATAAACCAATGGCCATGTATCCCCATGATAAATGTCTTCTCACAATATTGAATAATGACAAGTCACTTTGAAAGGTAATACCACTTTAAGCAGCTACCTATTTTAAATGGCCTATTGTGTGGTATCATTTGGCTCACTTCTTCAATAGAAGTTCTGTTGCATGATATACTACCGGATCTGTTTCTTCTGAGATCAACAAAACAATTATATTTTGTTTCTCAGACCTTGAAGACTCTAAGCAACAGTATTGATAAGTTGAAGACAGAGTTGAGTGGACGTAATGTCGTGATGAAAGCAGATACAGGAGCGGCACTCCAGGTGAAATCTCCTGAGCAAGCGAAGAAGGAAATTCTAGATGTGGAGCTAGAGTTGATGACAAAAACATCAAATGCTGAAGAGACGTTAGAGCTGAAGAAAAAATTGAATGAGCTTACAAAAGTGGTAGGTCTTTTAGAGATTGTTAATGCTTGATCAAACATAGTGTTTCACTTTTGTGTTGGAAGTTATTCTGGTGTTTAATGTGAATTGAGAAGCCTTTATGTTGTTTTAATTTTTAACCAGGGGGGGGGGGGGGGGGGGGGGGGGGAAAAATCCGGTTATTAGATAGGGATTGTGCCCTAATGCTTGATCAAATGTCAACCAGGTGTTGTCACGGTTTTGTGATTTGGCAATTTGCTAATTATCTCTGTTGTTTCAATAATGTGCGCAACTCCTACACTTTCAAGGGATTTAGCCGGTTTATGTTGATTTTGACAGAATTGGCCTTTGTTTTCCACATAATGTAATATATATGAGAAATACTCTTCTGTTGCCTCTACTTTAAGGATTTCAACAAAACTTTCACAGAACTATGATTAAAAATTTGGACAGAGAATTTTCAACAGACCGGTAGAATTTGTTCTCCTTATTTAAATAAAAGGGATAACCGTTGTTACAAAAGGAGCTCTGTTATACGACTTTTTTAGAAAATAACAGTACAAAATGCAAAATGTAATGCAAAATTTCTAGAGCAATTTATGTTTTTTTTTTTTTAAAATTTTGCCTGAATTAGGCTTAGTTAATGTTATATATAGGTGAATACTGTCATGGACAACTCTACACTCAAGATATTTAAACCAAACTCTCACAGAAGATCAAGTGCACCTGCATACTTCTGAGATTTTGTTTAAACACTATCCACCAAAAATGTCTTTAGATTTAAACAATTCTTTGTTTTGACAATTTCTGTTTTACTTTAAATAAGATTAAATTTACAATTTGTTCGACGGGTAAGTGTTTCAATATAGGCAAAGTCAAATTGGGATTTAATTTAGTGGCAGATGGAGGGGGAACCCCTATTTTGGAAGTGCACCTTACTTGAGATTTTGAAATACTTTGTGGTAAAAAAGAAAGTCTTGGATTTAGATTTAAACAATTCTTTGTTGATTTCGTTGTTATAGTTCATCTGTTAAATGTTGTAGGCAGTGGGTTTTGGGGGGGGGGGGGGGGGGGGGGAGCTGTTGGCTACCACCTGGGTTGCCAGTGGTGTCACTCCTCCAGGAGGGCCTCATGGGATAGGAAGAGGAAGGGGCCGTGGTGCATTGTTTGGGAAAGCTGCAGCGGCTACTCGTACCTTGGACAGAAGACCCAAAGTGGTGGAAGTGACAGGGTTTGAT